>JALGQJ010000002.1:41634643-42234643 GCA_023055345.1 Quercus wislizeni
TCCTAAATGTTGGATTGCATATTCTATATGTTTTTAACATTCATGTCAAATTTCATACAAATGGATGTTATTTACCATTCGATTTATAAAATTATTTTTTATGCATAATTTTAGAATACAAAAATTTGAAATTTAAATATTTGATTGGTAACATAACTATTTATTTTTTATATTTTGAAAATTTTGCAAGCATGGAGGATATAAGATGGTGGATTTGTTAAAATTCACATCCAACGAAGTTTGTAGCCAAACTTTGTCCCTTCATCTACGTATAAAGCTTTACAATTGCATGGGGAGTTTTTTTTTTTTTTTTGGGGGGGGGGTGGGCGCGGGGAACCAAAGACAACCCTGAGTCATCGATTAATTATGCAAGGAGGCCTGTTGGTCTGGCAGATTCAGAGCAATCTGTGGCGCTAATTTAGTATGAAAACATAGAGCATCCATTTTTATTTAGAGAAAAAAAAAATGTCCATCAAGATTGATGAGATGCTATCTTATCGTAGTTTAGTCAGAGAGAGGTTGGGTTCACCACCACTAAATATCTTTTTAGTGGCTAATTATTTCTTCAAACTTACCATTTAATTATATAGTTTCCCCATGTCAGTCTTGCTCATCAAGTATCAAGATGGCTGGAGATAAAAAACTGTATTGCCTATAAGCTAATGAGCTCTAGCTCAAATGATTGCTTCCTTCCTTTGTAAGGGCTCAATAGAAGGTGAGATGGTGGGTTCAAAAGCGTGTGTAATTAGTAATAAGGAAAAAGTGAAAAAAACTCATACTGTTCTTTAAAAAATAAAAAATAAATAAAATTTACTAATGTATGACTTTTGTGGATTGGATACTAAAAGAAATGATTGATATATAATTTGATGTACAGGATAAACATAGAGAGAACATACAATCTACTGGTGGGATTAACAAAATATCATTAAATGTGAGGCTATTGAATGATGATGTGTATTGAGAACAGCCATTATAGTGGCAATGTGTGTCAACAAGATGGACATGTACATTGAGCACTAAGGATCCTATTTGTAAGAGTGAGTTGGTTCAAATTAAAAGCATTAACAGTACTAAAGGATGGTCATGAAAAATGTTGGATGAGGCAGTAATGAGATGGTAACCTATAAAATTACAGAAGGTATGACTCTTGATGAAGCTTAATGGCAAATCTAATCTATGTAGCTGACTTCATGCAACCTATAAAATGACCTTTTTGGTAATTGCCTGTGTTCTATTTTCTTCAAAATTTGTCTTGTTTTGACATAGGAAAGAAAAGAAGAGGTACGAAGAAAGAAAAAAAAGTCGAAATATGAGAGTAAATTAATGTCTGAAGTACAGGGTTGAACTCATAGGGAATTTATTTTTTTTGAGCACAGGAAAAATTCATTTGAGAACTAGATGTACACACATCATTGTCAGGTATGTGCATGATGATTTAGGACATCCCAAGAAGTTACAAGGAAATCTTTTAAAAATAGAAAACCAAGAACTAAAGATATATTTATATATCTGATGGAGGATGGAATTTTATTTTCTGAAAGAAACCCTAGCATCAATAGTGCAAAGGTCTTTAGAATTTCTTTGAACATTAATATACTCTTCATTTACCAGTATATACTGGGACTCCAGGTTCTGATGCTTAAATCTGATGTTAGGGATCTTTTATAAAACTAGGTGATCAATTAAGCTTTTAAGTGGATACCTTGTCTTATCACTAGACTTTGGCATAACCCATGAGGTTTTTATATAGCTGGGCTCCCTGTGGATAAAATTTATTTAGATTTGTAGATCATATGTAATAATCTGAAAAAAAAAAAAAATAGCATGTCAATTTTTAAATAAAGTATGTAGAGCACCGATTCTTTGGTTCACAAAATTGAACATGATATGCCACTTACCATTGTAAGTGGAAAGATATTGGTAGATTAATGTACATTGTTTTATAATGTAACAAAGTAGTAATGAGTTAAATACATAGTGGTTGTCTGCTGGCTTTTTGCCCAAAAGCTTTGTGATCTATAGAAGATTTTAATATTACTTTCTATTCTGTCTCAGAAAGGGTAAATAAGGGAAGAAGAAAAAGAAGGAAATATTACACTCTATTTTTCCAAAGTTTACTCAATAAGTGTGACATTTCAAACAGTCCACATTTTGGTAGGATAGTACTGAATCATGATTTCCCCCATCTTGGTATTTTTTTCAATTTTATGGTCAGAACCCTACATGCGTCTCTTTAGTACAAATAAATCATGCGACACTTATTGCAGGTTAATCATGCCCTTTTGGAAGAAATAAGGGAGATAAATCAGCGACTTATAGATACAGTTGTTGATATCAGTGATGAAGGCGTTGATCCAGCTGCAGCTGCAGCTGCTGCTGAAGGAGGTGAAGGAACCATTGTCAAGTGCTCTTTCAGTGCTGTTGCTCTCAGTCCAAACTTGAAATCGCAGTATGCTTCAGCGCAAATGGTGGGATTTTGGACCTTTTAACATGAATTAATTTGTTATTGTATAAATCTCATCTCTATTTATACGTGCTTCACTTCTATGCAGTCACCTATTCAGCCATTAAGATTGCTTGTTCCCTCAAATTATCCAAATTGCTCGCCAATACTTTTAGACAAGTTTCCTGTTGAAGTCAGGTGATGTAACCGTGCTATACCTTTCTTTTATATGTTGTTTTGGTTTTATAAATATGATTTGAAGATTGTTTCCCAGGTCTAACTGAAGAGACTTAATATAGTTTTGGGCAATCCTTATGACAAAATGAACATTAAAATGAAATAGAGCCTCTTTTGATTTTGAGGTTTCTGATAAGGCTTTGTGGAAAAAAGAACTTCATTTGAATCTAGCTGGATTTCCATGTAACTAATATTTAAACATTTATCATCTAGTTTGAGTTAATTGATTTCCTTCCTTGGCCTTGGCAGCATGCCTTGGCCTTGGATGCTTGCCCACGCAAGAGAAACTTGTTCAGGTGAAATAGGACTTATCGTTTTCCATTTATACAAACACACATATGTAGCCAAAAGTTTTGGAAAGCTAGTTTCTATATATCTTTATTATTGAGGCAAGACATTCAAGTGGTGTTAGAGTCTTGTAGCTCAACTAACACAAGACAAACCTGAACAAAATTAAAAGATAGGAAAATAAAGGTTAGGAACCTAGGAGTTAGCACCTAGGTAGGACATTCAAATGGTGTTAAGAGTCTTATAGCTCAATTAACACAGGACAAACCTGAACAAAATTAAAAGATAGAAAAGCAAAGGTTAGGAACCTAGGAGTTAGCACCTAGGCTTTTTTGGAACAAGCACTAGGTGAGGAAAACCATTAGGAGATATGGTGAGGAAAACCATTAGGAGGTATGGAGTCGCACCCAACCAAAAACCTTTTTTTTTCCAATTCATCAAAATCATCTCTAAATCCTCTCCAAAAGGAGTAAAATAGTTTGCTTTTATAGGAATAAACCCTAATTCTAATTGGCATATTGAATGATAAAAATACCCTAAACTTTTTTTTTTTTTTAAAAGGGGGGGGGGGGGGAGGCTAAATTAAAAATACAATTGATATCTAAAAATAAATAAAACTAAATTACAAATAAAATCCTCCAATTTGCATCTTGCACCATTCTCCCTTGTTTGGAGAAAACTCGACCTCGAGTTTTAAAGTGCTAAACTTCAAGTCTGGAATCACCTTGGGGAGTTTTGAAAATAGAAAAACCTTGTATTCCACCACATCATTAAACAATTTTGGAATTACAAAACCAATGTGTGGAATCGTAACTATCTTATCTTGAACCATAGGAAGCACCATGCTATCAACCTTTTCAACATTTTCAAGCTGCTTATCTTCATGCAGCATGGAGGATTCTTTGAGTGTTTTTGCAGTTTAGGCTTGATAGTAGACTCTTTTGGTTGGTTAAAGATTGAAACTTTGTTTGGCTCTTGTATTTCTTTGTCAACATCATGATCTAGTGGTACTTGATCTCCCTCCCTTACCAAGATCTCATCATTGACGTTGTTTTTTATGTGGGAAGCAATAATTTTGTTGTGATCTATCATCCTTAGTATCTCAATTGAATTTTTTTTTTTGAGCTCATTTGCTTCACCTGAGCAGCCAAGTCTTGAACATCTTTCATTAGATTTTCGAATGATTGTTCCCTGGCAGTGGCAGATAGTAATTCCTTAAGTTCTTTAAAGTCTTAACGAAAGGTAGATTGTTCAAGAGTGCATTGACGACATAAAATTGGATGAGAATTCATCATAGTTTCTTCAAAGCATGCAATGGCTGGCTATTCCATTTCCTCATACTATCACTTCAATTTTGAAAATTACCATACTGAGATTGGGTTAGTTTCTTGTGAAAATACCGTGGGAAATATTCAATGCAAAGATCTTTCATTCTTTCCCAAGTAATTCAAGACCATTGGCATCTAAAGTGAAGGTTTTCATAATGATTCCAGTACTCCAAAGCTCTACCGGCAACTCTCGTATTGGCATACCTAACCTTTTCTTTTGCATTAGATAAATCCACTTGTTCAAAAAATGGTTCATATAAGCTATACCATTGTAGAAAGTTCGAGTAATACGTCTGCTATGGCTAATTGGCTGTATTCTGAGGCAAGATTCTTCTGTTGGTGTTTTGAAGTAAGACTAAAATCAATAATCATATTCATTAAAAAAAAAATCAATAATCATGTAGAACATAGGACTCCATTAGTCCAACCATCTGGTTTTACTGGTTTGCACACAGATTGCTTTGACAAAGGGTTCACAATGTCTTCCTGCTCCACTTTCAATTAAAAGAACAAATCGCACATGCTCACAGGGCTGGGTGACCAGTTCACTGATTCAAAGGTCTGTTACAGCCCGTTCTGGTTATACTGACATCTCAATTCACATTTGATGCTTCTTACCCACCAATGCCCTTTTCTTAATATTTTTTCATTTGGACAAAACTTAGGTACAGTATTTAAGTATTGTTCCTTAGGTTCTTTTCTTAAAATTCAGTCATGTAGCTTTTTTCTCATGGAATGGAAGTGCATTTTTAGTTGAGTACTGCTATATGGCTGAATTTTAAGAGAACCTAAGGAATAACACCTAAGTACTGTACTTAAATTTTTCCCTTTTCATTTACTTTTTCCTGACAGTCACCTTAGCAAGTAAATGGATATGGAACACTTCTTTAGATGTTACCTAATATGGATAATGTGTGGTTATGAGCGGAGGCCCGGCTACCTCAGATTAGTTAGATATTGTTTCTTTTATTTCCTTTTTATTCACATCAGTATGGGAGGGATACGTAGTTTTTTCATTGAATCGAAGCTTTTTCAGTTGGTGGTGGAGGAAGGAGGGAATTTTTTTGCGTTACGTATTTTTGAACGGGGCAAATATGTCATGAAATCAGTGTTTATGGGCAAAATCGCGGCATTATGGTTGATGAAAAATATAGAACATATGGTGATTGGGGTGAATCCCAAACAGTTTTTCACGCTTAGGGAAGGAGATATTGCATATACCTTGCAACGGGGATCAAACTCTTTTGGTCAGTTTTTGCTAGTGACTGAACTCAAAATTGGCGGGCTTCGGAGGTCTGTCATAATCCCTGAAGGGAAAGAAAAACATGGTTGGAAGGCTTTTGGTCTAGAATTGAGGAAGATGTTAGAACCCAACCAATATGCCTTTGGTGGCTCAGGCCAATTAAAGTTTATCCCTCAGGCACAGAAACGTAATTCAGTGTTTCATCCATCTCGGTCTTTTGTTGAGACAGTGAAGGGTCCAATGCAGGCAAAAGATGGTATTCATTCTCTCCATAAAGCCAAGGCTGTAGGACAGTATATTATAGATGAGGCGATGGGGGAGAAACAGCAGAATATGATGAAGGAAACGACGGCAGTGCCTCTGTATCAATCTCGGAAGCAGGTGGTTGATGGTCCGGTGGGTCAGCCTGGTACCGCAGCCGTGAGGGGAGGGGAGGGGAGGGGAGAGAGAGGAGCATTAATTTGGGCATTAATGCAGGTGAGAATTTACCGGTACAGAATCAAATCAGATCTCCGTTAATGTTCAGTTTGAATTCAAATAAAACTGAAAATGGCAAGGGGCGTGATTTGAGGGATACACGTTGGACTGGGAAGGGATTAATAGTGGAGGTGGCTGAGAATGGGAAGAGACGGGTTTCCTGGGATAAGTATAAAGGAGGAAAAACAGCTTTTAAATGGGTGCCACGGGCTGTCACAAAGAAGTTGAGTTTCGGGTTGGGCCCAACACAGCCCGTAACCCATTGTGAGTCTAATTTAGGCCCATTGAGTACAAGCCCATGCATTTTAGAGGCTGGAGAATGCTCCAACACCCACTCTCATCTACACTTAGCCCCGATGAGACTGAAGAGAGTCCCACGGTCCTTACAACTGGGTTAGCGACGCCGGAGGTTTTATGGAGAAGCGATGATGATGAAAGGAGACTCTCGGTCAATCCATTGCATGTAGTTTCGCCGGTTGGGGCGACGCAGACCAAGGCAGAGGGAGCTTTGTCAAGTCATCAGCGTTGGGTCTTGCCGGTGGAAGTGTCGGGACGTATCGAGACTCTTCTGAAGCTGGGTTTCAGGCTCAGCTCTGACCGGAACAGTATTTTGGGTTATAATAAGCTATCAGGTGGGTTGATTTCTGAAGGAAAGAGGTTGGTAAGTCTTGAATTTGTGCCGAGATTGATCGGACCTCCTTTTCCCGATCAGTTTCTGGAGTTTTTGCGAGCTGGGTCAATGGGTTTTGGAGTATCGGGCAGGAGGTTAATACTTTCTCTAGTAAGGAACTTTTAAGCTTTCCTAGGGAGGTCATGCTTGTGAAGGATGCAGTTGATTTTTTTGTGGGTTTTGGTGAAACTGAAGTGGCAGATGCAGTTGATTTTTCTGTGGGTTTTGGTGAAACTGAAGTGGCAGATTGTTTACCTCTGCAAATCATTGATCCGGGTGTGTAAACAAATTTGGCAGAGTTGGAGGAGGCCACTGAGGTATTGAGTATTGGGAATAAGTTAGATATTTCTAGCTGGGTGAAGCACATAATTCCTAGGTTCAGTAAATTGGTTGGGTTGTCAACGACTCGACATGAGAACTTGTGCATTGCTCTCTTACAGAGGCTAGAAACTGAGATGGAAGTAGCCAATGTGTTACACAAGGGAGAAATGGGTAGTAAAAAAGTGGCTAAGGCCAAAAATAAGGGACGTAGAGAGTTGCAAAACTTGATATGTTCGGTGAATTATGACAGGAGATAAAGGGTGGTCTTGTGTTGGTGTCAGAAGTTTGGGATAGTTTAGTGTTTATGAAGATAAAAATGATTTCGTGGAATGTTAGAGGTTTAAATGATCCTCAAAAACGACTTGTGGTTAAGAATTTGTTGCGGGAGTGGAAGTGCGATGTTGTTTGTTTACAAGAGACGAAAATTGCTAGCATGAATAGACAGTTGGTTTGTAGTTTGTGGAGCTGTCCATATGTGGATTGGGCTGTTTTGGAGGCTGATCGGACTGCTGGTGGTATCTTGCTTATGTGGGATAAAAGGGTTTTGGAGAAGGTGGAGGTTATGGTTGGAATTTTCTCAGTTTCGGTAAAGTGGCAAGGGGTGGGGGACGGTTTTATATGGGCATGTTCAGGGGTTTATGGCCCAAATGAGAATATTGAGAGGGGTCACATGTGGGATGAGTTGGTGGGTATTCAGCAGTAGTAGAGGTTACCGTGGTGTTGCTTTGGGGATTTTAATATTGTTCGTTTTCCTAGTGAGCATAGGGGTGAGGCACGTTTGACCTTGGCTATGGAAAAATCTCTGAATTTATTGAGGATCTTCACTTGGTTGATTTGCCTTTAGATGGAGCTAGATATACATGGTCAAGTGGTACTGATCAACCAGCGATGTCCAGGATTGATAGAGCATTGGTCACTCCAGAATGGGAGGACCATTTCCCAGATGTTCTTCAAAGGATTTTACCATGTCCTATCTCAGATCACAGTCCAATTCTCTTGGAGGCAGGGGGACGACAAGGGGGAAAAGTCCGTTCAAATTTGAAAATATGTGGTTGAAGATGGAGGGATTTGTGGATAGAGTTCAGTTCTGGTGGAATCGGCATTCTTTTGTAGGTACACCTAGTTTCGTGCTTGCAAAAAAACTGAAGGCTCTGAAAGAGGACATTGTGCAATGGAATCACCGAGAGTTTGGTAATGTAGAGCGTCAAAAGAAACAATTGTTGGAGGAGCTGAAAAAATTAGACGCTAAGGAAGGGGACTTTGGTCTCACTGATGGGGAGAAAGGTCATAGGGTAGTTTTGAGATCCCAGGTGGAGCATCTTCTTTCCTTGGAAGAAATTTCCTGGAGACAAAAATCTAGGATGTTATGTATCAAGGAAGGGGATAATAACACCAAGTTTTTTCACAAAATGGCTAACTCTCATCGAAGGTTTAATCATCTAAGGACTTTGGAGGTGGATGGGGTGGTTTTTGAGGAGGAATCCGAGGTGATTAATTAGGTAGTACAATTTTATAAAACTTTGTACAAGGAGACTGAGGGGTGGAGGCCTTTTGTGGAGGGTTTGGAATTTGATCGTATTGGGGATGTGGAGAGGGTTTGGCTTGAAAGGAAGTTTGAGAGGAAGGAGGTACTTCAAGTTGTACGTGGTTTGGAAAGAGACAAAGCTCCAAGTCCGGATGGGTTTACTATAGCATTTTATCATCATTGTTGGAGAGTAGTGGAGAAAGACGTCTTAGCGGTCTTTGAAGAGTTTTTTCAACATTGTGAGTTTGAAAAATCCCTTAATGCTACTTTCATTGCATTAATTCCTAAAAAGAATGATGCCTCTAATATTAGAGATTTCCGGCCTATTAGCTTGGTGGGGAGTGTGTATAAAATCTTGTCTAAGGTTTTGGAAAATCGTTTGAGAGTGGTTTTAGATCAGTTGATTTCTGAGGCTCAGAATAGCTTTGTGGGTGGGAGACAAATTCTAGACTCGGTTCTTATTGCGAATGAGTGTGTGGATAGCCGAGGAAAGAGTAGGGTTCCTGGAGTCATTTGTAAACTTGATATTGAGAAAGCCTACGATCATGTGAATTAGGAGGCTTTATTGAATTTGTTGCATAGAATGGGCTTGGGAGTGAAGTGGTGTAAGTGGATTCGTACTTGTATATCCACAATTCAATTCTCTGTTTTGATTAATAGGTCTCCAACTGATTTATTTGGTAGTTCAAGAGGTTTAAGACAAGGGGATCCGCTATCTCCTATGCTATCTTTGATAATGATGGAGGTGTTTAGTAGGATGCTGAGGAGAGTGGAGGGAGCTGGCTTGATCCATGATTTTAAAGTTGAGGGTAGGAGGGGTGGTGGGGAATGTGTTACACACCTACTGTTTGCAGACGATACTATCCTATTTTGTGATGCGGATGTGGAGCAAATCCTTCATATTCGGTTGTTGTTACTTAGTTTTCAGGTGGTAACAGGTTTGAAGGTTAATGTGCATAAGAGTGAAATGGTTCCAATAGGGGAGGTTGATGATGTGCATGCCTTGGTTGATATTTTGGGCTGCAAAGTTGGAAAGTTGCCTATGTCTTATTTTGACATGCCTTTGGGGGCTTCACATAATTCCCCTTCAATTTGGAATCCTATTTTGGAAAAATTTGAGGGGAAATTAGCCGGGTGGAAGAAGTTGTATTTGTCTAAGGGGGGTCGATTGATGTTACTCAAGAGTATATTATCTAGTCTTCCTACCTATTTTCTATCGTTATTCACAATTCCTACTCATGTGGCTAATAGAATTGAAAAGCTGCAAAGGGATTTTCTATGGGGTGATAGCAAAACTCATCTGGTAGGATGGGATAAAGTTTGTGCACCTATAGCCAATGGTGGTTTGGGGATAAGGAAACTTACTACTTTCAATAAGGTCTTATTGGGGAAATGGTTGTGGCGGTTTGGGAAGGAGGAGGATCGGTTATGGAGGAGGGTAGTAGCTTCAAAATATGGGGTAGAATGGGGGGGTTGGACCTCTAAACTGGGTAGGGGAGTTCATGGGTGTGGTTTGTGGAGAGGTATTCGCATGGGATGGAAGGATTTTAGCAAAAATTATCACTTTGTTGTTGGGTTGGGGAATAGAGTGAGGTTTTGACAGGATGGGTGGTGTGGGAATCAACCTTTTCACTTGGCTTTCCCAAGGTTGTATGGTATTGCCATTAATAAGGAGGTATCTATTGAAGCTTCTTTGTCAAGGCAGGGGGCGGAGGATAGAAGAATTTGGAATGTTCGTTTTATTTGAGAATTTAACGATTGGGAGATGGATGAAGGGCTGCATTTTCTTTGTATTTTGGGAGCTAATATTCCTCCAATGGATGTGAGAGATCGGATGAGGTGGAAGTTGAAGCTTAATGGGGATTTTGATATCCGGTCATATTATAACAAGTTAAGGAATTCTCCTTCAATTGTCTTTCCTTGGAAAGCTATATGGAAAGTAAAGGCCCCCAGACGAGTTTCCTTTTTTGTTTGGTGTGTAGCTTGGAATAAGATCCTAACGGGTGATAATCTAAGATTGAGGCGATTTTTTGTGGATTGGTGCATTATGTGTCGATGCTGTGGAGAGATGGCAGCTCACTTACTTCTTCATTGTGAGATGGCTTATCGGATATGGAGCTTTGTTTTTATAACTTTTGGCCTGTCTTGGGTTGTACCTAGATCGATCTCAGATTTGCTTTTTGGCTGGTGGAATTGGTTGGGGAAGCACTTGTCTCAGATATGGAACTTAGTTCCATTGTGCATTTTTTGGTGTATTTGGAAGGAACGGAATCGGCGAACTTTTGAGGATTTGGATAGTTCCGGTGATCAGATGCTTGCTTCTTTTAGTGGAACTCTTTTTGATTGGTCTCAGGCTTGGGGACTCACGACTAGTGATTCTCTCTCTTCTTTCATTAGCTCTCTTTCTCTTTGTAATTAATCTGTGGATTGTTTTTCTTTTTTGTTTTTTCTTTGTTTTCATTCTTGTATTTTCTGGGTTTGCTCTATGTACTTCATGCATAGAGTAGCCATTCGTATATATAACATTCTTACTTATCAAAAAAAAAAAAAAAAAACCCTACTAAAAAAATTGTTCATGAAAGGAACTCCATTCCTAAATCTGATCTGTATGTTGGTATAAATTCTTTGATCCCTATTTTCAATCCGCACTTATCCTCTTCCTTATTCTCAAACTTTGAGGTTAAGTGAAGCAAAAATGTCTGCCCATGCATATCACCAATAAGGATCTTAGAGAATTTCTCATTTTTCATGAATTGTAATAGTAGAGGAGTCTCAAAGACAAGCAACGCATAAAATTCTAATGTTCTTCAAATGTATATCTCACAGTTAAAATACTAAATGGTGTATTAAATTCTCTCCTTTCTTTCTTTATACCAGCTTGCATTTGAGTTTTTCAAATTCCCTTACTCATATACAAAGTTGAGTCTAATATTCTGCAATTAACAGTAAGGAGTATGAAGATCTCTCAGTAAAGGCGAAGTCAAGGTTTAGCATATCATTACGAAGCCTTTCACAACCCATGTCACTTGATGAGATAGCAAGGACTTGGGATGTTTGTGCTCGAGCAGTTATTTCTGAGCATGCACAGCAGAGTGGTGGGGGCAGTTTCAGCTCAAAATTTGGGACTTGGGAGAACTGCTTGAGTGCTGCATGATCATCTTTGCAGGACCCGGACAGATACTATTGCAACAGATCTTGTAATCAACCTTAATGCAGCTGCTTCTGTGGTAATGACAAAGGATATAGTTTTCTTTTTCTTTTTTGGAAATAAGACAACAAGCTGGTATGTTTATTAAGGGATATGGATGTATGATGAAGTCGGTCAACCTCAATACTCCTGGGGTGGTATTGTTTTGTTTATAGGCTAATAGTGTATGTTGTTTGTACTTTGAATTTCAGTAAATTAATGAGTGGAAGGTGCCGCATTTGTACCATATATACTAGGTTCTTTTGTGTTGTAACTACAAAACCTGCAGTCTTTTATTCATGCCAGTTGTAAGAAAAATGTCTCACTTCCCAGGAGTTCCTTTTGAGTGCTTTGTAAGATTGAACATACTTAAAAGTAATTTTCTATTTTGTTGGCAGGAAGAAGTTTATTGGTTGTGGGAAATGTGAAACTTCATTTTCTAGTAGCAATTTTCTGGGAATATACGGAGAAATTTGAAAGATCCGTATGGGACATTTACATAAGATTTAGACAACCTTTATATGGATTTTCTGACATCTGCGACCAATCTTCCGCTGCCCTCTATGTTGATTATTTAATATGAAAATCTTTAATGAAAACCTTTGTATGATTGTATCACTATTGAAGTTACCTCTGTAATAAATTAACGAGCTTTACTCCTGAGCCTCGAGTCTCATAATTGGGATTTCATTTCTTTATTGGAGCCTAAACTCGGGTTTGTAGAACTTAAGGCTAATGAAAGAGATTTTATCTACGTGAATGCAAAAAGAACCACAAAGATTCAGTGACAACTGAAAATGGACATACCATATATTCTAGTCAGAGATCATACAACTACCCAACAGCCAACAATCATAAAGCTGTGAGATGGTATTTGTTGTGCCAGAGATACATAGCATCTATTTAACATGATTGTAGCTCTAACATTTGTGGGTTTGTTATCATGTGAGAGATTATATATATCTGTCACACAAGATAAAATTTCCCCAACCGGTTTGCTTTTCTTGTTCTTGTGGAACTTGTAATAGAAAGAGGCCAAGCTGTTGAATAATAGTAGTTCACCATCTTCTACAATCGGTGGTTATATCTTGATTCACTTATAACTTCATTAACGCTGTTTAGTATCTCTAATTCTAATGTGTAATAATTTTGTTCAGGTCTTTACTCTATTATACTAAAGGAACTATTGTGTTTAGCAAACAAAAAAAAAAAAAAAAAACGAAAGGAACTATTGTGTCTGGCAGAGTGTTTTGAAGGATATGTTGTGTTACAACTCGATTTTGTATGCATATGCACAGCTCGTAATAATTTGTAAATGTAAATTCATTCACATGGATCTTTTTCTTTTTGTTCCATCATTCCTTTCTTTCTTTTTTTCCTTGGTCACTCCAACTTTCCTCATAATGCTGGTGAGTTTTCATGAGAAAAACATTATAAAAACAAATCATCACATCTAAGCTTTTATAAACTTGTATGGGGATTTTATAAAAAACTTGGTCTCAAATGGACATGCGTTTTGATGCCTACCCAAAACAATAATAATTATTGTATGCCAAAAGTATTGTAGGGGCACGTTCTGGATCTTTGGCCCAAGGTATAATTGAATCTAAGCCCGATAAGCCCAATACAATGAATTTGTAGAGAGTGGGTTGGAAAACTAGGCTCTAATGAATGGGCTAACAGTTAGAATGGATTTTAAGAGATAATTAAACAGAAATGAATTGGAGTTATCTAGGTAAATTTGTTCTCGGATCAATCTGAGGAGGTATGTTCTAGCATATATTAATTAAAAATGGTTACAGATATGGTTCAAGCTGCTACAATACTTTTTCTTACAAATTTTTCCCCCTTCTCCATGGAGGTTCTCTTATGTTATATAGTTCCCTTTCAACGATCTTGGTCCTACACTTGTTGATCATCTAAGCCACTACTTGAGTGCTTGTCCCATCGGACACCCCCTCAGACCCTTTGTGAGTTAGGGTAGCCAAGGTAGCACTGTTTAGAGGTCTTCTCCACATTAATGCAGCTAGAAAGTTAGTTGTAGAGCATTTAATGCGGTGGCAGCAGCCTTTCCTTAGATATTTTTGGGCTTCCATCCTTCTTGTACGTTCATAATGCACGTCCTTATCAGTGGAATTTCCTAGAATGTCGCTTTGAACGATAGGATATACATTTGGTCTGTGCTTCGCTGATCCGAGGAGATACTCCTCCTTGAACCATCTCCCTCAACCTTTCCATTTGTAACATACTCATGGGACTTTAAGCTTAATACCCTCACTACTGTTTATTCGTCCTCGGACCAACCAACATTCTCAGCTAAGGTCCAAAGCCCAATATATAATTTTGGACCCTTATCCTTACACTTGTTGATCATTTAAGCCACTACTTGAGTGCTTGTCCCATCGAACACCCCCTCAGGCCCTTTGTGAGTTAAGGTAGCCAAGGTAGCACTATTCAGAGGTCTTCTCCACATTAATGTAACTAGAAAGTTAGTTATAGAGCATTCAACGCGGTGACACCAGCCTTTCCTTAGATATTTTTAGGCTTCCATCCTTCTTGTACGTTCATAATGCACGTCCCTATCAGTAGAATTTCCTAGAAGGTCACTTTGAATGATAGGATATACATTTGGTTTGTGCTTTGCTGATTCGAGGAGATACTCCTCCTTGAACCATCTCCCTCAACCTTTCCATTTGTAACATACTCATGGGACTTTAAGCTTAATACCCTCATTACTGTTTATTCATCCTCCGACCAACCAACGTTCTCAGCTAAGGCCCAAGGCCCAATATATAATTTTGGGCCCTTATCCCTACAATATCTCCTAAAAACTTTGGTTTTTCCCTCTTATTTAAGGAGAAAAAAATGGGTTTTTGATTTTTACGGGTTAAGACCACTCATTTCTTTGGCTTACACACGTGGGAGTACCGTTTTGTACGCCTCGTAACTGTTACTGACGCTTCAGGCCCCGCGAGGCGTCATTAAATGCTTTAGGCGGCGCTTTGTTCCCCCATCCAACGGTGAAACGCAGATCTTACGGTTGACATTTCTTCTTGAATTTTGAGCGGGATAACTCCCACTCAATTCCTCCTCTTATATGAGGCGCTTGAAGGACTCATTTTTTCTCACTTTACAAAAACTCTCAAACTCTCAAACTTTCAAGAACTTCCCACTCTCCCAACCTTCAAGAAGTTCCTGCAGTGTCACTTGTTCACTTTCCCGTAAGCTTTTATTTTTTTCTAGGTTGTTTTCTCCTTGGCCAATCTCCTCGACCTTCCATTCTTTGTTTCCTTTCTTTAAAAACTTCACCCACTTCCCTTTAGCTTAACCAAATGGGTAGGTTTAAGCACCTAGTAAATTCTTCCGCCACTATGGAGGGCTTCAGGATTAGGTACCACATCCCGCAAGGAGTAGCCCTGCAATATTGTGCCCTAGACCAAATTCTTATAGATAGAAAAGAAGGTGAAGTTGTATTCCTATGATTGCCTTCATAAAAGGAGGAATGACACTTTCCATGGGTAGGGTAACTAAAGATTACCTAATCAATCACAGACTCTGTCCCCACCAGTGCGCCCCCAACCTGTTTAGAGTTTTAGGGAGTGTAGATGCTCTAAATGAGCAGATGAATTTAAGGCTCACATGGCACGACGTCGTTCACATGTACGAGTGCCATTCCCTTGCCAGTGTGGGATTTTATCTCAAGTCCCGGTATGACACTGTTAGAATGGTATCATGTCTTCCTAAGTCCAACAAGGGCTTGAAGGATGATTACCCGATCGTCTTCGGGGATTGGCACGACGATCTTCATTGCTCAACTCGAGAGGGAGAGCCAGGTGGGGTACCCTAGGATTAGGTCCCTCGGCAAGGGATTTATCCCTTTTAGCTTTACTTCCTTTTAGTTTTAACACTTTGCCTTCCCCTGATGATAATTTTCATCGATCTAACCATGATTTCCTCCTTAGATGTTTTTGCAGATAAAAGGCACGTTGCCCCCAGACTTAGCCTGGTTAACATTCGGGTCTCAACAAGTTGCTGAGTTCGGAGGTATTTATAAGTGAAGACAGGCAGCTGTGAGCCGTCCACTTAATACTCGACTACGAGCCTTTGTCAAGAATATACCAAGACGCAGGCCAAGCAATAAGAGCCGGTGATCCTAGATTAGCTCGCATAGACATTTTTGTGCCTGGCTTTCTAGCCTGAAGGGATTTTCCACCTGTCGAGTTGCCCTCCCGACGTATTCCTCGTGAGGTAGCAGTTCCGAGGGAAGAAACAGCTTTTTCACGTCTGTCCTTGGAGGCTGAGATTGACCAATTCTATTTCGAAGGAAAAGAAGAGGCACCAGAAAGGCTAGTGGAACTCTCGGATTCTGAGGATGAACTTGACAGATTCTCGGTGTCCCACTCTCCCAGACTTGTAATCACTTAGGTCGATACTAGCTCTGCGGAAGAGGGAGAAATGTCCTTGAACTCGAGGAAAGGCCTGAGGGATCTCATGGCCGGGAGGAACAAGGGGTCTACATTAAAAGACGTTCCCAAGTCCCAAATTCCTCCTAGTCTCCCCCCTCCTCCCCCTCCTTCCACAACTGATCTTGGCCTGCTCCCTATTCCGAATCTCAAGAAGAAGGGAAAAGAACAGGAGCTGGAGGAAGGGGAGGTGGTCCCTCTAAAGGGGGCTAAACAGCTAAAAAATGCTAAGGACCCCAAGGACAAAAGGGCTAGCTCCACGGACAGCAGGGAAGAGCACAATAGGGCCAAGGTGCGTATTCAACAATGCACGTGGTTGCCTTGGCTAGAGGTGGATGGTGCTGCCATCCCCTGGAACGCCTGCATCAGGGAGTTCCAGCGATGACATTTCGCCCACATTGCTGAGGCCTTAGAGTAGCCCCTTCTCTTGCCCAAGGACAGGATGCCTTAAGATGCGTGAGGCAGCCAGACCTCTTCTTGTCCCTAAAAAGGGACCTTGCCATGGTAAGTTCATAACTACACTTTTCAACTAAGTATTAATATGCCTTCTTTTTCTTTTTCTTTTTATTTATTTATTTTTATATATATGGGGTTGTTATATCATCTTTGTGCAGATCACCCAGGAGGTCTTTGTTGTTGAGGAATGGGTCAAGGAGGCTCGAAATGACGCTAGGAATGAGGCCCACCTCCATGCCGAGGCTGAAAATTCCTTGGGGACTGCAAAGCAAAAGTGCAAGGAGTTGGCCTCCAAATTGATTGTCGAGGAGAGGGAAAGAAGGAGTGCTGAGGTCAGACTAAAGAACGCTCAGGTCCAAGCTAAAGACCAACGTAAGCTGCTCTATCAGACTGAGATAGATTTGGCCACCCAAAGGCAACTAGTCTTGGAGTTGAAGTTAGACTTGCAAAAGGCTAAGGAAGTAGCCCAAGTAGAGAAGGAAGCGGCAGAGGCATCAAAGCAAGCGTCCTATCTCCTTGGCATAGAGGAAACTGAGATTAGGCTAGCTGAGGAGCTGGCCAAGGTATGCAGGGATTACTACAAGGTAACATGGGAGGAAGCCCTTAACCTTGCAGGAGTCCTTGCGGACTCGGAGTGGAGGCAGTCTGGGAGTGTATTTTACTATCTAGATATCTGTGAATTCCCAGCTGCAATCCCACCTCCCTTTGCCCTTGCTCCAGAGTCTTCAGAGAAGCCTTTGACTGCTCAAGCTACTTTCTCCTTCCCTGAGGCTTTGAAAGGATCCAACCAAGCTGGTGATTAAGGCCAAGGGGCTGAGGTGGCCAAAGACAAGGGCAAGGGTAAGGAGACTAAGCCTTCCTCAGAGGTCGAAGACGCTACCAAGGCCAAGGAAGCCACAAATAAGGCAAAGGAGATTGAGGCCAAGACCAAAGAGATTGATCCTAAGGCCAAAGACACCTCTGCCTCTCAGCCGAGCCAGAAAGAAAACCCTCCTCCTCCAAAGGCTCAGACTTAGTAATTAGGATTTTCTTTTGTAGTTTTCTTCATATATTTTCTTTTTTGTAGTGGCATTTTGCCATTGAACACAATGTACTTCTTCTTTTATTCAATGAAAAGACTTTTCTTTTTTACTTATCGTGCCTTGACTTTAACAATGTTGCAGATAGCAGTGAACTATTGCCGTTCTTTTAATAAAAGCTAATAGTAACACATTATTGATAATTTAGATAAATTGAACAAGTACCAGCAATAGAGAGAATTATCACATACTTGTATTGAAAATTGAACCTTCTATAGGGAAGGCAGAATCTCATAGAGAGGAATAATATACTTTGTAAGAAAGAAACAAGGCAGGTAATTCTCATCTTGCTCAGCACTTAGACAAAAACTCAAGAACCTTAACTTACTTAAAGCCAGTGATCCAAGGGGTTGGGTATAACCTGGGATTTTTTTGACATTTAAAAAAATAAGTGGATGCCATAGAGTGTTAATTTATCCAAAGCATGTGGTTCGAGGAGCCAGACATGACTAAGGTTCTGTTTAACACTTAGAAAGATGTCATAAAGTATTAATTTACCCAAAGCATGTGGTCAAAGGATGTGGTCCGAGAAGCTAGGCATGACTAAGGTTCTGTTTAGAAAGATGTCATAAAGTGTTAATTTACCCAAAGTATGTGGTCCGAGGAGTCAGGCATGACCAAGGCTTTGTTTGATATTGAACAAGTAGTAGAACGCATAATATATAATATGATAAACCAGAAATATGGTAAAAACTACCTTTATTAATAATAATACTTTCTAAGGTTGTTTACATTCTAGGGATGAAGTACGGTATTTTCATCTAAATCTTCCAGATAATATGCACCTATTCCTTCCATTGATGTAATGCGATATGATCCTTCCCAATTAGGCCCTAATTTCCCCCATTCTGGGTTCTTAGCAATACCCAAAACTTTTCTTAACACCAAGTCTCCCGGTTTTAATGGTCTTAACTTCATATTAGCATCATACCTTTGCTTGAGCTTGTGTTGATAATAAGCTAATTGGACCATGAAATTTTCTCTTCGTTCTTCAATTAAATCTAGGCTTTTCCCTAACAGCTCATCATTGTTGCTCGAAGTGAAGGAACTCGTCCTCAGTGTTGGGAATCCAGTCTCCAAAGGAATAATGGCCTCAGCCCCATATGTCATTGAAAATGGTGTCTTTTCTGTTGACCTGCAAGGCGTAGTCCAATATATCTAAAGGACGTGTGACAACTCTTCCACCCATTTTCCCTTCGCATCATCCAATCTCTTCTTAAGTCCATTCACTATGACTTTATTGACAGCCTTAGCTTGTCCATTCCCTTGGGGGTAAGCCAGAGTGGATATCTATTTGTAATCCCCAAGTCATAACAGTATCTCTGGAAGGCCTTGCTATCAAACTACAGGCTGTTGTCCAATATAAGGGTATGAGGGACCCCAAACTGAGTTACAATATTTTTCCACACAAATCTCTTGGCATCCACATCCCTGATGTTAGCCAATGGTTTAGCTTCAACCCACTTGGTGAAGTAATCTGTGTCGACTAGTAAGTACCTCTTATTTCATGCGGCCTTAGGAAAAGGACCTACAATATCCAAGCCCTATTGAGCGAATGGCCAAGGGTTGTACAGAGGATTAAGGACCCCTCCCGATTGGTGGATGTTTGGTGTATATCTCTAGCATTGATCACACTTCTTTACATACTCTTGTGCTTCTTTCTGCATGTTTGGCTACCAGTAGCCCTGAGTGATGGCTCGGTGAGATAAAGATTTGCCTCCAGTGTGGCTTCCACAAATCTCTTCATGTAACTCCTTAAGAAGTAGTTCTAATGCCTCAGGATGTATGCATTGCAGGTATGGCTTAGAAAAGGAGCGTTTGTACAATTTTTGGTCCTCGGATAACTAGAACCGAGGAGCTTTTCTCCGTACCTTGTCAACTTTTGATTTCTCCTCGAGCAGGATATCCTCCTTCAAGAATAGTACTATGGGGTCCATCCAGCTAGGCCTTACCCTAACTTGATGAATATGTACCATCTCCCTCTTCCCTTCCATGGGTTTGCATAAGTCTTCTACAAAGATGACCCGAGGTAAACTCTGCGCCGAGGAGGTTGCAAGCGTGGCTAGGGAATTAGCATGTGTGTTTTCACTTTTAAGGATATGCAAAATGCTGAAAGATTCAAACCCTGACTACAAATGCTTAACTTGACTCAAGTATCCTTGTATTCTCACATCTCTTACATCTAACTCTCCCTTCATTTGGCCTACGACCAACCTTGAGTCCGAAAACATCTTCACTGCCTCTCCACCCATTCTTTGAACCATGACCATTCCCATTAGTAGAGCCTCATATTCAGCCTCATTGTTTATGACCGAGAAGTCTAGTCTCAATGATTTCTCGATAGTAATCTTCTCAGGGGATACTAAAACTAGCCCCACTCCAGATCCCCTCTAATTTGCTACACCATCAACGTATACTCTCCAGGATAAAGGATCTTGTGGGGAGATCATGCCAACCGATTTTTCATCCATGTCTCGTTTCTCTGTTTCTACTTCCAATGGAGATTCAGCAAACTCGACTGCCAGATCTGCAAGGACTTGACCTTTGACAGAGGTACAAGGCATGTATTTGATGTCAAAACCTCCTAGGATTGTGCTCCATTTAGCAATCCTCCCCGTACTGATTTGGAGCAGAGCACTGGGCAGAAGCTGAGTTAGGACAACAACTGTGTGTGTCTGGAAGTAAATGGGGGGTTTACATGTAGCATGTACCATTGCCAAAATGGCATTCTCTAATGGTAGATAACGAACCTCGACCTCATGTAGTGACTTGCTCATATAATAAATTGGCCTTTGTATGCCGCTATCAACTCGTACCAACACCAAGCTTACAGCATAAGAAGCCACAACAATATAAGTAAACAGGACCTCATCCATCTCAGGACTAGACATGATAGGTGGCCGAAAGAGATATTCCTTAAGCTGTTGGAAGGCCAAAGCACACTCTTCAGTCCACTTAAATCCCTTCCACTTATTCATCAACAAGAAGAAGGGTCTGCATCTATCCGCTGACTGAGAGATAAACCGGTTCAAGGCAACAATCATTCTAGTTAGCTTCTGGACTTCCTTGGGATTCCGAGATGGTTGTAAATTGTTAATTGCCTTAATCTGATCGGGGTTAACCTTAACTCCTTGGTGAGTTACCATGTAGCCCAGAAACTTGCCTGATCCCACACCAAAAGAGAATTTGGAAGCATTAAGGTGCAACTTGTGTTTCCTCAGAATTTCAAAAATGTTTCCAAGGTCTCCCACATGCTCGGACACCACCTTACTCTTAACCACCATATCGTCTATATAGACCTCAATACTTTTGCCCAACTGTGGTTCAAACATCCTAGTTATCATCCTTTGATAGGTAGACCTTGCATTTTTCAAACCAATGGGCATCACTTTGTAGTGGTAGTTTCTAGTGGGAGTGATAAAAACTATCTTCCCAGGGCTAGTGGTATTTGGTGGTATCCTTGAAAGGCAATCGCATCCACCAGCTGGTCTATGTTAGGCATAAGGAATGGATCTTTTGCGTAAGCCTTATTTAGATTTGTGAAATCCACACACACTCGTCACTTCCCATTCTTTTTCTTCACCACCATAGTATTGGCCAACCATTCAAGGTAGAATACCTCTTTGATAGCCCCTGCTTGCTTCATCACCTTGTCTCTGACAGCATCAGAATGATCTTTGGATAAGCGCTGAGGTGGTTGTTTTTTGGAGGTGACATATGGATTAACATTTAAATGATGGCAGATGAAGCTCAAATCCACCCTTTGGGCTTCGTAAGCGTTCCATGTGAACACATCAACATTTCTCCTAAGAAACTCTGTCAGCTCTTCCTTCTCTTGACGAGGCAGCTGAGCTCCGACTTCAAAGAACTTCTTCGGATCATCACCAACTACAATTGTCTCTAAATCTTCACATTTTGCCTCCTCGGCTAATCCATTGACAAGCAATACCAGAAATTTTGATTGCTATAAGCCCCTTTCAGTAGAGGCCGAGGACTCAACTTTAGGCTGATGTAGGATGGCAGCCACCAGGCACTACCTAGCCGTGGATTGACTCCCAACAATCTCTTTAATCTGGCCCCTCGACGGGTATTTCACCTTCTGGTGTAGAGTAGAAGAGACGGCTCCTAGGGCATGAAGCTAGGGCCTGGCCACAATAGCCGTGTAGGGGGAATAAACGTCCACCACGATGAAGTCCACCTTCACCATTTTTGAACCAGCCTGCATGGGTAGTCTAATCTGACCTCTCATAATGACAAGCTTCCCATTAAAACTCATCAAAGGAGAATCGTAGGTTGTTAAGTCCTCAGGTCTCAGGTTTAGCCCATTGTACAAGTCGAGGTACATAATCTTAGCACCACTGCCTTGGTCCACCATCACCCTCTTCATGTCATACCCCCCAATCCTGAGCGTGACCACCAAAGCATCATCATGGGGCTGTATGGTTCCAATCTTATCATCGTCCGAAAAACTTAGTGCCGGTTGGATATCCACTTTAGCCCTCTTCGGCTTCGGATTAGTGTCTTTGGCAGATAGCCAAGCCACAGACATCACTATGGAGGGACAAGGACCGGTCCTCCCTAGAGCTGCAAAGATGAATTTTATCATTCCCAAAGGAGGTCTTGAAGAAGCATCTCTCCGAGGTTCTGAATTTTCTTGACCTTGTAAACCACTAATATGATGCAAAAGCTACTTCAATTTTCCTTCTCGAACCAGCTGGTCCAGATGATCCCACAAATTTCTACAATCCTCTGTAATGTGTCCCTGGTCCTGGTGGTATTGGTAATAGAGGCTTTGATTGCGCCTCATAGGGTTTCCTACCATCTTATTTAGCCATTTGAAGAACGACTTATTCTTGATATTTTCTAGAACTTGATGCACCGGTTCTCGGAACACCGCATTAACCACCTGAGTATTGGCAGGCCCTAGCTGCCCAGCAAAGTCTCTCTGAGGTCGGTTGTTATTATATCGGTCCGACCTGAAATCTCTCATCTCCTGAGGGATAACCTTAGCCTTACCTTTCCCCTACTGCTGGTTTTCCTCAACTCTCTTATACTTGTCAATCCGGTCCATGAGTTGGCGCACACTGGTGACAGGCTTTCCCGTCAAAGACTTCCTTAAACCGTGCTCGGTTGGGAGGCCAACCTTGAAAGTACTGATGGCCACGTTGTCAAAGTCACCATCTATCTCATTGAACATCTCCTAGTATCTATCCGAATATGTTTTCAGGGTCTTTCCCTCTCGCGTGGATAAGGATAGTAGGGAATCCAAGGGTCAAGAAACCCTGCTACAAGTAATAAAACGAGAGTCAAATGCCCCGATGAGCTCCTTGAAGGAATTTATGGAACCTACTTCCAAGCCATCAAACCATCTCATCGCCATGGGTCCTAGCCTGGATGGGAACATCTTATACTTCAAGACCTCGTTCTTGGAATGAACAACCATTCTCTAGTTGAAATGACTCACATGCTCCACAGAATCTGTTCGACCATTGTAAATGGTGAACGTTAGTTGATTGAATCGCTGAGGAAGTCTTACCCTTTCAATCTTATGTGTGAAGGGCGACTTGGAAATCTAGTTTAACGCCTTGCTCATAGCATCATTTCCTAGGTCTTTGCGAGGCGGGCTCTTATACCTACTTTCGTGATGGTGCTCCTCATCGTAGGAGAAAGATTCATTGGGTGGGGTTCTCTACCTTCGTCTATAAGTAGCATCCTCTTCATCATCAGAGGAAATGTCAGAGTCGGAGGGGGTTCGCTTTCGCCGTGCATGGCGCAACTTCTTCTTTAAATGGTTAATCTCCAGTTGCATGGCTTTGTTAGTCTGCTCTTAAGAGACATGACTTCCAACTCGAGAGTGGCTTCTACTTGTATGTGTAGTGTGCACGCTACCCTCTCGATTTCTCCTGTGTTCAAGATTAAGGAAATCATCTTGTTGTTGGGACCCCTTGAACTCTTGTTGATGGGGACCTGATCCTACCATAGTTAACTGTTGCACTCATTATCACACAAGTTAATCTCCACAAATGGCGCCAATTGTAGGGGCACTTTCTAGATCTTTGGCCCAAGGTATAATTGGATCCAAGCCCGATAAGCCCAATACAATAAATTTGTAGAGAGTGGGTTGGAAAACTAGGCTTTAATGAATGGGCTAACAGTTAGAATGAATTTTAAGAGATAATCAAATAGAAATGAACTAGATTTATCTAAGTA
This sequence comes from Quercus wislizeni, assembly GCA_023055345.1. Lineage (NCBI taxonomy): Eukaryota > Viridiplantae > Streptophyta > Magnoliopsida > Fagales > Fagaceae > Quercus > Quercus wislizeni. The sequence continues at coordinate 41,658,574 of JALGQJ010000002.1, forward strand.
AATTTGTCCTCGGATTAATCTGAGGAGGTATGTTCTAGTATATATTGATTGAAAATGGTTACAGATATGGTTCAAGTTGCTACAGTGCTTTTTCTTACAAATTTTTTCCCCTTCTCCACGGAGGGTCTCTTACGTTATATAGTTCCCTTTCAACGATCTTAGTCCTATCCTTGTTGTCCCATCAAACACCCCTTTAGCCTTTCTGTGAGTTGGGGTAGCCAAGACAGCACTGTTCAGAGGTCTTCTCCACATTAATGTAGTTAGAAAGTTAGCTGCATAGCATTTAATGCGGTGGCAACAACCTTTCCTAAGATATTTCTGGGCTTCCATCCTTCTTGTACGTTCATAATACACGTCTCTATCAGTGAAATTTCCTAGAAGGTCGCTTTGAACGATAGGATATACATTTGGTCTATACTTTGCTAATCCGAGGAGATACTCCTCCTCGGACCATCTCCCCCAACCTTTCCATTTGCCACATACTCATGGGACTTTAAACTTAACACCCTCACTACTGTTTATTTGTCCTTGGACCAACCAACGTTCTTGGCCAAGGCCCAAGGCCCAAGGCCCAATATATAATTTTGGGCCCTTATCCCTACAAGTATCATTGGAGAACATATGGTAAAGAAGATTAAAAAAACAAAATTACCATTGTTTCCTCCTCCAAGCCTTGCTTTGAAACTCTCCACATAGAAAAGCGACAAAAATCAACTCTTCAAACATAACAACAACAGAAATCAACTAATTGCTTCTGTCGTGCATAAAGCCACTTTTTGTGAGCATGCACGTTGGCGGAATTATAAATTTAGTAATTTAACACCATAGAAAGTTACTTTATCTATTTTACCATCTCATTTTACAAAACACTCGGTGATTTTACTTTAACTTTTAACACAATAAAATAATATAAATAACACAATAAAATAATATATCTATTACAATAAACAACATTCACCACCACCAACACAATAAAATAAAGACAAAGTTTAGCTACAAAATTGGTTGTAGCCTAAGGCTACAACCTTACTCAATAAGATTAACATCACTACATATTTTGAAAATCTAATCGTTGACTTGTATGTTATTTAAACTCTTAATACACATGTCAAATTTTGTGTCAATCGGATATTATTTACCATATGATCTATAAGCTTGTATTTTGTACATAATTTTAAATTACCAAAACTTGCAATTTAAATAATTTATTGATGACATAGCTATTGATTTTTGATTTTCTAGAAATTTTGCAAGCATAGACGATATAAGAAGAAAATGTAATTCAATAGTAGATTTGTCAAAATCCACTTTCAATAAAAATATATTGAGTAAGGTTGTAACCCAAAACTACACCTAATTTTGTGGCTAAATTTTGTCCATATATTGATTTTTTTTTTAATTAAAAAAACCGATATATATATATATATATACATATATATAATTAGTGCACACTTATAGATAATTAATATGTGTATTTACTCTATTAACACATTCAATGAACTAAAAATTTGATATAAATGCAAATTTTGATGATGTGGAAGCCTAAATGAAAGAGTCTCAAGGAATATGCCATTTGGCAGAACCTCGTGCTCTCTCACATTAGATCTCTACTTTTATATTTATATTAGCTTGTAACCTCATGCATATACATGGATACACTTAAAGATATAAAATAAGATACATAATATAATTCATGTATATATAATTTAAATATTATTGATAGTCCTTTTTATATTTTGTTAACTCTTTAGAAAATTTTGTAATATTATTAGGTATAAAATGTAAATTGTCTATATATATATATATATATATATTTAAATTATTGTGAAGCATTTTTTTTTAATTTTTTTTTACGATAAGTTATTCTAAACTCTTTAGTTTTTGTACTTAATAACTCACTTGGATGAATATTTATGATGTGGTCCCACATTTTATTCTAAAATTAAAAAATAAAATTCTTTAAGAATAAATAATTTAGGACACATGACACAAAATTGGAACTCTAATTTGCTAGGTTTTGAAACCCAGACCGAATCATTCATTTTTGCGGTTCTTTTAGCTTCAAGAATCGTTCGATGTGCAAAAAGCAGAGACCCATGTGAACCGTGGTTGGACCTCACAGTTTTGAGAACCGTGATCAAACCGCTTCTCACGGTTCCCTACTTCCCTTTGAATCTGAACTTTAAAAAAAATAATTAAAAAAAAAAAAAATTTACAAGCTTACAGAAGTAGATCTCCATTATTGTAGCTTCAAACATGCTGTTAGACGTTGAGACTTGAGATCACATCATAGTTTCTTCTCATTCTTCTTCTCTATATCGCTCTCTCTTGTTCTTTTTCTGTCTCAGTATTCTTCATTTTCTCTTCTCTCTTCTCTTGTTATTTCTTGTTTTTGTCTTCTCATTTACTTAACCTGACTGTCAACCATAGGCTATATTCTTGGGCTTCGAATTTAATCTGGTGGACAAAACAATGTTTTCTTTTCTCACTCTTCTAGGCTTCTAGCTTTAATTTATATTTCATTTTTAAAATTTCATGGGGGAATGGGTGAAGTACCAGTGCCTTGGGTCTCTGAACAAAAGTTATTAGGAGACAAACTAGTAACCAAACTGGTGGAACTATTTGGAACTATTTAACTATTTCATGGGGGAATGTCTATTAACTTTTTTTTTTCCCAATTAATTTTAAGGGAAATGTCTATTAACTTTTATATTGGGTTCCATAAATAAATTAAAAAAAAAAAGTTTATTGGATTGAATAGTCAAATATTTGGAACTATTTTAGGTAATTTTTCAATTTTTATTAATTTAATATATTTATTTATATTTTAATTAATTATTAAATTAATTATGACGTCATCATGATTCGACCACAGTTTGATCTTGGTCCGACCTTAAAAACCTTGAACCTTTCCCTTTTATGGTTCATTGAACGGTCCAAATCTGAAAACCTTGCTAATTTGAAATTCTAATTTTAGTTTCTCTCAGTTTCACCTATTATTATATATATAGGTTGATGATGATTGATAATTGATTAATTTGAACTCATTGCCTCATCTTACATCTTGCTTTTACAAGGAAGTGCAATTTGAAGGAAAGCTCATTTGCTCACTGTTTTTAGACTTGGACCGGACTGGGAAAACCGAAAACCGGATTGAAATCCAATTTTTTAAGCATAGAGAACCGGGCATATGTGGCAATTCCGTGAACCCCTAAAACCAGGGTTGGATCGCATGATTCATGCAGAACCAGTGGCAAGAACCATGAAGTCCAACCCCTTAGTAGTTTTTTTTTTTTTTAAATTATAAAAACAACTTAACACAATTTTATTATACTTAATTAAATTATCCATCTCTTACAAGGAATAAAAAAAAATTATAATTAAAATCCTTCAAATATATTCAACTTTACTTCAAAAATTAATCATAAATTTTAATGTTTTCATGGTTATTATTTTATTTTATTAACTTTCTTATTTAATTATTAAATATATGCTTGAAAATCATTAAATTTCCCTCACATATATAGATATATTAGTCAATTTTGCTAGTTTTATAAATTTAATATCTATATTTAGGCTTTAATTAATTATTAAATTAATTATGACATCATCACGGTTCGACTTCGGTTCGATCTCAAAAACCTTGAACCTCTCCCTTTTACAGTTCAATGAACGGTCCAGGTTTTAAAACCTTGCATTAGCTTACTCATATCACATATTGAAAAACTCATTTCTTTTTGATAACTTGTTTAGAAGGTAAAGCAGTCCAACAGATGCTAAACATACAAATTCAATTCCATATAATATCCACATTCTCCATGTAAACCCCACCAACAAAGCAACGGCAATACTAAATCTCGGCTTTGTTTGCTTGGATAGATGAAAAATTAGGAGAGGATAGAAAAGTTGGAGGATTTAAAATATTTTTGTTTTCCACCATATGTTCTTGGTAGAGAGAATGGAAAAGTTGAAGTATGAAAAGTTAGAGAACTAAAATGAACAAAATCAAAGTTAGAAGACTAAAATGAAGTTTGGTCAAACATAGAGAATAGGTTTTGCATTTTGGCCTTAAAAATATTATTGTTCAATGGAAAATTTCCCCTATCATATTGCCAGTAATATTGGTTTCAAAGTTAGTGCCGGTGAGTCGTCTTTTTTTTCTTTTTTTTGAGAAAGAGAGTTAGTGACTCAATTGAGAATATGGGTGGGTCGGCTTATTTGGGTTATTTACTCATATGTTTTCACAATAAATTTTTTTTTTTTAAGTTATTATTATTATTAAATTATAAAATACTCAAAAACATAGTTTGTAAAATACTATACACATACATACAGGTATAATTTAGCATATTTTGAAAATTTAATTTTCAAATATTCAGTATAAAAATATGAAAACAAAGGAAAAAAAAAATAATCATTCATAATACAAAATACGAATATATTACGTTTATCTTTTAAAAATATTGTAACAAAAATACGAAGACATTTACCATATATATATATATATATATTTTTTTTTTTTTCAATAAAAAGAATAATCTTTATATCATTCCCTTATGTCTAGTTATGTGTGATTTAATTGAACATCCCAAATAATTTTTTTTTTAGAGTGGTACTAAAGATATAACAAATTTTATTATATAAATCTTACAAATGGATGTGTCATTCATAAAAGATAATACAAACACTTATTTCATGTTGAAATAACACCAATTACATTCATTATCATCGGTTTGTAATTTTTGTAGTAATTTTAACAATTTTTATGAACTAAACAATGATTATTTAGGCGTTGGGAGAACAGGGAATAGACTTTAACATTTACATTGGTAACTTTTACTTTTCTTTTTGAGTTTACAATTTGAGAAGTACTACTTCTACTTCTACAATATTTTCACAATATTTTTACAATAAATCATAGATGATAAGTTGTTATTGGTTCTAATTTGAACTTATCACTTAAACTTTTTTTTTTTTGCCCATCAATGACAACTAATAACAACATGTCATTTAAAATTTGTTATGAAAATGTTGTGGATATAGTATTTCTCTTACAATTTTAGTAAGAGTAATACTATATCAACAATATTTTCATAACAAATTTTATGTGGCAAGTTATTATTGGTTATAATTTGGGTCATTTACTAACATTACTTTTTTATCCACTGATTGTAACTTGACACGTAAAATTTGTTGTGAAAATATTGTAAACATATCTTTTTTTTTAGTAAAATAAATATTAAACATGACAATTTTATGTTATTAAAATAGGAAGGAAAAAAAAAAAAAAAAAACATAACAACAGTCAACAGCCAACAGCCAACAGCCAACAGAGGAATATGTTTCCTTTTTTTTTTTTTAATAATATTTTTATTAGATTCGTGTTTGACATTAATGTCAAGTTGCCAAGAGGAATATGTTTGCATATGAACTTATGGTTTGAAGATCACACGTATAACTCGGCCAAAATGGCCAAATACCACATTTTTTGGAAATTTTTAGCAAAAAAACATTGTTTCGGAAATAAATGGCAAAGTACCACTTTTTCTAGAATTCGAGTTTCAGAAACTCAAGTTCCTCATTAGTTCTACCACCGTGGCACTGCTGAGTTGGAATTTGTGTGATTAAAAAAAATTATGTGGTACTCGAGCTTGGTAAACTCGAGTACCATGCAACACAGTACTCGAGTATACCAGGCTCGAGTACCTTTTTTAAAAAATTAAAAAAAAAAAAAACAATTTACACAGTACTCGAGTTTGGTAAACTCAAGTACTGTGTAATTTTGTTTTTTTTGTTTGGGGATAATCAACAAATAAACATAAAGATAAAAATAAGTAGCTTTTTTTATGTTTTCATTTATTTAAATAGAAGCATTGTAAAATATAGAGATTTTAATTTTGAAATATGAATTTAATTTCTACATTAATTAAAATTGTTCATTGTTTTCTCATAAAAATTGTTCACTGTTTTCTGTATAAACAATTTTTACGATTTTGCATAAAATTATTTTCTGTTCAGCATTATTTAAGAAATTGTTAGCTCTCTTTTTTGCATAAATTATTTTCTGTTCACTATTTAAAAAATTATTCATTGTTTTCTCATAAAACACCTAGTGAAATCGTGTTTTCTAAATTTAAACGCCAAATCTGAATGCTTTTCATGTTTAAATTTCACAATAATCGAATTTGTTTTTCTACATTGATAAAATTTGTTTCTACGTTAATAAAATTTGCTCTCTACACATCATGTTTACTGTACATTCGAATTTGATTACTGCATTCATAAAATCTGTTTTTTGCATTAAGTAAAACTGTTCACTGTTTTCTCATACAATTTTTCACTGTTTTCTGCATGAATTGTTTTTAGCATTGGCGCAATTATTGCACTTAAATGGTTTTTGGGTTTTTTAAAATATGTAACCATATGAATAATTGACAAACTCCATGAAAGAAAAATGAATGATTCGTATAAATCACCTAATGGTAAATGTCTCGAAAAATTTGAATTTGTAAAAAAGTTCGAATTAGTTGAATGTAGAACTGTTCACTAAGTAAAACTATTTTCTGCATTAAGTAAAACTGTTCATTGTTTTTTCATGAAAATTTTTCACTATTTTCTTCATAAACTATTTCTAGTATTCTGCATAAAATTATTTTCTGTTCAGCATTATTTAAAAAATTGTTCACTCTCTTTTCTGCTTAAATTATTCTCTGTTCACTATTTAAAAAATTGTCCGTTGTTTTCTCATAAAACACTTAGTGAAATCATGTTTTCTAAATTTAAACGCCAAATCTAAATGCTTTTTCATGTTTGAATTTCCCAATGACCGAATCTATTTTTCTGCATTGATAAAATCTGTTTCTACATTAATAAAATTTGCTCTCTACACATCATGTTTATTGTATATTCGAATCTGCTTGCTGCATTCATAAAATTTGTTTTTTGTATAAAGTAAAACTGTTCACTGTTTTCTCATAAAAATTGTTCACTGTTTTCTGCATAAATTATTTCTAGCATTCTGCATAAAATTTTTTTTGTTCAGCATTATTTAAAAAATTGTTCACTCTCTTTTATGCATATATTATTCTTTGTTCACTATTTAAAAAATTGTTTGTTGTTTTCTCATAAAACACCTAGTGAAATCGTGTTTTCTAAATTTAAACGCCAAATCTGAACGCTTTTTCATGTTTGAATTTCACAATAATCAAATATATTTTTCTACATTGATAAAATCTGTTTCTACATTAATAAAATTTTCTCTCTGCACATCATATTTACTGTATATTCAAGTCTATTAATGAAGTTACTGCGTTAGATGATGAAAGAAATATTTCAAACTTCTCAGATTCAAGTAATGATGATTTCCAAAAATTTCTACCTACGAACATTAGACGTTGTTGTTAATGTCTACACGTTCTGTGCAATACAAAATGTTGTTGTTAATGTCTGACAACTAATGATTATGTACATTCAACTTTTGCAAATCTAAAGATTAACTGTTCATTAACTGTTGAGTTTACACAATTTTGTTCATTCAACGATTTCGAATTTTTCAACAAATTCAGATGATCAATACATTAGTATACAGTTTTCCATTTAATTTTCACGATTTTGTACATTTAACGAATTCAAACTTTTTAACAAATTCAGACTATTTGTACATCTAATTTACACAATTTTATTTTGTACTTTAAAGATTTTATACAATCAACAAATTCGAACGATCTGTACATCTAAATTTTGTTTTTTACAAATTCGAATGATCTGTACATCTAATGTACACAATTTTCTCTTGAATTTTCATGATTTTGTACTTTCAACGAAATCAAATTTCTCAACAAGTCCAGAATATTTGTACATCTAATGTACACAACTTTCCATTGAATTTTCACAATTTGGTTCGTTCAACAATTTCGATTTTCCATTAAAATTTCACGATTTTGTATGTTCAACAATTTTGAAATTTTCATCAAATCAGGATGATTAGTACATTAGTACATAGTTTTAAATTAAATTTTCATGATTTTGTACATTTGACGACTTCAAATTTGGAAAAAAATTTGGATGATCTGTACATCTAATGTAATTAATTTTCCATTAAGTTTACTCAATTTGTTATGTTCTTCAATTTTCATTTGATTTTTCACGATTTTACACAATCAACGAATTCAAATTTTTCAACAAATTCGTACTATCTGTACATCTAATGTACATAATTTTTCCTTGAGTTTTTACAGTTTTGTACATTCAATGAATTCATATTTTTAAAAAAATTCGTACGATCTATAGATCTAACATACATACTTTTCCATTAAATTTTCATTATTTTGTACTTTCAACGAAATCAAATTTCTTAACAAGTCTAGACTATCTGTACATTTTATGTACACCTTCATGATTTGGTACGTTCATTGATTTTCCATCGATTTTTCTAGAATTTCTACATTCAACTAATTCGAACTTTTTTACAAATTCGAATTTTTCGAGACATTTACCATTAGGTGATTTATACGAATCATTCATTTTTCTTTCATGGAGTTTGTCCATTATTCATATGGTTACATATTTAAAAAAACACAAAAACCATTTAAGTGCAATAATTGCGCCAATACTAAAAACAATTTATGCAGAAAACAGTGAACAATTTTACTTAATGCAAAAAACATATTTTATGAATGCAGTAAGCAAATTCGAATATACAGTAAACATGATGTGTAGAGAGCAAATTTTATTAATGTAGAAACAAATTTTATCAATGCAGAAAAATAGATTCGATGGTTGTGAAATTCAAACATGAAAAAGCATTTAAATTTGGTGTTTAAATTTAGAAAACACGATTTCACTAGGTGTTTTATAAGAAAACAGTAAACAATTTTTTAAACAGTGAACAGAGAACAATTTACGCAGAAAAGACAGTGAACAATTTTTTAAATAATGCTAAACAGAAAATAATTTTATGCAGAATACTAGAAATAGTTTATGTAGAAAATAATGAACAATTTTCATGAGAAAATAGTAAATAGTTTTACTTAATGCAGAAAATAGTTTTACTTAGTGAACAGTTTTGCATTCAACTAATTCGAACTTTTTTACAAATTCAAATTTTTCGAGACATTTACCATTAGGTGATTTATACGAATCATTCATTTTTCTTTCATGGAGTTTGTCAATTATTCATATGGTTACATATTTTAAAAAACACAAAAACCATTTAAGTGCAATAATTGCGCCAATGCTAAAAACAGTTTATGCAGAAAACAGTGAACAATTTTTATGAGAAAACACTGAACAGTTTTACTTAATGCAAAAAATAGATTTTATGAATGCAGTAAGCAAATTCGAATATATAGTAAACATGATGTGTAGAGAGCAAATTTTATTAACGTAGAAACAAATTTTATCAATGCAGAAAAAAAATCGATTATTGTGAAATTTAAACATAAAAAAGCATTCAAATTTGGTGTTTAAATTTAGAAAACATGATTTCACTAGGTGTTTTATGAGAAAACAGTGAACAATTTTTTAAATAGTGAACAGAAAATAATTTATGCAAAAAGAAGAGTGAACAATTTCTTAAATAATGCTGAATAGAAAATAATTTAATGCAAAATCGTAGAAATTGTTTATACAAAAAACAGTGAATAATTTTTATGAGAAAACAATGAACAATTTTAATTAATGTAGAAATTAAATTCATATTTCGAAATTAAAATCTCTATATTTTACAATGCTTCTATTTAAATAAATAAAACATTAAAAAAAGCTACTTATTTTTATCTTTATGTTTATTTGTTGATTATCCCCCAAAAAAAAAAAAAAAATTTACACAATACTCGAGTTTACCAAACTCGAGTACTGTGTAATTTTTTATTTTATTTTTAAGGTACTCGAGCCTGGTATACTTGAGTACTGTATTGCATGGTACTGGAGTTTACCAAGCTCGAGTACCACATAATTTTTTTTAATCTCACAAATTCCAACTCAGTAATGCCACGGTGGCAGAACTAATGAGGAACTCGAGTTTCTGAAACTTGAGTTCTAGAAAAAGTGGTACTTTGCCATTTATTTCCGAAACAGTGTTTTTTTTGCAAAAAATTTCCAAAAAATGTGGTATTTGGCCATTTTGCCCCGTATAACTCCACATATTTGACAACAATTCGGGAGACAGAATTTTTTTTTTTTTTTTGGGTAAACAGAGGGAATAATTATATTAAGAAGGGTTTATTTAGGATCGGCTTATTTTACTGAAACATAAAACTTTTTTACTGAAATTACTGTAGATAAATGTAAAAGTTAGCTCATTTAACAAATAACTTAATTCTTAAAGTACATGTTTAATTAAGAAGCCAATTATTTTAGGCTATGTGAGCTAGTGACATTAAAGCTAATCTTCTAAACTATTAATAACATTCATGTTTGGTTTTCAACATTTTGCGTACTAAAATATTCTCACACAAATTCTTAAACTCTCTAAAATACCCATATTTTTAGTTAAATAATTTTAAATTAAAAAACACAAACAAGTTAAAAAAGTAACTTATTGTTCATAAGTTTTAGGCTTTTTACTTTATCTTCTCCATTTAGTCTAAAACTTAGGACACTATCACTATCTCATTTTTAAACATTATTCAATGTTATCTTATCTCTCTCTTTTTTATTTAAAAAAAATATGGTTATTTATATATCACTTTTAAACATTATAATACTAAACCAAAAAAACAAATAAATAAAAAAGAACACTATTGCACGCACAAGGCACATGTGATGGGTCTAATATCCTATAAATACATGATTGTAATTCAACATTAGATATTGAAAAATAAGTTAATTCATTGCTTAGTACATATTCTCTCTCTTATTTTTTTATTATTTATGGAAGGTAACTATCTCAAATTAAATCAATTCCCCTACAATTCCTATCCAACTTCATTAGGAGCCATTGGGTTCCTAACAAAAATTAAAAAATACATAAATTTAGACAAAGCCAAAAAGTCTCAACAAGGAATAACAAAATATCTTTATTCTTTAAAAAAAAAAAAAAAAAAAAAAAAAACAGAAAAAAAAAAAAAAAAAAAAACAAGACAAAAACAAAAAACAAAAAACAAAATAAACAAACAAACAAACAAACTTGTGACTACGAAATTAGGTATTTTTCCATCAAACCGAACATTTTATATATATATGAGGCGCAGGAAGCTGTCCTTGCTGCAGTGCAGGCTTAGGCCAATTTGTGTTTATAAAATTTACTATCTGCACCTCATATGACCCCAACTTGTCCTTGAAACCAGGTGGTATATTACTTTTGGAAACCTGTAAGAATGTTATAGTACGCTCCAACACAGTCTTAAATACTTTCATCTTCTCAAGCTGATCTGACTTTGATTGTTGTGGAAGAGAATCATGCTGGAGAACAAAAAGAATATAAATCATTATAAGAACAAGAATTCTAGTGAAGGACAAAGATCAAGTTATTTTTAATTTGTTCCTAAATGGTAAAGAGCGGGGAGTTTCTAAGCACGGGTGTATTAACAGCCCCATGACGACAGCTGCCACTAATTTCAATCACAGATCCATCTCTCCAGAAGGATGCCATTAACACCATAACTATGATGTGAAAGGCTGAATAATGAGTAAACTTAGTCGATGAATTGCACAAGGGATTTTTGAAGCACAACATACCTGCTGCAATTTAGCAACAACTTTCTGGTGCATTTCATTTATTTCAGGCAAGTACAAGTCCTTCATGGATTTGATCTGCAAAAAGAAATTAGCAAGAAAGATTATCAAACTCTTCATTTCTTCAGGAGCCTTTGTTTATTTCCTCATTATCCGTGCACTAATGCAGGTTTCCCCTTGGGGAAAGGTTATACATATCTATTAAAGCATGAGTTTGTATATGGTTTCATAAATGCAACCGTCACCAAGTTTCAGTTAATGTCTCAACCAGTGAATTTTACAAAAATATAAATATTAAGCTCACTGTAATGCCCAAATATATTCCAGATGAAATTTAATAGAGAAATGAAGAAAAAAAGGGAGAACAAAAGGAGTCTTAAATAGATAACATCCATCCATCATCTACAAATACTATTCTCACTTGATTGCAGCAACGCCTGCCAAACCTTGGTTATATTTCATATCAAGTCACAATCTACTTTACCAAGCTTTGCAGCACCAAGTTACTTCCATCAATCCCTTCATAATTTGGTCCTTTGTCACATAGATATTAAAACTCAAGTGCAGCACGCCACATAAAAACATCCTAAAGTGAAAAGTTTAGTACTCCACAAAATGATTTATTTTTGGGAGGAGTTATATATTTAACACTAGACAACAAGTCATACCCAACTCAGATATCCCCATCCAAGTATCATCATGAAGTAATACTGACACCAAGGGGGCATTTGGAAAACCATAGAAATGGGCCAACAAGTATTACATTTTGTGTTTGTCCAATTTTGTAAAACATAGAACTGTTTGTTAATTGGTCATTTTCATTCCCAAAATTGTTTTTAATGGTTTCTTAAAGGGGTCAGATTGTGATTTTGAATAATTTTTTAAACAAACGAATAAGCAGAACTAGTTCAAAGCTGAACTTTTTATTTGATATTTAGGTCAAAACTAAATTGAACTAGTTCTATGGTAAGCAACCCCATATGAGCAGAATAAGATTCATCACACAAAGAACAAACAAGAACAACATAAGAGAATCTCTTGGAAAAAATGGAAATCAGTCACGAACATTCATTATTGGAGAAAACTATGGAAGGATAGTTACACACTGTGATTTGTGATGTTCATATTGACACTTAACAAGACAGTTGCATATGTGCAATACTATTATCAGCACTAATGCATCATAATAGCGTCAGATTTATGAGTATCTAGATTCTAGACCCTTTTATTGTCATTTTCTTTTTTGGGAAAAGTACCATTCACAGAACCTTTTTTAGGATAGTAAAAATTCATATAAGCTTCAATAATGTCTCAGCTTGAAAATAATTTATTCTTTCCCTTGAATAGAATTCCAAGTTCAAATTCCCTATTAATAAGATAATTATTCACATCCTATCGAGTTAGGGAGCTTTGCTCTTTATTCCATGTCAATATCATTCTAGTGAAGGACAAAGATCAAAAAGAATAAAGATCAAGTTACAAGAATAAAAAGAATAAAACATTTTAAGAACAAGAATTCTAGTGAAGGACAAAGATCAAGTTACAAAACATAATCAAGTTATTTTTAATTTGTTCCTAAATGGTAAAGAGCAGGGCATTTCTAAGCACGGGTGTATTAACAGCCCCATGAGGACAGCCGCCACTAATTTCAATCACAGATCCATCTCTCCAGAAGGATGCCATTAACACCATAACTATGATGTGAAAGGCTGAATAATGAGTAAACTTAGTCAATGAATTGCACAAGGGATTTTTGATACACAACATACCTGCTGCAATTTAGCAGCAATTTTCTGGTACATTTCACTTATTTCAGGCAAGTACAAGTCCTTCATGGTTTTGATCTGCCAAAAGAAATTAGCAAGACAGATTATCAAACTCTTCATTTCTTCAGAAGCCTTTATTTATTTCCTTATTATCAGTGAACTAATGCTGGTTTCCCCTTGCGGAAAGGTTATACATATCCATTAAAGCATGAGTTTGTATATGGTTTTACACAAGCTTCAGTTAACGTTTCAACCAGTGGATTTTATAACAATACAAACATGAAGCTGTCATTGTAATGTACAAACATATTCCAGATGAAATTTAATAAAGAAAAGTAAAGAAAAAAAGAGGGGGAGAACAAAAGGAGTCTTAAATTGATAACATCCATCCATCATCCACAAGTACTATTCCCTCTTAATTTCAGGAGACAAACATGCCTATGTTTACTGATCCTAAATAATGTTCAGCTGCACTACAATAATCATCTTTTTTCTTTGACCTCATGTACAATGTTTTTCTTAAAATATTTCTATTTAATGAACTTTGATATGAAAAAAAAAAAAATAAATAAATACACATGTCCACTCATGCACTAAACAGAATTCCTGGTTCTTCTTCTCTATGCTGATGCACCACACATCTTTCTTGATAGATACACCAGGTGGCCTAGTTGATGGATAAGACTCACTACATTTGACCTAGATTTCATCTTCATGAATTCCTTTTTATTTCTACTCAAGAATCAAGATATGGGTGGTTCCCCTTTTACTTTATGTTGACCATCTTTCCTAATAGGAACTTCACCAGACTAATGTGCTAGATAAACCATATTACAATTAATTTAATACTAATTTTCTACAAATTACTCTCAAGCCTTGTTTTTATATTATTTTTGGCTCAAGATAATGGCTGTAGATATTTTTCCTATAATCTATTAAACAACTCATGCGAAACATTTTTTTTTTTTTTTTTAAATTTATAAATCTTAGCACCCAAAAGCAACTTTTATATCATTGCCTAACCCCCACTCTGACCACATTCTCTCCAATGCACAAAAATCACTATTTGTCAAATCAAGTAAGTAGTAAAATAACTCAATCTGCTACAAACCTTAAAAAAATTATGAATTAAAAATATCATCTCACGATTAAAATACAGACTCTCCCCCCCCTATATATATATATATATATATATATATATAAAGGCTGTGCAATCCCTGTACAAAATGTTCAGCCAGCAGCATAAGGGCATCCAAAAAGGTGAAATTCAGAATATAAATAATCAATCTAGGAGATGAAGATAGCCATGAAATGAACTCGAAAGAAACCCATCCCTTTTGTAAAGAGGAAATTTTAATCTCTCAAGCACTGTAGCATATCTTTTCTGCAAAACACCAAATTGAACAAGATGATTTAGATTTTTTTTCCTGCCTAAAACTACTAAGACTAGGTTTCAAATACACAATAAACAACTAGTACAAACACTTCCTTATCAAGTCTTCATAGGTTCAGTCACCAGTGAAAGTTATACTTACAAAAATATATATGACTAGCAATGCTCTACAGTACCAAATGTTGGGCTATAAAGAGGCAACATATCTATTAAATGACTGAAGCTGAGAATGTTAGGATGGATAAGTTAAAATACAAGGAAAGATAGGGTTTGGAATGAGGAAATTCACTTAAAAATAGGGGTAACCTCTATTGATTAAAAGATTAGGGAAAGTTGCTTGAGATGGTTTAGTCACATTTAGAGGAGAGTGATTAATGCACTGGTAAGAAATAGTGAGTTGATCCAAGTTGAGGGAACAAAAGAAGGTAGAGGAAGATCAATCATTAGTAGAAGTAATAAAAAATAATATGTAAATTAGAGAAATAGCAAAGAGAATGACTTCAAATAGAATATAATGAGGGGAAAAATGCATGTGGTCGAACCTAACTAATTTGTCAAGGATCTATAGTCCCCCCAAAAGTTTGGAACTAAGGTTTTGTTGTTGTTGTATCGAGTTAGGCACACACCAGACAACTAGTAGTAGTACCCGATGCAGATATCCCCATGTAGGTATCATCAAGAAGAATAAAACCATAGAAGTGGGCTAACAAGTACTAAGTTTTTGCTTTCCCACTTTGTAAAATATAGAAGTGGTTCTTAATTGGTCATTTTTATTTCCAATATTAGTGTTAATGGTTTCTATAAAATGATTAAAATGTGATTATGAATCATTTAAACAAACTAATAAAAACAAAAACTTCATTTTTGAAGTAGTTTTTATTTTAGATTTAGGTCAAAACTAAATTGAACTAGCTCCATGGTTTGCCAAGCACCACCAAATGTGCAACATAAAATTCATGATACGAAGAACAAACAAGCATAGCATATTAGCATACGAGAATCTCTTGAAGAAAATGGAAATCAGTCACTGAAGTTCCATATTGGAGAAAAATACGGAAGAATAGTCATACACTGTGATTTATTATGTGGCCCTCATAAGACTGGTTTAGCTGATTGTGACTATATATATAATATAGTATTCTATTTTATCATCTAAGTTCCTATCTTAATGTAAGTTGCATATGGCAACACTATTATCATCAATAACACATCATAATAATGTCAGATTTATTAGTATCTAGGCTCTTTTATCTTCACTTTCTTTTTCTTTTTTGAGAAAGTATCATTACGAGTACCCTTTCTAGGATTGTAATATTCATATAAGCTTCAATGATGTATTTGTTTGAAAATAATTTATTCTTTCTTTTAAAAAGAACAAGAAGTTCAAATTCTCTACTGCTAAGATAATTCTTCACATCCTATTGAGTTGGGAAGCTTTGCCCTTTATTCCATATCTACATCGTTCAAAATTGTTTATTTATTTATTTTTTGATAGGTAACATTGTTCAAAATTGTTATTTCTTGTTGGTCAGCAACGATTATTGCAATTAAGACCAAATTTCAACTCCACCAAAATTCAACAACCCCCATCCCCCCACCCCTCCAACTATTCCTTTGATGTCATACCTGAACTTCATCCAATTAAAAAACTACAAGTCATGGCATATTACCTTTTGATAGGTCTCTTCTTGCCAATCAGCCCCATTTGCATGTCCTGTCTGAGCTGTGGAATCTAGAGATGCTAAAGATATATAAATATTTGTAAATAAGTTCACATTCTAAGGAAAATAATTTAAAGAAGCATTACTCATTGAACACTATACTAGTTAAAAGGACACTGACCTGTGCAAACGACATACAGCTTACATCAAAGAATCCTCATTCAAAACAATATACTGTGTCTCTATACACAACTCGAATATAAGCTCATGAAATGAAATGAAAATAGGGCCCAAAATTAAAAGCTAATTACTTTACACACCCTCTGCACATTAACTTACTTAAAGACTCGTACTATAGTTTCATATCAATCAATATATAGTTTCACATTGATCCACTGTGCATGACTGTCATCCACCATAAAACCCCTTAGAGGCCTCCACTGCTAGTTTTAGCCATATCATTAAATATAATAACATTCATTTTGGATAGAAATTTGACCTCCCATTTGCATGTCTATATCGTACTAAAGTGACAAAATTAGGTTGGAGGATGGACATTCATAATTGGCATGTCCCAACCAACCTAGTTGACTGCATCCTTACCAACCATGTGCACAATTAATTTTTTCAAATTACTAGATTGGTCTGCGTAGTTTAAATCTATTAGCTTGTCTGTGCTTTGACTCTTTTATATTTGACAATTGTCATGTACTTTTTAAAGTTCAACATAGCAATTTTGGCAGGAGGTTCCATTTCCAGCCTTGCATCTAATAAACAAATGCAAATTTTTTTTTTTTTTTTTTTTTTTTAAGGAAAAAAAATATATCAACCACAATGCATTTTGAGAATGTAAAATATGCCCAGTTGAAAACATGGATAAGGAATAAAAAGGGAAGGAGGGGAGGGAGGAGAGAGAGAGAGAGAGAAGAAAGAAAGAATGATATATGGATTTTCCTGTTTGATTTAGGAACAAGAAAGAAAATTGCATTGATTCAATGACATATACTTGATGATCTCTGCAAGAGCTCTTTGTGATAGATATAACTGTTTTTGTTAATCAATTGCATTCTGCAATTGAAGCAAGGAACCTGATGCTTGAAAAAGAAATATTAATGGAAATATATATGTGTGTTTGTGTCTGTCAATTGCATTCCTTATATTTGAATCCATGACCTCACCCTTGACCCTACATCTTGCTCTTACAAGGAAAGGAATTGCAATTTGAGCTAGAGCTCAGTAGCTTACTCATCACATATTGAGAAACTCAATTCCTTTTGATAACATGTTTAGAGGGTAAAAGCAGTCCAACAGATGCTAAGCAATAACAAATAAATTACAAAGGAAATATTGGAAATATGACATTTTCATTTCTCCCTTTCAAACTGAAGAAAGTAATAAAACAAATAAAAACTTTTCCCTATTTTCCAGGAAAAATAAGTTGATTCCTAAAAAAGTTTAACTCTTTCGCAAACGAGTTTTTTTTTTAAATCTCATGTTTCATTTCCTCAAAGAAAGTGAAAATACACACACACACACACACATATATATCATTTTTAAATTGATAAAATTGATATCAAATTTGAAAACCCAACATGCCAAAAAAAAAAAAAATGTTTATATTGATACATGCTTTCATGATTCTTATTACTGAAGGTAAAATAGAACTAAATGTACAGAATCAAACAAATAATGAACCAGTTGAAGCTATTTTAGATTTTAATTTGATCACTAAAAAAAGAAGGAACAGAAAGAGTCAGAGATAGAGGATGATTACATCTTATTGGCGACTCTGTGGTGTAACTGGGCTCCATCTAATTCCGTTACCAAATTTATAAATTATCAAATCGCTCAAAATTTTCAGAGAGAGAGAGAGAGAGGAGCAGCCTTGATCCTTTCTTGTAGCTGAGTGAGAGATAACTCTGTTCCTCTCGACCGTTTGGTCTCTAGGAAGAGTGGATGAGAAATGAGAAATTATTTTAATATTCTCTCTATATTCCCCCTCTCCAAACAAACAAACAAAAATTCTTCTGGCTTCAGAAAGTTTAGTGATTTTATTTTAAAAATCCCAAAAAATATCCATAATTTAATTAGATAATCTTTATTCTTAAAAAATAAGAATAAAAAAGTTCAAATTGTAATTCAAGAAAATTCAAAAAGAAAAAAAAATTACCTGAGAAACTTTTTTCCTAAAAATTAGCACATTTTCTATATATCTCACTCATGTTTGATACATTTTTTTTCTAAAAACTAGCACACACTAAACCCAGTAGTTTAATCCATTTCAAATTCTAAATTTTAGTTTCTTAAAAATTCATTCTCATATAGCCTCACTAACAATAGGTAAATTCAAATTGATAAATTATATTAAACTCAAAAAAAAAAAAGTCTCATCGCATGTGCGGAACACGTATGATGAGGGTAGTTAAGGATATAAAAGTAATTTTGATTTGAAGTGAAAGTAAAGAAAAAAAAAATATTGGTGGACCTATGAAAATCTTTTCTCCCTTATTTTCCTTTCTTTCCCCTTCTTCTAAAAGCATGAAAGAATAAAAAACTACCAAAGTAAATTTATAATGTTACCGTAAACAATCATGTATTTTTACACAATTTTATATGATTTAATGTGGGTAAATTTTGGGCTTAGTCAACTAAAATGATACATTTTTTTTCTCTATTATACAAATACTAACGCAAGTGCTCTAATCAAACAAATGAAAATTTATTGATTATTTTGCCTTCTCTCCTCTTCCCTTCAACCAAACAAATAAAGGTCGTTTGAATGGGTATGATTCACACACCAGTGTGAAATCATTTTTCCCATATTTCAATATGGCTTAATTTCTCCAAAGCATTTTAAGTTTTCAATATTTTCAAATGATTTGTATCAAATCTATTTTTCCAACATAAAGTTGTTCTCCTTGGAAAATCCCCTTTCCAAGAAATGAGTAGTTCCAAAACCCATTTTCAAAAAAATATTTCTTTAATAAAATGTTTTCCAAAAATTAATTGGTTTCCAACTTTTCAAAACCAATGAAAATTTTATGTCCATTTGAAAAGAGATTAAGGATGTGGTGTAAAAACCATGTTTTATCCTTCCAATCCAAACATGCCACATTTTCTTATCACATATTTAAGAATAAGTATAACCACACTCAATTAATTCTAATACCCTTATATAAATCAAACTAAATTGGGAGTTTATTGAGATATTATTAGGTATAGTATGATGTATTGAATTTTAAGTAAAATACTAATGTGACAAATTTTTATTGGATGGTATAAAACCCATGTTTTACATCCCTGTTCTTATCAAATTCGGACTCATTTGAAAATTGTTTTCCAAAAGCCCATCATCATCTCATTTTTTGAAAATAATTATTCCAAAGAAACCTATATAAATGCCTTATCCATTTGAAAATTATTTTCCACATGGGATTTTCTTTTCCTTAAAATTCAAATTATCTAAAAACCAGAATTTTCCTTCTCTTTGAAAGACGTGTTTTTAAAAGGCCAAAAATGAATTTAGTCATAAAAATACGTTGAATTGCCTTTCAGAAACTAATGCTTGCCATTGGTAGTTCAAACCATTTTTAATAGTGCCGATTAGCAATTAATTCTTTATTTCCCTCTAAATTTTCAAGAAGAGATGTTTTCTTTTAAAAAAATTAAAATTGAGTTTTCCATGAAAATCCCCCTAAGGATATTTCCTTCTGCTTTGTCCATGGCTCAAATCAATTGGGATTATGGACTCCTAAATCTAGCCAAACGTATCCAAATTTATCCATTGAGTTTTCTTTGCATGAGGTAATAAACTTTGGGTATAAATTGGACAATAAGGCTGCCATGCTTTTTAAAAGAGTTAGGTTAGTTGTATTTAATTCAAAGATTACGTCGCCCTCTCACTTTCTTGGGCTCAAGTGTTGCTATCCCACACTCACACGTTCACTATGGGTCTGTGTGAAATCGATCAATTTCTGGGCAATTAATCCTTCCAAATGGCAAACACTCAATATCTGATTATACAACTAGAGATTCAAGACCAGATGATTAGCTAATTTCCTTGTCAAGCAAGATCAAGCTTGTTCACGAGCTACTTGATTAACTATTTCTTTTCCTATGTAGTGTGAAACCATGACTAAAATGTTTTGCCTCTTCACAATTTTATGAATTTTAACTATAAATATACTATTTATATCATTAATAAGATATAAAAAATAATTTAATATTGTATGAATCTATTGACAAATTTATACAATATAATTTCAAGTATATATAAATATATTTTTAGACAAATATACAAATATAATATTATATTATATATAGTTAAATAGAGCCCTCGACCCCTCGTGTTCACGAACACATTATTTTTTTGAACTTGACTTGTATAATAATCAAGCATAAACTTAAGGCTCGAGCTTGTCTTGTTTTCTACACAAACGAATATAAACAAGTTTTTTCTTGAGCTAAGCTTGAGTTGTTCATAAACAACTTGGTTCATTTACAACTCTAATATATGTACTTGATGAAGGCTCTCTCTTTCCTAATAGAATTTTCATTCCATCAAATAATTGGACAAATAATGGCAATCTTGGGTTAATGTGCTAAGCATGCTTAGGAGAGAGAAATGCTTGCTCAAAGCGAAGAAAACTGTGAGAGTGTGTAGGTCTTGACCTCAAGGTTTGTGAATGTGCCCAAAGTGAAAGTAGCAAGCATATGCATACGAGCTTATTTAGTATATTAGACCGCTTGCATGATTGCCCCTACCCATGTTAGTTGGTTGTGCTAATCTCGATTGAGTGTATGACATGCATCAAAGCTAAAAATCAATGGAATTCTTCAGTACAACAAAGTAGGTTCTACTCAACGCATGTCATACATTCAATATAAGATATCTAACTTGGTTGTGCTAATCATTTAGGTCAATAGGAGATGCCCTAGGTTGGGGGCAATGCCCCTTTCACAATAGCTTACATGAAGAGTGCTTGGGTCAATCATCACAGTAGACTTCTTAGAGTATACTTTTAGACTAATTTCTTAGCTTGGTATTTAGTATATAAATAGAGAACAATGTAACTATTAATTGAATATTACCATTGAAGCCTACACTTATTGTGCTGCTATATGATAGGATGATTTACTCCATCATTGAAGTAGTGACTTTAAGCAAACAAGTGGGTGTAATTTAACAAGTATATACACTGAATTGGATCCAATCAAGGACATCTTATGGAGTGATCATTGTTAATTATAAGGTTGTTCTATCACAATTTTTCTATTGTCCTCAAACATGAGGGGTTTGTTTATATTTATTTATTATGCACATAACTTTGACAATGTCAACTGGTGATGTCAATTTTAAAGGCTATATACAGACGTGTTGGGTTATGTGTGTAATGAGTAAAATATATAAATGCTCAACAATGAATCCACCAGTCTCTAAAGAAGATAGTATATTCAATTAATTTTCATATTGAAGTTGGACTTAAAACAAAACCAGTCGGTGACATCTTTCAAAAATGTTTTCTCATATATATAATATTGTGTGTGTATATATATATATATATTTAACGAGTTTTTTAAAGATATTTTGGAGTCCAATAGAAATTATGAAATCACGAAATTAAGGATCACATAAGCTAGGGACATGACAGTGATATTTATCTAGTCCTAGTGGCTCGTGGGAATATAGTATGGTGGAAGGACATAGATATAAAATTGTATGAAATGGGACCTCATTTGTAATTCTCTAATCTTCAGGGGTCAATTGCAATGTGTTGATGGACATTATTGCAATCTGTAGAAGTTCAAATATTTTCTTGATATGGTTGAGAAAATTGAGAAATATTTTTGAAAGAGTTTCAAGATAAGTCAATAACGTTCAAAAAGTTATTGATAAATCCTACAGCTGAAGATTAGGATCCCTAAGGATCCCACGTCCTATCTCTCTCTTGGCTTTTAGAAGTCTTAAAAAAAAGAAGATTTTATAATATCATTACGTGTGATTGGTCATCAGAACTACTAAGTGATACTGCAGTCTTCTGAAAACTCAAAAAGAAAAAGAGAGAGAGACATGAATACCTTAGAAGGCAACACGCTTGGGTTGCTAAGAGAGGTACGCAATTTTATTCTATTTAAAATCCATAATTGTGTGGTACAACGATCTTTAAATGAAAATATAATTTTTTGTTTTATATTGCTTCCGCAAATGTTTTTTAGTGGTATCAAAGCGAACCACAATTAATCATGGATTCTGAATCATTATTCATATCAGTATGTGTGCCGAGATCTATTTCCTATATGTCATGATTGATATATTTGATATTTTAATTGTTTTTATTAATTCGGAGAAGTGGAGAACAATAAAAAGACTGTGCCGTGATTTATATATGTGATATGTTGATTGTTTGGTTCCGGTACGTTTTCATATTCTTGATTATATTTGACAAATATGTTGCTGAAGTGGCATGTCTCTTGCATCTAATCTTAAGTTGTGCGCCGTAGTGCTATAATTGCTTTATAGATTGTCAAATATGGTTTCGTGTATATGTGCTTATCTCTGTAACCCATGTTGATATATTTTGGTTCATGGACTCACCTTTTTACGTTGATAAAATCTTGGGTATTACCGAAAAGAGAGGTGTTGAATCTCAATTAGTGGGAGTTGTATCAGATACATAAAGAATAATATTTAAATACAATAGTCCTAGTAGTTATATATATTAAGTGCTAAATAGGATTATTTTATAAAATAATTCCTATGGCCCTCCATTGTCAGTGAATAAAGGTTCTATTAAATTAAAATTTTGTTGAAGCCAAAATGATAGACTTGATTTTGGTTTAGTAGTTCCTCTTGTTTACTTCTTGGGAAGACAGGTGTGTGTATGACTGGTGGGAGTGTGGCTAAAATAGCAACATAATCATACTAGTACATATATCACACTCAGATAATGGTTTGCACTTATCCAAATAAACATGACCACTAAAATAGTGTAAAACATGTTTGATTTGGAGGCCAAAAGTAAATCGGGAGTCATAGATAAATTAAATAAAATTAGAAACATGAGATGAAATTATGATAAATAGTATCTATTTGCCTTTATATGGTGTGCACAGTATATTTCAAAAGAAATTATTGGAGCATGCAAGGTAAGGGTTCTCGATGCCCATTTCGAACTATTTGTGAATATAATTGTTATATTCTGTTCTGGGAATCTATGATATTTTGTTCTTGTGGGAGGTACCATTAGTTATTCAAAAACCTGAATACCATGAAAATATGTATGTGAAAATATTATTTTATATTATTTTGCAGATTCATTATGAACAATTTTAATCCCTTAGCTAAGATTTTGGATGAAAATCGATTGTCTGGACCAAACTATGTAGATTGGAAAAGGAACCTAATCATTGTTCTCACTACTGATAAGATAGCTCATGTCCTTAATACTGAGTCACCAGAACTTGCTTTAACTGATGCCATTGAGAAGAAAAGAGATGCATTTAATAAGTGGCTTGAGGCTGATGAAATGGCTAAATGCTACATAATGGCATCTATGACCAATGTGTTGCAAAAGCAATGCCAAGGCCTAGTTACAACACAAGATATGATGCTACACCTCAAAAAGATGTTTGGAGAACAAAGTAGAAGTGCACGGCAAACTGCTATGAAAAATCTCATGTCCACCAAAATGGTGGAAGGAACTCCAGTTCGGGAACATGTCCTGAAGTTGATTTCTTTCATCAATGAACTGGATATGCTTGGTGTAGAAATTGATAGTGAGACCCAAGTTGATGCGATCCTAGCATCTTTACCTGATTCTTTTAATCAGTTTATCATGAACGATAACATGAATAAGATGGTAGTGACATTGTCAGAGCTGCTCAATATGTTGAAAGCAGTTGAGGATTTCATCAAGAAAGAAAAGCCTATTGTAATGTTGGCTGAAAAATTTGATACTTCTCTTAAGATGAAGCCTAAGGGTAAGAACTTTAAGAGAAAAGGGTCTCAATCATTCAATAAGGCTCAAGGTGACAAAGTGAATAAGGACACTGAGAAAAAGAAAGCAAAAAGAAATTGTTTCCATTGCAGTAAGCCTGGTCATTGGAAAAGAAACTGTTGCCATTATTTGGCTTCTCTGAAGAATGACAAACCTGCAAAAGGTATGCCTAATTTGCTCGTTATTGAAACAAATTTAATGGATGGTCCATTTGATTCTTGGTGTGTAGATTCTGATACAATCTCACATATTTGCAATATGTTGCAAGGGTTCAAGGAGACCCGAAGGCTAAATGAAGGGGAGGTGATCCTAAAGATGGGGACTGGAGCAACTGTTGCAGCCATTGCCATTGGAACCTTTTATTTAGAATTATCTTCTAGTAGAACTCTTGTCTTAGAAGATTGCTTATATGTGCCAGAAGTGTGAAGAAATTTAGTTTCAATTTCAAAACTTGGTTGTTCAGGATATTCATTTCTTTTTACTTCTAAACTTGTTGTTAAGTTTAATAATAAATTTGTAACTTCTGGCATTTTACAAGATGGTCTTTATTTTTTGAGTTCTATTGATAATTCTATTAATTGTGTTGAGAATGATATTGCTACCGGTGTGTTATCTCTTAAAAGAAAAAGGGATGTTAATCCTACCTATTTGTGGCATTTAAGGCTTGGTCATATCAATATTGACCGAATCAATAGATTGGTAAGGGATGGGCCATTGAATCTTTTGAAGGTACCTTATCCAATTTGTGAGCCTTGCTTACAAGGGAAAATGACCAAAAGTCCCTTTACAGGAAAGGGAGCTAGAGCCACTGATGTATTAGGATTAATACACAATGATGTTTGTGGTCCTATGAATCACATGACAAGAGGTGGTTTCTATTACTTCATTACTTTTATTGATGATTATTCTAGGTATGGTTATTTGTACCTAATGAAACATAAATCTGAATCCTTTGAAAAGTTCAAAGAATTTTGTAATGAGGTTGAGAAAAAAACTGGAAAATGCATAAAAGTTCTTCGTTCATATAGAGAAGGAGAATACTCTTGGATCAATCTAAGGAATATCTAAAAGAAAATGGGATTATTTCTCAATTGACCCCCCCTGCCACACCTCAACATAATGGTGTAGTTGAAAGAAGAAATAGAACCTTATTAGATATGGTTTGTTCTATGATGCGCATGTCAGAGTTGCTAATTTCATTTTGGGGTTATGCTTTGGAGACTGCTGTTTATTTATTAAATAGAGTCCCCACCAAATCAGTTCCTAATACCCCATATGAGTTATGGACTGGTAAGAAACCAAGTCTAAATCACTTAAAGATATGGGGTTGTCTAGCACATGTTAGAAAGTCTAATATGGATAAGCTAGGACTAAGGAGTGATAGGTGTTTATTTATTGGCTATCCCAAAATGTCTACTAGATTCCATTTTTACAATCCTAGTGAGCAAAAGGTTTTTGTGAGCAGGAATGCTATTTTTCTTGAGGAAGATTATAGCTTAAATGAAAGTAGAGCAAAAGTTTCTCTTGATGAACAAATTGATAACCCAATGGCTGAGTTGAATGAGAATAATGAAGAGCAAGTAATAGTGCCTACTGAACCAAGAAAAATACAAGAGACTCGACATAGTAAAAGGACTATCAGGCCTTCAGTTAGACTCACTTTGTTAAATGAGATTTATCTAATGGAGTCAGAGGAGCATGATAATGATCTTTTTACTTATCAAAAGGCAATGACTGATAAGGACGTTGAGAATTGGAAAAAGGCCATGGAATTAGAGATGGACTCAATGTATACCAACCAGGTCTGGACCTTAGCAGACAAACCAATAGGTATTAAGCTTATTGGTTGTAAATGTGTTTACAAAAGGAAGATAGGACCTAGTGGTAAGGTGGAGACCTATAAAGCTAGGCTAGTGGCAAAAGGGTATAATCAAAAGGCTGGAATTGATTATGAGGAAACCTTTTTGCCAGTAGCCATGCTTAAAGTCCATAAGGATTCTATTGTCAATTGCTGCACATTATGATTATGAGATATGGCAAATGGATGTTAAAACAACTTTCTTGAATGGACACATTTGAGAAGAAATTTTTATGGACCAGCCTGAAGGTTTCATATCTAATGGTCAAGAATCAAAAATGTGCAAGTTGATGAGATTTATATACAGCCTAAAGCAAGCATTACGCAGTTGGAACATCTGTTTTGATGAGGCAATCAAATCGTTTGGTTTCTTGGATGAACCTTGTGTTTACAAAAAGGTTAGTGGGAGCACTATTACATTTTTAGTTCTTTATGTAGATGACATACTACTCATTGGCAATGATGTAGGAGCAATGTCATCTATAAAAGTATGGTTATCTAGTCACTTTGCAATGAAAGATCTTGGTGAAGCGTCCTATATACTCGGAATCAAATTGTTTAGAGACCGAAAGAAAAGGTTATTGGGACTTTCACAGATCAATTATATTGACAAGATATTGGCTAGGTTTAGCATGCAAGATTCCAAGAAAAGGTTTTCACCTTTTAGACATGAAGTTCATCTCTCTAATCAAATGTGTCCTAAAACACAAGAAGAGAGAGAAAAAAAAAGAGAAATTGTCCTTATGCTTCGACTGTAGGTAGTCTCATGTACGCAATGCTTTGCACTAGGCCAGACATTTGTTATACAGTGAGCATTGTGAGTAGATATCAATCCAATCCAGGTTCTGAGCATTGGATAGCAGTGAAACATATCCTCAAATATTTAAATAGGACCAAACATTATTTCTTGGTGTTTGGTGGTGAGGATTTGACTATCCAAGGGTATACAGATTCTGATTTTCAATCTGATATTGATGATAGAAAATCAATTTCTGGATTTGTGTTCACTCTTGGCAAGGGAGCAATAAGTTGGAGAAGTTGCAAGCAAGATACTACTGCAGACTCTACTACAAAAGCAGAGTATATAGCTACAAGTGAAGCTGCAAAGGAAGCTGTGTGGATTCGCAAGTTCATTCAAGAACTTGAAGTTGTTCCTTCTATTGAGTCACCCATTACTATCTATTGTGACAATAGTGGGGCTGTTGCAAATGTAGTAGAACCAAGGGCTCATCAAAGGACAAAACATATTGCACGTAAATATCACTTGATACATGATATTATACAAAGAGGTGATGTAGCAATAACAAAGATTGCCTTTGCCAATAATGTTGCAAATCCACTCACAAAGGCATTGTCTCAAAAGGTGTTTGAGAAACATTTGGAAGCAATGGGTATTAAATACATGTATGATTGGTTTTGAGTGCAAGTGGGAGATTGTTAGAATTATGTGCCCTCAAAAACAATACTATGCATTTTTATTTGATAATAAAATTTTATTTTCACATTCATAACTTTTATAGGTATATTTCATTGTTTAAATGTGGCATGTGATGTCACCTCTGTAGGAAAAATCATGTTAATGGTTAAGGAACCAAAGACAGGGAGTAATGATTTTTCATAGATTATTAAATTTTTCTAGGCTGTGGATATTAATTGAATATTACCACTGAATCCTACACTTGTTGTGCTGCTATATGATAGGATGATTTACTCCATCATTGAAGTAGTGACTTTAAGCAAACAAGTGGGTGTAATGTAACAAGTACATACACTGAATTGGATCCGATCAAGGACACCTTATGGAGTGATCATTGTTAATTATAAGGTTGTTCTATCACAATTTTTCTTTTGTCCTCAACCATGAGGGGTTTGTGTATATTTATTTATTATGCACATAACTTTGACAATGTCAACTGGTGATGTCAATTTTAAAGGCTATATACAAACATGTTGGGTCATGTGTGTAATGAGTAAAATATATAAATGCTCAACAATGAATCCACTAGTCTCTAAAGAAGATAGTATATTCAATTGATTTTCATATTGAAGTTGGACTCAAAACAAAACCGGCCGGTGACATTTTTCAAAAATGTTTTTTCATATATATAATATTGTATATATATATATATATATATATATTTAAAGAGTTTTTTAAAGATATTTTGGAGTACAATAGAAATTATGAAATCACGAAATTAAGGGTCACATAAGCTAGGGACATGACAGTGATATTTATCTAGTCCTAGTGGCTTGCGGGAATATAGTATGGTGGAAGGACATATATATAAAATTGTATGAAATGGGACCTCATTTGTAATTCTCTAATCTTCAGGGGTCAATTGCAATGTGTTGATGGACATTATTGCAATATGTAGAAGTTCAAATATTTTCTTGATATGGTTGAGAAAATTGAGAAATATTTTTGAAAGAGTTTCAAGATAAGTTAATAACGTTCAAAAAGTTATTGATAAATCCTACAGTTGAAGATTAGGATCCCTAAGGATCCCACGTCCTATCTCTCTCTTGGGTTTTAGAAGTCTTAAAAAAGATAAGATTTTATAATATCATTATGTGTGGTTGGCCATTAGAACTACTGAGTGAAACTGCAGTATTTTGAAAACTCAAAAAGAAAAAGAGAGAGAGACATGAATACCTTGGGAGGCAACACGCTTGGGTTGCTAAGAGAGGTACGCAATTTTGTTCTATTTAGAATCCATGGTTGTGTGATACAACGATCTTTAAATGAAAATATAATTTTTTGCTTTATATTGTTTCCCCAAAAGTTTTTCAGTAACAAGATTCTTGATTGCACATGAGAGATATGTGAAGTAAATAAGGGGTGTGCATGTGTCGAGTTGGGATGGGTTGAGGGGTTATTTTAAGGAGAGGATCACCTCCAGTTTAGAAATTTGTAGTTTCCTCCCATTTTAAAATAGATGAGTGACACATGGAAATAAAATGATCTAATGACTAGAAAATAAGAAATTTGTGCTTTCAAAAACAAAAGCAAAAGTAAACCTTCATGCCATAATTGTTGGATTCAGAGCCATAGTCAACAATGACAACACATGGATCAATGATCAAAGTTCAAATTACGCATGGTGGCGTGTGAAGCTGATGATGGAGGCCAAATTCTTGGGTTTTGCATTAGAGGCCAATGAAGAGATTTGTGGCGTTGGTTTTGCAAAAGGACTGAATAAAACTTACAGATCTGAAAGGAGACTTGGATTGCTTAATGGCTCGGATCTATGGCTTTTGATGGTGGTGAGGCAGCAGCAGAGAGGAATTTGTGAGGCCTTGTGGAGGTAGTGAAGGTAGCGGTGGTCTTGATTTGAGCAATGGAGGTGGTGAAAGCAACGGTGGTTCAGAGATGGTGAAGGGAGAGGCAAGAGAGAGATGATAAATTGTTGGTTTTTTTTACCGTTGGATCACTTTATTTCCATGTGTCACTCATCCATTTTAAAATGGGAGGAAACTATAGATTTCTAAACTGGAGGTGATCCTCTCTCATTTTTTCAACCCAACCAACCATGGTAGGTCAAAAAATCCAACCCAACCTGGCCCATTACATGGGTCCAACCCAACCCACATGGGTTGGGTTGGACCATGGGTTGAAAACAATTTTTAATTGCTATTGTTATTATTAAATTAAACATTAGAACAACACCACCACAAACTATTTTATATTTTAATAGTGCTTCAAAATTCAAGCTAACACATGAGATAAGAAGGAGATTGAAATGAGAACTTAGGGTTTGGGTTTTATTTAGGAAGAGGAGCAAAAAAGTAAATAAAAAAAATTGTATAATATATTTTTAAATATATATTAAATATAGGTGGGTCGAGTTAGGTTATGCAAACCCAATCTGACCCACTGTAGAAAAAAAAAAAATTAAAAAAAAAAATCACAACCTAACTCAACCCACCAACCCCTAAAAACTGACCTAACCTGATGAGTTGGGTTTAATTAGGTTGAATTTGTTGGGTTGGTGAGTTGGCTGCACATCTAGGGGCATGCATCACCTTAAGGCTAGGGTGGTCCCAAGACCACCCTAACTTGATTTTTTATTTTTATTTATATATATATATATATATATATATATATATAATAATTTAAATTTTTTTATTTGTTTAACCCTTCAAAAAATTTTGGGAACACACTTAGTTTTTTTTATGCCAATAAAATTAAATTTTGCTCCATAATTTGTTCTACATTCAGTGGATGAATGATTACTTGGTTGTGCATATTGAAAGAGATGTCGTTTGTAACATTGATAATGAGACTATTATGCACCGATACATGTAAAAGGCAATTATAAACTTTATGTATTTGCGTGTTTTTTTTATTGTTATTGTTGTTAGTATATGAATTTCTATTTTTATTAAATTATATAATTTATACTTTTTAAGGAACACCTTATGAAAAATTCCTAAAGTCGCCACTGCAACACATCCCTAAAAGTAAATAAGTCAATAGTTAGTACTCTCAGCTATCTACGTGGGGGACATGAGTAAGATTCTCTTAATTGATAAAGGAATGGATGGATGATCCTATTGTTCTTTATAAAAAAGAAAAAAAGAAAAAAAAGGATTTATAGATGTTTCAATAGAGAGCAATCTAGAAATATTAAATGCAAATCAGAGAGATGTACTAAGAACTAAATAATTAGTACTCCCTTACCACCCCCCCCCCCCCCCTTTTTTCTTTTTGAGAATCAGTACTCCCTGACCTAAGTGGACATGTATATGATTCTCTTTTTTAATGAATTTTAATTAGCTCAATTGATAGTCTATTTCATCTAAAAAGCAACTAGTGTCTTAACTTCTTCTCTTTTTTTTTTTTTTTGGGTTGAGAAACTAGTATCTTAACTTAATAATAAGAGTAATTATCATAAAATGAACAATGTATATTTAAATTCTACTGTATCAAAATAAATAAATAAATAAATAA
This sequence comes from Quercus wislizeni, assembly GCA_023055345.1. NCBI lineage: Eukaryota > Viridiplantae > Streptophyta > Magnoliopsida > Fagales > Fagaceae > Quercus > Quercus wislizeni. The sequence continues at coordinate 41,689,876 of JALGQJ010000002.1, forward strand.
AGGCATTGGCCCACGTATTGATATACTAGAGCAATAAAGAACAATTAAGAAAGACTATTAATTACATATAAGTAGCTACATAGAAAATAGTTACTACCTCCACATATCTTAGATTGCAAAAATAAAAACATATAGCTCCATCCAAATAAAGGACATTGGTGATCGTGGGTTCCAATTAGCTTCTATACTACTATTTAAGGGGTTTTCCCTATTTGGATTTCTCATTTTTTAGTTCAAAAATACCCCTACACCCCTATATTTATGTATAGACAAAATTAAAGGACAATCCGGTAAAAATGCAACTCTAACTCCCACTAAAACATTGCCTAAAAAATAGGACAAGTTTCCTGTTAATTTTCAAATTGTTTTATCCACTTATAAATTAGATTGTCAAAATAAAAATTATATATATAAAATAAAAACACAGAGTTTTTTTTTTTTTTTTGCTAAAAAAAAGCCTCATCGCACGCGCGAAGCGCGTGTGATGAGGCTAGTAACTATTAAAGTTTTTTATAGTTGTTTAAGATGTTTGAGGTTCAATCTGTGCATACATGAAAAAACCGATTGGTATGTTTGAGTAACAGTTATCATTCAAAAAATATATATTAGGTTAGGAACACCCGTTATATCCAAAGACCAACAAAACGTAAAACCTAAAATAGTCTAGAATTACATACCAAAAAAAACTTGAGATGGAACTAATTCTTAAATTTGCATTTTTTTTTTATCTCAACTAGTTGGCATCTTTTGGTTTTACAAGGTATTATAAGGCTCAAATCCCTCCCATTGTGACTATTGAATTATAAATACTAAAAATTTAAATTTAAATATAGATATAGTGAATATATATTATAGTAAAAGACTTAAAAGCTGGTTATTGTATGATTTACTTAAAAAAGTTCAAACATGTGAGTTCACAACTCTTAACCAACATTCTAGGTTCATTGTTATTAAAAAAAAAAACATTCTAGGGTCATCATTAAGAGATTCATCTTTGTTATCTGGTGTGTGCAAAGTGTACTATACACTTTAGGGGGAACAATGTATTTAAAAGTTTTGGGCACTACATCATGGGAGTCTTAGGTGACAGACTCGTTAGTATAAGGTGTAACATAAATCCGAAGGTCCTAGATTCAATATAACAAACTATCGATCCAATGGGTTTCTAGAGTAAAATGAACCGTAGGTCCTAGATTTAATATAACAAACTATCAATCCAATGGGTTTTTAGGGTATCTTTATAAACTAAAAAGTAAAAACTGAAACACTCCTTTCTTAGGTTTGTTTAAATAGAAGGGGGGAGGGACAACGTTTGGAGATAAAAACACTGGCTAGTTTTCATTTTAAGATTATTGGTTGAAACTTCAAAGATAACAGGAGACTTCCATCTTTGCAAACCAAGAAAAGAATTGATAAATGACACGTATCTATCTATGGGTATAGTCCAAAAAAACCCACGTTTGAAAGTTGAAGTTGAAACTTGAAACAGAAGCCGCAACAAAAAAAGTAACAGAAAAACTGAGATCTCTTTCTTCCTCTCTTCTCTTCCATTGTGGAACAGAAAAAGAGAAAGCCGTTGACCCTAAGATCTAGGAAGTGAGTGACTCACAAAAGCTTCAATCCTTTGGTAAGTTTTCTCTCATCCGTTTTTTGAGATCTATAATTTTCTTATTGCACAAAATTTTGTATTATAGACACAGAAAAATATGAATAGCGCTTATTCTTCAATACCCAAAAGATCATATTTAGAATTACAATCCCACAATGTTTCTGAGAATCTTAGATCTCCTCCCATAACCCATGTCAATTTGGTCCCTTTTGATGATGAAGAAGGTGTTGGTAATGGTTATTTACATTCCTCCAACGGTGTACATAATGATGATGGTTTTGATGAAGATCTTGGTCCTGAATTTGATAATCATCCTCTTATAGATACCGGGTCTAAAACTGGGTCTGGGATTTCTGGGGCTGTCTTTAATTTAACTACTACCATTATTGGGGCTGGGATTATGGCCTTACCGGCTGCAATGAAGGTTCTTGGGTTGGTTTTGGGGATTTTTGTTATTATCTTGATGGGTCTGCTGTCGGAATATAGTGTCGAATTGCTGGTGAAGTTTTCGGTTTTGGTTAAGGCCTCCTCGTATGGTGAGGTTGTGCAACATGCGTTGGGGAGACCAGCTAAAGTGCTATCAGAGATTTTTATAATTGTGAACAATGCAGGTGTGTTGATTGTGTATTTGATTATTATGGGGGATGTGATGTCGGGTTCGCTTAATCATATTGGGGTTTTCGATCAGTGGTTGGGGCATGGGGTGTGGGATCATAGGAAGCTGCTGATCTTGGTTATTGTGGTGTTGTTACTTGCACCACTTTGTGCATTGGAGAGGATTGAATCATTGAGCTTGACTTCTGCTGCTTCGGTGGCTCTTGCAGTTTTGTTTGTAGTGGTGGCTTGTGTTATTGCATTTATTAAGCTTGTCAAAGGGAAAATTGAGTCTCCAAGAATTGGTCCAGATTTTGGGTCGAAAAAGGCTATTCTGGATTTACTTGTGGTGGTTCCCATCATGACGAATGCTTATGTTTGTCATTTCAATGTTCAGCCTATATATAACGAGCTTGAGGGGCGGACTCCTCAGAAGATGAATCGGGTAGGTAGGATCACAACTGTTATTTGCATTGTGGTCTATGCTTTTACATCCGTATCAGGGTATTTATTATTTGGGCAGGGTACAGAATCTGATGTGCTGACCAATTTTGATAAGAACCTTGGGATTCGTTTCAGTTCAGAATTGAACTATATTGTCCGGGTTGGATACATTTTTCATTTGGTTCTTGTTTTCCCAGTGGTTCATTTTTCGCTACGTCAAACAGTGGATGCCTTATTGTTTGAGGGGTCGGCTCCACTTTTAGAGAGTAGGAAGAGGTCTTTAGGGTTAACAGCAGTCTTGTTGGTACTTATATATTTTGGGTCCACTATGATTCCCAATATTTGGACAGCTTTCAAGGTTACGGGGGCAACAACAGCGGTGTCATTGGGTTTTATATTCCCATCTCTTATAGCATTAAGGTTAGGTCAGCAAAGGGGTTGTTTGAGCTTTGGGGAAAAGTTCTTGTCCAGGTTGATGTTAGTATTTGCCATATTAGTTGGCGTTTTTGGAATGATCGGCAATATATATAGCATTGAAAGCCAATCTGAATGATCCTTTCATAATGATTTGAGGGTTGGTTTTTCTGGGCAAAGGGGTTGTTTGAGCTTTGGGGAAAAGTTCTTGTCCAGGTTGATGTTAGTATTTGCCATATTAGTTGGCGTTTTTGTAATGATCGGCAATATATATAGCATCGAAAGACAATCCGAATGATCCTTTCATAATGATTTGAGGGTTGGTTTTTCTGGGTATTGATTTGGAAATTTTATGCTGATTAATGGACAAAGCGTCTCTGTTTAGGTTTATTTCTAGCCCAATTTGAAAAATCTAATGAAATTGGGCAATGATGGATCTTAAACACAATGCTTCAGTATGTGGTGATTGAAAGATCAGGGGAGTTCACTTATGTTCCAGATAGAATGTTCTTTTATGCTTCAGAAGAACTGTGACAAGGTAAGCTGACTTGTCAGAAATGTTTTAGAGGAGAGTACATTGATATATGCACCACATGCAGGTTGTACTGTATTTTCAAATTGATTTATGTCAAAATATTCTTAGTCCCACATTTTTTTTAACAGGGGATGCTGTTGTAAGTTGTAACTGTATAATTCAGAAACAATTCTGCTGTTTAAATGAATACTTCACTTTTATTAGCAAGGATCATTCTCCATTTCTTGGACAAAGCTTTGTTCTTCTAGTCATCATGTTACACTGGATAATCCTTCATGATTGCTGGGTAGTTGATAGATCATGCATGAAGCGTCAAAACAATACTTACACTTAAAAGAACTAAAATAACACCAGAAGTAATAAAAAAGGACATGTTAATGAAGGAGGTGACAAAGAGTAAAGAGTATGAGTATCATTATGAATATGATCCAAAAAAGGTTTTTGTGGCTAAGGCTTTTTTGTTATTGTTGTTGCTGTATTCAATACTTACACTCAGGATTTTTTTTTTTGAAGATGAAAATGATCTAAAGGCTTCATCTGTTCTCTTAAATCAAGACTCTGTATAACTTTATATTTTAAGTGAAGATGGTCTATGTATTGCAGATTTTTGCCTCTTTCTCTCTCTTTTCCTATTTCCCCTCTTCTCCAATTTCTCACAATAAACCTTTGAAATTCATATTCGCTGTGTTTTATTAACAAGATCACATGCATTTAGTGAACCAGGTTGTTCATTCCTTCTATGATTATATGATACCAATTAGAGATCATGTTACCAAATGGATGTTCATCAATTCAATTAAAAGCTTACAAAGCCACAATTCAGGTGCTGTATGATTATTTGGTGAGCTAGTCCTACTGATGCACTTCCTACCTAAAGCTTCTTATGGAACACTTGAGAGAGAGAGAGAGAGAGAGAGAGAGAGAGAGGGGTGGGGGGGTGGGGTGGGGGTGGTTGGGGAATTGTGCAGTGAATGTGTTTCTTCTGGGACTAAGACGTGGTTGTTGTAGAATGCGTTCCTGAAAAACGTCATCATAATAGTGCTTTAGGTTCCTTTGTGCTTACCGAGCAACCATGAGTATTTAATGCGATTGTTCTTTTTCGTTTGGATTAAAATGAGTTGAGAACCAATATAAACATCGGCAATAGTGAGAACCTTTTGTCATATCTGTCTCTCCTTAAAATTAACAAAAAACTGTATCCTCTAGTCAGTAATGTTGGTTGTGATGTCTCCTTCACTAAAAGGGTTCTTATGAATGCGTTTGGTCAGCTTTCACTGCTACACATTACCTTATCAATTCTTATTTTTGTTTTTGTTTTTGTTTTTTTTTAAATTTCCTTAAGTTCATCATTATCTGTTAGTTTGGGTTTTGGAATGCTTAAAGATACCAGGTGAGAGTGATTTGGTAGTCAACTGATTGCTGCCAATTCTATGGGTGCAACTTTGGATTGTGTGTGGATTTTATTACAGGCCTTTTAGCATTTCTTTCCGGGTAAGGAAATGTTGTTATGGACCTTTCATCTTACGAAGCAAAGCATGGCTGGGAATTGTGCAGAAATCAACCTTTCATTGTCAAAGGCTAATTGGATCCTATTCCTGGTCTGGTCTCTGCTGTTGAGACAGTTGGGAGAGGTTGGGTGGAATGCTATTGATTATGACAATTGGTTTTTGGTGTAGAATCATTGGACTGTGATGGAGTAAAGCTTCCGTCAAGTGAACTGGCATGAAGTGGTCATTTTTGGAAATGTGTTATGTCTGTGTCGTGTGCATTGCACACTAGATGCAATCAAACTCACAGGGATGGATTCACCAGTTATTTAGTGCTGGTTTGGTTATATTTGAAATTCGACATTTCACTATGAAGTTAAGACAGAAAACATGAAGAAAGTAAACTGGTTAATTCAGATGACACCTAAAAACAATGAGCGTTAGCGAGGAAAATGGAACTTGGAAAGTTTAAGCTTGGGGGGTTTAAGTGAATACACTCATTGACAAGTATTTGTTTGTGCTGGTTCAATGGATAATCTAGTTCAAACCATCATTTTGGCCTAGTTGTCCTCTACCGTTCCTGATGAGCCTAAGTCTTCTGCAAATCTGGAACAATCTTGGCCATAAGAACTGAATATAATGCTTGCATTTCAAATGCAATCCAAGTTGCCATAGAATAAGAATTTTGTTGGAAACGGAAGCATTGACCATAACAACAATAAAGCATGCATGCAATGCAGCTGAGATTGGATGCAATTGTTACAGTAGTAAAGAGGGCAAATAAGCCATTAAAACAAATCTTTTCGTAACTATTATATTTTAAAATTTTTGAATCAAGGGCAGTTAAGGAATCATGGGAACTATAATCAAGGATGAATTCTTTTCGAATTACTACATTAGAATAGCGAAAAAAAGAATACATGTGATTGGCCTAATTTTTAAGAAATTCGTAGCCAACCTCAAAATTTTGAACTAACATTTTCTTGTTATTGTAATGTTTGTGTATAGAAGAAAAAATTCAAAGGTAACAACGTTTAATTTTTACTAGGCAGAAGAGGAGAAGAATAGGAGCATTCATCTTATTACATCAGGATAAAAACAATTTATAGTATACAATACAAGAAAGAATAAAAATATGCTTGGACCCCTAACCAATGTTCAGCTAAGGGAAAGCCAAAATTTGAAAAACTCACATCTCAATAAGTCATTTTTAACTTCTATTCTATAGTCGGCAGAACCACAACCAGAATCTGAACATAGTAAAACATAATTTTCATAGTTAAATTACGAAGTATCAGACTAGTAATTTTTGAGGCTCTTGTTTGTCTAAGATCACAAATGCGTTATGTTTAATCCAAATGAAAACAAGCCCACAGTGGTGCATTTCAACTCCTGAACCCTTTGGTTAAAAGTGAAGGTGTTCAGTGCCTGAACTCACCAATAATCCCCACAAGAACACAAGCCATCCCTTAAATGGTGGAATATACTCCCATCTCGAATAATAATCTTGCAGTGGCTAAAATTGGAAACAAATTTCATAAATGAGTGATCACAAATTCAGAGATTCTTCATTATCTGAATTGGTGTTCCATTTGGCATGCACAAGATCCCATAGGCAGTGGCGAGCTTCTCACAATGGTAGATAAGCTCAGCTTGTTTTTGTTCCTCTTCCACATCAGGCAGAACAAAGTTTGTATCTAAAGCGTCTATACAGGTCTTTCAATGTCAAGTGGATCTCTCCAATCTCATTATGTTTTTTTTCCCCATGAGGCAGTAGTGTAACTTGTTCTTGAGCTGAATCCAGCTGATACCTGGTTCTTTGCTCACTCCCCTATCTTTCATTGATTGCCTTATTTTACAAAATGTGTCCCACATACCTTAAGATGCATATATATTTGGATGTTTTGGATGAGAGCTACAGCTTCAGAAATTCGTCCTGCTCTCCCATGGAGATCAACCATACAAGTATAATGATAAACCAAAGGGATAATTCCATAACCTTCGCTCATGAAATTAAAATATGCCCAACCTTTATCCAAAAACCATGCATGGCCACAAGCGCATAGAACCCCAAGAAAATTGATTTTATTAGGAAAAATCCCTAGTCCATTCTGTGCACAGCCACCTAAAACTGCATTCCACGTGACTATGTCTCGGTCAGGCATTTTTTCAAAGGCACAAAGACCATCCAGACTCCCCCACACGTTAAAGTACATTGTTATAAGAGCAATACAAACAGACAAACAAGAATTAATTCCAAATTTGTATACTAGGAAAAGGATTAGTTCCCCAAGCTTGGCTGCACCAAGGCATTCACAAGCACTGAGGAGGGTAGTAACTGTTGGTTTAGACTCATTCTTATAGCTAACATGTCAAGGAACGGCAAATTCTTAGGTAGTCCCAAAGAATAGTGAAATGGTGTTCCCTCCTCTCACATTCATGGTGGACCCCACTATGAATTTAATGAGCGGACCCCACTATGAATGTGAGAGGAGGGAACACCAATACAAATAGAAAAACAAGAATTAATTCCAAATTTGTATACTAGGAAAAGGATTAGTTCCCCAAGCTTGGCTGCACCAAGGCATGCACAAGCACTGAGGAGGGTAGTAACTATTAGTTGGTTTAGACTCATTCCTCTAGCTAACATGTCAAGGAACGTCAAATTCTTAGGTAGTTCCGGAATATAGTGAAATGGTGTTTCCTCCTCTCACATTCATGATGGACCCCACCATGAATTTAATAAGCAGACCCCACTATAAATGTGAGAGAAGAGAACACTATTTTTCGTGCTCTGGGAGTACCTAAGAATTACTTGTCAAGGAACAATTTAAAGTCAACATCTCCTTGCCCTGCTTGCTCATAAGCTGAAATAACGGCAGTTCATGAGACCACATCCTGCAAAAGCCTAGAAACGAGTGAGTTCCAAAACAATATCCCTCACTCTCATTTTACTAAAAACTTTTGAACTATCTCCTATACTTTTGCACTTTCCATACATAGAGATCAGCCCATTCCCTACAAAATAATTGAATTGACACATTGTTTTAATGGTAAGTGAGTGTATCTGTCTACCCACCTCAACATCTCCAATGTTTGAACAAGCAAAGGGAGCACTAGTAAAACTGGAATGATTTGGAACATTTCCAGATCTATGAAGCTCCGTAAACAACTCTAAAGCTTCTCTGCTATGTCCATTCTGTACAAACCCTTCAATCATGGCAACCCACGAAGCAGCATTTTGCACAGAGATATGCAAAAAGATATCTTTTGCTTCTTCAATCATTCCATTCTGGGCATACGCAGCAACCATAGCACTCCGTATAACCACATTGGGGGTTAGTAATCTCATCAAATACACGTCTGGCTTCATATATCATCCCCTTTTGAGCATATGCAGTTTCAACAGCCGCTCGTTTAGCAACACCATTTACTGGATCCCTCACATAAAATGCAATTGCTTTGTCCAAACTATGACATTGTGCAAATGCTAAAATCATTATATTGTGGTCCACGAGTACTCATTCCTTTCTGGCATCATCTCAGATTCTCAAAAAACTAAACTCCAAACTGCCAATCCTAGTATAATCATCCAAAATGGCAGTCCCCACAACCTCATCGTCTTGATTGTCAGTGTCCTTAAAGTCTCAACCAACTCTAAATCATTCAACCTCATCACCATTAATAATGCCACAACCAACACCGCCCGGTCCAGTCTCACCCCACTTCCCACCATCATCAAAAACACACCCCACGCTTCTCTATACTCACTTATCTCAATAAACTCGGATACCATAACCATCCAAGAGACCAAATTCCTCTCCCCCATTTCCTAAAATAACTCATGTGGCTCCCTTATAGTACCACAATGGCAATAGCGAGTAATCATTGAATAATTTGAATTTGACGACAACCTCGAGCACTCCTCAAATCACTATTCTGCACATAGGCACTAATCATAGCATTCCAAGAAACCACGTTCCGCTCAGGCATTACCTTAACAAGCACTCGGGCCTCATCAACAAGCCTGAATTTGGAATACTTAGTTAACAAAATAGTCCAGGTTCTCACATTCTTGCCTTGAAACGCATAGAAGAGAGTTTGTGCCTCATGTAAGAGATCGTTTTGGGAGTACTCAGAAATCATGAAATTCCAAGAACCTAGGACTCGGTGAGCCATTGATAGAGCCGAACAAGTACCGAGCCTCTGTGTCACAAGGTCAAAATTTTCACTCAATTTTTTACCTGTGATGGCCCTAACTCTTTGACTTAGTCTTAACCAATACTACACATACTGCAGGAAGCACTTAGAATAGATTATATAGGGACACACACGGCACACATTGTTTATAGGGAACCCACCCCTAACTTTTATTACTTAATCTCAAGTACAAAGGAAACTCTTTACAAGCCTGGAGAAACACATAGAATTCTCCCTAAGGAAAAATACACTCTGTTATTGACACCCCAACAGCATTAGGGTCATATACACAGAAATAACTATTATGGCAGTTACTACCTAGTAACTATCTAGGTTTTGGACAATCTGCCACTTATGGTCTGACTTAGGACACCTTGAACTGATGCTGTCTTGGTTTGCTCTCCACGTTTTCAACCCCTACACAGCAGGTTTGAACATCAAGAAAACCAGAAACTGCTTGGTAACTACTTGGTAATTGCTCCTACATATCAGCACATGCACAACCTATGTCTTAGCAAATCATGGGGCTTCTGCCCACCATTCAACAGCCCACACAGCATTAGAATAAACGTTTTCAGATGTTTGGCCCATGCTTAAGCCATCTCCCATCAGCCAGCACAATCCACACAGCATGCCTACATGCAGCACACACTAAGTAACTGCTATTAGCCCATTAGCAATTGTCCATGCATTTAGACAACACTCACCAGCCCAATGCCTTGCACACAACATCTATTTGCACATCCTCATGCAACCCAGCCCTACCTTGCACACAAGCAACCAAGCCCACACACTAGCAATCAGCAACTAGGCCACCAATGCTATGCACCACCAAATAGGGTCAGCACCACTTACTGCTACCCATCATAAAACCAACTGTACCCACCATGGCCTTACTCTGCCATGGCCTTGGGGCATCATATGGAGCAAGGCGTCTCCACATGCTGCCCCCTCAAACTGCCTATCGTTCTAACTCGAATAAGAAGGTTGGGCATGTCCCCCTTGAAGAGCCCTTAGGAGCATTACTAATCTGGCATGAGGAACCATCAATGTGTTGAGAAAACATGAAGCCAAATGACTGTCCTAATGCTGCCCAAGCACCATCATTCATCACGCCATCATCAGCAACAAGTAAAGCTCCTAACAAACCACCCCCACCAAAAGAGGTCGACGTCCTTATCGATAGGGTAGCTTTAAATGCCTTCACTTCCTTTTCAAACTACCGTAGTGTTGATTCCTTTTCCCAACTTGCTTCTGATTCAGTTGCCCCTTTCCATTTCACTAAGTAATATGTTATCATGTTTCCTTCCTTTCAATAACCTATTACCTTCTTGTCAAGAATTATGTCTACTTCATGGTTAAACTACACCATGACAGTAGGTGGAGCATGCCTTGTCTCATTCCTTGCAGGATCCTCACTAACTTCGTGGTAAGGCTTTAGAAAACTCACATGAATCGTTGGGTGAATTTCCAATCTTTCTAGTAGTTTCAACTTGTAAGCAACATTATCAACTCTCTTCACAATTTCAAAGGGAACATCATACTTTGGAATCAAGCCTCAATGCACACTTTCACTTTTAAACTTCCTCCAAATCTGTGAAGTTAGCTTCAACAGGACTTTGTTCCCAACCTGGAACTCAAGAGGTCTCCTCCCTTTATCAGCATACTTCTTCATCCTTTGTTGTGCCTTCAACAAACTGTCTTGTTCTTCTTGTATCAACTCTTGCTTATTCATAGCAAACTTGTATGCCGTAGGACATCTACCCCCTGTTGTTTTGCTATTTCATGAGGAGTCAAGGGCTGCTGCCCTATTGCCAACTCAAATAGATTCATCCTAGTTGAAGAAGACTTGTGCAAATTATAGGCAAACTGTGTTGAATCCAACAAGTCCGGTTAGTTTTTCTGACTTGCAGTCACATAGTGCCTCAAGTAATCTTCCAATACAGCATTGATCCTCTCGGTCTAACAATTTGTTTGTGGGTGATTAGCAGTAGAAAAATCCAACTATGAACGTAGCAACCCAAACAAAACTATCCAAAACCGACTAGTGAAATGAGAGTTTCTATCACTTACTATATTTTCAGGCAAACCAAAGTACTTCACCACATTTCTGTAAAACAAATCAGCAGCCACTTCTGCTGTGCAAGTACTTGGTGCAACAATAAACACTGCATACTTTGAAAACCGATCAATAACTACAAACACTGAACCCATCCTCTTCATTTTAGGCAACCTAGTAATGAAATCTATTGAAACATAACCCATGGATTCTCTAGAATAAGAAGAGGTTGCAGCAAACCAGCTTCCTTTTGAGTTATCCCCTTATCTTGTTGACAAACAAGACAAGTTCTGACATACAACTCAATTTCTAACTCCATCTTAGGTCAATAGTAAGAATGGGACATCAATGCATTCATTCCTTCCTTACCATGATGTCCTGCCCATTGTGGATCATGAGTCTCTTTCAGCAACTCTCTATAGATCTTCCCACCAGGAACATGCTATAGACACCGCATTTTGTACCCCTTACGACTTAAACACCTGTTTGCCAATGATGCTGAAATTCTAAGACCCAAGGTTGGTTTAGGGCTTAATTAGATGTTAAATTGACTTGAGAAATATTAAAATGAAAAATATAACTTTTAATGAGCAAATAAATCTATTTTGGAAAAGCAAGGCCAAGGAAATCCCCCGCTTGCACACGCAGGAATCAACCTACGCACGCAACCATGATGCATACGCACGTAGGCCCGAGCCTGCACGCGCATGTAGGGTTTTAGAAACTATGAAAGACAAGTTTTCTGTATTAAAGATTGAGGTTTGGAACGAATCTCACATCGTTTGGGAGCCATTCCAAATCTTCATTTTCACAATATAAATAGCCATACATGATACCTTTTCAAATCACATAGAAATCCTAGGAGAAAACACTAAAATTCACTAGAAATAGTGAATCAAAGAGGAAGTTTTTCACAAAACATCCTCAAGTCAATTTTCTTTTGATTAAGGTCTTTTTTGGCCTTTATCTTTGGGTTTAAGATTACTAATCACTTTTTTTATTGATTGTGAATATATTTGACCAACAGGAACGGTCAAAAATCAAACCTAGGAGCTTCTGTTTTGAGGTATTGAGTTCTAAACTCTTTTCTCTCTTTTCTGTTTTAATCTTGTTGTTAATCTTACTTTCTTTGCTTGTTTTATGTTTTAATATGTTTGCATAGCTTAGTTTTAGATAGCCTTTGTATTTCCAAGCATGTTAGGTTGTTAGATTTATTATTTTAAGAATTTCTTTGCTTTCTATGCTTGCTGCATTTTTGCGCTAGGGTTTTTGAGCAAGCTTGTGCACGCATGCAGGCATGCATGTGCTGGTCAAAGTATGCGCACGCATGTAGCTGGCCCATGCATATAGGCCTCTGCATACACATGCATATCGCTGTGCAAAAACCTTAATTTAGATTTTTGCTTTGATTTCTTTGCTTATTTCACATGTGATGCCTTTGTTTGTTCCATCTTTTATAGGTATTAGTCCTTGTTCTATGTTTATTGTTTGTTTGTCTTTCACGTGATTAAATTAGAGTCTATCTTTTGTTTCTTTGTTTTGATACCATGAACATGCATTCACATGTTCATGCGTTAATGCCATAGGTGTTGAGATGTAGAAGATAAATGAGGTAAGTCATGTATTCATATATTCATGCATTTTTTTGTGACATAATCTTGTTTAGGGTTGATAAACATATATGGTGGTTTGAATAAGCATGTTTGTGTTCTTAATTCTTTCCAATGATCCATTGATGATACCATGATTATTTGCTGCCTATATTCTACCTTGATTAAGTGTTTACATGCTTTGGATGTGATATGATGACATGATGCTAGATGAATGCTATGTTGATATGAGATGCCATGATAGGTGTATACTAGGCTTGGATTGTGATATGCCATGATAGATGAATGATTAGGTTTTGGGATGATTGATGTCATGTTGTATGCTTAGATGTATGCTTAGATGTATGTTAGTGTGTGTGTTAGTATAAATACAATATTGAATATGCCTTTAATAGGGTTAAGACATTAGACACATTGAGAGGAAGCCAACCCTAGGGTTTGACGGTTTTGGGTACCTAACACCTTCCCAAAATCGTACCTAAACTTCGAATCCATACTCTGGTAGTAAGATCAAAAAGGTCCTTCCTCAAGAGGACACTATATATATGGTTCCTAGGTCATTGCAAAAACTAGGTGGCTACTCCCCGTTGTGTCCATAGATACAACTTTCCACCCTTTGCATACAACAACTCATTCTCAAGCCAGTAGCGACGCACTAGGCCTGCAGTCACATCTTGCACCAATTTCTAGTAGGTAGCATTAAGCTTTGAACCCTCCTTGATCCTTTTCACAAAATCTGATTCAACTTTCATCACAGAAGCAACAAACTCTTGCATTTGTTTGTAGCTAAGTGCATCTGCTACTTGGTTATGCTTGCTACGTCCTACACAAAATCATACTCCTGCGACAATTCTTGCCATCTAGCTTGCTTAGGGTATAGCTTCTTCTCTGTGCTGAAGAAGGTGTTAGCCACATTATCAGTCCACACCATAAACTTAGGCCCTAACAGATACACTCTCCATACTAGCGAACAATGCACCACTGCAATCATCTCTTTCTCATGTGCTGAGCACTTCTATTCTTTTTCATTTAGTTTCCTATTCTCATAGGCAACTGGATGCTTTTCTTGCACCAATAGACCACCAATTGCTTTGTCAGAAGCATCAATATAGACTTCAAAATGCAACTCAAAATTGGGAAAACGCAACACTGGCTCACTTGACACAATAGCTTTAAGCTTCTTAAAAGCTTCTTTGCATGCATGTGTCCACACCCATTTCTTGTCCTAACAAACTTCCTGTAATAGTTAGCCAATCCAAGGAAAGACATCAACTTAGTCACTTTGCTTAGTGGAGGCCAATCAAGGATAGCCTGCACCTTCCTCTCATCTATCTTTACAAGACCTTTACTGACTTTATGCCCTAGGAACCTAATCTCTTGCTGGGCAAACTCACACTTCTCTTTCTTAACATACAATTGATGTTCTCTCAATCTAGACCTTCCTAAGATGTTCCAAGTGATCCTCCAAGGAGTCATTATATATTACTATGTCATCTAAGTAAACCACAAAAAATCGGTCTACAAACTCATAGAATACATCATTCAACAAATTGCAGAATGTAGTAGGGGCATTTGTTAAACCAAAAGGCATAACTAGAAATTCATAGGAACCATACTGAGTTACACAAGCTATCTTTGGTTCATCCCCTTCGGCAATCCTCACCTGCCAATAGCCTGACCTCAAGTCCAGTTTGGTGAAGTAAGTGGCATTGCACAATTTTTCAATAGGTCTTGAATCAAAGGCACCAGATACTTGTTCTTCATCGTATCTTTGTTTAAGGCTCTATCGTCCACACACATTCATAGCGAGCCATCTTGCTTCTTTTGGAATAGAACTAGAGCACCATAAGGAGCTTTGGAGGTCTGAATGTAACCGGCATCAAGCAACTTAGACAATTGCTTCCTTATTTTAGTCAATTCCATAGGGGACATTCTATATGGAGCCTTCGAAGGAGGCTTTGAACCAAGAACCAACTCAATCTTGTGATCAACAATGCGCCTTGGTGGAAAGGTCTTAGGTAATTTTGGTGGCATTACATCACCAAATTCCTCTAGCAATCTAGCAACAGCATTTGGATCTTCAACAAACTTGTCTTGCTTGACCTCAATCATTGTAGCCAAGTAAGTCATCTCCCTTTTCTTTAGCCCATGCTCAACCTGCATGGTTGACACCATCAGCTCTTTCCCCTTACTAGTCTTCCTATTTTCTGTCACACATCTAGTAGGAACATGGCAGGGCTATTTCTCATAAAAAATAAGCTTCACCCTAATGAGTGGAAACAAGGCAACCCTTGCTTCCACAAAGAAATCATCTCCCAGAATTACATCAAAGTCATCCAACTGCATGATCAAAAGCAAAAGCAAAAGCAATTCCAGAGATAGGTTTTACCTTGGAGTTCACTGCCTTGATCTTACTTGGACACTTGCTCACTTTCAGACCAAGTTTTTGGACCATACAATTAGCAACAAAATTGTGGGTAGCACTAGTATCAAGCATAGCTTCAACGCCATTCCCGTTCATCTCCACTTGAACATAAGACAACCCATGTCTCAGCAGATCATAGGGCTTCTGCCCACCATTCAGCAGCCCACACAATGTCTGAATAAACATTTTGAGATGTTTGGCCCAATCTTAAGCTATCCCCCATTAGCCAACACAACCCACACAACATGCTCACATGTAGCACACATTAAGTAACTGTCATCAGCTGACTGACATCTGTCCATGAATTTAGGCAACACCCACCAGCTCAATGCTCTGCTCATTGTTCCAACTCGAACAAGGAGGTTGGGCATGTCCTCCTTGAAGAGCCCTTAGGAGCATTACTAATCTGGCACAAGGAACCATCAATGTGTTGAGAAAACATGAAGTCAAGTGACTGGCCTAATGTTGCCCAAGCACCATCATTCACTATGCCATCATCAGCAACAAGTAAAGCTCCTAACACTCTGTGACACGACCAAGTTTGGAGAGGTCTAGGATGGTTTTGTTACATTGGAAAAGATGAGTCTTTTAGAGAGAAAGAACGAAAGTGAAAGAAATGATGTATTATCATTGAATATAGTGGGAGATGTTGGAACTGATCTCTCACTTTGAGAGGAATTGAGTCACTTTGTTCTTTGTAGGCTGCAACACACACGCACACACACTCAGTGAGGGCAAGTGAAAGGATAATAATCGGTTAATAAATCAAGTTTTAATATCAAGAAACTTGTTTTAATACTAGTTAAAAAAAAAAAAAAAAAAAAAAAAAAAAAAACCTAGTATGCAGTACAATTAAAAACAATCACAATTATATGGTTCAAATTATACATTACATTAGCTTACACTTTTCTTAAAATATACATTTCTAGAATATGTAATTTCTAAAAGAGCAAATAGTTGAATCTTAAAAGGGAATCTAAGGAATAGAACCCAAGTACTGTATCTAAGTTTTGTTCATTCTAAAATATGTAATAGTTTCTCATTATATATATATATATATATATAATTTATAATTTAATTGGATTTAGACTTTTCGGTTTTTGCACTCAATAATTCACTTGTCACAAAAATTAAAAAAATTAGATAAACATGTGGCGAAAATTGGACTATAATTGAAATCTAATTTAAAATCTATTTGGATTTGGACTCTTCAATTTTTACACTCAATTTTTCTTGATACAAAAATTAAAAATTAAATGGGACACTTGGTGCAAAATTGAGAATCCATTTTTTTTTTTTTTTGAAATCTAATTGAATTTTCTCTTAACTTTGACTTTTAATATATATATATATATATATATATATATATATATGAGAAATTGTAAAAAATCAAAATCAAAATTTTTTTTGGCACCTATTAACAAAATTAAAAAAAAAATATATATATATATATATATATATTTTTTAGTATTGATCTATTCAACTCATTGTTATGGAGATATAATTACTAATTATAGCTAATTGTATATGGATTATATTATCTGTTGCAATTTTTTATCCTCATTTAATGGGGGTGTCAAGGCACTTTCAACTTACAATAGAGTTTTTTATTAACTTTTTCTATTTTCTAATAAGCACAAATACTATTTTGATCCTTATATTTTGAGACCATAATTAATTTGATTCTTACATTTTAGTAGTAGTCAATTTGGTCCTTGCTATTTTCAATATAGAGTCAATTTGGTTCCTACCATTAAATCACTAATCGAAAATGCGTATGTGGCAAACAGTGTGTATTATTGGCACACTTAGGGCTGATGTCGCTTATAAAATAATATTAAAAAATTATAATAAACAAAAAAAAAAATGTCACCTCACCTAAAAATAAATAAAAATTAGAAAAAGACAAAAAACAAAAGCAAAATTAATTCCTCAATTAAATCAAAAAAAGAAAAAAAAATCTGCATGAAATTTTTTTCTTTCACTTTCTTGCCAACCAATCACACAATACATCCAAAACAAATCATTTCTAATTCATTTTCTCTTCTTTTCTTCCACTTTCCTGATAACCAAACATTGAAACCCATATGGATATCAAATTCCCCAAGAATAGCCGTCGGCCACCACTAATCATCCACACCCACTAAAACCCAATCACACCGCAGCAACAAAACCCAAATGAACCCATGCTAGAAACCTCAAACCAATCCAACCCATCCGTAACAAAACCCAGATCAACTTAAAGCAAAATTTTGAGACCTAAAGCAACCAACTATGCAATAGTGAGAGAGGTTGTGTTTCAAGCTCATCAAATCTCAGTTTGTTTATTGTGCAAAACTAAGATGACATTGCCATGACTTGCCATGTTTGTGTGTGTGTACACATACATACACACACACACACATACACACATATATGTACAGGTTTGGTGGTTGATAGAAGGCTTAATGGCTTGATGCTATTGCTAAATCTTAGATTTTATTGATGGAATTTTTATTGCTTAATTATGTATTCATAACAGACCCACTTATGCCCTCCAATCCATTCACTACTTTGCTCCAAGAAAATATGCCCTTTGCAAATTACCCCAAATGACATGTCTAACAACTTAGAATCTGTAGCTCACCGTGAAAACCTTCATGAACTCATCTAGACCTTAATCAACCCTCAAACACCAATAAATTTTGATATTGCGAACAAATTGCAGCGGGTGATGATGCTCTGTTATAAGATTGTGTTAACGAATTTTTTCTCGGATGTAATGAATATTTTTAGCCTAATTAATTTTGTTTTTTTTTTTTTTGTATTTTTCTAATTTAATATTTTTTTAGGTGATGTGGCATTTTTTATGTTGGTTAAATTTTTTAATATTATTTTATAAGCCACGTCAGCTTTAAACGTGCCAACAGTGCACATAGTTTGCCACATTGACATTTTCTGTTAATGATAATTGACTTCAAGTTGAAAATAACATGGACCAAATTAACTGCTACTAAAAGGTAGGGGCCAAATTGACCGCAACATCAAAATGTAGAGACCGAAATGGTATTTTTGCCTTTCTAATATAGGCAGATCTTTTGAAGCCTCTCGTAATAGGTGCCAAAGGCACCTACTACAAGAATCCATTTTAGAATTATATATATTAAGCACTAAATAAATGATAATATACCTATGTTTTTATTACATACTTTCTTTCTTTTTTTTTGCTTAATAAGGGGGGGGGGGGTTAGCAGGGGTAACCATTGTGACTCACCCCCCTAAGCGTGACCATAGGGGCAGCCCCCGCTAGGAAATGTTGGATTGAGCCATAACTACTGTGGTCTGGAGTGACTATAGACCTCACCCTAGCACCTCGAGATAGCTAGTAATCAAGGGCTCCTCATTAGGGATACCCAAATTCTTCCCTAGGTACTTGCTCGGGCTCGAACAAGGGACCACAAATCCCCCGTTAGGAAATGTTGGATTGAGCCTTAACTACTGTGGTCTAGAGTGACCATAGACCTCACCTTAGCACCTCAAGAGAGCTGGTAATCAGGGGCTCCTCAGCAGGGATACCCAAATTCTTCCCCAGGTACTCGACTGGGCTCAAACTAGGGACCACAAATCTAATTCATGAAACCCAACCACAAGGCCACCCCTCTCGGGGCTTTTATCACATTCTTTTATAGCATATCAATTCGAAAACCAAATAAGATACATTCTTAACATCACTCTTATATAACAAGGCATTCATTTTAGCAACACCAATCATTAATTTAAGATGAATCAATAAATTAACTTAATTGGACCAAATTGCAAATATCAAATAAAAGATCATTCTGAATTAAATCAATAAATCAAATTGTTCTTATTTTTTTAATTAGCAAATGAGTCAAGCTCAAGCCTAAGTTTAGGCTTGATTGTTAAATAAATTAGTCGTAGACCCACGCAATGCATAAGAATATATGATTATTTTGAGATATGGTATAATTTATACTTTACTTTCAAAATTTAATTGTAAATAATTTTTTCTCCCTAAAAATTAAATAATTTCTAAAATCAATTTCTACCTCCCTATTTTTACAAAAATATAATTTTATCATCTTTGGTGTTTTTAATTGATATCGTTATTTTTTGAAGTGCTCCATATTCTTCTAAGTATTGTTATTATGCATTACATTTTCCTGATTTCTTTTGGTACAACTAAAATTTATAAGTTTCTAAAATTTTTAAGAGAATTATAAATTTCTAATTCTCTTAAAGAGATTATTGTGATAAGAAAAAATTATTACATAATTGCAATTGATATTACTCAAATAATTGATAAGCACATTCAAATACATAGTCATGTAGATTGTGTTTTGATATAAATTCAAATTCTCACTTCCAAACAAACTAAATGTTAACTCAAACAAAAACTAAACCAAAACTATAAGAGGAAGTGAGAGGACTTGTGATGAGAAACTACAAAAAATGCAATACCAAAACATATCAACTCAAAGTAGAGCTATTAAAAAATATAAAAATTCATCAACTTAAAGTAAAGTTGCAAGAAAGAATTAAAAATAGAGAGATGGAGATAACATAATCACCTATTTCAGGAGAGAATGTAACAAAGAATAGCAAAGTTATAGAATAAAAGATGATAAGAAGAATATTCATGTTAACGTATAATAGGCTATGGCCTTTGGCCCACCTTAATTTATTTGTATAGAACACATACTTATATTACACACGCTGACTCCTATAAAAGGCACTCATGTATTACTTGTAAAATGCAATACTATTGATTCGGTATTTCTAACATGATATCAAAGCCACTGCTCTGACATTTTTGGTGTGCTATCTACAGTCTAGTCTTCTTAGTGTTCTCCACTATCCCCATCATCAATGTCGCCATCAGACTCACCATCATACATTGAAGACCACTGCCTCTTCTAGAAGCCACCTAATTTTGCCCTGATCTTGTCGTTGCCGTTACCATCGAAATGGTCTTTCTACGATCTACATTATCAGAAAAAAATTAGGGTCATCAGAGGTCCCATACGCCTTCACGTGCCACTTGAACTCATTATGCTACTGTTCTGCACATTCTTTGATACCTAAAGGGCACTATCTTTCATTGCCTTTACTACTTTGCTCAATCTTCTCTTATTTTCCGTGCATTATCTAATGTTGATTGGGCAGGAGATTCCACTGATCAAAGTTCAACCAAAGTTATTGTTTTCTCCTTGATTTTTCTCTAATCTCTTAGTGAAGTGAGAAACAAACCATTGTGACTCACTCTAGTACTGAAGTGGAATATCATGCCCTTGTTAATACTACATCTAAACTCCTCTAGTTTTGATGATGGCTTTTTAAGGATGGTTTGTCTACATCCTATGCCACTTCTCTTTATTATGATAACCAAAGTGTCATTTATATTGCTCACAATAATGTCTTCCATGAACGGACTAAACACATCAAGATTGATTGTCATTTTATCTGTTATTATCTTGTCCATGGTGCTCTCAGTCTCCTTTAAAGACCAACTTGCAGATATCTTCATCAAGTCACATCCTAAAGAACGTCTTCATGTTTTGGTTGACAACCTCAAGTTGGTCTCACACCCACCTTGAATTTAAGGGGAGCTGTTAATGTGTAATAAGATATGGACCTTTGGCCCACCTTATTTTACTTGTATAACACACATACTTGTATAGCACATATACTTGTACTGCACACAATACTATTGATTCAGTATTTCTAATAATTCAAAATAAAAGATATAGTTGTAAACACCAAATTACCAAAGTCATGCTATATAATAGAATAATATTATATATATATATATATATATATATATATATATATATATATTCATTTCTTTTGGTTGAATTTTAATTCAATCTTGCATCTCTACTTTAAGTTGATGACTTTTTGTGTTGAGTTATACTTTAAGTTGATCTATTTTGTTTGTGTTTTTAAGTTATTATAAAGGCACTCATATATATTTTATTACTTGTGAAATACAAAACTATTGATTCGGTATTTCATAACAATTCAAAATAAAAGATATGGTTGTAAACACCAAATTACCAAAGTCATGCTATATAATAGAATAATATTATATCATTATATATCTATATATATATATAGAGAGAGAGAGAGAGAGAGTAACACCTTCTTGTGTGAGAAAAATATAGATTAATGGGAGAGAATAATATATTTATAATAAAGAAGATGGGATAAGAAGAATCAAAATAAAAGGAAGAGTATCAATAGGGTAGAGAGGAATGGGGAGATAAAAGGGTAAAAGAGAGAAGAAAATGTTGGAGGAAGTTGGAAATTAATAAATAGATTTTTTTTTTTTTGGGGGGGGGGGGGGTGCAGGGGGTTTAAAAATAAAGAGTAAGAGTTGGAAATATGTGAATTTGTTTTTAGAGTAGCAACATTTTTTTAGAGTCAAGAGAGTAGCAACACTAAATACTACATTTTGGCATATATATATATATATATATATATATAACAACTTATTTATGAATACATAAACACTAGAAATTAAATGGGTGATGTGTAGCAAAGTGATAGACTAGCATCAAAGTGGGTGACACTTGACCATTATATCTCTCACTCCAAGCAGTCAATTGGTTAACCAATATCTCAAACCCTGACATTAGCTATATCCAACAAATAGTCCCCCCTCCCCTCCCCCTAAATTTGAGAATCATATCCATCAATCACTTTTTGTTTTAACCTAGTTAAAAATATTACTACAAATAGCCTCCTCCCTCTCACGCGGGGATCAAATCAAGGCTACTTCATTTCCCTGTACTGAGGAGGTACCATTCAGCTCAACTCACATGGTATATCCATCAATCACTTGGTTGATCTATTGAGCAGATGCCAAAAACTTTCCAATCCACTGCTCACAAGGACTCCCCAAATACCATTATTGATTTTGGCCATATAGTTGGCTAAGTAGGGACTATTTATTTATGAGATTACCAATTAGCAAACCACTCAACATTAGGGGTAGTTGCTACTATGCTCATATTTAATAAGAGCACCACAACCTCATTTCTTATCTTGAAAGGGCCTTGGCTTAGATGCAATGTGGATCACACCGAATGTTTGGACTAAGCTAGGCTAACTTAGCGGCAGATCACGGGCAATCAGGTATTCAGGTTGTTGATGCTTAGGTTGTCCATCACGCAAATCACAAGAATGTGAATAATGTGAGGCCTTGGGTTGAGGAGTTGGCATGTCAAACCACGAGCGATGGTGTTAAGAGCCAAGTCTTGTCCACCAATGACATTGGGATAAGTTGCATGTCCATAAGGTCCTTGCCCAGTCGCAACTAATGGCTGAGTCCAAAAAATAGAGGGTTATATATGGACTTCATGAAATTCTGCTCTGTATAGGTAGTCACTGGGTGATACATGGCTCCTATTAAATTTAAAAGTCCCCAACAATAGTTATTGTGTAAAAATAATCATTACATCATTACATTTACATGTCAAGTTTGAGGTCCATGAGGGAGCTTCAATAGAAGATCTATAACCTGTATTAAAAATCAGAGATAGAAAAAAAAAACTATATTGTTATTCATCTTATTAAACAAGAGCTGGAAAATCAGCTATTACAGCATTACTGGTATCAGGAGGAACAAACTTCATTATGAAATTTAACTAGAATGTCATTTATCACAAAATTAAATCTCATTAGAATGAAACTTGTCATAGGCAACCAGAGAATGTGAATTGGATTCCATCCTAAAATTTTAAATTAACTTTATTAGATTTAAAAACTAATTATTTATTAAATTTTGATCTAAAATAAAATCAAATACTATATAATAAAAGTTATGCTCTAAAAGTCATGGTTGTGCTAAGTAGTTTAACTTATGGGTTACATGTCATACAATAAGCTTTTGCCATGTAACTCATTAGTTATCAAGATAGTTTACTTTAGATGGAACTCTATTACCAAAATATCAAGTGGTTTATTAATTGTTAGCATGATTTATTTTACATAAAACTCTAGTTCCTAGGTTTCAATAAATTTAAAATGCTACTCCAATAAAATTTTATTACAAAAATTTTCAATAAAAATTATTTTTATTGTTTGTATTCTAATATGATAAAACTTACATCCTAGATATTGTGCTTATGCCAAGTGGCTTTAACATATGCATTACAAGTAATAAATGAATGTACTTTTGCCATGTGTCTCGTTAGTTATTAAGTTTATTTATAGTGAAAATCTATTAAAGTTTCAAGTGACTCACCAATTATTAAATTAATTTAGTCAATATTAGTAAACTAATTTTTAAACCTATATATTGTTTTTGAATAATTTATATACTGCGCGGGCACACTACTAGTTTTTTTAATTAAAGATGGATTATGTAGATGACTATGCTAAATTTCTGTCCACACTGGAAGAGCAACGAAAGGATCATCAATAAGACTAAATAAGGATATAGGGGTCAATTTGAAATTTTGATTTCTTTTATCAACTTTGCTTTACACATCATTTTAACAACTTGTAGAAAAAGTTGTGAAATAAGTTGCGTCACTATACCTTTTTTTTTTTTTTTTTTTTTTTGGTGTGAATTCTTAAAAAAAGTAATTGAGTCACTACAGAAAGCCTGTCCTTACTTCAATGTTTTTTTTTCCAGCATTTTTGAAAACCACCGCTATAGAAGACCTACAACAGCTCTTTTAAAAACTACCACAATAGGTTGACCTATTACAGTAGTTTAAAGTCAATGCTTTCTAAACCACTGCTATAGATACCCTACTGTGGCGCTTTAAGAAACTGCCACAATAGGTATAGCTATTATAGTGTTTCAAAACCGCTGCTATAGGGTTGAAATTAGAATTTTTAATTTTTATTTATTTATTTATTTATTGGTTTTGTGAATAGCCTATTTCAATGGTTATAAAACCGTTGCTATAGACTTCTTCATTTCAAATACCTATTCCAACAGTTTTAAAACCGCATTATAAATTTCTTCATTGTGAATACATATTCTGGTGGTTTAGAAACCACTGCTATAGGTTCAAATTATAATAATTATTTCCATTTTTAAAAAAGTTAACCTATTCCAGTGGGTTTAAAACCACCGCTATAGACTTAAATTTATTTGTTTTTAAAGCATCCTATTCCAGCTGTTTTAAAACCACCGCTTTAAGGTTCTTCATATCTAAAACATATTGTAGTAGTTTCAAAACCGCCGTTATAGGCTTCTTAGTTTTGAATACCTATTCTGGCGGTTTAGAAACCGCCGCAATAGGGTATAAATAAGAATTATTTTTTCTAATTTTTTAAAAACTTTTTAATATCACCTATTCTGGTGGTTTGGAAACCGCCGTAATAGGTAGTCCAATTAAAGTGAACATTTTTTGTCTGAAAGAGCTACTACAGCGGTTTTAAAATTGCTGTAATAGGTGTTGACTTTGTCAATACTTATTACGGCAGTTTTGAGAACCACCGCAACAAGATAGGATTTTGCCATAATAAAACTAATTCTACTATTTATTTATTGCAACGGTTTTAAAACTGCCACCATAAGTCCAAATTTTGCTACAATAAGATTTTTAGGATATTCCCACTCAAACTTTTCAATTTCCCACTTAAAATTTCCTTTCTTGCACACTTAATCAAAAATTTCGGTCTCTCACTTGGGTCAAAACAAAAATACTGAACCTCTCTCTCTTTCATTCTTTCCCATTCTTTCTCACTCTCCCTCTCACTCCCTCGCCGCTTAGTGTACCCATCCGCTGCCATCCATCTTGCTGCCGGCCTTACCCACCATCTCCATCGTGGATTAGGCCAATCTAAGCGGCCTTACACTCCGCCGCCACCACCGGCACCTTCCTCAACAGCCACCACAACCACCCTCGGTCTCCTCCTTGGTAGAAACCCACCACCTCTTCCACACTCTTTGATAGGCCAAAAATGTATTGACTTCTTGTGATGAATTAATCGATTAATTAGCTAAGTTTATTAATTAATCAAATTAACATGCGATGTACATGGTAGCACAAACAAATCACCAATTAAATTAAGTATGCAATGGAAATTAAATTGACCCAGTGATTTGTTTACGAGTGGGGAAAACCTACACGGCAAAAACCCCACCGGGTGATTTTAAGATCACCACTCTCGAGAATCCACTATTATTAAAACAAGCGGTTTCAAGTAAAGGAATCCTAGTATTTTATATCAACTTACAGTTGAACCCTTACCCCAATACCCAATTGGACTTGTTCTGTAGTGACAATCTCTCCTTTTTAATGCACGGCTCCCAATATGTGACTAATCAATTATGCGGATCCCAATACGCACTTGATCACCAACTTGAGAAGGATGTTGGCTACTAAGTTCTTCTGTTCATCACACGATGAGGATCATGAAGTTGCTTGGTCATAAAACCCTATAATGCACAAACACAGCAACTTCTTCGAGAACTATGGCAAACTAGGTTTTCGGTTACACCTTCCATCACACTTGTGGAATTTGCTCTTGTGCAACTTGTGTAACCTTTTTCGACCCTCAAAATAATCCTTATATATGTTTTAGGGTAGTGAGAAAAGAAAACCCAAACATACATTCACGGATTGGATGAAAATCAGCTTGAAAAACTGAACTTCATAAACCTCGATAGATAGCCATCTATCAAGCTAGCTGTCGAGCCATGAGCTTCAGCAACTTTTAAACCTTGATAGATGCTAGCTGTTGAGTTTTAAAATCTTGCACTTTCTGACTTGATTCTTGGACAGACTTGCATGGCTTTAACACTTGAACTTGAAACCTTATTTCTTGAAACATTAAACACATCCTAGATCAACCCAATTACAAATAAAGTGCGTTTTGTCAAAGGATTAGTCAATTACATAAAATGTTGACATATGTTCCTAACATCAAATCACATATGTCCTAACATTGTCCATCCCACCGCTGGCTTTCCCCACAATCTCGCCTTTGTCCTTTGTTCTCTCCATCATGAATCAAGCCGATATAATCGGCCTCACACTCTTTTGCCGCCACCACGACCTTCCTCAACAACCACCTTGGCCATCCACAGTATAGCTTCCCCTCTAACATTTTTTTGCTTTTATATAAAAGAATCCATTTATACTTTAATTCTTTACCAGCATTGAGGTTTTTTTTGGTGGTTGAGGTTTTTTTATTTTTTGGTGGGTATGGGTTATTGTTTTAGGGAAAGTTTAATTCTTCACAACATTGACATTTTTGTGTGGATTTTGTTATTTATTTATGTTTTTGGTTTCTGGGTATCATTGATTGTATATTGTGGAAGTTTAATTCTTTACCAGCATTGAGGTTGTCAACCAAAACACGAATAACCACTATCATTTTCAACTCCATTTTCAATCTTTATTTATTTATTTATTTATTTGGCTAGAATTATCTAAAAAACTTAGTATTGTTAGTGTTACATGATCATACTAAATGTTAGGGTTGCATATTATATGTTTTAACTATTTTTAATGAAAATTAATATTCAGTGATAGATTTAAACTTATATATAGTGCTAGTTTTATGATGATTATTCTTTATTATAAGTCCAAAATAAATACTCAATGATTTTTGGGGTTGATAAATTATTAATTGTCCAAAAAGTTTAAACTGGTAGAAGATTGTAAATTTAATCATTTAATTAATCTAACATGTGTAAATGAGACTTGAATTTAGATCATTCAATAACAAGAAATTAATTTCATTATTTGAAGTAATTTTGAAACCCATAAGAAAAAGAATAGTTGAAACTTAGAACATACTTTTGCACGCCTCATCTCGTGACTCACGTGCTCTGAATTTTTTTTTCTTCTTCTTCTGATTAATACGTGTTCCTAGTTCAAGAACTATAATTTCTCTTAATGTACATGCTATAGTAGAGGCATATAGATTCTAAATTATTTCGTCACTAACCAACAATACGTTAGTTTTAAGTTTGAAGCGTACTTTTTCATCAAACCTTTTCGATTTGCATGCGCATGCATAAAATAAAGTATCATACTATCATATCATTGCACTTCTAACCACCTTTATGTTAAACAAACAAAATTAGTTGTGAGATGATGAGCCTAGCTCAAGCTCACACTAGTAAACTCCTAAGTTTCAATTATGATGTCCACATCAAGTGACATTACAACCAAACTTAATGTCAGTTAGCATGAACTACTAATTAATCTATGTTTGTACTATAAGAAAATAGTTCTCTCTCTCTCTTTTTTTTTAAATCTTTATTGTACTCTAATATTTGGGCCATTCAATGTGTATCAATTATTATGCATTATTATTATTATTTGTTTGAAAGAGGATAGAACTGAATCTCGATGTCACCAAAGTATACTCCAGAAATGAGACAACATGCATATATGCTCACATATTGAATTAAATTGACAGTTTCAACCATGAGGTACTTTATTATTATTATTATCATTATTTAGTAGGTTCATCACGGTCCACTTTAATGGTGTTAGGAAATTAAAGTGCCAAAGCTTCACTAACTACCCCAAATGATTAACTAATGTAAGCATTGCTGGATTGGATATCTAAGAGAATACTGGAAAAACACCATTATCTCTCCCCGGGCAAATATCTTTGTGACCTTGCCCCGCCGCCCCAACCACCCACCCCCCCCCCCCCCCCCAAAAAAAAACATTTGTAACATTTTAGCTTTTTCTTATTTAGTTTTCCATCTCTATTTTATGCTTTAATAGTGTTATTTACTTGTTTATCTGTGTACAATCATTTAAAAAAAAAAAAAAAAAATTCAAAAGTCATTCTATTCTCATGTGCAACCTACCTCTTACAGAGATAATTACAATGCCACTCACACTTTATGACGAAAATAATAGAAAAAAAGGTACCTAAAAATAAATTATAACATAAATAAAAATTGTGATTACATTCACAGGCAGTAAGGACCATTCTATGAATGTGTGAGAAATTGCGGGGTGATCCAAAAGCTTGCAACGTGACAAGATGTGGGATCTTAATTTGATTCATGTGGATTTGAAATGAAGCTCACTTTGTACTCTTTAGTTTATATAAAAAACTCCAAAGTTCATCATTAAGAAAAGGTTATTTTACCCAGAAGAGAACATATGTTATTCACAAGCAAATAGTATTCTAGCGTCAATTTGGGCCCCGTGAGTTCAAAATGTAATTGATAGGAGCATGTGATTGTATGCAAAACTGGGACAGAAACAAAACTATGTCGTAGTGACCTTGGAGACAAAAGTTAGTGTAGGAGAATTTATAAAATATGAAGAAAAGTTCTGATGCAACAAACGAAGGTGCCAGCAAATTTAACTCTTTAACAAATGGCGTCATGCATGTGTGAAAATTTGGGTGTCTAGCTAACACATTATGAGATAGTGATGTATTTTTATATGGTCCTATCACTCACATTATTTTTATTTTTCCCCAATGACCATATATGACTTCAATAATTATAAAAAAAAAAAGTTTGTAAATTTTTTTTTTTTCACATTGTCAATATGTGCCTTGTAATCTTTATGGTTGTCATGGACTCATGTTCGTCTTTTAGGGTATGTTGGGAATTGCCACGTGGAGGAAGACGCATGGAGAAAAGAGGAGAGGAGATGGGGAAGGTGAGAATATAGTTTAATTACAATACAGAAATTTTATGAAGGTCACAGTTACATTGTAGATTTATATTTTTCAAATTCCTGTATTGCATTAGATACTCATGAATTTTAGAAAAAAAAAAAACCATAGAAAAAAAAGGACACTCCTTGTTATAGTGCTAACATTTTTCTATTCTTAAGTGTTGCCAATGACATCCTCAAATAAGTTAGCAGCAAATTGGTACCAGAATATATTTCTTTTGAGTAGCCTACCTAGAGGATCAATTAAAGAACAAAGCCAGTGAAGTTGTTGGGGATATATTCACTATGGAAGGTATTACTTGAAGGAAAGCTAACTACGCCCTTAGATTCTTATATAAAATCAAAGCATTGGTGGGCAATTTGTTAGCTCATAATCGATAATTAATATCATAATAATTATGTAATAAGGTCCCAGATGACAACAGTTCAACGTGCAACTTAAGCTGATATCATATTAGGTTCTAAGTCGCTCATTAGATATAATATAATGAGGAATTATTTAGTGATGGCAGACAAAACATAATACAATTAAGTAAACAAAGAAAGTCCCATCTTAGATTAGTACTTTCCAAGCCTTCTTACTTTCCTAGTAATCCAAAGAAAGTTGATTCTCTATAGCTACGGAAAAGCTTTTCTACATTATGGATTCTGAAATATTAAGTAACAAGTTCATTTATTTTACCACTTTTTTTTTAAGCAACAAGTTCGTTTCACCATCAATTAGTAGAGTTAAGGACCATAAATATTTGAAAATTTATTAATTCGATCTTTCAACATCGAATGAATTGGTTTCTTGAGTGGCATATAGTTTTGGGGAATCGGAGTGTGCTTCCCAATAGATGTGCCTATGATGCTGCAACCGAAAAAAAAGCACAAAAATCGGTTAGTAATTTAGGACAATTAGTTATGGGAGTTCCGTCAATCATATGTAATTCATGTTGTTTGGTAGGAATGAATATTAGGGATTGCTTTTTGCTTAAAACAAACCCGTATCAATCTTTGGCAAAAGGGTTGCCAAGTTTGAAATCGGAGCCACTTTCCTCCCAACTTCAACACAAAAACGAGTAGTGCGTGTCCCACACATCACTCTTTAGGCAAGCCGTGATTGATGGCAAACATTTCCACATGGAATCCTTAGGTCTCACTCTTCAAAGTTCCACCACTCTTAGCCCTATTTTTTGGAGGGAACATGGGCATGCATACCCCACACTACTTTCTTTTTTTCTTTAGTCACTCTCAAGCTTCAACTTTCAACTAACATCAATTCTATAAAAGAAAAATCAACCTCCCAAAAATGAAAGTCTAAGTCACCCCTCTACTTCACCAACTTCCTTCTACATTATCTTCACCTCCGACTTTATATAAATATATATATCACTCTAGCTCTTTCCCAAATTATCAAACACAAACACACACACATACACATTCATATCATTCCTTTAGCCATGGATTGGTTCTCATGGCTATCTAAAACCGGCCTTGAGCCGTCTCTAGTCTACGAGTATGGCCTTGCTTTTGCTCACAATGAGCTTGAAGAAGAAGACATGGTTTACTTCAACCATGAGTTTCTCCAAAGCATGGGGATTTCCATAGCCAAACATAGGCTAGAAATCCTCAAGCTTGCTAGAAAGGAGAAGGGTGCAGGTCCACGCCCCATATCAACGCTTCTTGTTGCGATCAAGAGGACAAAGAGGTGCTTAACTAAATACATTCGTACATGGATTCATCGCGAGGAGTCAGCTCTGGTGGTTGTACCAAGGCCTAGTTATGGGACAAGATGGAAGGGAGCTATGATGAAGAGGAACAAAAGATTGATGACGGCAAAACAAGGGAGATTGTTGCTCACAAATGGGAGTCCTATGGTGGCTAAATCAGGGCCAATTCGTGTTGATAGTTTTTCAAGTCCTATGGTGCATGATCATCTTCGTAAGGATGAAAAGATGGATGAAAACGATGATGGGTACTGGTCAACTGGTTTTGAAGAGATCAGGTGGGATACCATGTTTCAAGATTTAAAACCCACATAATTTTTTTTTTCCTTTTTGTTTTGTTTTCTTAGTTGTATTTTGTATTTGATCTATTTGTTGTTTCCTCTATTCAAGTTAATTTAATGGTGAGAGATGGGTTTTTGGGATCTTTTACCAGAGAGTTTTTATTGTGTTTGAGAAGACTTCTTTTCATTTGTAGTGGTGGGTGGGTCATGCAGATGGTAGAGTTTAGTACCAAGGTCTGTTTCAGTAATGAGATTGTCTGCCCTGCTTTTGCATGTTTAAAGGCCTTTATTCAAAGATAGAAGAGAAAGCACTAGTATTCAGTGTCTTTGTTAGCAGAATTATAGTGTTTGATAATTTCACTCCATTTTTCAAGCATGGTTAAGTTCATTGGTTTTATTATTCAGCCAAACAAAATCATCGGTTTTATTTTTGATGTTGAAGATAGCAAAAAAGAATCCACATCAGTAAGGGAAAAAAGGAATTCAAACTATTGTATCTCTTTTGATGCCTTTTGACTCTGACAATTATACTTTAATTGAAAATTTGACCCATCTGACATACAATATTGGTTAGACATGGCAAAATGCAATTAAGATCTTGAAAAATCTACAAAAATTATTCAAATACTTTATATACTCCTTTTGAGATGGGTTTGGGGCTCAGTGTATAAGGTATTTAATATTCTCGTATCAATTAATTACTATTAGGAAAGACATTATTTCATTACTTCAAAATCAGCACTTTTCATTTTCCATGGAAATATTATAGACCTCAGCGTAACTTTCACTTATAAAGCTCACTAGAGGTGGTGTCTCATGAGGCAATCAATTGTGGGTTCCACATGTTATGGCCTTGTGAAGGGGAGGTCGCATGAGATGTCTCATGAAATAATTTTCCCATTGCTACATGATATTGATAAAAGTTTTAGAGTTTTACTTCATAATATTGGATAATTTATTTGTTAAACAAATGGCGGATGAGTAGAAGTTTCTAACTCGAAAAAATTGGATTAACCTGAAAGTAAGCCGATTAATATAAAGTCAAGTACAATTCTGGGGGTGCAGCCCAAAAACTACATGATTCAACCAAAACCTGCCCCAACTTGTCAATAAGAAATTGTGTCAACACCAAACTTAAAGTATAAGAAGGGGTATTTAAGGATATGATATCAAATATCAGCAGAACCAGGTATTTTTCAAGTGTTTTGATCTTATCATTTCTTCATGAATAATGTTAAAGCTAAAACACTTGAAATAAACAATTTTAATCATAGTAGATACATTACCCACATGTACCATAAAAGAATCCTTTCTTCAATTACTAGACGGTTTGGATATAGTTTAAAAACAAAAAAAAAAATTCAGCCCACAACTGTCGTGACAATTTTCCAAAGTCTAATTTTTGGTTCCTATAAAAAAATAAAAAATAAATAAAAGAGAGTCTAATTTTTGGTAAGTAAACAATTTTTGGTCCTGGTGAGTTTAGCCAGCTAATTTGCTTAAAAGTTAGACAAAATGTGTCTTCAAGAAGATACTTATTGTTTAAATCCATTTTTTGTTTCACCAATAAGCAAATAATAAGCTGATAGCAAGTAAAAAAAGAGGGGGGGGGGGGGGGGGGAACTTCTAGCATATCTTCCCTAGAGGTACACTTCAATGGGTGTGAAAGAAAAAATTCCAATGGAAAGCATATTAAGAGACTTCAGATGCCATGGAAAGCATATTAAGAGAATTCATAGCCAATGTAATTTCACAATACATGCCATCTCCACAGGTAACCAATAAACACAGCAGGTTGATTGATGTCAAAATTTGGAAGATTCGCCTCAAGATGAAATGTGATTGTATTGATACATATGGTACCAGCATGCCTTAAGTGGTTAGTTTGGAAGGAACGCAATGTCCGAACCTTTGAGGACATTGAAAGACCCATAGATATGTTGAAGAACTTGCTGGCTAGGATTTTGTTTGAGTGGTCTCGTATTTGGGGTTTTACGTATTGTAATTCCTTGTCTGATTTCCTAATCTCTATTAGACTTT
Source organism: Quercus wislizeni (assembly GCA_023055345.1). Classification (NCBI taxonomy): domain Eukaryota; kingdom Viridiplantae; phylum Streptophyta; class Magnoliopsida; order Fagales; family Fagaceae; genus Quercus; species Quercus wislizeni. The sequence goes on from JALGQJ010000002.1 coordinate 41,722,914, forward strand.
CCTTTTGATTTGATTGTATTTGTTTCAAGGACAGTGAGTTTACAATCGTAAACACATTGTTTCTTTTCATCAATAAAACTCTTATTATCTATAAAAAATTTATTAAAAAAAAAAAAAAAAAAGATACATAAGGGAGGGAAAAAAAAAGTCCCTCAAACGCTAATAATGAAAACTTGAATTCGAGACGCCTACTCTAAGCCCCAAGAAACTATATCTTATTATAGATATAAATGACTTTAATTGAAGCTTCCCCAAACAAACTGCCATTAGCTGGCAGCCTGACACACAACCAACAAATAATTACCTTGGGGGCAACCAAGGCATAGCAGATTGCTATAACGATACTACATGGTAAAGGCATGCCACAGATATTCACTATGCAGCTGAGATAACTTTACTGGAGCATACCTCTACAAAACCGGCATGTCCCGATCCTATCGGGTATTATTAACTTCAACCATCAGTGGTTTGAACTTTGAGGATGTCGGAAAGAACCCCCAGCATAAAGCATTTGATAAACTGGTCGTACTCTAATTGTCAGAATTATGCTCACGATGGTGCCCAGCCCACTAAGGCCAGCTAGAATCAGGAATGTCAGCCTGAAGCAATTGGGACCTAAACAGGTAGACGATCCTTGCTTAGCAGCTTCACTGTCATATATATAACCAGCAAGCAGAGCTGAGAAAAGGACTGCACCAATTGGATTGCCTAATGCCATGGAGTTGTAAATTATACCAAAATGTCTTAACCCAAAAATCTCAGAAGCAGTCGGGACCATTATAGAATACTGAACACCATAGCAGATTCCCAGCAAAGCAGTTGCAACATATAGAGTACCACTGACGCCTAACGCATATAGAAGGTATGATACGATCATGAAAATATGTGCACATATCATCCAAAATGTGCGAGGAAGTGTTCTCGACCTGCGGTGAACATAATCTCATATCAAGACATTATTATGACCCTACAAAATAGCAAGAAAATAACACCCATGAAAAAGACAAGGTTCAAAATTTACTCTGGCGTCAGGATTATAAGAATTTAGGTCACACTAGAAAGTTTCGTGAAACTGTTGAGAAACATGATCTAGAACCCAATTCAGAAAAATAATTTCCCCACATTGCAAAAGAAGAGAGAAACAAAGAGAAAACAAAATAATGCATGTAAGGGGCCAAAAAGGTTTTTCCAGAATATACTAAGAGCCTGTAACTCAACTAGCACCTCCTGGTGTTTTCAATTGAGACATCTAAGGTTCAAATTCCACCTCTCACATTGAAACTATTGAATTATCAAAAAAAGCTTTTTCCAGAATATTTATAGAAGCTAAAATTAAGCTATGTATGCTTGATGAAAAAGTGAGCCATAGTTAGAGAGAGAAGAAGAAGAAGTGAGTAATGACCTGACAAAGTGTTCAGAAATGACACCCGAGCCAAGACGACCCACAAAATTGCAAAAGCTGAAGAGAGACAGTAACAACGTGGTATCATCAACACCTAATGCAATCCCAATCTGAGCCAAATTATTGAGAACTGTTACTCCTGTACCAACTGCAAGGAAATATGAAAACCAAAGAAGCCAGAAATCAGCCTTGACAAGAGCTTCCCGAAGCTTGAAATCCTCCCCCCTACGAGGAGGTCTGCTTTTCTTCTTGATTGCCCCCTCCCCAACAGCAAGAAGTGTTTCCACATCTGAAGCTTCCTCATTCTCATAGAAACTTCCAAGATATGTAGCTGATGAAGTTGGTGTCAACAAAGGATTTGTCTGGGTTGAACCACTTTCTCCCTGAACCAAATTGTCTGAAGAATTAACTGCAGAGGAAAGCTTCTTTGCAGGGAAAAGTGTCATTTTCACAGGAATTGCAAGGGGGGCCATTAGAAGGATGACCATTATGGCAACTAAAATGTAGGAAATAGTGCCACTTAGAGAAACTGTGTCACCTATCACTGTAGTTGAGAGAAGATAGATAGCAAGCAAAACACTAGCACCTTGAGTGAAAAGAAAATGGACATGCTCTGAAGAGTCTTCTCCGGATGCTGGAGTACAAGCCCGAATAAAGTACATCAAGGCTAAACATAAAACAGGAAGCCCAATCGCAAGGAACAACAACAGTTTTGAAGATGAGCTGTTAAGTACCATATCATATATCACTGTATATACTGCAGCGCTGAGTCCAATATAACCTTTGAGAATACCAGCCACAGTGCCCCTACTTAGAGGGAAGTTTCTCATGTTGGTTACAAGCACAGCTGTACCAAACCATGCATTGCTATTGGTGGCAATACATAGTGCAATCCATAACTGCCATTGCGTCAAGTACAGAGTTTAAGTAGGTATTCTACAAGATATATTTATATAACAATAGCAAGTTTCTAAATGGGTATGCCACAAAAAAATTATAGCATGCAGTGTTATGAGGGAACCAAAAGAAATTAACAGTAATTGCAAACAGCTTAAGGGGGAAAAAGGTTGATATTTCAAATGAACGATTGTTTGTTCATAGAAACAACTCTCCTCTACTGACTCAAAGCATTAACTTCCACAAGAATTTATTCGTTTGTCCATAATATTACATCTCTTAATTGAGATATGAGAAGAAAAAAGAAAAGAGAATTAGATATCTTTTCAGAAACTGGAATGGATGATGCAGGACTACATAAACAGGTATTCACATGTGATATGTGGAGATAAAAACTTTAATTTAATAAACTCATTTTCACTCACATCTCTGACTCCCAATCAGTGGTGGAATAATCCACCATCAAAAGGTCACATAATAATTGTAAAATGGCCTGGCTAGCTCTGTAGCTTGCTTGCAGATAACAAATTTAACTAAAGTCTAAAACCAACATATATAGAGAGAGAGAGACATGCCTAAAATCATGGGAATCTAATAAGTCGCAAAGATGCAATCTAAAGTATTGGGCAGGAAATGAACTGCATTAAATTTCACAAAAAACTTTATAAAAAATAAAAATAAAAAAAGAAAGAAAAAGAAAACATATGAAGGGTAAACCAACTGATTTTCCTTCATCACAGCATCCACTCCATCCAAGCTCTGGCAGTGGAAGAGAACCAGAGAACTTATTCTTGACAGAACTTATTCATGACAGAACTTATTCATGACATTTAACCAATAATGCTATAAGAAAAAAGAAAAAAAGAAACACACATGCAACAAACACAAACCTACAAATGTCATATGAAAGAACACATGTCCTTTAATCACACTACAAAATCCACAACCTATAATGCGATCCATAAAAAGTAATTAGTATCAGAATCAGGGAATACAACAAGTAATATGATTTGACTATGACCTGATCAAAATGTGATTAGGAAAAGATAAGACTTTTCTGTTCACAAAATTGAATTGGATGGTCATTCAGTGCATGTGTTAATTTTGATGTTTCCCACACTAATCTTTCTTGATAATTCAATAATTGGGGGAGGGGGTTTTCCACCCTAGATTCCCTTTTTGGAAAAACTAGCAAGTGCTAGCCAATTGAGCTACAAGACTCTTGGCATTTCCCACAGTGATATTTAAAGAGAATGTTCAAGAATTAAAGAGACCATTTACCATCCTAATTAGGAAACCACTACACCCTATAGCCAAGTGGTACCTCATTGGCTTTCTCCCATAATAAGGGGGTGCTTTCAACTTTCAACCCATGGGAAGGGAAAGGCTAGCCCCCATTGTGTAGCATTGCGCAAACTTACTACTCTTAGAATAGTAATATAGGACGTGCATAGGAAAACCAATCAATCTCTCCATGATTCCATGATAGAAATTCTCCAAATCAATGAATACTTATTCAAACAAAGAAACACTATAGCCATGTCCATGTGAATACTAGTAGTCTAGGTCCATCTTAATTTACACATTAATATATGAAAAAACAAGTCTGTATGCCTTGTTACCTTGTTTTTAAAGCCTAGAATTCCTTTTTTCCTTATTTTATTATCTATTTTGATATATAATGTTTAAAAATGTCAGGTAATTAAATCACAGAGCTTTGACCCCCATCTCCTGATCCTAAGAAGTAAAAACACATTTTAAGTCCATGTTTGAAAATGACACTTCTATATTTTCATATTAGTTACATTAGTAAAAATGACCTACGATAACCTCTCTTAGACCCTGTAAAAGTGGAAGCTTTGTGCACAAGATACGACAAAATATATTAGTAAAAATGACACTAGTATCATTTTTCACAGACTAGAGACTATGAGCTTATAAACTAAAAGTCACCATATTCAAGTTGTCGCAAAATTAATAGGGATTTCTCATAAAATCTTTCTACTTCCTGGCTCTCTAAAATGAACACCTCCACAGTTCTTAATTTTTTGTCACTTCCAGCTGTTTACAGGCTTTTTATTGCTATTCAAATATTACTTAGATAGACTAATGATTGCCATGGATTTATACAATTGAAAAGCTACTCTACAAGCTCCTTGGTGATTTCGGCACCCATATATAGAAATTTAATTAATCTTACTTTGGGTTTACACCAACCCAAACATTAATATGAGAGAACAAAGCTAAATGATATACTTTTATTTCCTTTTCACAAAGGAATTAGAAACCTAAGTAATACCCAGTAGTAATAAAACTAAGTTGTTATATCATTGAATAACATCATTCTGCATGAGATAGTTGACAATTTTGAGAAGTAACAATTTATGCAAATCTTCAGACAGCTTTCAAACCTCATGTTTGACAACCCATTACCCTGCACTCAGGCCAAACAATATGTACTTATTCTATTCAAGCTATTCACAAGCACAACCTGCTTGAAGTTCATATTGATGCAAAAATATATGATCTAATACATGGAGATTGAAAGATTTGATATTGCTTTTACTGCATGTCTACATAAAACATTCCACACATCACTGGACATCCATGGACATTCGGAACACTACTGTAGATGATTAGCAATATCCAAGAATAAAAAATAAGGTGCTCAAGTTTGATTCTATACTTTCAACAAGGGAAAATCTGTGCATGAGGATTTTGTTCAACTTAAGGAAATTCATCCGCTTCAGGTCACAATGCTAAGACTGAAATCCAAATAAAGAAACTAAACTCCTAACATGTTGATATACAAATTTTACAGCCTTCATGAGTTTGAGAAATTATAGAGGCTCTAGACTTATGTTGCATATGGACCTCACTAACAAGGATTAAATTAGATGGGGTCAAAAAAAGTAAACATGGTTACAAATTGATAACTTTTCATTCTGTAAGAAGATTTTCTTCAAAATTTTAAGGTATATTAGCAGTAGAAAAATGTCACAAACGTACCCTTCCAAGAGTAAATAGAATTTCACTGATTTAAATGTTATTTTTCAGCAGAAACATGTCGATTCAAGAATATGCCCTGTATTTTCACTAGCCCCTTAAGCATCTAAATGACAGCTCAGCAAGAAGTATTACTAAATTGCAGACAAATTCACCAAATTACAACATCAATTTCAGCAAGCTCAAGATATACAATTGGGCAGCTGTGGAATTCTTAAAAAAATATTTGCAGAAAATAAGTAAAATTCCAAACATGAAATGCTATGATCAAGCAGTCATCTTAAAAATTTTATACATAAACCATTAAAACTCTATTTTGAGGCAAAACCTAGTTCAAGAAATAGTTGTAAATTGTAATCTATTCTACATTTAAGTACAGAAGAGGTTATGTATCGATGTACACTTTTACAAAGAAAATTTAGAAAGAAAGATATAAACTCAAAGACAGTTATTGCAGAGAAACCAAATCCTAAAGTAAATGTGCAGTAAAAAAAAATTGAACACATCCAGCATTTCAGAACAATCAAATACACAAGTGGGTTTGCGAAAACTCAAATTTTTGGATTTAACTAAATCACCAGACAGTTCTTTCTCACAATCAATTTCAAAAGGTATGCATAGAAAAAACAAAACCAAAGGAATAATCCCCCATCGATCAAATAGGCAAGCAGGTATGCAAAAAAACAAACCCTTGAAGAAACCTACTCACTAGCCAGTTGTTCCAGACAATCCATTTCAGAAGGGCATGTAATAATGCATAAAAAGAAAACTGAGCCCACCAAGCAATAATGCCAAAACAATCAAATCCACAAAAGGATATGCAAAAATTTCAATTCCTGGATAAAACTAACTCACCAACCAGTTGCTTTATGCAACCAAGTTCAAACATGATATCCCCAAAAAAAAAGTACTGGAATACATTAATTAAAACAAAACTAGATTGGTATAGAGTGATGAAGTGATCACTCACCAGCCAGTAAGGCAAGTTTTCAACAGTCTGACTAACAGAAAGCCATAGAACACCATATCCAAAGAAACAAAGCACAGTACCAACCAAAAGCAGAAGCCAAGGTGGGAACTTGTTGCAGGCAATACCAGGAAGAATACCCACACTCTCTCCAATATCATTGGCCACTCCAAGTATTGTAATCTGCTGCTGATTGTAACCCAGAACTGATTTGATTTCAGATGAGTAGAGTGGGAAGTTGTAGGAATTCCCAGCAGCTATTTGGACCCATACAGCAGCTGCCAAACCCACCCATGGTGGCCTGCTTCCAGCTTTCAGAACTAGTTTTGGCATTGGTCACTGTATACACACAATTCACTTTGTATTTTTGGGTTATGAAAAACCAGTATATATGTGGATATATATATACTCAGAGCAAAAAGTATATAAAAGTTAGGACACAGAGAGATTTGCTGTTTGATTTTGATTGGAAAAAGAGAGTTATTATAAGGGAATTTCTTGGCTTATTGGGACTGTTGAAGAGAGAGAGAGAGAGAGAGAGAGAGAGAGGATCTGAAGGGTCAAGGACAGAGAGGTGATTTTCATGTCGGAAAGCCGGAAAGGCAACTATGTTTTGTCATTTTCTTGTTTGTGGTCCAACCCTCATAGTCCCTCCCAATGAAATCTTACCATGTTCATAGCGGCACGACTTCTTAGGCCTTCGGGTAGAGCCTACCTCCCCCATATCAGTTCATATGCTGTAGTTCCAAGCCAACCTTACAGCATATAGCCATATGGCCATACCCACAAGATAAAAATAGTGTTACATAAATTATTAGGTTTAAAAGATAGAGGAACCTAAGGAATTGGTTCAATGGTACCAAAGGTCTTATGATATTAATAACATTCTAAGTTTATAATCACTTGTTCCTATCATAAGAAATAGTCAAATACTTGGGAATAATATGGTATAGATACCATAGTAAATAGTATCATTTGTGATGTCCTATGTTTATAGTCTTAATTATATCCAAGGTTTTAAGAACAAAATTATATCGGTTGTTTGGCCATTACACTTTTAACATCAATTTAACATCTCTTAGCTACTTTTTGATTGAGGCAACGGGCCTGGACGAGGCGAGTGTAGGATTTCTCCATTTTGAAAAATCTCATATTTATGATTAAATGAAATTTGGGGAAAATCTAAAATTTATGGGTGAAATGAGGTTTAGAGAAGTGAGAATTGAAAATATATGGAAGTGGATCTAAGAACTTTCTGTTTGTATTTTGTATGAGTGATTGTGCATTTCTGTTTACCCGTTGGTGGTGAAAGTGAGAAGCAACATTGTTGGATTTTAAAGGAAGAAGAATTTGGTTGTGCAACACCAAACTTCAATTAGGGTTTGATGGAGAGAGTGAGAGAGAATTAGGAGGAAAATGCAAAATTGATTAGCACTTTGATAAATCAAAGGAACGAGTGGGAATTTGGAAAGCGTTAGAGCACTCACATCAGTCTATCTAAAATTTTCTATCTATTTTAACATAAGAACTTACTTTTTCAATTATACACAATTACTTTTCAAAAACACTCACATCATATTATTAATTATACACCCCATTTTATTAGAATAATCATTTTGTTATTATTAGTTTAATTCTCTCTCTCTCTCTCTCTCTCTCTCTCTCTCAATTCTATGTCTCTCACCTCTCTCTCAAAAGAGTACTTTCTCCTTTCTCACATCTCTGTCAACACTGCTTCTTCGCCATTGCTGCCGTTGCTTCTTTTTCTACTTTTGCTTCTTGATCATTTCTTCTTCTTCTCCTTCTTCTTCTTATTCTTGGTTGCTTGTTGTTGTTGTTGTTGTTGTTGTTCTTCTTCTTCTTCTTCTTCTTCTTCTTCTTCTTCTTCTTCTTCTTCTTCTTCTATGATGATTTATATGTATTTGTATATGGATTTGATGAGTTTGAGATCTAGATTTAGGATGTGTTTGATGAATTTGATGATTTGTATGGATTTGTGAATTTGCACAACATTTTTTTGGGATTCAAGAGGAGACCGAGAACCAAGATTCGGTTCCCTTTCCAATTTTCTATCCGGTTGGATTTTTATAACCAAAGATATATTGTGACTTTTGGCTTGTTTTTTTAAAATAAATAAGCCAATAAATTTAAGCCTTTCCAAACAAATACTTTGAGTTGTAGTTATTATGGAGCTTTAATATGGCTTTGTGATTATTTTATAGGGTCCTGTTTTCGGGCATTTGTTAGTAGGTTATTTTAGAAAACTTTTAATGCCACTTTTATAGGAAATATAAAAAGTAATAAAAAAAATCAATTTTTTTTTTCCAATAAAAAGTTTCTATAAAAATTTCATAAACTAATTCCCTTAGAGCATTCATTAACTTTTTCTTTATTTATATATAAATTCATTTGAGCTCTCACACTTTCTTATGCTATAAATGTGGCAAACTCAATCAATTTTAGCCTCATTGATTGTTTTGAGTCAGTTTGAACTAAATATTAATTGGTTAACTAGGCAATTGACTATGATATTTTAGATTGTTGACAAATAATTGTTCTTAATGGGCAATTGACTTTTTTTATTTTTTATTTGTGGCAATGCTATACATTCACAAAAGATTTTATAAATATATTCATGAGAGGGGGATGATGTATTCACGTTTACCATATTAACTGATTATTATTGGCTTAGTGTCAACTTTTCATATATAAAAGTAGTTCTAAAAGTTTTCTCCATCTTGAGTTCTTGACCAAAGCTAAACTTGAATTTGAATTCAAGCATGCGCATTTGAAAATAGCAAGTAATCTTTTAAAAAAAAAAAAAGAAATAGCAAGTAATCTTAATCATAAGTTCACAAAGATTTTTATTTTTATTTTTTATGAGTTGGTAGTTAGAGATAGAAGATTTAAATCATAAATATCTCTATTGAAAAGGTCAGAAAGTGCTAATTAAACAAATTACAAGGCTCTTAGTAATCACAAAGCTAAACTAGATCAAACTATAACTTGATTTAGGTGTTGTTTGATAGCCAATCAAGGGTTGAATTTGAGAATTTATTTCCTAAATTTCCTTCTTCTTTTTTGGTCTAAACAGAATTCATCAAACTACAATCCAGTTCTTGCCGTCCAAGTAAACACAACATTTGACAAATAAAAGGATAACAGTAAAGCAACATTCCACAATCTGGCATTTGGGATTTACATGCCCTTTGGAATTGCCCTCTCTCTTTGCAGTTTGGTCTAATGATGAAGTGTTAACGAAGGTTCTCAGGTACAAGTTTCTTGAATTCTCGGACTTGTTGGGGATGGTTTTCTTGATGAGAGAAAATATTTGTTTTGAACTTGTTAGAGATCTGTTTCTGGTTGATATGGACTAAAAGAAACTCAAACAGACTTGGGGACACTTTTGTTGATTTCTGCAGGATTCGAACTAAAGCAAAGTCTCTCCTCCATGATTTTCGCACTGTTCAGCTTTTTAAGATTCGGGCTCCAGCAGTAGTGTCTCGAGCTGTCAGGTGGATCCCTCCTATCTCTCCTTAACTTTGATGGGGCCACTTTAATTTCAATGATTTGGGAACTACAGGGATAGGTGTTGTGGTTCATAACTGCTCAGGGAGTGTCCTTGGAGCCTTATTCCAACGAATCCAGCTCCCTACCTTTGCTGCAACTGTTGAACTTCTGGCCTGTCGTAAGGCAATGCTGTTTGCAAAAGAACTAAGGGCCATGGACTGCATTTTTAAGGGTGATACTGAGGTTATTATTCAAGCAATCAGGAACAAGGATTCAACACGTCCGGAATATAGACATGTGGTTAATGATGTTTTGTCACTAGCTAGAGATTTCTAGTTTTGTAGTTTTTCCCATGTAAAATGTATAAGCAATTCAGTTGCCCATTTTTTAGCTAGAAGTTCTAAGTTTGGTTTAATTCCATTCCTGAGGATATAACTCTCCTAGTCACTTGTGACTCATTGTAGTTCATTTATTTATTTTTATCTTTTCAATAATAAAGGGCCTTCTGGTCTGGATTCTCACCCAAAAAAAAAAAAAAAAAGAAGAAGAAGAAGAAGAAGAAGAAGAAGAAGGTAAAGCAACATTAATTGGCAAATCTTGGTCCGGAACAAATGCTTCAATATATTTTTGCAACCTCTCCATGGATGATTTCCTAAAGCCATGCTTGATCCAGCCCTAATAGTGAAATATACTAATTATTTAGTTCAACTAACATTTCATCTTTAAAAATTAAGAGACGTGTTCAAACTTCACCCAAATTAAAAGTCAATTGATATTTAAAGCAGATATTATAACTTTACTCATTTTTACATGTCTCAAGTCAATCTCAACCCATCTTGGATTGCCCACATACAATTCGGTCATGATGTTGGTAGCAATACTAGTAGATTGAGTGGAAAAATCTCCATTCACATTTTCTCTCTTTTTTTTTTTTTTCCCTCTCATTTCCATGAAATAAGAGAAAAATTCATTTCCTCCCTCTTTTTCAGCTATCGTATTTTCCTCCTAACCAAACATTAGCTAAAATGCGTTTGATTACATTTGTCATCTACCGTTCTTGCTATCTTTCTTCTTCACGTTTTTGAGAATGGACAATCACATTTTTCATTTTTGTACAGTAGTTGACAGCTAACTTCTTGCTATCGTTTCCTCTTTCTTCCAATAGGGACAGGTGTCATCATGCCTTTTTTAAATAGCACACATGACACTTTGTATTCCATATAGTCTATACATCAAGTCACATTATCACACACTTCCCTTTCACTAAAAATGGGTCGTCTTCTTGGCAAAATTCGCTCCATGCTGCTATTTCTTACTTGAACGGTAAATTCTGTGCAAGAGCTTCATAAAGTGAAAAGGTAAAAATAAAATAAAATAGATGAAGAAGAAGAATAATGGTGACACTCTAGTTAAAAATAAAAGATATCTAATCTACTATTTGGCATATTTGATATATTCTACTTTAAACCTAGTCTAATCACATTTGAAGTTTTTAATTGGTGTTTATAAAGTCTAATTTAACCTTATACATGTTGGGGTGTGAGATTCATTTACACCTTCACATTATTCTCACTTAATTAATCAATATTAATATTGCTATCTCATAAATAAAAATAAAAAACATTTAATATTGTTATATATATATATATATATATATATATATATTTAACATGCATATCAAATTTTGTTCAAATTAAATATTATTTACTATTTGATCAATAAACTTATTTTTTATACATAATTTTAGATCATAAAAATTTGAAATTTTAATATTTGTTCGATGGGATAGCAAATGATTTTTAATCTTTTTGAAATTTTATATGCATGAAAAATATAATAAAAACATGCAATCTAATGGTTAGATTTTCAAAATTCACGTTCAATATAGAAAAATATAAGAAGTTTGTAGAGTTTCTCTCCAAAATAGTTTGGAGAGAAACTTTGTTCATTTCCTTTTGGTTAACTAGTCGTAGTGCTTCCGAGCTTTTAGGTTTAGGAGGGAGGGTTAGATATGATCAATTATTATAGTGTTACTTCCATGTGATTATAGAAATGATAAGGTGAGAAGAGTCTATTAGAATTAAGTTAAGAGGATTGGACCCCTAATTAATTTTGTGTCACGTGAATTGATTATTCCACGGTTCTCTTATTCAACTTGTAACACAAATCCAACTTTAATCGAGAAAAAACAAGACAAATCCAACTTTATTGAGTCGAGTATATCCGGGTATTTATTCTTAGGTGGGTAAAGTCTTCCAATCTATATTTTTTACATTTTCTATTAGTATGATATTCCTTTGATGGTCCCCAATAAGAACAACGACACAATTAATCTTCATAGTTTCATGTTTAAAATTCCACTATATTATATATGGAGCAGCACGGACATGATCATAAGTATAATAATTTATTACTTACTAGTATTCTGTATTCCTTCGAGACGTACTTTTATAGAGGTGTGTTCAAAAAGAACTTCGATATACGAGTCGAACGCCAAAAATGACAGTCAACCTTTGCGCTACGGGCCGCGTCACGATGGTTATCCCTTTTTTTTTAATGGATTTTATTAACGTCTACCCAAATTAGTAAAACTATTTTAGGAAACAAAATTTTGATAATTTTTTATAAATTTCTTTTTAAAGTAGATGATTAATGTATGCCTTAGTCAGGGATGGAGCTAAAAGTGTAAGTTAGGGGAGGCGAAGTTTAAATTAAAAAAAAGCACATAACAACACTAGGCACGTAACATAACACTACAATCAACAAACTTTATTAAATATTAACAACTAAACATTAAAATTTCAAATCATCTCAACTAAAAAAATAAAACACTAAAAGACAAGCACCACCATTAATTATTTGTTGCTCCTTTATTCATTGATATTGTTGCTCCTTTATTCATACAGGCATATGTTATAAAAAACAAAATTACCCATTCAGCATATGGGTAGTTCATAAAAAAATAATTTTATTTTCATTATTTTATTGGTTTATTTTATATTTAAATACTATGTTGAACCAAGAAAAAAAAAATACTATGTCGAACAAAAATAAATATAATTATAATGGGTTATGCTAACAAGTGTTCTTAGAACACTGGTTAACAATCCATTTTAAGAAAGTTTTAATACAACCTTTATGAGAAATGAAAAAATCTCAAAATATTAATTACTTTTTTTCCCATATAATTTTTCTTTAAATAAATTGTTAATTATTACCCTAAGAGTATCTGTTGGCATTTCCTAATTATAATATAAAAAGAAACAAAATTTTAAAAAGATGCATATAAAATGATGGCAAAAATAAACTAAATCTTAAACTTATTATAAACACACTATGACAACAAGGAAGTGAGGAGTCGTGAAGGGAACTAACTCTTTTCTCCCAAATTAACAATTTTTTGGGAGTTCATAAATGAATTGAATAGAATAGAATGAATAAATCATAAAATAATGAAAATGTATTTAAGTAATGAAAAGAAAATGGGGAAAAATAATGAAATAAAATAAAGTAGTTTTGTTTAAATATTTTAAAATAAAATAATAAAAATGAATGGAATAACAGTTGTAGGGTCACAAATCGTAGCCCAAACCCAAATAAAAAAGGGGATGGGCCTAATAAGCCCAGTACAATAAATTTGTAAGAGAGTGGGCGAAAGAATTGGGTTGATAAAGGGTCTTACAATAGTTAGTGGAGGCTAGGAGTTTGTCCGAGGAGAATAAAACACATAATCAAGTGATAATCTCAAGTTCGAGGAGTAAGTTTTTGGATGAATTGGTCATTTCAAGTGATATCCGAGGAGTACTTTCTTGAATGAAATAATTGTATCTAATGGTGTTCTTCCTAATGCTACAGTGACTCTTCCTTAATGTTCTTCCTTAATATTTTCTGATCCTCTCCCCTTCTGGAGGTTTTACTCCATTATATAGTCCTTCTTTATTCAATCCTACCGTCCACTTGTCTACCATCTAGCTTCGTACTTGAGTTTCTGTCTCCCTTTCCATAACTTTTTGATTTTCTGGGGGTAAAGGTGGTCGAAAACACTGTTCAGAGGTCTTCTCCACATTAATGCGGCCAGGAAAGCTGCTGTAATGCATTTAATGCGGTGGTAGCAGCTTTTTCCCTAGATATTTCTGTGTCCTTATCCCTTCCGTGTACATTTGTAATCTATCTTCATCGCTGGAACTTCCTGGAAGGTGGACTAGGATAAGACGAAGCCCACTTCACTGACATATGTCAAATCCGAGGAGGATAATCCTCTCGGACCAACACCCTCGGACATTTACATGCTCTACTATTAGTTATGGGGCTTCCCCATGATTTCTTCTCCTCGGACGTATTGTTAATAAAATGTGGGACTTAAGCCCGATGCAAAGGCCCAAGCTTTTGCTCCCCCACAATAGCCCCTCAAAATTCTAATTTTTCCCTCTTATCCAAGGAGAAAAATTATGATTTTGATGTATATCCGTAATTACAATGTAGTCCATAAGGATATTTAAACCCAGGCACGTGTAAGGGTTATTTCTGCCATTTCACGAGAGCTTCTGACGCTTGGGAACTCGCACAATCATCATTAAACGCTTAGGACTGCGTTTCGCTCCAGACATCCAACGGTGGAATACCAATCCACCGGTTCAGATCTCATCTTCAATATTTGGGCGGGATTGTGTATCCTTCTTTTTTCGCCCCAACTATAAAAACCTTCAAACGTTATTCTTTTCATTTCTTATCAGAGTTTGCAACTTCAAAGCGTTTGTATCTTGGCATTCACCATACCTTCACAAGAGAGAGTTTAAAGATCCTCCAGAGACAGGAAGATCAGTCCGTACCCAACCCCACGTAAGTTTCGCACTTCGAACTTCTACTATCTCCTCGGATAACCTCCTCGGCTAACCATTTTACACTCCACAAGCTAACAATGGGTAGATTTGAGCGTTTAGTACATACTCCGGCCTTGATAGAGTAATTCAAAGAAAAGTACCACATTCCTCCGGAGGTGGTGATACGTCACTGCACAACAGAAGGGGTGGAGTTTGACCGGAAAGTGGGAGAGGTGGTAATCCCTATGATTGCCTTTATAGAAGGAGGCATGACTCTGCCCCCACCAATGTGCCCCCAATTTTTTTAGAGTCCTAGGATCAATCGACGCTTTGGACCGACATCTGGGGCTAGGATTGACTTGGCACGACGTCGCCCATTTATATGAAGGCCCTATAGAGTCTCGGGTAGGCTTTTACCTTAAGTCCCGTAACAGCGTAGTCAAATTGATCTCCTGCCTCCCCAAATCTAACAAGGGGATGAAAGACGACTACCTTATCTTGTCGGGGCCTTGGAGTGACGGCCTAGCCTGCCCAACCAAGGCTGGGAAACCAGGTGGAGCAACCTAGATTTAGGATTTCTAACTTTAGATTTAAGGAGTACTTAGATATCGTTTTAATACATTTACATTTGTTTGTTTAGTTATTTCATTATATATATATATATATATATATATATATATATATATATTTTTTTTTTTTTGTTGCCGAGGCTTTTAACTGTGTGATTTGTTTGCTTGACAGATAAATTTTTTACCAACCCCAAGCTTAGCCTGATCAATGTTCCAGCACTGAACTACTTGCTTAGATTGGAAATTTTTGTGAACGACGACAGGCAGCTTCGGGCAGTTCACCTTATTTTGGACTTTGAGCCAATTTCAAGGTCGTTTTTAGACATCGGCAATTCCATCCGAGCAGGAGACCATCGTTTAGCGCGCATAGACGTATCTCGGCCAGACTTTCTCAGCCCATACGATCTTCCTCCTGTTGACCATCCTATCCCGCAGGGGATACCCATTGTTGCCCAACCGTTACAAGAAGTACCCCTTGGGGAAGCCATCCTCCGAGAAGGAACAACTTCCTCTTCCTCCCTCGAACAAGAGATTGACAGATTCAGATTTGAAGAAGAAACAGTCTTTGTATCGGAGGCCGAAGAAAGGGCAGACGAGCATTCGTGTGTGCAAACTCCTGCTCAGGTAGTAACGTACATTACCGATACATCGGACGAGGAGGAAGAAATGGCTCCCAAGACTGGTCCTAGTCTGAAGGAACTGATGCGGAATAGAAATAAGGCGCCATCCCCCCAAGAGAAAAATAAGTCAAAACAACCTGCAAATCCTCCTTCTCCTCCTCCCCAGGTTCCTGCCGACCTCAGGCTAAAACCTAAACAAGATTTGAGGAGGAAAAGGCCAGTAGAGTCTGCTGAGGAGGGGGAGTTGGGCCCATCGAAGGGAACCAAGCAGGCCAGACAGGCGCAGGAACACAGGAGTAGGAGGTCCCACTCTGTGGACAGCCGAGAGGAGCCCCCCGTGGCCCAAGTACGTCGGTCACCACGAATTTGGTCACCCGTACTAGAGGTTGACGGTGCGCCCATCGCGATGGATGCCTCACTTAGGCACTTTCGCGGAGGTCATACAGGCCGAATGGCTGAGGCTCTACAACAGCCCTTCTCCTACCCCAAGATATGGCGGCCTACAGGAGTTTCAATCATCCTGACCTCCTCATTTCCCTAAAAAGGGACTTGGCCATGGTAAGCAATTCTGTTCATTTTTCTTTCATTTTCGTTTACTTGCATTTTTTTTTTTTTTAATCTAAGCCATTTCATCACTGTGCATAATAGGTCACGCAACAAGTTTACGTGGCTGAGGAGTGGGTGAAAAATTCTCGTGAAGAGACGAGGGCTGCCCACGACGCCCGAGAGACTGCGGAGGCTCATCTGAATGCATTGAAAGACAAATAAGCACAGATGACCGACCAAGTGAAGCAAGCTCTCCAGGATAAGGCCAGCGCCGAAACGGGCTTAAAAACGACTGAGAGGCAAGCTGAAAGCCTTCGTAAGGAGCTACACTACTGCGAAATCAATCTGGAAACAGAAAAGCAGGCGGTGAAAGAGCTCCGCGAAAAGCTTCGCAAGGCCAGGGAAGCTGCCCAACTTCTAAAGGAGGCAGCTGAGGCCTAGAAGCAGGCTTCGTATGCTCTGGGGGTGCAAGAGACTCAAAGTAGGCTGACTGAAGAATTTTCTGCCGTTGCTAGGGACTACTGCGACATCACTTGGGGTAAAGCCCTTGATGCCGCTGGGGTCCCTGCTGATTCCAGCCTCAGACGACCTGAGAGCATATATTATGATGCCGATATTCAGGAGCTCTCAGGTTCTGACTCTCCTCCCCCAGAGCAACCAGCCCCAGTATCTGAAGTCCCTGCAGCAAAACAAGCCCTTCCTGCTCTTGTGGAAGTCCCAACAGATTCCCACCAAGATGCTGGTCAAGGGAAAAAAGTTGAAGCTCCCCAGGGTAAGGACAATAACCAAGAAAAGGATAAAGGCAAGGCTTCAGATACTGCTCCTTCTCAGTCCGAACGAGTTGCTAACCCCCAAGCTCCCAAGACAAAAGCTTAGGATATTAGTTTTAGTATTGCGTTTGTTTTCTATGTTTACTGTTTTCGTATATATTTTTTTTAAAGACTTGTACTTTGTTCTCATTATTAATGAAGACACATTCCTTTTGTTTTACGTGTTATGACAAGTAATGGTGAATTCTTTTGCTGTCATTTCATTTTTTTTTTACTTGTGTTATATGTATGACTAATTTGGCTAAAAAGTTCTGGAAATTGGGTTAATATACGAACCGAATAAATATAACCAAACCAAACAGGAACTTTAAATCATATGCTTAAGCTTATATTTGAATACTTAAAAGGAACTTAGAACAAGTGTTAACTAACCCAAAACATCTGATCCGAGGACTCTCGTCATGATTGAGTTTAAGTTTAAACATGTGGTGGAACTGGGCAAGAGTGTTAACTAACCCAAATCATCTGGTTCGAGGACTCATGCATGATTGGATTTAAGTTTAAACACCTCATAGAACTGCAAGAATGTTAACTAACCCAAATCATCTGGTCCGAGGACTCATGCATGATTGGATTTAAGTTTAAACACTTCATAGAACTGCAAGAATGTTAACTAACCCAAATCATCTGGTCCGAGGACTCATGCATGATTGGATTTAAGTTTAAACACTTGATAGGACGGCGAGAATGTTAACTAACCCAAATCATCTGGTCTGAAGACTCATGCATGATTGGATTTAAGTTTAAACACCTCATAGAACTGCAAGAATGTTAACTAACCCAAATCATCTGGTCCGAGGACTCATGCATGATTGGATTTAAGTTTAAACACTTGATAGGACGGCGAGAATGTTAACTAACCCAAATCATCTGGTCCGAAGACTCATGCATGATTGGATTTAAGTTTAAACACTTGATAGGATGGCGAGAATGTTAACTAACCCAAATCATCTGGTCCAAAGACTCATGCATGATTGGATTTAAGTTTAAACACTTCATAGAACTGCAAGAATGTTAACTAACCCAAATCATCTGGTCCGAGGACTCATGCATGATTGGATTTAAGTTTAAACACTTCATAGAACTGCGAGAATGTTAACTAACCCAAATCATCTAGTCCGAAGACTCATGCATGATTGGATTTAAGTTTAAACACCTCATAGAACTGCTAGAATGTTATACACATTTCACATAAAGAACAAATATTGACCAAATACACATTTATTAATAATAATACCTTTTCAAGTTATTGACATTCCAAGAGCGGGGTACTACAAGTCCGTCAAGGTCTTCTAAGAAGTATGCTCCAATACCAGCGTTGGAGGTGATACGATATGGTCCTTCCCAATTCGGCCCCAATTTTCCCCACGCTGGGTTTTTTGCCAAGCCCACAAATTTGCGTAGTACCAGGTCGCCTGGGGCCAAGGTCTTGTCCTTACGTGGGCATCATAACCTCGCTTCAGTTTCTGCTGATAATGGGCTAATTGAACCATCGTGTTCTCTCTCTTTTCGTCAATCAGGTCTAGACCTCTTGCTAGGTGTTCATCGTTGTCTTTTGGATTGAATGAACTGGTCCTCGTCATCGGGAACCCAGACTCCAAAGGGATGACAGCTTCAGCTCCGTAAGTCATTGAAAAAGGGGTCTCTCCGATGGACCTACGAGGCGTGGTTCTGTACGTCCAGAGTACATGCGAAAGTTCTTCCACCCATTTGCCTTTTGCATCATCCAATCTTTTCTTCAATCCACTTAATATGACTTTATTCACAGCTTCAGCTTGTCCATTCCCTTGAGGGTAAGCCGGAGTAGAATATCTGTTAGTAATCCCCAGCTCGCCACAATAATTTCTGAACATCTTGCTATCAAACTGGAGTCCATTATCTGAGATGAATACATGAGGAACGCCGAACCGTGTAACAATACTTTTCCAGACGAATCTTTTCGCATCCATATCTCGGATATTGGCTAGAGGTTCTGCTTCAACCCACTTTGTAAAATAATCTGTGCCGACTATGAGATATTTCTTGTTTCCCACAGCTTTAGGAAATGGTCCGACGATATCTAAGCCCCATTGAGCGAATGGCCATGGACTAGATAATGGATTGAGGACTCCCCCTGGTTGGTGTATACTCGGTGAGTACCGCTGGCATTGATCACACTTTTTGACATATTCCAAAGCTTCTCTTTGCATGTTCGGCCACCAATAACCTTGTGTAATGGCCCTATGCGCTAAGGATCTGCCTCCAGTATGACTTCCACAGATTCCCTCATGCATCTCTTCCAGGAGTAATTTGGTTTGATCAGGATGAACACATAGTAAATAAGGCCCAGAAAAGGAATGCCTATATAGCTTGTTGTCCTCCGACAGCCAATAACTAGTAGCTTTCTTTCGTATTTTGTCAGCTTCGATTTTCTCCTCAGGCAGAATATCTTCCTTTAAGAATTTCATGATAGGATCCATCCAACTTGGCCCCGTTCTCACTTGATTGATTTGAACCACGTTCACTGTTACCGAGGGTCGATGCAAGTCCTCAACAAAGATTATGCGAGGCAAGTTCTGTGCCGAGGAGGTTGCAAGCATGGCCAAAGAGTCCGCATGCGCGTTGCCACTTCTTGGGACATGTAGCAAGCTAAAGGATTCAAATTTCGTCTGCATAATCTTAACTTCGCTAAGGTAACCTCGCATCCTTTCGTCCTTGGCTTCGAATTCCCCTTTTACTTGACCGACAACTAGCCTTAAGTCCGAGAAGAGTTTTATGGACTTTCCTCCCATCCTTTGGACCATAGCCATTCCCTCTAATAGGGCTTCATACTCCGCTTCGTTATTCGTAGCAAGAAAGTATAACCTCAGAGACTTTTCAATGATAACCATCTCGGAAGACGTCAGTACTAATCCAACCCCCACACCTTTTTGATTTGATGCTCCGTCTACATACACTTCCCATGTCGGAGGGCAATATTGGGAGATGGTACCGACCAGTTTTTCATCCTTCTCCCCATGTGCTAGTAATTCATCCGCTTCAGGTTCGGTGAATTCTGCCACCAAGTCGGCGAGTACCTGTCCCTTTACTGAGGTGCGAGGCATGTACTTGATATCAAAAGCTCCCAGAATTGTACCCCACTTGGCTATCCTTCCCGTGTAATCTGCACTTCTAAGTATGGTCTTTAGTGGGAGTTGTGTAAGAACGACCATTGTATGTGCTTGGAAATAGTGAGGCAGCTTGCGCGTGCCAAGCACCACTGCCAGGATGGCTTTTTCCAGTGGTAGGTAACGCACTTCCGCCTCGTGCAACGATTTACTCATGTAGTACACAGGCTGCTGTACGCCGTTATCTACCCGTATCAACACCAAGCTTACTGCATAGGAGGCCACAGCAATATAGGCAAAAAGAAGCTCGTCTGGCTCAGGACTAGACATGACCGGCGGCCGAGCTAGATAGTCTTTGAGTTGCTGAAAGGCTACGTCACATTCCTTCAACCATTCAAAGCCCTTCCATTTGTTGATCAATAGGAAGAAAGGTCGACACCTGTCTGCCGATCAAGATATGAATCTATTCAAAGCGGCGGCCATTCTAGTTAGTTTTTGCACTTCTTTTGGGTTCCGAGGAGTTCGCATATTGGTGATGGCTTTAATCTGGTCGGGATTAACTTCGATTCCCCTGTGAGTAACCATGTAACCCAAGAATTTGTCCGATCCTACACCAAATGAGCATTTGGAGGCGTTTAAACGTAGTTTATAGCTTCTGAGAATTTCAAAGACAACTTGAAGGTCTCCAAGGTGCTCGGACACCTTTTTGCTTTTCACCACCATATCGTCTATATAAATCTCCATATTTTTTCCTAGTAATGATTCGAACATCCTCGTCATCATTCTCTGATAGGTGGAGCCTGCATTCTTCAAGCCAAATGGCATCACTTTGTAATGGTAATTCCCCACTGGAGTAACAAAAGTAGTTTTTTCTTGATTGTCCAAGGCCAAAGGTATCTGATGATAACCCTAAAACGCGTCCAAGAAGCTCATCCGAGGATGGCCGACTGTGGCGTCTACCAGTTGATCAATTTTGGGCATGGGGAATGGATCTTTAGGGCAAGCTTTATTCAGGTCTGTGAAATCAACACATACTCGCCACTTCCCACTCTTTTTCTTGACCACTACAGTGTTTGCCAACCATTCAGGATAAAAGATCTCCTTGATAGCCCCTGCCTGTTTGAGTTTCGTCACTTCCTGTCGGACTGCTTCTGCATGCTCTTTAGATGGCCGACGAGGGAGCTGCTTCTTGGGAGCCGTCAACGGATTAACATTCAAATGGTGACAAATGAAATCTGGGTCCACTCCTGGAGCCTCATAAGCATTCCATGCAAAGACGTCGATGTTTCGTTTAAGGAACTCTACCAATTCCTCCCTCTCTTGCTGAGGTAGTTGAGATCGGACTTGAAAAAATTTCTTCGGGTCATCTCCTATTGTGACTTTCACAAGATCTTCACACTTCACCTCATCGGACACCCCACCACTAGATAACATTGGGGGTTTTAACTGCTATAATTCCTTTCTATGAGTCACAGATTCTGCTTCAGGCTTGTGTCGGATGGCTGCTATCATGCATTGTCGCGCCATAGTTTGATCACCCAATATTTCTTCTATCTTGCTTCCGGATGGGTATTTAATCTTCTGATGCAGGGTGGAAGAGACTGCTCCTAAAGTATGTAGCCAAGGTCTAGCCACGATTGCCGTATAAGGGGAGTATGCATCTACCACTATAAAATCGACCTCCACTATCTCCGATCCGGTTTGCACTGGTAGTCTGACCTGTCCCTTCGGGATAGTAACCTTCCCCTCAAAACTCACTAGGGGGGGAATGGTAAGGCGTTAGATCTTCAGTTTTTAAATTAAGCCCCTTAAAGAGGTCAAGATACATGATCTCGGCTGCACTGCCTTGATCCACCATCACTCTCTTTACATCATAGCCTCCGATTCGGAGAGTGATCACTAAAGCATCATCATGAGGTTGAACAGTTCCAATCTTGTCCTCGTCCGAGAATCCTATGACTAAGGACCGATTTAACTTAGCTCTCTTCGGCTCGTGGGAATCATCACCGGGGAACAGGCGAGCCATGGGCATTACTCTAGAGGGGCATGACCCCGTTCTACCAAGCGCCCAAATATGACGTTGATAGTTCCAAGAGGGGGTCGTGGAGGATTCTCCCTTTCCGGTCGAGTATCAGTCTGACCACCCAAACTACTAGAATGATGCAATAGCTGTTTCAATTTACCTTCTCGGACAAGTTGGTCCAGGTGATCCCATAAACTTCTACAGTCCTCGGTAGTGTGACCATGGTCTCTATGATATTGACAATAGAGATTTCGGTTTCTCTTTTCAGGGTTTCCCATCATCTTATTGGGCCATTTGAAGAAGGGCTCGTTTTTAACCTTTTCTAGGACTTGATGCACGGGCTCTCGGAATACAGCCCCGACTACCTGATTGTTACTTGGTGTCTGCTGCTCAGTATAATCCCTTTTCGGCCGGTTATTATTGTATCTGTCCAGACTAAATTCTCTCCTTTCTTGAGGGACAAGCTTAGCTTTCCCCTTTCCTTGTTGTTGCTGTTGTTGATCATCTTCTATCCTTTTATACTTATCTACTCTATCCATTAGCTGTCACAAGCTGGTGACCGGTTTACCTGTCAAGGATTTTCTCAGACCATGCTCAGAGGGAAGTCCGACCTTGAAGGTTCTGATAGCAACTTCATCAAAATCCCCATCAATCTCATTGAACATCTCCCAATACCTTTCGGCATATGACTTCACAGATTCTCCTTCCCTCATGGTCATTGACAACAGAGAATCTAGGGGTTGAGGAACTCTGCTACATGTAATAAACCGGGAACAGAATGACTGAGTAAGTTTCTTAAAGGAGCTGATGGAATTAGTCCTCAACCCATCGAACCATCTCATTGGCATCGGTCCTAGGCTGGAGGGAAACACTCTACACAACAAAGCTTCGTCCTGAGAGTAGACCGCCATCTTTTGTTTGAATTGGCTTACATGTTCTACAGGATCGGTACGTCCGTTGTACATGGAGAACGTAGGTTGGTGAAAACGTCTGGGAAGCTTTGCCTTTTCTATTCCTCGAGTAAAGGGGGACTTAGAAATTTGGTTCAGAGCCTTCTTCATGACCTTAGTTCCCACTCCCCTTCTAGGCGACCTTTTTCTCCTCCTCTTGTAAGAGTGTTCCTCTTTATAGGAATAGGATTCCACTGGGTGGAGTTTCTGAGCATTACCTGTAACTGTCCTCTCTTTCATCGTTGGAAGAAACATCAGAACTTGAAGGGGTTTGATTTCGTTGTGCTCGACGAAGTTTCTTTTTTAAGTCTTCTATTTCTCGTTGCAAATCCTTTTCATCAGCATGCTCTTGCACCAAATGGCCCCTTCGTTGATAGCCACTTCTACCAGCATGGATCGTCTGCGAGCTGCCCTCTCGTTGGTTATCTACGTGATTTTCCCGTTCAAGATCGTGGAGTTCACCTTGTTGATTGACGTTCACTGACTCTACATGAGGTGGACTGGTCTGTTGTGGTCCTGAACCCGCCATAAATGTTGTAAACTTCACTAGCGCTAATTCTTCCCACAGACGGCGCCAATTGTAGGGTCACAAATTGTAGCTCAAACCCAGATAAAAAAGGGGATGGGCCCAATAAGCCCAGTACAATAAATTTGTAAGAGAGTGGGCGAAAGAATTGGGCTGATAAAGGGTCTTACAACAGTTAGTGGAGGCTAGGAGTTTGTCCGAGGAGAATAAAACACATAATCAAGTGATAATCTCAAGTTTGAGGAGTAAGTTTTTGGATGAATTGGTCATTTCAAGTGATATCCGAGGAGCACTTTCTTGAATGAAATAATTGTATCTAATGGTGTTCTTCCTAATGCTACAGTGACTCTTCCTTAATGTTCTTCCTTAATATTTTCTGATCCTCTCCCCTTCTGGAGGTTTTACTCCATTATATAGTCCTTCTTTATTCAATCCTACCGTCCACTTGTCCACCATCTAGCTTCGTACTTGAGTTTCTGTCTCCCTTTCCACAGCTTTTTGATTTTCTGGGGGTAAAGGTGGTCGAAAACACTGTTCAGAGGTCTTCTCCACATTAATGCGGCCAGGAAAGCTGCTGTAATGCATTTAATGCGGTGGTAGCAGCTTTTTCCCTAGTTATTTCTGTGTCCTTATCCCTTTCGTGTACATTTGTAGTCTATCTTCATCGCTGGAACTTCCTGGAAGGTGGACTAGGATAAGACGAAGCCCACTTCACTGACATATGTCAGATCCGAGGAGGATAATCCTCTCAGACCAACACCCTCGGACATTTACATGCTCTACTATTAGTTATGGGGCTCCCCCATGATTTCTTCTCCTCGGACGTATTGTTAATAAAATGTGGGACTTAAGTCCGATGCAAAGGCCCAAGCTTTTGCTCCTCCACAACAGTAATATTGTTTAGGAGTATCATGAAATGAATTTAATGAAATAGAATCATTTTATAAAACACTATTGTTGTACTATATATATATATATATATCAAAAGGGTTAATGTATAGGGGTATTTTGAGAGTTTTAATCAAAATTTCATTAAATCCAATTTTATTCCGTCCCAATTCTCAAATTTTGGTAATGAAAATTTGAGATTTTGAGAAAAATAAATAAATGAATTGGTGTTTTCTCTTACCTATTCAATTCTCTCTCACTTAAACTTTCAAACAAATGAATGATTTTTTCATTTTCTTCATTAAAACTCCTAAGGGATAAAATGAATATTTCAAAATAATTGTTTTCATTGCATTTCTTTTGCTTCTCTAAACGGAGTAAAAGACAAGATGTGAAGGAGGATAGAGAAAACTGGGGTGGTTCTCTCAAGGTTAAGAGCCCATGAGATGCTATTGTGTGTCAAAAACTGCATCAAGGATTATTTCTATTTGATGATGTTCAGATCGTCAGTCGAATGAGGTCGTCCAGAGTGAAATCGTCCTCCTTTATCCTGATCCTGAAAATAGTCAAAAAAAGAGCTATCTTGCACCGGTGTGGTGCCTGCCACAGAGTCTCCGATGCCAAAATTAGAATGAGTAAGTCAAGAAAAGCTGTGCTTGGTATGTGTCAATGTGTTTGTGTGTTTGTATGTTTTCTTACCCCCTTTCCTTCTGAGGGGTCCGTTTATATATACCTGCAGGCGTTCTTCTCTTTTGTCCGTTGGAACATTAAAGGTGATATTCATTCCCTCTTTGTAACGTCTCGGCGTTGGGCTACTGTTGAGCTGTTCTTTCAACGGCAGCAAAGGGGAATAAATGTTCCGTAACGGCCCTAAGGTGGACGGGGGTGGTACTGCTTATCTTGGAGCGACGACCATTATTAAGATGACGATCCCAATAAGTCAATCGTCCTCTGATGCGACTCTGGACGATCCCTGGGTTTTGGCTGGACCCATCAGTTGCCCCCCTATTCGTGGGGTCGTCCATACTTCAGACGGGCGCAGGAATATGAGGAGTTTTGTTTTTCTTTTCGTACGGATGCACGTGCTTTGGTTAGATGTGGCGAGATATTTTTTGTAGGTAAGTGTCCTTCCTTCTCCTCCCCTTTTTTTTTTTTTTTTTTTTTTTGACGCTTGGGACTCTGTTCTGTATTTATGTCCTCTGGCGGCGTGGCACACGTGGTAGCCACGTGTTGGGCTCCGACTGGGCAGGGGGCCTCGTTTCTGGTGGGAACTTTTCA
This sequence comes from Quercus wislizeni, assembly GCA_023055345.1. Classification (NCBI taxonomy): domain Eukaryota; kingdom Viridiplantae; phylum Streptophyta; class Magnoliopsida; order Fagales; family Fagaceae; genus Quercus; species Quercus wislizeni. The sequence continues at coordinate 41,748,832 of JALGQJ010000002.1, forward strand.
GTTTCCTGCATTTTTCAAGGCAAAAGGGAAGTTCCTTTAACTTCCCATTTTCGTTCCCTTTTTTTCCTCTTGCTATTCTTTCACTTTCCTTCTGCGTGTGGTGCTTCCAATTACCTGTGCTGAATATCTTGCCCTTTGCCTTCTCAGTTTCCCCCTGATTTTAAGGTATGTCCCTTATTTAAACTTTATTTCCTTTCCTACTTTCTGTCTTTTTGAATTCCTCTCTTCTTTTTTTCTGCATTTTTGTTTGGTGAATAGTAGTTTCATGGTGGGTTATTCTGAACTTCAACGGACCTCCCCTTCTGTTGCTTTTCTTTTCGCCCGTTTAGGGGCCTTACTAGAATCTTCAGTTAAGTCTTTAGGTGTGCCTCCACCCGTCGGTATTTATCCACCGATTGGGGATTTTGTTTTTGGTAGTGGTGGTTTAGGCCTAGTATTGGGTGATTTATACCCTTTGCTGTACAAATCTCAGGTTTGGTTTAAGTCTGTTCGAGAGGTTTTAAGGAGGGAAGTTATGGGGTCTGATGTGGGGTCTGGTGACCTGGAGAGGGGAGCATCTTCTAACCTTCGTGGGGAAGGGACCGGGGCAGATACGGCTACCTCGGCGCCATCGTCCACCGCCGTCGTTCGTCCGTTTCACGCCCTTAAGGAGAAGTGTTCCTTGAAGGCTGAAGTTTTTAGCAAGTTCAAGGATAGGTTTCAATTTCCTGAGGGGATTAGGGCTCGTCTCCCTAGGAAGGACGAGAGGGCTTGTGCCTTCGCCCATGGAGAAGTTTGCTTTTATGAGGCTGCGTTTTCGTGTGGCCTCAGGTTTCCCGTCCATCCTTTCATCATGAAGCTTCTTCATCACCTAAACCTCGCACCGGGGCAACTTATGCCTAATTCCTGGAGAATAGTCATAAGTTGTATGGTCATCTGGACGACCATTTCAGATGGGGATATGCTGACGGTGAACGAGTTCGTCCACCTTTATCGTTTGAAAGAATCCAGAGAGTTTGGGTATTACAAGTTCGTCTCGTCGCTGATCTCCCGTCGTCCTTTCGTTACTGGAAGTCCAGATATTTTTTCGTGTCGGGCGACGGTTGGGAGACAATTTCTGACGACCTTTGGGGGGATGTCCCTAGGTTGCTGCGCCGGTGGGAGACCCCGTTGCTTGGTGCGTTTGCTCTTCAAAAGATGCTTCTCTTTCCTTCTCCTTTTTTTTTCTTTACTCCTGGTCATTATTCTGATTCTTGTGTCTTGCTTTTTGCAGTAAAGGAACGTCCAGACCTTGACAACAAGTTCATCAGACGGGTTCAGGCAGCAGTTAAAACACGCAGCGACGATCGAGGATTTTAACGAGCTTATTGATCCTCGATCACTTGCTCGTCACTGCTTAGGGCCGGAGCCTTCACTCTACGTCCTTAGTGCCCTCGATCGGGAAGAGAAAAAACGTAAGTTGCCTTAGCGTTTTGACCGTGTTTCCTCTCAAAAAGTTTATCTGTTTATTATTTTTTGAGCTTCCTATTTTCTTTGGTGCAGAAATGACGTCTAAGTTTAACAAGGAGATGTACAGGAAGATCAAGGAGAAGAAGAATGAACCTCTCTCCAGTATCGGGCAGAAAAAGCTGAGGTTTATAGACAAGGAGAAGGAAAAGGAGAAGGAGAAGGAGAAGGAGCTTGTGGAGAGGGGTTCGTCCACACCTCTCTTGGAGTTGGACGGTCAGGAGGCCTCGCCGGGTGTTTCGATTGAGGAGGTAGCTCGTCCTCTCAAACGGCTGAAGGTAGGAGGCAAGGGGAAAGAGAAGGTCGGATCTAGCATCTGGTCTGATGCAGAGACGGCCGTAGATCGTGTTAACGAGTTCTTTACCCTTGGGGAGATGAAGGAGATTTCCAGCACACCTTCTCACGAGATGGTCAGCCGTCATGTCCATAAGCTCGTGCAGGTAATCTTTCCTGCCCTCGTGTCACCTTTGTTTTGTGTTGTTTTTTTTGTTTTTTTTTTTTTTTGACTCCCAGGGTTATTTCCTGTTGGTTAGGTGTTGGGCGAGACGATGCATATCACGACCCAGTACCTGGCAAACGAAGAGAAGGCCGTTGTGGCCAACTCCAAAGTTGAGGTGCTGGAAGTTGAAGCTTCGGGTTTGCGCAACGACCTTGGTGTCGCCATGGACGCTCTTAATGCCTCCAAGGAGCAAGTCAAGACTTTGTCCGAGCAGCTGGAGTCTGAGAAGCTGGTGATAAAGCAGAAGGACGACCTCCTGGCAAGCGCTGGTCAAAGGATGAAGATTGCTGTTGCCAAGGCCGTTACTGCCTTCCAGACCATTGAAGAGTACAACACCATACTTTTTCAGTGGTACTTCAAGGGTTTTGAGCTTCTGAGGAGGTATATGATTAAGCATGGCTCGGGCGTGGATCTTGAGAACCTGGACTTTGAAGCTGTTGACAAAGAAATGGAGGAGGACGAGGCTGCCCAGGCATCGGCACAGACAGCGGCGTCCACTGGCGTTGAACCCGTTCAGGCTGAGAGGGACGAGGGTGGTGCAGCTGAAACTTAGAATAACAGAAGTTTTTTTTTTTTTTTTGGTGGTGCCCCTCTTGTTTTTGGGGCTTTTCTTTTGAACAATCACTTTTTTATATGATATGCTTTTTGCTTGGTATTCTTTTCTTGCCTTTGGATATTTGTACTTAACACTTTTGTAAGTATTGTTTTTTTTTGTCGTCTTTCAATGCTTGGATGTTCAGAATCTGTGTTCACAGGTTCCCTTTCGTCTCCCTTGTGGACTTATGCATGGATACTTGCAACTTTTGTTTGCAAGTTTTACTTTCCTTCATCCTTAGGAGGGTTTTAAGTATAGGAAGCTTTTACACTTGCAATTCTTGTGTGCGAGCTTGTTTCCTTTCGTCCATGAGTGGACTTAAAACATGGGTAGCTTTTACACTTGCAATTTTTGTTTGCAAGTTTGCTTTCATCTGTCCATGAGTGGACTTTAGACGTGGATAGCTTTTATACTTACAACTCTTGTTTGCAAGTTTGCTTTCGTTCGTCCATGAGTGGATTTTAGTCGTGGATAGCTTTTACACTTGCAACTCTTGTTTGCAAGTTTGCTTTCGTTCGTCCATGGATGAACTTTAGTCGTGGATAGCTTTTACACTTGCAACTCTTGTTTGCAAGTTTGCTTTCGTTCGTCCATGGATGGACTTTAGTCGTGGATAGCTTTTACACTTGCAACTCTTGTTTGCAAGTTTGCTTTCGTTCGTCCATGGATGGACTTTAGTCGTGGATAGCTTTTACACTTGCAACTCTTGTTTGCAAGTTTGCTTTCACACGTTAAGGTGTATCACCGTTTCTTATTTGTATATATATATAGGAGATCAAAGAGACAATGAATAAAACTACTTGGAACCGGATAATTATTTATTTCTAATCAAAGAGACAATGAATAAAATTACATTCTATCGTCAGTCTATGGTTCCTTCTGGAAGTACCTTTTGAGATGTTCGACGTTCCATGGACGAGGGAGTCTTTTTCCTTCTGCGTCCTCCAGGTGGTAGCTTCCCTGGCATGAGTAGTGGACGACCCTATATGGTCCCTCCCAATTTGGACCGAGCTTGCCTTGGGCTGGATCCTTCGTTGCTGGAGTTACCTTTCGGAGGACGAGGTCACCGATGTTAAATTTCTTCAGCTTCACCCTTCGATTGTAGTATTCAGCTATCTTCTGTTTGTACTTGGCCATCCTCTGTGCAGCTTGATCTCTTACTTCGTCCAGAAGGTCCAAGTTTTGCTTCAGCTGGTCGTTGTTGTCTTGTTCGTCGAAAAACTCCCTCCTGAAGCTGGTGAGTCCTACTTCGACCGGGATGACTGCTTCTGCGCCGTAGGTCAGGTTAAACGGTGTCTCCCCTGTTGGTGTTCGCGTCGTCGTCCTATATGCCCATAGTACATTTGGTAGTTTTTCAGGCCATGCTCCCTTCGTCCCCACTAATCGGGACTTGATAAGCCTGAGCAAGGACCGGTTAGTTACTTCTGTCTGACCGTTGGCCTGTGGGTGCCCTGGTGACGAGTATTTGTTCTTGATGCCTAAGTTCGAACAAAAGGACCTGAATGCCTGGCTGTCGAACTGACGGCCGTTGTCTGATATGATCGTCCTTGGAATCCCAAACCTGCAAACAATGTTTTTCCACACAAAATTTTGTACCTTTGCTTCTGTAATCGTTGCAAGGGCTTCTGCTTCCACCCACTTCGTGAAATAGTCAATTGCCACGAGCAAAAACTTCATCTGCCTTTTTCCCTGTGGCAGGGGACCCATAATGTCAATCCCCCATTGCGCGAATGGCCAAGGCGAGGAAATGGTCGTCATCTGTTCTCCTGGAACTCGCTGTACGTTCCCATATCTTTGGCAGCTGTCACATTTCCTCACGAATTCTGCTGCGTCTTGTTGCATCGTGGGCCAGAAATATCCCATCCTCATGATCTTCCTGACCAATGACTTTGCCCCCATGTGATCTCCGCAAACTCCTCCGTGTATTTCTTCCAGGACGTATTTGGCCTCTTCTTCCTCTATGCATCTTAAGTAGGGCTGGGAGTATCCCCTTTTGTACAGCTCGTCATTCAGTACCATAAATCTGGCAGCACGCTTCCGGATTTTCCTAGCTTCTTCGGGGTCTTCGGGCAGTCGTCTATCACGAAGGAAGGAGAGTATGGGGCTCGTCCATCCAAGGCCACTCCGTATGGAAAAAGTCTGAAGCTCCATAATGCTAGGGGAGTTCTGTTCCTCTATCTTCCATTCGTTCACATCGGCCGGGCTATGCGCCGAGGTGCTTCGTGCTATTTTGTCGGCTTCTGTGTTTTGATCTCGTGGGATTTGAACGAACTCTGTATGAAGAAAAGTACCTACTAACTGGTTTACCAGTTTAAGGTATTTTTGCATTCTTGTTTCCTTTGCTTCAAAATTTCCTGTGACCTGTCCTACGACGAGCTGTGAATCGCACTTCAGCACGATCCTTTGAGCCCCTAGTGCTCTCGCAATTCTCAAACCTGCCAGTAAAGCCTCGTATTCCGCTTCGTTATTGGTTATTGGGAACTTGAGCTGGACGCCATATTCGAGGACATCGTTTTCAGGGGAAGTGATGACGATCCCAGCCCCACCTCCATGCTGCGTCGACGATCCATCTGTATGTATCGTCCAGATTTCTTCAGGATGACTTGCTTCCTCGGAGGTGGTAAACTCGGCTATAAAGTCTGCCAGTGCCTGAGCCTTTATAGCCGTCCGAGGACGGTATTCTACGTCGAACTGGCTGAGCTCAATCGCCCACTGAATCATTCGTCCTGCGGCTTCGGGTTTGCTTATTGCTTTCCTGACTGGTTGGTCGATCATGACTATGATGGGATTCGCCTGGAAGTATGGACGAAGCTTCCTCGAAGCTACTATCAGGGCGAAGGTGAGCTTCTCTATGGGTGGATATCGCGCTTCTGCACCCTGGAAGGCCTGGCTGACATAATACACCGAGAGTTGCACCTTATTTTCCTCCCTTATTAACGCTGCGCTCACTGCTGTAACCGATACGGCCAAGTACAAGAATAGATCTTCGCCTTCCTTGGACGGGCTTAATAGTGGCGGATTGCTCAAATAGAGCTTCAATTCCTGGAATGCTACCTCACACTCGTCCGTCCACGCAAATGCCTTCTTCAGGGTCTTGAAGAATGGGAGACATTTGTCCGTCGCTTTAGAGACGAACCTATTGAGGGCTGCTACTCTACCAGTCAGATATTGTACTTCTTTAATCGTCCTGGGTGAGCTCATCTCGAGGATAGCTTTGACTTTCTCGGGGTTTGCCTCAATTCCCCTTTGTGAGACGATGAACCCGAGAAATTTCCCTGAGGAAACCCCGAAGGCGCATTTCGAGGGGTTCAACTTCATGTGATACTGTCTGAGGGTGTTGAACGTCTCTCTGAGATTGTCCAAATGGTCCTCTTCTTTTCTGCTTTTGACGAGCATATCATCAACGTATACTTCGACATTTCTTCCAATCTGTTCCTTGAACATCTGGTTCACTAATCTCTGATATGTAGCCCCGGCGTTCTTCAGTCCGAATGGCATGACCCTGTAGCAGTATAGGCCTTGGCTAGTGACGAAGGCAGTTTTTTCCTGGTCCTCTTCTGCCATCAGTATTTGGTTGTAACCCGAAAATGCGTCCATAAAAGTAAGTAGCTTGTGCCCGGCCGTTGAATCTATGAGTTGATCAATCCTGGGGAGGGGGAAGCTGTCTTTTGGGCAGGCTTGGTTTAAGTCTGTGAAATCGACGCACATTCTCCATTTCCCGTTCGCTTTCTTCACCATGACCACATTTGCCAACCATTCGGGATAATGGACTTCTCGAATAAAGTTCGCAGTAAGCAACTTGTTCACTTCGTCCATGACAGCTTTATTTCGTTCCGGGGCAAAAACTCTCCTCCTCTACTGGACTGGCTTCCTCTCCGGGTTTACCTTTAGACGGTGTTGGATTATGCTAGCTGGGATCCCGGGCATATCTTCGTGGCTCCAAGCAAATACATCGAGGTTGCTTTTCAAAAAGTTGACAATCTCTTCCTTCGTTTCAGGATTTAGGCTAGTTCCAATTTGGGTCGTCTTTTCAGGATTTCCCTCAACCAGCTCTATGGCTTCCAGCTTCTCGATGATCTCTGGGGCTTTTTCCTCAATCGTCCAGGTATGGTTCTCCTTCGAGGCTAGGACAGCTTGATAGCACTCCCTTCCTAAGACCTGGTCTCCTTTGATCTCTCCGACCCCCTGTTCTGTTGGGAATTTTACCTTTAGGCAGTACGTCGAGGTGGCAGCTTTCCAGCGGTTGAGCGTTGGTCGTCCAATGATCACATTGTAAGACGAGGGCGAGTCTACTACCAGAAAGTTGTGCCTGTTCGTCACTTGAAAAGGGTGAGATCCAGCCGTGACCGTCAGCGTCACTATTCCTTTGGGGTACACTCTGTCTCCACTAAAGCTAACAAGGGGTGAATCAAAAGGACGAAGCCTTGCTTGGTCCAATTTCAGTTGTTGGAAGGCGGGAAGGTAAATTATGTCCGCTGAGCTTCCATTATCTACCAGGACCCTTCTGGTATTGAACCCTTCAATCAGGACCATGATGACCAAGGGGTCGTCATGGGGTTGCTTCACGCCCCTGGCATCTTCCTCTGAGAAACAGATATCCTGGCTCGTTCGCCTATACTTCGGCGATAGTAGACCGTGCACACTATTTACCTGCCTCTGGTACGATTTCTTGAGGGAACGGAACGAACCCCCTGCGATGGGCCCTCCCGTTATCGTTTTGATCTCCCCCAGTGCTGTTTGTGGACGATGCTGGGTTTGGTCTTTGTCTCTTCGGAAACCCCCTTGTTGGCCCTTCGGTCTGTACCTGGTGGGATCTCCTTTTTTCACATACTGCTGCAACTTCCCTTTCCGAATAAGCTCTTCTATTTGCTCCTTTAGGTCCCTGCAGTCCTCCGTATAATGCCCGTGATCTTTGTGAAAACGACAGTATTTTCTTTTGTCCCGCACGTCGGGCGGCGACTGGAGGGGTCTGGGCCATTTGAGAGATGGCTCGTCCCTTATCTCGGTCAGGATCTGATCGACGGGCATCACTAGTGGTGTGAACCTCCCTAGACGAGGGTTCCTTTCTTCCCTCCTCTTACCGCCTTCGTCGTTCCGCCGTTCCGCTCGGTCCCTTTTCCTCCCCCTTCGATCGTCTTCCCTATCGTTCTTCTTGGTCTTCTCTGCTCCGTCCATGGCCGCTAGGGCTTCCTCGGCATTCATGTACTTCTGTGCCTTTAGTAATGCTTCTGCCATCGTTCTTGGGGGATTTTTGGCTAAGGAGGCCACAAAGTCCCTGGATTTCAACCCTGCCTTAAATGTTGTTAGTTGTACTTTATCGTCTGTCTCATCCACTTCCAGCATCCCCCGAGTGAATCGCGTCACATAGGCTCTCAAAGTTTCTTTTTCTCCTTGTTTGATGGTAAGGAGATGGTCGGCGGTTCTCTTTGGTCGTTGTCCACCGACGAAGTGACGGACGAAGGATCCGCTCAACTGCTCGAAGGTGTCGATGGACGAAGTCGGTAATTTGTTGAAACACTCCCGGGCCGCTCCTTTGAGTGTAGTGGGAAAGGAGCGGCATAGGATTTCGTCAGGGGGCTGCTGAAGGCCTAGAGTCGTCTTGAACGTGTTCAAGTGATCTAGTGGATCTTTCAGCCCGTCGAAAGGTTCCAGTTGGGGTAATCGAAATTTAGAAGGCACAGGACACTCTTGGTCGGCCATGGTGAACGGCGAATCCGTCTTCCTGACTATCCTGTCCAGACTCTGGTCCGTCTTTTCCCTAATGGCGTTTCTCAATTCGTCCATCTCCTTTCTCATTTCCCGAAAAAGGTCTGAACTCGTCCCTTCGGGTGTGCTGGTACGCCTCCCGTTGCTGTCCTCTCCATCGTTTCCGCTATCGACTAGGTGATTCTGTTCCTGTTGCAGCTGCTGCCTCATCTCCTGGTTTTGCCTGGTAAGTTCTTCCACCATGGCTGCGAGCGACTGGACCTGTACCGCCAACGCAGCGGGGTCCTGGCTAGGAGTGGATTCCATCTGGAGCGTTGTACTGGGTAGAACGATGCTCTACAATTGAGGAACAACAAAGTAACAAACGTTTGTTCCCCACAGACGGCGCCAAACTGATGATGTTCAGATCGTCAGTCGAATGAGGTCGTCCAGAGTGAAATCGTCCTCCTTTATCCTGATCCTGAAAATAGTCAAAAAAAGAGCTATCTTGCACCGGTGTGGTGCCTGCCACAGAGTCTCTGATGCCAAAATTAGAATGAGTAAGTCAAGAAAAGCTGTGCTTGGTATGTGTCAATGTGTTTGTGTGTTTGTATGTTTTCTTACCCCCTTTCCTTCTGAGGCGTCCGTTTATATATACCTGCAGGCATTCTTCTCTTTTGTCCGTTGGAACATTAAAGGTGATATTCATTCCCTCTTTGTAACGTCTCGGCGTTGGGCTACTGGTGAGCTGTTCTTTCAACGGCAGCAAAGGGGAATAAATGTTCCGTAACGGCCCCAAGGTGGACGGGGGTGGTACTGCTTATCTTGGAGCGACGACCATTATTGAGATGACGATCCCAATAAGTCAATCGTCCTCTGATGCGACTTTGGACGATCCCTGGGTTTTGGCTGGACCCATCACTATTTCTTGATGTTACTGAAAAAAGCAGATTAAAAGGATGAAGGATTAAGGAGGAGGAAATAAGGAGGATCCAGAGTAAGAAGCAAGAAAATGAGGATAGATAGATTTGCGTCATTTAGTTTCAGGAGGGACTGCCATCATAGCGCATATATAGCTCACCTTAACACTTAGGAGTTGGGATACAATCGTTTCCCCCTAAGAAATCAGGGGGCAATCAATGCACGAACAAAATCATTCTTACTTTGATTTGATGAACTCGGCTTAGTGGGTGTGGCCCCAAGTACCCAACCATCTTGACATTTTCCCTATTGCTACAAACACTAGGCTGTTATTTCTTGCATGAATCCTTTCTCAACATCCCAAGATCCCAAACCGCATCAACCGCTTGTAAAGCTAACTTGCTATGGAGAGACCTACTACTAAATGGTCTATGTTGGGAGATGCTGTTTTTCTTCAAATTAATTCGAAGAGAAACCTTTTAAACTCCTTTTATATTTTTTTATTATTATGTGAATTTTAAAAATCTAATCATTAGACTTTATGTTCTTAATATATCTTCCATTTATGCAAAATTTCAAGAAAATTAAAAAATCAATTGCTACGTCACAATCAAATAAATTTCAAATTTTGTGGTTTAAAATTATGCATAAAAAATAAGTTTATTGATCAAATAGTAAATGACATTTAATTTGAACGAAATTTGACATGCATGTTAAGAATATAAAAAATATGTAATCTAACGATTAGATTTTCAAAATTCATACCCAATAAAAGGATCTAAGAGAATTTTGAAGGGCTTCAATCCAAACTAGTTTAGAGAAAAATCTTTTTCTATTCCTAATAGATTTAAGACATGTTTGGTAAGACAATAATAGATCTAATAATGGAACTGTTATTCATATGTAATAATTACTTCTTTTTTTAAAAAAATACTAAGTATTTTAACACACACACACAAGGAGAGAGGGAAGAAGGTTTTAAAGAAATTAACAGTAGTATATATCCAAAAGGACCTAACTCTTGGATACACAGTTTGAAGGGCTTCAATCCAAACTAGTTTGGAGAAAAATCTTATTCTATTCCTAATAGATTTAAGACATGTTTGGTAAGGCAATAATAGATCTAATAATGAAATTGTTATTCATATGTAATAATTACTTAGTTATTTGATTGTATCTTTATTACAGGGAATGATTATTCCTCTCTAAAATGTGATAATAGATATTACTTAGTAGATATAACAAGTTTTGAACTTTGAATCTCGAAGATATCTAGAGGTCTTTCTCAACTATTGCCATGTGTGACATTAGGATTCTATATCCCATTGTTGCCTAGAATCTCTCCCCTACCTCAAAGTTCTATGTCTCACTCATTCTCCTTATCTTACCTCTCCCCTTCTAACTTAATAATTGTGACTGTGATGTGGCTAACTCCTAAAACCTTAATACTAAAAGGTTTTATATATATATATATATATATATATATATATATATATATATTGATTATCGCTTAAACTTTAATTCATTTATAAGATAATTGAAATGAACTAAAAGCCTTATAATTCAATTAATACGTCTTGGTATTTTCAACGGAGATATTTAAAGTTTAAATCCTCTTTCCCCGTTATATTTAACTTTGTTATCTCTTATAACAATATTAAAGAATCAGAAGGATGTCATTTCATTTTAAGAAATTCAAATATGCCAATTATTTTTTAATAGCGACTACTCCAACAGAAATCCTTTATGTCTGAAATTACTAAAAAGGCTTTTTTGCTTTTTTTTTTTTTTTTGAATGTAAATAATTAAATCCAAGACATCACTTCAAAATTAAAACGAACACACATAGATGGACTTCAATACAACATAGGATCAATTACTTGCTATTAAATGCAAAATATAAACCGGCTTTCTCTTATTATTTCACTTGTAGATTGAATAAATAAAGTAGAATAAAAATAATCCCTTTCCTTCTCTCCGGTGTGTGTGTTTGTTTCTCAAAAAAAAAAAAAAAAGAAAGAATGGGTAATTGTCTCACATTGCTTAAGAGAGTGTGTTGTATGTAGTATAACTTGTCCCACCCTCCCTTAAAAGTTATCATGGCTTTTGAGTGGAGTTGTGGTGTGCCGTTGTGTTAGAATCCCTTTTCCTCTCCTCTGTGTGTGTGTTTGTTTCTCACAAAAAAAATAAAATAAAAATAAAAGGTAGAATAAAGATAATGAAAAGAGGCCAAGCGCTCAATAGCATTTTTAACAAAAATGTTCAAGGTTCAATCTTCCCACGCAACTATTGAATTATAAACAAGATAGAGAATGAAAAGAGGTTGAGAATTGAGATAGAAAGACTCATACGGTACTTAGTTTGTCTCGTATACTATTCATCTTCCATAGATACAATGAGAAATAGAGAAGAGAGGTGGGAAGATGAAGCAATAATGATGAGAATAGAATGCAACCTTTATTTAGTATTCTTAGAATACAAAAACGTGGTATTCACTCCCCTCATATGAATGATAACTCTTATTAATTAAATTCATAACGTTATCATTCATATAAGAGGAATGCGTAATATGGAGCGACACTTTAGTAATATAGAATAATTACTCACTTAATATGTTAAAAAACAAAGAATGTTATGTTTATTTACCATGATCTTTGAGTGGAATTTGTGGTATAAAAAAAAAAAAGAATTTAGTTGTATTTCAAATTTTATTAAATTTTTTTTTTTTTTGAAACTAAATTTTATTAAAATTAAGTAAAAAGAATTGTGTGATTATTTATTATTATACCAAGTATTAATGTGTGGTATTCACTAATCACACGTGCCAAATTCACAGGAGATACCTTTTTATAACTATATTATTTACAAATAAAAACTAGGGTCCAAACTACTTCCGTGCCTTTGTTCAATTTGATTTAGTTATATGTCGCTGTTAGATTTGATGTGGGAAAGGCCAGCTAACAGCGAGACGAAACTGCAATTTGAGTGTGTGATTCAATCAAATTGACTTTAGCTCAACATATTTTGTGTAGAAACAAACATGTCTCCAACGAATTGGTTATGCAGCCAACGTTGGCCACCTAAGTTAAGAGAAACGAGAAGTTCAATTTGATAACGATTCTATCAAATTGACTTTAGGCTCTCATGACATATATTATTATAGATTCTAAAAACAATTTTCTCTTCCAGCAATGTGGTTATACTATTGTCATGCCGTATATATATGCACACACAAAAAATTTAACTGCATTTAAAAAAAAAAAAAATTATAATGAATATTGTAAGGACACAATTTGTAGCCCAAGTCCAAAATGGTTGGGATGTAAGCCCAATGAGCTCAATACAATAAATTTGTAGAGAGTGGATGAAAAAACTAGGCTCTTAGCGAATGAGATAACGGCTAGTAAAGATTTGAAATATGAACAAGCATAGAAACAGATGTAAAACTTGATGAAATCATTGTCCGAGGAGATGAACTATTGTTAAATTCACTATTTTTGAAAGTTCATGCTACAGTAGTTCTTTTTCTCTTCTCTTTTTCTATATCCCTCCCCCCTTCATTATGGAGGGTCTTTTACAGTATATAGTTTTCTTTTAGGTCATCTTGATTGTACACTTGTTCATCATCTAAACCTATACTTGAGTATATGTCTTGTCAAGCGTCTTCTCTGGCTCTCTATGAACGGTGGTGGTTGAGACTACACTATTCAGGGGTCTTCTCCATATAAATGCGGCCAGAAAAGTTGCTACAATATATTTAATGCAGTGGTAGCAGCTTTTCCCTTAGATATTTCTATATTCTTATCATCTCCGTACGTGCCTGAAGTTTATCCTCATTGTTGGAAACTTCTGGAAGGTCACCTAAGTCACCTAGGTACTTGCTTAACTGATATTCGTCCGATTCGATAAGGTTAACCTCCTCAGACTTTAGCCCTCCACATTTTCCTTACGTGATTCTCTACTCTGGGGCTTCTCCAATCATTTACTCCTCCTCGGACGTATCCACATTAGCAAATAGGGCTCAAGGCCCAATATACAAATCTGAGCTCTTGCCCCCACAATAGCCCCTCAAAATTTTAATTTTTCCCCCTCACCCAAGGAGAAAAAAAAATAGAATTTTGACCTGCCAAAACAACCATGGTTAAAAATGTAAAAATATCCAAATTTGCACACGTAGGAACGTGTTTTTAAGCATTTCATCATTGTTTCTGACGCTTCGAAACTCGCGAAGCGTCACTAATTATTTTGGGCGGCGCTATGTCTTTGGAATCCAATGATGAGGTTTTGATCCAACGGACAACATTTTCCTTCAAGGTTTGGGCGGGATAAATCCCACTCATTTTTTGTCCTTTATACAAAGCCTGATAAGAGAGTTTTTTTTTCTTTACTTCACAATCGTCCAGAATCTCTAGCGCACTCAGACATTCAAACTCATATAGGTCATCAAACCATCCACCTTATTTCTTCAAACACTTTCAAGAATCCTTTTAAGGATTTCAAAAATCACCTTCTGACTTCGTTCACGTAAGTTCTAACTTCTTCGTATTTTTCTTTATTTCCTCGGATAACCTCCTCGGCCTCTTATTCCTCATCACCCCATTGTCACTTCTAGTGCTTTCTCCATTCTACTTATCTGAAATTGGTAGATTTAAGTATTTAGTGGACAGCCCTACTTTGATAGAGATATTCAAAGAAAAATATCATCTACCCCAGGATTTATCCCTGTGATACTGTCCTCCGGAAGGAGTAGCATTTGACCGAGAGGTGGAAGAAGTCGTAATTCCCATGATAGCCTTTATAAAGGGAGGGATGACTCTCCCTATGGGTGGAATTACAAGAGACTATCTACGTAACCATAGGCTTTGCCCCCACCAGTGTGCACCTAATCTTTTTAGGGTCCTAGGAGCAATTGACGCCTTGAACCAACACTTAGGGTTGGGGCTCACCTAGCTTGACGTAGTTCACCTGTACGAGGGTCATAAACAAAAAAGGGCGGGATTTTACCTTAAATCCCGATCCGACGTTGTCAGACTGATTTCGTGTCTTCCCAAGTCTAACAAAGGGATGAAGGATGACTACCTAATTGCATCAGGCCTATGACATGACGGTCTTCCTTGCCCAACCCAGCTAGGAGAGCCAGGTGGGGTACCTTAGCTTTAGGTTTTCTAACATTAGATTTAAGTTATTCGTTCTCGGCTTTGGTTTACTATATATATATTATAAAAAATAAAATAAAACATCTCTTTTTTTTTATGCTCTTTTTTTTTTTTTTTTTTTAAATAACGAATCCCAAGTTTCTGACTGTTTGGTTTTCCTTTGTTTAACAGACAAAGAACACGTAAAACCTCGACTTAGTTTGACCAATATAGCTGTGCTCAATTATCTATTGAGATCCCAAATTTTTGTGAATGACGATGGATAACTACGAGCTACCCATATAATTCTAGACTACGAACCCCTTTCAAGAACCTTCTAAGACGTCGGCAACGCTATCAAGGCAAACGACTATAGATTAGCACGTATAGATGTGTCTTAGCCTCACTTTTTAGCACCACACGACCTTCCACCAGTTGATCATCCAGTCCCACAAGGTATTCCTTTGGCCGCCCAGCCAATTCAACAAGTGCCCCTTGGACAAGCTGTAGCCGAGGAAGGAATTGCATCTTCTTCTTCACTCGAGGAAGAAATTGATAGGTTCCAATTTGAAGAAGAAGAAACATAAAGGGTAGAGGTTGTGTTGTTATATCGGAGGCCGAGGAAGAGACAGAAGAATACTCGTGCATTCAAACCCCTGCTCCTATAATTACTTACGTGGGGGACTCTTTGGACAACGAAGTAGAAGAGATGGCTTTGAAGTCTGGCCGAAGTTTAAGGGAGCTCATGAAGGGGAGGAACAAGACGCCTACCCCCTAAGAAGCCAATAAGTCCAAGCCCCCAGTGAATCCTCCTCCTCCCTCTCATCAACTCCCTGCTAATCTCGGGCTGAAGCCAAATCCTGAGCTAAGGAGGAAGAGGCAACATGAGGCTCCTGAGGAGGGCGAGATAGGCCTTTCAAAGGGAAATAAACAACAGAGGGTATCTCAGGACCAATAAAGTAAGAGGTTCACTTCTGTTGAGAGACAAGAGGATCCTCACGCGGCTCATGTGCGCCGTACACCGCACACCTGGTCTCCTAAACTGGAGTTGGACGGTGTCCTTATAACTTGGGATACCTCCATCAGGAATTACCAAGGGGGGCAGGTGGGTCATATTGTCGAGGCTTTGGCACAACCCCTCCTCCATCCGAGAGACATGGAGGCCTCTAGGTGCTTCAGTCAGCAGGAGCTCTTCCTATCCCTTAAGAGGGATCTGACTATGGTAAGTAATTCAATTTTTTTTTTACCTAAACATTTGGTTACCTCTACTAGTTAGTTTTTGCTCTTTGTTTTATACCGAAAATAAAATTTTTATTTTGTCGTGTAGATTACCCAACAGATTTATGTGACTAAGGATTGGGTAAAGGAAGCCCGCAGCGAGGCCAAGGCAGAGTTCAATGCTCGGTCCGAGGTTGAGAAGGAGTTAGGTACCCTGAAAGAAAGCCAAGCAAAATTTTCTGAGCAGCTGAAAGAGGTCGTTAAGGCAAATGACAGTTTTGAAGCAGGCCTTAGGACTGCTGAGAAGCAAGCTGAAGAACAGTGCAAATAGTTGCACTATACTGAAATCAATCTGGCAACAGAAAAGCAACTGGTGAAGGAGCTTCGTGAAGAGTTTCAGAAGGCCAAGGAAGCTGTCCAACTGGTTAAGGAGGCAACTGAGGCCGAGAAGCAGGCTGCTTACACTCTTGGAGTGGAGGAGACTCAAGCTAGACTCACAGAGGAACTCTCTGCTGTATGCAGGGAGTACTGTGGTATCTCTTGGGGTAAAGCCCTTGATGCTGCTGGGGTCCCTATGGGCTCTGACTTGAGGCGACTTGAGAGCATTTACTATGATCCTGAAATTCACGAGCTCCCAAGTCCTAACTCCCCTCATCCTAAGCAGTCAATGGCAGACCAAGCCCCTCCTACTCATTTGGAAGTTCCTAAGGACTCCAGCCAAGGTGGTGGCCAAGAAAAGAAGATTGAAAACCTCAAAGGCATGAATAAAGGTCAAGACAAGAAGAAAAAATCCTCTGACCCCAAGGAAAAGACCTCAGATACTGTTGCCTCTCAACTCGGCCAAACTGTTGACCCATTAATCTCTAAAACAATAGTTTAGGATAAGAGATTTTGGCTATTTTTATTTGTTTTCAGTTGTTTTTTTTTTTTTAAAGAATGTATCATACTTTCTTTATTATCAATGAAGGCATTTATCTTTTGTTTTCTACATCTTCATAGTATGCATTATGGGATTCATTATTATAGTATGTTGATCTGTTGCCACTTTAATTCGAACATAATCAACTATCATGTTTTACAAATAGGCAAGTAACTTTAATTGGATATTGATAAGAATTGCTATTTAGGTAAGCCACTGAGTGCTTTACTTCTACCTTATCAAGAGTAACATTACAGGTTAATTCAAATCTAATAAGTGGCCTAAGGTATTTAAGCGTAACTTAAAAATCGTTTAAACATCTATAAGCATGGCAATGAGGTGTTAACCTATTCATATCATTCAATCTGAGGACTTTAGGCGCCACCGAATTTAAGTTTAAATACTTATGAGAATTGCGAATGAGTGTTAACTAACCCAAATCATCTGGTCTGAGGACTTCAGGCATGATTGGATTTAAGTTTAAACACTTATGAGAACTGTGAATGAGTGTTAACTAACCCAAATCATCTTGTTCGAGGACTTCAGGCATGATTGGATTTAAGTTTAAACACTTATAAGAACTACAAATAAGTGTTAACTAACCCAAATCATCTAATTCGAGGACTTTAGGCATGATTGGATTTAAATTTAAACACTTATGAGAACTGCAAATGAGTGTTAACTAACCCAAATCATCTGACCCAAGGACTTCAGGCATGATTGGATTTAAGTTTAAACACTTATGAGAACTGCATATGAGTGTTAACTAACCCAAATCATCTGGTCCGAAGACTTCAGACATGATTGGATTTAAGTTTAAACACTTATAAGAACTGCAAATGAGTGTTAACTAACCTAAATCATCTGGTCTGAGGACTTCAAGAATGATTGGATTTAAATTTAAACACTTATGAGAACTCCAAATGAGTGTTAACTAACCCAAATCATCTGGTCCAAAGACTTCAGGCATAATTGGATTTAAGTTTAAACACTTATGAGAACTGTATATGAGTGTTAACTAACCCAAATCATCTGGTCCGAGGACTTCAGGTATGATTGGATTTAAGTTTAAATACTTATGAGAACTAAATTGCAAAAAGTATAGACTTATTATATAACGAACAAATATATTGATCATGAAAATATTCATTAATAGTAATACATCTTTAGATTGTTTACATTCCAAGGACGCGATACTACATGCTCATCTAAATCTTCTAGAAAGTATGCTCTGATGCCAACTTCTGAGGTGATACGATAGGGCCCTTCCCAATTTGATCATAACTTTCCCCAAGCTAGATTCTTTGAGCCCACAACTTTCTGTAACACCAGATCACCAAGAATTAAAGGTCTTAATTTTACATGGGAATCATACCCTTACTTCAGCTTTTGTTGGTAGTAGGCCAATTGGAGCATCGCATTTTCCCTCTTCTCTTCAATCAAGTCCAAATTCCTTTTTAGGTGCCTGTCATTGTCACTTGGATTGAATGAACTGGTTCTTAATGTTGGGAAACTAGTCTCCAAGGGGAAAACAGCCTCAGCCCCATAAGTCATCGAAAAGGGTGTCTCTCTAGTAGACCTACAAGGCGTAGTTCTATATGTCCAGAGAACATGTGGTAATTCTTCCACCCACTTGTCTTTTGCGTCATCTAGCCTTTTCTTTAGCCCATTTACTATGACTTTATTAACAGCCTCTGCTTGTCCGTTTCCTTGGGGATAAGCAGGGGTAGAATATCTATTCATAATCCCCAGCCTACCACAGTAGCCTCCGAATGTTTTGCTATCAAATTGAAGGCCATTGTCCGAGAAGAGCATATGAGGAACTCCAAACCGAGTGACAATGTTTTTCCAGACGAATCTTTTCACATCTACATCCCTGATGTTAGCTAGAGGTTCAGCTTCAACCCATTTGGTAAAATAGTTTGTGCCGACCAAAAGATATTTTTTGTTTTCCACTACTTTAAGGAATGGACCTACAATATCTAAGCCCCATTAAGCAAATAGCCATGAGCTGGATAGTGGATTAAGAATTCCCCCTGGCTAGTGTATGTTCGACGCAAACCGTTGGCATTGGTTGCATTTCCTGACATATTTCTGAGCTTCCCTTTGCATATTTGGCCACCAATAGCCTTAGGTGATAGCTCTATGTGCTAGGGATCTACCATCAGTATGGCTTCCACAAATTCCTTCATGCAACTCTTCTAAAAGCGATTCAGTCATCTCAGGATGAACACACAACAAATAGGGTCTTGAAAAGGAACATTTGTATAGCTTCTAGTTCTCGGATAGCTAGAACCTTGTGGCCTTCCTTCATACTTTGTTAGCTTCTACCCTTTCTTCAGGCATGGTATCCTCCTCCAAGAATTGAATTATAGAGTCCATCCAACTCGGCCCTACTCTAATCTGATGGATTCGAGCTGTCTCTTTGCTTGTCTCTGTGGGTTTACACAAGTCCTCAACAAGGATAACCCGAGGCAAGTTCTGTGCCGAGGAGGTTGCAAGCACAGCTAGAGAATCAGCATATGTATTACCGCTTCTGGGGATATGTAGCAAGTCGAAAGATTCGAATTCCAACTGCAGACGCTTAACTTGACTCAGATACTCTCGCATTCTTTCATCTTTCACTTCGAATTCCCCTTTTACTTGGCTGACGACTAACCTTGAGTCTGAGAAAACTTTTATTGATTTTCCACCCATTCTTTGAACCATGGTTATTGCCATCATCAGAGCTTCATACTCGGCCTCATTATTCGTAACCGAGAAATCCAACCTCAAAGATTTTTCAACAATGACTTTCTCAGGGGATATCAGTACTAATCCCACCCTAAAACCTTTCTGATCCGATGCCCCATCAACATACACTTCCTAGGGCGAAGGACCATGTTGAGAAATCGTACCAACCAATTTTTCATCCATGTTCTTTGCTGGTTTAAGATCTTCCACTGGGGATTCAGTGAATTCGGCCACCAAATCTGCGAGAACTTGCCTTTTTATGGAGGTACGAGGCATGTACTTGATGTCGAAAGCCCCTAGAATTGTACCCCATTTGGCTACCCTTCCTGTGTAGTCAACACTTCGAAGTATGGTTTTGAATGGGAGTTGAGTAAGGACAACAACTGTATGTACTTGGAAGTAATGAGGTAGCTTACATGTGTCAAGCACTATTGCTAGAATAGCCTTCTCCAGTGGTAGATATCGCACCTCAGCTTTGTGCAATGATTTGCTCGTATAATAAACTAGTCGTTGTATACTGCAATCCATTCGTATCAGTACCAAACTTATAGCATAAGGGGCCACAGCGATGTAGGCAAACAGAACCTCATCTGGCTCAGGGCTGGACATGATCAGTGGATGAGATATATAGTCTTTAAGTTGCTGGAAAGCTACGACACATTCTTCAGTCCACTCAAATCCTTTCCATTTGTTGATTAGCAAGAAGAAGGGTTTGCATCGGTCTGCCGATTGAGAGATGAATCTATTTAAAGCAGCGGCCATTCCGATCAGTTTCTGCACTTCTTTGGGATTCCGAGGTGATTGCAAGTTGTTAATAGCCTTAATCTGATCAGGGTTGACTTCAATCCCTTTGTAAGTGACCATATAGCCCAAGAATTTACCTGACCCTACGCCAAATAAGCACTTGGAGGCATTTAAGCGCAACTTATACTTTCTAAGAACTTCAAAAATATTTCCAAGGCCTCCTAAATGCCCCAAAACCACTTTGCTTTTCACCACCATGTCGTCTATGTAAACTTCAATATTCTTCTCCAATTGTGACTCAAACATCCTCGTCATCATTCTTTGATAGGTGGATCCTGCATTTTTCAACCAAAATGGCATTACTTTGTAGTGATAGTTCCCGACATGAGTGACAAAAGCAGTCTTTTCCTAATCATCCAGAGCTAAAGGTATTTGGTGATAACCTTGAAAGGCATCTAGGAAACTCATCTGAGGATGGCCAACGGTGGCATCCACTAGCTGGTCAATTTTGGGCATAGGGAATGGATCCTTGGGGCAAGCTTTATTCAAGTTCGTGAAATCTACGCACACTCGCCACTTCACACTCTTCTTCTTTACCACCACAGTGTTTGCTAACCATTCAGGATAGAAAACTTTCTTAATAGCTCTAGCTTGTTTAAGCTTAGCTACTTCCTCTCACATTGCTTCAGCGTGTTCTTTGGATGGGCACCGAGGGGGCTGCTTCCTAGGTGTGATTAAGGGATTAACTTTCAAGTGGTGGCAAATGAATTTTGGATCAACTCTTGGGGCTTCGTAAGCATTCCAGGCAAAGACATCAATGTTCCTTCTGAGGAATTCTATCAGCTTTCCTTTCTCTTGATGAGGAAGCTGGGATCCAATCTGAAAAAACCTTTCCGGATCGTCCCCTATAATAACTTTTAGCAAATCCTCACACTAGGCGTCCTCGGCTGGCTTATCGATAGATAACGCCAGGGGTTTTAACTGCTACAAGTCCTTTTCTTCATGAGCCGAGGAGTCAGCCTCGAGTTTATGTTGGATGGCAGCCACCAAGCACTGCCTTGCCAAAGACTGATCCCTCAATATTTCTCTAATCTGACCTTCAGACTGATATTTAACCTTCTGGTGCAGAGTAGAAGAAACTGCTCCCAATGTATGAAGCCAAGGTCTAGCGAAAATTGCTGTGTAGGGAGAGTATGCATCCACGATGATAAAATCTACCTCTACCACTTTTGAACCAGTCTGCACAGGTAATCTGACTTGACTTCTTGGGATAATAATCTTCCCCTCAAAACTCACCAAGGGAGAGCTATAGGGTGTTAGATCCTCAGCTTTTAAGTTTAGCCCCTTATAAAGGTCAGGATACATTATTTCGGCAGCACTGCCTTGATCCACCATTACCTTCTTCACATCATATCCCCCTATTCGGAGGGTAATCACCAAAGCATCATCGTGGGGTTGAATGGTTCCAATCTTATCCTCATCTGAGAATCCCATGACCAACGGCCTTCCCACTCTAGCTCTCTTCGGATCTTGATTAATGTCTCCTAAGGATAGTTGAGATACAGACATTACCTTGGATGGACAGGAGCCTGTTCTACCCGATGCAGCAAAAATGAAATTGATAGTCCCCAAGGAGGGTCTTGAAGGAGTATCTTTTCGAGACTCAAAACCTGCCTGGCTCCCTTGACCACTGGAGTGATGTAGTAGCTGTTTTAACTTGCCCTCTCGGACGAGTTGGTCCAAATGATCCCACAGGCTCTTGCAATTCTCGGTGGTATGCCCATGATCCTGATGATACTGGCAATAGAGGTTATGGTTACGCTTTTTAGGGTTTCCCATCATCTTATTTGGTCGTTTAAAGAATGGTTCATTTTTAATCTTCTCCAATACTTGATGCACTGGCTCTCAGAACACTGCACCGACGACCTGAGTATTGGTAGACACTGACTGATTCGCATAATCCCTTCTTGGCTGGCTATTATTATATCGGTCCGACCTGAAATCCCTCCTTTCCTGACGAATAACCTTAGCCTTCCCTTTTTCCTGTTGTTGGTCGTCTTCGATCCTCTTGTACTTATCAACTCGGTCCATTAGTTGGCATAAACTGGTGACAGACTTACCTATCAGGGATTTCCTTAAACCATGCTTGGATGGAAGACCGACCTTGAAAGTTTTAATGGCGACCTCATCAAAATCACCATCAATCTCATTAAACATCTCCCAGTACCTTTTAGAATATGTCTTTACGGACTCTCCCTCCCTCATTGACATGGACAATAAAAAGTCCAAAGGTTGAGGAACCCTACTGCATGTGATAAATCGGGAACAGAATGACTGGGTGAGTTTCTTGAAGGAACTGATAGAATTTATCTTTAGCCTGTCGAACCATCTCATTGGCATCAGTCTCAAATTGGATGGAAACACCCTACACATTAAGGCCTCGTCCTGAGAATGAACAGCCATCTTCTGTTTGAACTGACTTACGTGCTCAACGGGGTCTGTTCGACCATTATACATGGTGAACGTTGGCTGGTGGAACCGTCTAGGAAGTTTTACCTTTTCTATCCCCTGTGTAAAGGGTGACTTAGAAATTTGGCTCAACGCCTTTTTCATAACATCAATTCCTACCCCTTTATGAGAAGGGCTCCTGCATTTCCTTTGGTGAAAATGCTTTTCCTCACAGGAGAAAGATTCGCTTGGTGGAGTTCTAGACCGTTGTTGTATAGAGTATCTTCTTCTTCATTGGAAGAGACATTAGAGCTGGAAAGGGACCGCTTCTGTTGCGGTCGATAGAGTTGCTTCTTCAAATCATCAATCTCTCGTTGCAGAGCTTTTTCATCACCTTGCCCGTGAGCTACACGACCTTTCCTTCGAAAACCGCTTCCATCCGTGTGGACGGTGTGCATACTACCTTCTTGATAG
Source organism: Quercus wislizeni (assembly GCA_023055345.1). Classification (NCBI taxonomy): domain Eukaryota; kingdom Viridiplantae; phylum Streptophyta; class Magnoliopsida; order Fagales; family Fagaceae; genus Quercus; species Quercus wislizeni. The sequence continues at coordinate 41,771,688 of JALGQJ010000002.1, forward strand.
TTTTCCCGATCTCTTTCACGTTCAAGATTGAGGAATTCATCTTGTTGACAAACGTTGGCAGATTCTGCCTTGTGCGGACTTGTTTGATGTGGACTTGATCCTGCCATAACCGTTATACTACATTGAGGCATAAGCTTTTCCCACAGACGGCGCCAATTGTAGGGACACAATTTGTAGCCCAAGCCCAAAATGGTTGGGATGTAAGCCCAATGAGCTCAATACAATAAATTTGTAGAGAATTGATGAAAAAGCTGGGCTCTTATCGAATGAGATAACGGCTAGTAAAGATTTGAAATATGAACAAGCATAGAAACAGATGTAAAACTTGATGAAATCATTGTCCGAGGAGATGAACTATTGTTAAATTCACTATTTCTAAAAGTTCATGCTACAGTAGTTCTTTTTCTCTTCTCTTTTTCTATATCCTTCCCCCATTCATTACGGAGGGTCCTTTACATTATATAGTTTTCTTTTAGGTCATCTTGATCGTACACTTGTTCATCATCTAAACCTATACTTGAGTATATGTCTTGTCAAGCGTCTTCTCTGGCTCTCTGTGAATGGTGATGGTTGAGACTACACTGTTCAGGGGTCTTCTCCACATAAATGCAGCTAGAAAAGTTGCTGCAGTGCATTTAATGCGGTGGTGGTAGTTTTTCCCTTAGATATTTCTTTATTCTTATCCTCTCCATACGTGACTGAAGTTTATCCTCATTGTTGGAAACTCCTGGAAGGTCACCTAAGTCACCTAGGTACTGGCTTGACTCATATTCGTCCGATCCGATAAGGTTAACCTCCTCGAACTTTAGCCCTCCACATTTTCCTTACGTGATTCTCTATTCTGGGGCTTCTTCAGTCCTTTACTCCTTCTCGGATGTATTCACATTAGCAAATAGGGCCCAAGGCCCAATATACAAATCTGAGCTCTTGCCCCCACAAATATGAATGGTGGTTTTGATTAGGCCAAAATTGATACAACCCTCTTGGCCGCAACCTAAAGACAAAAGCATGGAAAACAATTAAACATTGAAAAAATTATTTAAAAAATAAAAAATAAACATTGAAGAAACTTTATTGTTATGCTTCGAGAGATAACCTAAACCTCCCAAGTCCCAACAAACATAAGCTTAATTTTTCTCATAAATATTCTTATACCTCTTTATTATTGATAATAGACCTTATACATACAAACAAATGTATAATAATAATAATAATAAATTAATGCCTATAAAGGGGTGCTACATCCACAACATTTTCACAACAAATCATAGTTTATTAGTTGTTATTGATTCTAATTTGAATCTATCACTAAAATTACTTTTCTATCCCACCAATAACAACTCGTAACAATCTGCTACGTAAAATTTGTTGTGAAAATGTTGTGGACAAAACATTTCTTATGCCTAAATGGTCAAGGTAGAAACAACTGCTTTCCTACATTCCTACTAATTTGATAAGGTCATAAGGATAAAGACAATTGCTATCCTATTGCTATAATGGACAACTCCCAAATTGGAGTTATTGACTGTATAATAAATACTTGAAAGGCGTAAATACACATTTGGTCCATACATTTTGGGCCATTTCTTGTTTTGGTCCTTAAACTGATTTTGCTCCTATGTCAGTCCAAAATCGTTTTTAAAATCGTCCCTATTGTCAACCGGGTCACAGAATAAGCTGATGTGACAAATGGAAGTGCCAGCTATCAAACCTAACTAATAAAATATTGCAGAAAATGCCAGCGTATACCACTCAACCCCATGAGACCCTCACGTGACCGAGCCACGCCACGTTCCCACCTCTTTTCCCCAATGTGACGATCACGTGACTAAGCTTATCAACTACCTTCAGCCACCCCTTAAAGAGATACAGTCGAGGAGTCCTAAATCACTCACAGCCACTATAACTTTGTTGCAACTACTGAAGAGATGAAAGCAACCTCATCATCATCAGCAAGCCTGAAGAGGAGAGCACCACGCATGTGCTATTGTCCCAGCCCTGCTAAACCGATTCTAGTGGTGTCCTGGACGAAGAACAATCCAGGCAAAAGGTTCTATGGGTGTCCCAATTACTGGGTACGGTGTTAGTGGTTTAAAATTTTTCTTCGTTAGTTCGTTTTTATAGTGGGCTAGGTTGATTTGGTTTGAAATTTGGGTTTGAAATTTAGGTTTGAAATTTGGGTTTGATTTTCAGGTTGGCCGGAAATGCAAGTTTTTTCAATGGCTTGATGATGAGATTTGTGCGCGTGGGAAAGTGCTTATCCCAGAACAGAGGCAAACCATTCTTAGACTCGAGGATGAGGTTTCAACTTGCAAAAAGAGGGAGAAGTGTTTGACAGTGTCTCTGATTTTGGCATTGGTGTTGTGTGAGATATGCCTTTGTGTGATTTTAGCTTTACTGGATTAGTTGGGTGGGTTATGGTGTATTGCTAGGTGGATTAGCTGGTGTAGAGAAGTTATGTGCCTTGTATGAAGGTTTGACATGCTTTTTGTATGAATGGTTGGCATGCCTCTTTGTCAGTGTTTAGGAATATGCATTGTGCAATCTTTTATGGAGAAGTGTATCCCAATGACCTTGTAATTTCAGCTAGAATGAAATGAAGTTCTCATGGGTTGAACTTAAATTGTATATGTTGTTTTACCTAAATTGCTCATTGTTTACTGGTTTGTAATGAATGACTGAACTTATTTTGGTAACTGTGTGCAATGTTTTGATTGTTCTACAATTACCAAATCTCCTATGTACATGGTGACTGCAGTTTCCAATTCTGTAGTGTACATGAATCTGTTGGACACACATATCATAGCTAAAAGTATACAAACCATAAACTGAAAAGAATGGAACTCATTCCATGCCACAATACTCATAATTGTAGCACAATACAGAAACCACAACATTACTGCCAAATACACAAAGCATATAGGTCATTCCCTGCCATAATACAAAAATACAAATCATACCATTGCTTGCCAACAATCATAATCCAATATAGATATCAAGCATGAAATCCAAGTTAGTTAATTAAGCTATTGTTTAGGCAACAAAAATAAAAGGTGATTGCACCACATATCACCATACTTAGTTGCACTGTTCAGCTATACAAAAATGGACATAAGTCAACCATAGTTCAGCCCTCATTACAACCAACAAAAAGGGCCAATGCACATAACTAACAAATGTTCAAATTGACTACAATAAGAAAAAAAATTCAAAAAAAAATCCAAATAGTGAAAAGCTTAGATTCCACTAGCTGATCCCTTTGGTCCATGCACAGATGCTTGGCTTTCATTACCCCTTAATACTTCTCTATACCTAGATGCATTTCTTGAAGCATTCAAAGTGTCACTGGTGATACTCCCCTTCCTCCGCTTGGATGTTGAAGTGTTGGGGGGTGCACTGCTCCTAGGTGTGTAGGTGGTTGCTGCACTATTGTTGGCTAGATTGTTGGAGGGTGCACTGCTTCTATTGTTGGTTTGCCTGTTGGTAGATGGCACCATTGGTTGATTTGGCTCATTGATGGCCACTCCACTTGCTTTACAACCATGACCACTGTTACTTGTCTATACATACATATACATTCAAGTTAACTTCAAAAGGTAGAAACAATTGTGATTCATGAATAAATTGGCATTATACCTGTTTTGGCCTAGAACTCCTTTTGTTTGGACCACTAGCAACAGCTGTAGGCAGTGAAGAATTGCCCCCAACCTCACCTTTGCAACTTCTTTTGTTGTGGCCTATCTTCCCACATGATTTGCATCTCTTTGCACTACCCAAACCCTTGCTATGTTCCTTGCTTGGTTCATTGGGTTCCCTTGCTCTCTTCTTCTTGGGCCTACTAGGTAGCCTTCTTTTTATTGGAGGCTGCACAAGTGGGAGTCCAGTTGGGGTCTACATATTCTGACCATTGATTGGATTAATCACTAGCTCATAGCATGCCTTGTATGTGTTGACTCTGTAGCAGTCATCAGTGTACTTATTAGCTACTTCTCTGTTGAAGAAAATGCATGAAATTGCATGGCAGCATGGAATGCCAGAGATGTCCCATTTCCTACAACTACAGGTCCTCTTAGATAGGTCAACAATAAAGCTAACTAGCCCATTCTTAACCTTAAACCTTGTGTCAGAAGCCCAACAAGCCAACCATCTACTGCTACCCATCTTTTCTCTATGCAATCTTTTACATACTTTAAGGCACAACTCAAACTCCACCTTCAAAATACTTGGCCTATTTTGTTGGGACCTATTCATCAAATACAATTTGATGTCCTCAAGCTACACACATAAACAACCCACATATTAGTCCATAGTATACAGTATATAACTCAAACATGAATACATGAACTACATAAACTACATGACATTTTCATATCATACTGATAATGGGCTTCCCTCTGAATTTTAATATCCTGCTATTAAAGCTTTCACACACATTGTTCAGAATAGTATTAGTTAGACCATCACTCCTGAACATGTTTATAGCCCATTTTGTTGTCGTATGCCCTTTTCAACCAAAAATATGCACCCTCATCAACATCCTTCATCTCATTCATTAACCTCTTAAACTCTTGTGCATAAATAGCTTTTTCCGCTCTCCAGAACAAATCCCTGATCAAGAGACCAGGATGTTGCTTCCTCAAGTTGTTGTATAAATGTCTACAATAGATTATATGTTCATAATGAGGCCAATTATCTACAAATGCCTGCACTAACCCCTGCCAAGGTAAATAGCAAGCAGTTAGCAATATAAACATAAAATATTTGTTATATAAACTAAATGACATTTGTTATTTTATTTGGGAATAGACAATATATTATAAAATATTATAATACCTTTTGTTGGTCTGTTATGAAAGCCCACATCTTGCTATCATCAATGTCAACTAGCAACAAGTTGATAAACCAAGTCCATGAGTCCTTGGTTTTAGCTTCCACCATTGCAACAGCTAGAGGAAAGTACTCCTCATTAGGATCCCTGGCTACTACAACCATCAACTGCCCCCCCCCCCCACCTTGTGTTTAAGATGGCAAGCATCCAATCCAATTAATGGCTTGTAGGTTGCCAAGAATCCATTCTTACACCCAGCCCAACATATATGCAACCTCTTAAAGTAGGGCACTCCAGTATGTAAATCCATCTCAGCTGCCAAGTCTCCCTCATTAAAAGTGTGAGTCTTCATCAGAACTGTACTACTAGGACTGGATCTCTTCAATTTTGCACAATAATCCTAAAGTTGATTGTATTGCTATGTGAAAGTCCCATCTACAAACTATTGAGCCTTTTCTTTAGCCCTGCTAGCCTTCCCAGCACTGATATGCACCACATACTTCTCATGAACAGCATCTTGAATATCCTTCAGTTTTATGTCAAGTTGTCTCCTCACCATTTTCATCAACTTCTTTGCAAGGAACTTGGCAGTCACCTTGGATTTTTGTAGATCCTTATACATGTGTGCTCCAAGTTCAGGGTCTTAAATTGATAAGTCATCTCTCTGGACATCTTTGCTAGGTAAGCTATAAACTTACATGGAGGTTGACACTTGGCTCTAACCCTTAGCTTATCATTCTTCACAAATCTCATCCCCCTCCCCCCATCCACCACACACTGCATACTCAGTGATAGCATCCTTGAACTATTTAGGAGAAATAAACAATATATCCTTCTCAAACCTCAGGTGTTCAGGATTAAGAAACTGGCTTAAACACTGGAAACTTCTTCCTCCTAGTGACATTGTCCACCTGTCCATGATCACCTTCACCATGACACTCACTACCACTATCATCACCCCCCCCCCCATCATTTGATGACTCAGTGAGACTTAAAAGCTCATTGCTGGTGTAATCTAAGTTCATTACACCAACCCCCATCTGATCTGGCACTGGTGCATCAACCTCATTTTCCCAACTGTCATCACTATCTGCTCCAACAAACCTCTGGTTGGGGTTCATTTCTCTGGTCCTTTCCATATCAATATCATCATTATTGTCAAAGGTGATAGCCCCATCCTCTTCTGGTTCATCAACAACTAGTTACTTACCAGGTCTCCTGCATCCTATTATTTCAACATCAGAATCAGTTTGGATACCATCTCCATTGGTGGGAGCAGGATTTTCACCACCGTCTCCATTGGTAGGAGTAGGATTTTCACCACCATCATAACTTCCCTCAGACCCAACAACACCACCATCCCTATCACCCCTATTATCCCTGCCAACATCATCATCCATGTCACCTTCATAGAAATATTGATGATCATCAAAATCATCATCACCATCAGAGGACCCACCCTAATCAAAATCATCAAAGTAGCCTTTACCATTGTAATAAGCATCATAAGCAGGTTCCCCCTTAAATGAACTAACATCCATAAAGTCATGCTCATCATGCTCATTTCCTACAACAACATCCAATGTTACTCCATTACCCCCATTAATGAGGATAGGATCATATACTGGATACTCTACATATACACGAATTTGCCCATGACCCCTCACCAATTCAGTCATGAGCATTACATCTTTATCATCCTTAATCAAGTGGAACACCCTATTCTTCTCATTATCCCTAGGCTTTATGTACCATAGCCTGCTCACAGCAGTGTACCCAAAATCCCTACAAATGGCCTCAATCTCTACCTTAGACCACTCACCAGGATCACGATTATCTGCTATCCCCATTTCACCCCCAAATACTCAAAATTTTCAGTGAACTATCCCCCATGATGCACATGCATAGTAAATAAATCATCAATTCTACATGCATGGAAAAAAAGTACTGATTATTTTATTACAATAAAGAAAAAATTAAACCAAACAATCAAACATGCACTGACTATATACATTCTAAACAATAAGCTCCAACATGGAAGACAAAACAATGCCAAAAATATATATATAGTTTACTAATAACAGGGAACACTAGTGGACCACATTGACCCCTAAAGGCCAAACAATAACAAACACCAACCAAACAGACAAATTAAAGCATAATGAATCACCAAAAGTGTGGTCCCTAATCGATGAGAGAGACAAAATTGCACATATAGATAGAATGTGTTAAAAGTAGGAGAGAGAAATAGATTTACATACATAGATAGAATTTGTTAAAAGTAAGAGAGAGAGACATATAAAAAGTGATGGAGAGACAGATATACACACAGAGAAACAGATTTACACATAGAGAAACAGATATACACACATATGAGAATCTCAGATGTCAAAATCGATGTGGTAAATTAAGCTTCAAATCGCGACGTTCTCCTCCTCCTCCAGATCACATTGTCATTCTAATTCGCACTGATTTGTCAAGGAAATCGTTTCACTGAAATAGGATTGAGTTTTCTCAGGGGACTGGGCTTGAGTTTTCTCAAGGAGTACGAGGTAATTTGGGGATTTTAGGTGAAATTTGGGAATTCAGGACTGAAGTGACGAAGTGGCTGAAGGAGGGTAGTTGAAACGTTGATGAGCTTGGTCATGTGATCGTCACACGGGGGAAAAGAGGCGGGAATATGGCGTGGCTCGGTCACGTGAGGGTCTCGTGGGGTTGAGTGGTACACGTTGGCATTTTCTGCCATATTTTATTAGTTGGGTTTGATAGTTGGCACTTCCGTTTGCCACATCAGCTTATTCTATGACCTGGTTGACGGTAGGAACGATTTTAAAAACGATTTTGAAAAATCAAAGATTGACATATGAGCAAAATTAGTTTAAGGACCAAAACGAGAAATGGACCAAAATGTAGGGACCAAAAGTGTATTTACACCTACTTGAAATATAAGATAACAACAATAGCTAAGAGCCTAAGATAAAGATAACTCCTGAACAATTCCAACTGCCAAACAACTTATCATATTCAAATAATCCCCTCGTGTAACTTATCATATTTTTGTCTTTAAACTTTAATAAGTTTTTTTTTGTTACTGAATAGTCAATAGGAATTTTTGAGTTTTAACGTGATGATTTATTTTATTTTATTTTTATTTTTAAATTTTTAAAAGATTTTAAGTTCACCTATGAATAGTTTTGACACTTCAATACTCATAAGGGCCAGTAGGCCACTAGTATCCATTGAAGGTAGCTAGGCTTTTGTTAGTCCAATCCAATTTTCATTGAGTGAGATCCTACAATCCTACGCGACCTTACGTGATCCTTCTTATGATGTTAGGTTATAAACGATCGTGATACTCTTTTTGGGTAGGTAGGATCATATGATCTAAGTTGTGATTTTGACAACCTTACTATTACATTATAAAAATGATGTTGAATAAACAATAATAATCCCAATAGCATATTTGAGGTGCACATATTTGTATTAGAATTAAAAAAATGTATTTATATAGTAAGTGGTTATTAGGGATCCTATCATGTATTAGTAAATATCTCATGTATGGGAAATATTCATCATCCCTTTTATAATTTATAGACCTCATTGTAAGGCCCATGCAATATAGGAAGAATGATGCATATATTAGATTTATAAGATACATTCTCTTCTTGTATGGTTATCAGGGCCGACATTTAGGCATGTCCACTTGGGCCATTACCTAGGGCCTCTAATAGAGGAAAGCCCCGAAAATTTTAAATTAATAATTATTTTTGTTTGGGAAAAAAACATAGGTGAGCTCTCTTATTTCAAGCAGGCACCAAAAATTGTGGGATAATATATGTTAGAGTGAAAACTCACAGTTAGGTTTCTTCGTCTAGCTAGGTTCACCTAGACGAATCTTGCAATAAAGAGCAAGTGAGAGGTTATGGCTTGAACATTGGTGGGGTGTTGGCCAGGACCCTTCGATGATTTTGTCAATGTTTGTGAGACTGAGATATAGAATAGAAAGCGTACCTCTCAATGTGGATGGGTGTTTCCTTTTATAGGTTGAGCCCTTGTATCAATTTGTTGTTAATTCCCTTAATGTGGTGTATTTATGAGATTAGTGTAATGTCTGGATTATTTAGTGTGGCAACGACTAATCGTTTGTTGCTTGGAGTAACTATAGATATTAGCAATAAATGTTGATCTTTGGCTATTTATTCATCTATAAATGCCAGTAATGAATGTTGCTTCTATTTTTTTTTTTTTTTTTTGGAGAAACTATGAATGCTGCTTCTAGATGATGCTTTTCGACTTTGGACGATATATTTTGCACTTATCAATATATATCCAACTCAATTAAAATCCAACATTGTTTGTGTGGGATTGTACCAAGCTATCTTGATGATTAATTTTCCTTTACAACTTGAGACTTCAAATTTTATAATTCAGTTTCTCACGTGGTAGATTGTCAAGCCATCCAATCTCTCACATGGTCACACACTAAATAATATCTCTCTCTCTCTCAACACCAAAATTGAATTTGGTAATTAGATTTCAACTTTTCTTCATCACATTGTATCACTTTATTTCACATAATTTTTTTTTTTTTTGGAAAATATTAAGTATTTTTAACACACACACACTGGAAGAGGGAAAATAGAGAAGGTTTTAAAGAAATTGACAATAGTGTATTCCACATAAATTAAAACTCATTAAAAAAACATTTTATCATTTTTTTAAAAACTTTTTGTACATAAAACAAGATATATTTGATTCTCTGCGTACAAGTAATCTTGATTTGGTTGGTATTAACTCATAAAGTTCTTATCAAATTTGTCTTTGTTTAGTAAGTTGAGATTGTTACGTGATTATGTTATTAAATGAAGTTGTAATAGTGACTTTATAAATTAGATTATATTATTCATTTTATTCAGTTATTTTTTAATTTTTTAATTTTATGTTGTAAATAGTGTTTCTTTTATATGTAAATATTTCTTAATTGAAAATTTATATTAGAAATATAGAAACATTGATCTGTATACGGAAAAACTTAAGGAAAAAAGAGAAGGATAGAAAAATTAATTGAATCTCACATAGGATATCTTGATAAATTTATTATAAGAAATATAAAAATATAAGATAAATTTAAATTAAATCTCACAAATCAATGAGGAAATTAATAAAAAAGAGTGGGAATATAATAAAATAATTCAACTGAAAGATAACAATGAATATAATCATAATACACACAATATACTATTTGTATCAATATGCTCTCTCTCTCTCTCTCTCTCTCTCTCTCTCTCTAAAAAGTTGATTTAAAAAAAAATTAGTATTTTTTTGTGTTTTCAGTAAAGACATTCAGGATTATAATTCCTCTTCACCCGATAATTGAATTATTTAATAAAAAAGAAAAAGTTGCATCAAAAATCAAAAGACACAGTGCGTGTATTCACCATACTAAGGCTCGGTTCGGCCTATCATATTGTCCATCTGGGCCCTAAAGTTTTTAGAATTGTACGGTGAATACACACGCATTAAGAACCAGAATGGAAGTTTGGGCCATATGTGATTCAATATAGGCCTGAGCGAGGTGATACAAATCCTAAAATCTTTTTTTTTTTTGGTCTGGCTTAATTTATGGGCCAGTTTAAAAGGAGAAGTGAGAAAGAAAGAAACAACATGCTCCATACTCCAAAGGGAAAGCAATAACACATCCTGTTCTCATCAATCCTTTTTTACTATTTGACACATTTCTGATTTCTACTCCTCTTTCTCTTTAGCCTATAAATTCATTGTTTGTACTTTGCATATAGCTGATAATTATACTCATCTTTTTATTTATTTAAATAATTCAAATAAAAAATGTAATATTTCCCTGCACACCGATGAAAAAAGAAAAAGGAAAAAAGAGAAGCTTATTTTGGTTAGAAGTTAGAACAATGTTAGGACTACAAAAAATTATGCAATTTTTGTTGCAACCCACTACATGGCAAGTTGTAAGTGACGGAGGTATGGACCCACAATTTTTTTTTCCACTACTCACAACTAGCCATGTGGCATTTTTTTTTTTTTTTTGTGCTTCTAACATTTTCTTTGGTTATAAGAAAAAAAAGTGAAATAATATTCAACTCTACCATTTTTAATTATCAAAAAACCCTAATGTATATATTTCATGATCACACTTCAAGCATAATTTGGGTAGAAGCTTTCATGGTTATATTAGGGCATGTATTAGTTCATTGTGATGTGTCATTGATGTGATGCACATTATGATAATGTAACATTAAAGTTTTTGGTTTATTTTATTTTTTCTATCATTACTATAATTTAAAATTACAAAATACATCACACCATTTTAATCTCATCACTTTCCTAAATAATGTAGTTGTATTCTTGTATTGAGATTACATTAATAAAAAATTACAATAATGTAATATTACGGTGTAATATAATATCACGGCGACCCAAACACCCCTTAGAAGTACACCCACTGAGAGAACATGTAATTATCAACTAAAATATCTTAATGCTAACATTAATCTGGAAATGATTAGGTTTTTACTAAAAAAGATTATCATGTGATTAAATTGGCGTCCTTTTTATAAATTTACAAATTATCACTTATCAGTTATATTTAAACCAATTCAAGGATCATAAGCACTAATAATATCGCTTCACAACAATTGACATGCAATTAACATTTTGTTTTTCAAGTTGATCTCTCATATATAAGGTTATACATTAAAGTTAAAAATAATCATGTGCTCAATAAACCATTGTTCACTATTAATTTTTTGCACAAGCGAACTACGTAGAACTGTAGAAGCAATAATTATATTAGTTTATATATAGTAGTATTTTGTAAGAAAAATGCTAAAACTGTAATCCATTTTGCTATGAAAATGTTTGCCTATTAACATGATAATAACATATTTTTTATTTATAAATTAACACATCTATTTATAAAATTTATATAACATCATTCATTGTCTCCAAAATCAACTAAGAATGAGATCCCCATGTATTGCAAAAAGTGAAAACCATAAAAACAGCAAATCTTCTAGATAGCTCATTGCAATACGTTTCCAAAATTCCTTTCCAGTTATTTTTTTAAGAATCAAATCCCTTTTTCAGTTAAAGATAAATATCTGATTCTCATTTTTTTTTTTTTTTAGTATTAAAGATAAATATCATATATATATATATATATATATATATATATATATATATATATTTTTTTTTTAAATTTTTTACTTCCATTCTAGCTACTAGTATCAAATTCAGTCAAATAAACTTACTAAACCATCACAATGTCACATTCATCAAATCTCTCTCTCTCTCTTTTCTTAACATATTCGCAGTTTCTTCGCTGATAAGAAAGAGCGAACAAATTAAATAAACCTGAAAAATCACCAAATCGGCTCGTGGGATTTCGGCTGCCATTGTATTTCGCTATGGACACCCAATCTGTAAGTCTCTTCAATCCATAAAATGTTGAAAATTGCTGCTCCAAACAACTACCGTCTTATTTTTATTTTTATTTTTTTGGAAACTCTAAACTGATTAATGTTTATTTTAATTTTTTTTTATTTAGGAGAAAACACTAATGCTATCTATATGGTGTGTTTGTGATTGCGAATGATTTCTTTAAAACTTAATTTTAATGATAGTGTACATAATAATAGCTTCTTATTTATGTGATTTCAATAATTTGCCCATTTTTATAGAATTGCAACATTCACATCAATTTGACTAAAATAATATAACCCTCTAAATTTGGTCAATGAATTCAAAAAAACACTTTCATTATGCAAAATAAGATTTTGTTAGGTACTTGTCCAAATTTATTTATGCAAAATAATTTTTTTTAAATTTTTTCCCGGAGTGAAGAAAGAGAATTTTATTTTTTATTTTTATGAAAGAATGAAAAAAGAGAATAAATGACATGAGATCTAAGTTGTGATTAACTTGAGACCACACATGATCTCACCCACAGGCCTCATCTTACAATGAGGCCTGGGGGGCCACTTGGTAGATGCAAATGCCTTACTATTCAAGGGATCATCAACCCCTTGGATAATAAGTGTGGAAGTCTCTAGTAAATTATCAACGACAACCATCAGAGGTCCACAAGGGTAATCAAAACCCCCTAACGCTAACAACAAATCAACCACTAGGAGAATCTAAAGTTAACTAGAGTTCTGTTCAATCCTTTGATAGAGTCACGCACCTATTTGAGTGAAATTGTTTGGGTGAAGCTTGTAAACTGAATACCTATTAAAATTCAGCCTATCGAGATAGATAATTGAATTAGGGGTGTCCAAGCAGACCCGGAACTCGACTAACCCGCCCAACCCGGCTCACCCAGCCTAATAACTGGCCGACCCAACGCCGGCGACAGTCAGCAACGAGTCTCCGCCCATAAAACCCGAGACCGGCTGGTCAGTTGACGGGTTTGAGCATGAAAAATCGAATTTCAACCGACCCGACTGGAAAACACATCGAAAAATTGTTACTATCTATTCTCCGCCGATTTTACACTAGATCTCGCCATATCTCTTCGAGATCTGGCTTGATCTCGTTGAGATCTACCAAGATCTTTTCAAGAACTGGCCTAATCTCGTTGAGATCTGCCAAGATCTCTTTGAAATCCGGTCAGATCTAGCAAAAACCAGAGATTTCGATGAAATCCAACGACAATTTTGAGCATAAATAAAATCCGAGGACGATTTCTGCAAAACCGAAACTGACCGATACCCAATCGGCGAATCGTTGACATCCGACCACCCGAATCACTGCCGTCGGCGGGTCGGCAACGAGTCCAAGTTTAGGAGACCTGATCTAGTCAGGTCGGTTTTAAGTTGGGCACAAACCAAACCCGGACCGACCCTTGGACATGCCTAAATTGAATGAAGCTTGGAATGAATTAATTAATAAATGAAATTAAGACAATACGACTGAGCAAAATCTAGCAACTTTTTGGAGAGAAATAATTAAAAATAATAATAAAAGTTGATATTTTAATGAAAAATAAAATATAGAATAGATATTGAGATGTGAGTATTTTGAAAAATAGAAAAAATAAATTTTTATTCTAAAATATACAATAATTTTTGGATAATATGATACATCTTACAATTGTTGAGTTCGCTTGTCAAGCATTATTAGGAGAAATGCTGTCATAATACTGAGCTGCTATAACCTGCAGGTACTCTCAGAACCAAAATCTAAAAAATCATCATCTATTGTTCCATCGTCAAAAACCAGGCATCATAAGCAGACCACCAACTATATCACAATCATATGATAACCCAATGAACTTGGGGCTACTATCATCGTTTACACTGTCTACTACTAATCCAAATGCATCCACAATCACCACTAGTTTAGGTTTTTCATCCGCCATCGATCCAATCTTTGCTCGTGAATTTTTTGAGCCAGAGCTTTTTGAAGACGACCCATGTTATCTGGGTAATCTGGATTCCTTGCTGCTTGCGTCTGTTTCTGGTTCACTTTCTAATTTTCAGCTGGACAGGGGATTTGATTTTTTTGAAAGGTCTCGTTCCTTAACAAATGTATCTTCTGCTTTATCTGAAGTCAACAACAAGCCCTCTCCTATTGAGTCCCCAATGTCACGAGAAAAGCTTAATAAATCTGTGGTGGATATGCATAATAGTTTACCTGTGGATGTGGATGTGGATGATGACAATGCTAATGCAAATGAGAAAGGAACATGGCAGATGTAGAAGTCTTCTCCTTTTGGTTTAGTAGGAAGGCTTTTAAACAGGCAAGATTATGTGAAAGAAAAATATGGCTTCTTCACTGTTTACAAATGAGGACCATGTCCCATCTGTCATTCTTTCTCTGGATAATATATATATATATATATATATATATTTGATTATGAACAGAATAGTGAGCCATGCAGCCCTGAAACTAGTTCAGGTGATGCTCACCCCTGGTTTCAGAAAGGTTTCTTTTCACCATTCTTTAAGTGAAAATTTTGCTCCCAAGGCGAAACCCAGAATGACATGATTTATGGTAGAAATTGATTTTTTTTTTTTTTTTCCATTGTTATATGATGTGATTGACTGTATATTTCATTAAAAAAAAAAAAATTTAAGTTGTTTTAGAATGTTATTGATAGTAAGAATTGGTAAATTTTCTCGGCAAGTATGAAAGAAATTTTTGGATGACTAGAACATGAATTAGCTGGAAGTCGTACATAATCAAAAAATGAGTTAACTGGAAGTGTCTTCTTGTATGAATTGTTTGTTGAGGTGGTTGTTTATATATGCTAGCTATTTATTCTTGATTTCTTATTAGTTCGTTTTAGTCACACAGGTCACTGTAGAATCAGTAAAACACTGGCTTCGCTATTACTGTATTCATATTTTTTGCGAATTCTCTGACAAGTAGTGGCAAACCAAAACAGTTTTGAAATTTAGGCTACACACCTAGGCCTTCATAGTTTTGCCATTGCCTTTGGAGCTGGAGTGAGATGCGCACATGGATCTAGCGAACCTTTTATAAAGTAACAGCCATACAGATCGAACAAAGAAAGAAACCTTCTTGGTTTTGGTGCTCTTGGATATTTGATTCAATCTTATAAACAAACTCTAGATGTTTGGATGGGGGACTTTATGGGTCTATTAAAAAGCAAAGTGAAAAAAGAAACAACATGCTCCAAACTCCGGAAGGATATTATCATCAAAAAAAAAAAAGTAAACTATATATTTGGTTATTAACTTTTACATTATTTATCAATTTGGCCTCTAACCTTTTAAACGTGTCAATTTAGTTTATAACATTTTGATATTGTGTAAAAAATGGTTTTTACTGTTAAATGATGGATGAAAAATGATGACTTGACTAATTGTTAAAATAAAATAATATTTTTATGCCACATGTATTGCCATGTAGCATAAACTTACAAAAAAAGAAGAAGTAAAAGTTCAAGAAGCCTCTAACACAACCCACCTTGTTTATATTTGAACAGGAAGGAGGAAGGGAAGTGGAATGAGAGTGATTTGGGGATGAGAAAGGGAGCTACAGGAGCAAGAAGATGAAAGATTAGAATGAAGAGGCACTGAATGCATTGGAGGCTGTGGTGGAGGAGGAGAGTAGGAATGTCCAAAAGGAGGTTTAAGGTTCGGATTGTGGGTCTGCCGTGACATGTGCCTCGTCGTCACTGACAAAGAAGATGAAGGATTTGAATTGGGATGATAGCATTGGTTATTTCATCAATAACGCAATTTGGTAATGGAAAAAAAAATATAGAGAGAATGATTTAGAGTAATATTGTAAATATACTTTAGTTCGGATTGATTTTTTATGATACTGTTAGTGATAGTTTTAGTGAAGCTAGATTTGCTTTTTTAGTTATAACTGGAGTGGGGATGTAAAGAGAGGCTTCCTAAGCTTCTAAGTTGGTTTTTTCTTGTTTGGTTGCAAGGAAAATAAGGGAAGAAAATGAAGTCGAGCTTTCAATTATGGGTTTTTAACCCCTATTTGGTTCCCCATAAAACAAAGAAAAATGAAATAGATGAAAAAGATAATTTCAATTCAGAAAAATTAACATTAGTGTATGTTGACATGAAAATACATGTGGCATAAAAATATTATTTTATTTTGACCATTAGTCATGTCATCATTTTTCATCAATCACTTAATAGTTGAGACATTTTTTACTCAATATCGAAAGATTAGAGATCAAATTGATACATTTAAAAGATTAGGGACCAAATTGACAAATGACGTAAAGATTAGGGACCAAATACGTAATTTATCCAAAAAATATTCCAAAGAAAAACAACAACATATATTATTCTCATTTAGGAGTGGTTACAAATTAGGTGTGGGGTGGGTGTCTTTATCCTAACCCTGTGACCCGCACCCACCCCATTGACTAAACGGGGGCTTTTTTGCCCCCATCCCTGCCCCTATGGGATCCCATGGGAGCCCATCCCATCCCACCTTAAAATTTTTATTTTTATTTATAATAAATATAATTGATTTTCTTGAAGCCTAAATGCCCTAAATTAGGGCCCAATTTTAAAATCTAGCCCATATTTTTTCATTCAAAACAAATGAATAATATGAAAATCCAACCACTGTTTTTAATCTACAATAATAAAAACACATTAACTTCAAAAATCATAAACATGAACAACACAACAAGTAGATTAGTCAACATAAACTTTCATTTCAAGGGGGAACACAAACTAAGTTCACAGTAAGTTCCAGTTAACTTAACTGGTAAAGTCTCGATGGTTAAATAAGAGATTTAGAATTCAATTCTAGCCTACACCAAAAATCATTTAGTGTCTTAATCTGATGAGAAAGAGTGATCATCAAGCAAACACTATATGTTAAAACTATCTCTAAAAATAAATAAACTGAGTTCACGTGATAAACATAAAATTAACTATATTTCTGAAGAAGATAAAAAGATTAGTAGATAGAATTTGAGAGAAAATGAGACATACACTTGGGATATTCAAAGTGAATATTTTTTTAAAGAATTCTAAGTGAAAGTTATAATTGCAAATGTCAACCGTTAGAAAAAAAAACTGGGAACAAAGTTTGTCCCTGACATTACTTAATTAAACAGGGTAGATTTATATAGCCAGGCTTGTTGATTTGAAAATTAGACATGATGAAGCCACATGTTTAAAATAAAGATAGAATCTTTATCCAAGCCACATAGCTATGTCCTAGATTCGCCAAAGCACATCCATGCAGATGTCTCCTCTCCTGAAACATGGATGCATTGCATTACACTGACTATCATTTTGTTCTTTTTACCTTTTCTGGTTCAGGGAACAATAACCAAGAATTATCATTGCTATTATTGGTGACAGGCCATTTATTTATACAAGTATATATTTCAAGATGCATTGCATTACATTGACTATCATTTTGTTCTTTTCACCTTTTCTCGGTTTTCTGTTTCAGGGAACAATAACCAAGAATTATCATTGCTATTATTGGCGACAGGCCATTTATTTATACAAATATATATTTCAAGAGAACATTGAGGGGGATGAATATGCATAGACACTAGCTGTCATGGCTATGTAGCCATTTCATTTTTGGATTATTTGGTCTAATTTTAGTTTTCGATCTAGAAGGGAACCCAAACTTAGCGTGGATTGGATCCACGAGTTTTGCGTTTGCTTTTTCTTTTTCTTTTTTTTCTTTTTTTTTTTTTCTTCTGTTGCATGCATTTTAGAGGGGGATAAAATTCATTGTTCACGTACGGTTTAATACTGTTGACACACTGTTCCGGTACTGTTCACACACTGTTCATGGGACCTACATCCACTTTATTTAGAAAAAAATATATTAAATATGGGTCTCACGGTACTATTTACACATTTAAAAATTATTTTGCTACAATATTTTTAGTTTTCAATTTCAGTAAAAATAAGTTATATCCAAATGGACCCTTAGACAATATAAAATGCATTTTTGTTTGAACTAAAAAATTAATAAAAGACTAAGTTACACTCAACGAAGATAGAACACAAGGTACTTAAAATTACAATCATTCCATAGACAACATGGGGCACAACTTCTTTTTCCATACTAATATGCAAATGCATATGAAAGAGATGCATTTATTATAACAGAGATAAATTCATTATAGGGTATGAGAAATTATTACATAATTCAGGATTCGAAGATCAGGATGCTGACCTTGTGACCTTGTAGTCCCAATCAATAAGAATATGCCACAAATAATATAATTAAAAATTGTTTTCATCAACTTACCTGCCAGCTCAGCGCAATATTTGTTGTTTTGCTAATGTTTATTAACGCCTGAAAGCAAATTCAAATTTTTTAGGATGGCGGGACATGAAGCTCCTAGGCTGCAAAGGTTTTTAAAAATTTTGGGCCAACATCAATAATTAGATACAATAAGTGAGAGAATGGTAAACCTATCCTAGGGTTTTACCATCCTAGGGTTCTCAACTTCTCATAAAGCCAAAAAGATGACAAATGCCAAGCTTCATTAGTGTGGTATAGTGCAGAAAAAACAAAAGGGAAGCTACCGAACGAGACAAGAATATAATTGTCACACTCTTTTTTTGCTTCAACAACCAAGTATGGAAGAAATGGACTTTCAAAGTAATAAAGTTTTTTTTTTTTTTTTTTCTACTTTAAATTAGTGATGGCAATTTACTAAATTAGGTGGGGGCATAGTTCACATGAATCATATGCTTTATACAATGATTATGCATTATGAACGGGTTTTAATATTTGAAAAGGAAAGTCGAGATATTATATGCTAGGAATAATGTACAAAGTAATAAAGGAAGAATGAGTATAACACAAAAGACAAACAGAAATAGATAACTTGGAGTCTTGGAGGCACAAAATCGTTATCCTTAGACAATATTTGCCTCCACACTCTTATTGCTAAAGGGTTATTGCAAATTTTCCCCCAAGATACAACCAAATTGTTAGGTTCTATAGATAGCAATTCTAAAAAATAACCACAGGATTTCTTGTATTTCAAGTGAACATAAACCTTTATTTTGTACCCATAGAGTTATATTTCATCAAAAGGCACATATGGAAAGTCAAAATGTTTCATTAAACTGTTCACAAGACTTGAAACATCTTCAATCTTTCAGAACAGTCACTAGAAAATTCAGATATATGAGTTTCGATTGGTCGAGAGATCCTTTCGATTGATCAAAACATGCAAAGACTCCAAGATAGATTTCCTTACCATTTCGATCAGTCAAGCCAAAGTTTCGACCGATCGAAAATACTAAATTTCGAATTTTCATTTAGAAAATTTCAGAACTTGAATTTTCACTTTATCGACTTTATGAAACAATACTCTCCAAACTCAAATATCATTATTACTTCCAATCCATGTATATACCTATATATACAACATTATAATGGGACAAAGAACATAAAACAACATGAATTTTCTATGTTCTAATGAGGTTCTTAAACTAGATGAAGATCTGTGAAGAGAATTATTCAAAGAACTAGATACTAGAACTGGTTGTAAAGTATTTGCTTGTTTCATGACAATGAGAGATTTGTTAAGATATGGTCATCATATTTCAAAACCTAAGACACACATAATTGATTCCATGGCAAATGCAAGTACAAGTACAAAAAATGCTTATTTACATCTAACAAAAGAAGTTGGAAGGAGCGAGATTGTAGGCTTTACCCAAAGAGACTGTTATAATCATGCAAATGTGCAAAAGATGACAATGATTTGTGTTGGGGAGGTTTAAAGCCTATTGAATCAGTTTAAGTCTAAACATATAGAGATCCCCCCCCCCCCCCCCCCCCCTTTTTAACACAATTTAAGTAGATTAAGAAAATAGCATGACAAATTTTTTTCTTGGAGAGATGGGAGATGAAGAGTTGGCTATGATTTCTTTTGGAGATGTTGTGGTTTTGACACTATATACCGCACCAATAAATATAATTTGATTTGAGCTCCATTTGTAAGTATTAATCACCATTAGTAAAATGTGATGTTTGAATGTGCGTTCCTTTTGAATGATATCACTGATTCAAAAGGAAGTCTCAAGAACATTCTTAACCAGGAGAGCACCTAAATCATTTTGTCATGATTAGGCAGGTGCGTCAAATAAATTCATATGTACTGCTTTAAATGAATATGTGGTAGGGGTTGTTAATGAATCGTCCTTACCTGGTCAGTTTGTGAATGTGATCAACAAGGATGCTTTGAATTGTATTATGTAATAGTTTCTTTCTAATGAAACTCGTTTGGCCTTTCAAAAACAAAAATTATCAATAAAAAACTCAGATTTCTCAAAAAGAAAAAAGAAATTAAAAAAAAAAAATCAAAGTTTTATATATGCAGTGCATCCATACACAGAGTGCTATAGTATAATCATGTATAAGAATTAAGAAGGGTTAAGCGCACGCCTATGATATATTATTATTATTATTATTACATAAATGGCCGAATGTTAGTCCAATGTCTTCACTTTTATTTTGAAGGATTCATCAAATCTAAATCATCCAACCACAACTTTACCGTGCCTGTAAAGCTGTAACAGAGGACCAAAAATGGAGCCAAATATATTAAAAATATAAAATGTAGAATACTCTAATGTTTATTTTCAGACTATTCTATTGATTTCTCCTATGTACTTTAAAAAAAAAAAAATTATTTATGCTAAAATATAAAAACCATATCATCATACATTATAAATGTAAACGGCTGTTGTTGATGAAAGCAAAAGAGCTAACACGTGGCATTTTCTTATTTGAGGACATAAGATAAAAACAAACGGTTATCTAGAAATTTCAATATTGAGGGGAGATTGAGAAAAAAGATACACAAAAAGAAAGGAAGTAAGTTAGGGACATAACATTTTCACTAGTGTTAATAACTTGATATGACTTGTTGTAAATTGGCCAAGCGTCATTTTTATTGAGATTTATCATTAACATTATTTTTATTATATATACCAATTACAATATACTATGTTAGAAATTATGAAATATATTTTACTTTTATCCCTAAACTTATTGAAAGAATTGACATTCAAAGATCAATCAAATCGACATTTCTATTATGTAATTATAGGAGAAGTATTAGTCTCAATTTTAAACCTTACCAAAAAAAAAAACTTACGAGTAATATTACTCGTAAGTTGCCGTAGCAACTTAGTTTGATAAGTAATTAATTCATTACTAAAAATTATATTGCTCGAACTAAGGTTTCATTCTATTATTAAGTGTGAATTCCTCATATTTTACTATTTTATATTTGTAATTTAGAGTCCTTTTGAGTGAGGCAATTTTAATCCACCCAAGTAAAATTCATAGAATTTGGTAAACGGCAACTATATTTTTGTCCAACTTATTTTTTAATCCCAAACCACTGAAATAAGCTTTCCCAATCTATGGGCCGACGGGTATGACTATGAAATTGATTTATTCAATGCAAAGTTCTGTCAAAGACCACCAACTGAATATAGAAAAAATTAAACAATTATGAAAATGATGCATATTACTTCGATGTGAGAGCAAGTTTCAAAAACTGCTCACACTTCTATAAAAAATTTTGAAATTTTTTTGTGTACATGGCATTGCTTTTTCTTCACAAGTCTTATGAGCTACTGGCCTACTTGCATCTTATGGAGCTACCACTTTCATTTGATTGCTTGATTTATTTTTTAAGTTTAAACATTTGCTTCTTATTCCCCATGACATTTGGATTTTTTTTTTTTTTTTTCATTTCATTTTTATTTGTGATGCGAATTTAGCTTGCATTAGGCTACCTAAGGTGAAGATTTTGACCATACATTTGAGTCACTTGCCCGCTTATATTGAAGCAAATATTTCAGACATAACCAAAGTTGAAAGATGAGTAAAGTCATGATTGTTAAAATTTCGACCTAGATCATATTCAATCATAGAATTGCTAAACAATCTAAGTCATATAGAGTCCTAATAATGGAGTAAGATTGAAATCGTGGGATAGGTAGAATTGCAATCTTATTTCAGTGATCCCAATTGATCCTAAAATTTGACATATTTACAGCTTAAAAAAAAAAAAAAAAGGCTTTTGTAAATTTTTTTATAATAAACCCATCACTTAACTAAAATAAATCCTTAGCTCCAATACCTAATTTTCTGTTCATTCCAATGGTCACATTACTTTGCTTGGGGTGCCTTGTGCTCAAAATTTAGTGTATACTACTATATTTGTGACATGGAAGGGGAGGAAGTGGCTATGTTTTAAATAGTCTCGTCTCCCGTAGAAACTTTACAAACATTTTGGTAGATATATAAAATAACACAAATACTTAACAAATAAATAATAAAATGAATCTAGCACTACAAACTTTACAAATGTTTTGGTAGATAAACAAAGTAACACAAATACTTACAAATAAATAATAAAATGAATCTATAGCCATGTAGCACTAGAAAATGTGTTTGGTGCAATGTGGCACTCTTGGCTCTTGGATACTATTGTTATTGTTATAATGTCTTGCAATTAAAAACATTTTTTTCTTTTTTGATCCTTTGCAGTTAAAAACTTATTTATATTTTATGATATATATGGTTTTATGTCTTTAATATTTATATTTAATTTATAACAAGTTATTGATCTTAGTGCCCGTTTGTTTCCACATTTTGAACCCAAAAAGCGCTTTTTCAAAAAAGTCAGGCCTAAAATTGCGTTTGGTTAAGCCCAAAATGCAACTTTTTGATAAAAGTTGCGTTTTGGGCATAGGCCAAAAACGCGGATTGAACGTGGAAATTTTATGGACCTCTGAGGGTCCATAAATGAAAACGCGCACTGCACGTTTTGATTGTTACCGTTGCTAATGATGAAATTACATAAATGCTCATGAACAAACACAGAACAAACATTACAAATCATAACAATAAACAATCTTTCTCTCAAACATCTCTAAACTCAAGCATAATCAGATTACCAAAATACAAACTCAAAAACACAATTTTAAAATTAATCAAATTATAACAATAAAAGCAAAAAAAAAAAAAAGACAAAGGACAGAAGCCAGCTGACCCATCTGGACTGGGTTGGGGACGAAGATGAGCAACAACACGAAGATGAGAGCTCCCTGGAATGTTCTTGAATGAGGGAGGAAAGGAAAATTTTCTTATCACAGAGAGAGTTTTAGAATCAAGTAAAAAGAAAAAAGAAAAAAAGAGAGAGTGAGCTGGAGAAAGAAAGAGCTCCTGGAACGTTCTGATGAATGAGGGAGAATGAGGAAGAAAAGGAGAGTAAAAGAGGGGTAGAGATAGTGGACAACGAGTGGAGGAGAAAAAAAAGAAAAAAAAAGAAAAAAAAAATAAAACGTATGGTTGAAAGTGAAATGGAAAAAGGAAAAATAATATAAAAAATAAAAAATTCTAATTGAGAAATGCTACTGTAATATTTTCACAATATTTTCACAATAAATTTTAAGTAACAGATTGTTATTAGTTAATATTGGTTAGTAAAAAAATAATTTCAGTTGTGAATTCAAATTAGAAGTAGTAACAACTTTCCACATAAATTTTATTGTGAAAATATTCCGAAAAATGTTGTGAACGTAACACTTCTCATAATAAATTTTACGCAGAAATTTGTTATTGGTTCTCATTTGAACTTACTAATGACATTATTATTTTTCTTACCTACCACTAACAACTTATCATATAGACTTTATTGTGAAATTTTTATAAAAATGTTATGTCCATAACTTGCATTAAGAGAGATAATTAAAACAAAAAATTCACTTATATATATATCTTGTCCTTTTTGGTAATTTATAACTCAAGCCTCCACTTTTATAAGTGCTAGCCAAACACTCAGCTTTTTTTAAAAAACACTTTTTAACAATTTTTACCAAACACTTAACTTTTTAAAAATGCACTTTTTCATTATGCACTTTTTGAAAACTCAACTTTTTCATTATACACTTTTACAAAAAACTGAACCAAACTCACCCTTAATCCCCATGTTAAATATACTTTATCACATATTCACATCATCATTATTGATAAATTTTCATTCAATTTTTTTTTGAAAAAAATAAGATAAAAAATTCCAAACCCATGCACCGAGCCACTCAAAGTTTCAAGTTTTTACCAATTCCCAATATCCAACAATTAAAAAATTAATTAATAATAGTAAAAAAAAAAAAAATCCTCTAATAAAACTAAAAAAATAATTCCATTGAGAAAAGAATATTAAAAGAGTATCTCTGAAATTTACAAATTAATCCTACGCCTTTTCTCAAAAAAAAAAAAACCTAATCCTGCAAAAATTTTCATAATATGAACTCTCAACGAGTGAGACTGAGTTAACTCAGAGAGAAAAATCTTCAAAAAAAGTAAAGAATTCTCAGGGAAAGAATTCAAGAATCATGATCATTATCTTGGGCTTGGGTTTTGGACATGGTTGAGAGGCGACTGGGCCTGGGCTGAAAAGAGGCACGGCGGCGCTGTTGATGCGAAGAAGGCCGAATGAGAGCCGACAACGCCCGTTTCACCAGATCACCGCCTTCCACCGTTCCAATCCTCACCAACGAGTTCGTCATCGCCGACCTCCTA
Source organism: Quercus wislizeni (assembly GCA_023055345.1). Lineage (NCBI taxonomy): Eukaryota > Viridiplantae > Streptophyta > Magnoliopsida > Fagales > Fagaceae > Quercus > Quercus wislizeni. Next base: position 41,796,592 of record JALGQJ010000002.1, read on the forward strand.
AAATTCAAACCATACGACGCCGTTCTCTGCCCACTGCCACGTGTACTCGAAGTAGCAGTAGAAGAAGAAGAAGCCTTGTGTAGAGAGCACCGGAACGAGCCAGGGTGCGTCGTAGGAGAACACGAGCACGTCTTCTTTTGAAAATTGCGAACAACGCGATTATGAGACGATGACGAAGACGAAGACGAAGACGACACCGTATTGTTGATCTTTTTGCTGGTTTCTTGTTTGGTTACGGAGATTGACGAACGGCCGGGAGAGTTGGGCCGTGGGTCGATGGAGAACCGTACGGACGGCGACGGAGAGCAAGAGCGGCGCGTGAAGAACGTGGGTGACTTAGACGCGAAGGTGGAAGCCGAGGAGGAAGCGAATGGTTTGTGGAACGCGTGGAAATCGTGCGCGTGGGACTTGTTTCTTGTAACCGAAGCCATTACCAGAGAGAGAGATTTTTTATTTTGTTGGTTTTTATTGTTTTGTTTGGGAAAGCGAGAGAGAGAGAGAGAGAGAGAGAGAGAGAGAGTAGTGTTGTGTTGGGGAGTGAAGGTTGGGCAAACCTAGAGAAATTGAGGGAGAGTATTTATTAGGGAGAGGAGTGGTCTATTTGTAATTTAGCTGTGGTTTTGAGGGGGGTTTTATATGTAAAGTTGTAATAAGTGTAGCGGCCCGTTGGTTTAATGAGAGAAACCGGAGGTGGGAACGTGGGATAGGGTGCAGTGGCTTAGTTAGTTAGGGTTTCACTTTTTGGCGAGGAAAGCTATGGGCCGATGATTGGGAATTTCAACTCTCTCTCTCTCTCTCATATATATATTTTTTAAATTTTGGATTACTTTTTATGCAAGCACCCAATTCTACAGGCAGGCTGAAAAGAGGTAAATAAATTGTTACTAGAGTATTACTATTCTATCATTCTAATTTTACTCTATTTTATCATTTTAAAAAGACATTTTATCATTATATCATATTATTTTACAATATTTTTAGCATCTCAAACTTTTATTTTCCTATTCTACTCATTAAAATAATATATATACATAATAAAATAATATATCCCAAAATTATATATTTTCTCTCCCATCTCTCTCCTCTCTCTAATTTTTAGCTCTCTTCTATCTACAACTTCCGTCAGAGCCTTCATTTCTGACGAGGTGGTGAAATAGTCCGAAGCCATAATCTTATTCAGCCTCTCTCTTAATGCTGAATCTACAACAAAACACAAAGACAAGATCACACACACACCAATTATTCAAAATTGATTCAAAACAAAGAGATCATCGGCTGAACCATGAATTGGAGAAGAATTAAAAGATAGTTTTTGTTTTTGTTTTTTTGGGTTTATCACACAAATGATAGAATTAGATAAAAAAATGAAAAAAAATATTGCATTTTATTATTTAAGTGATGCTATTGATCTTTTCTTTTTCTTTTTTTCTTTTTTTGGTTTATCATACGGAGAATAGCATTAGATAAAACAATGAATAAAAAAGGAGAATATTGCATTTTATTATTTAAGTGATGCTACAATGAAAAAAAAAAAGAAAGAATATTGCATTTTATTATTTAAAATATATAAAGGGACATTAATATATTGTGGCTTAAGCATTGCGTTTGAGCAAAGAAGTGCAACATTTTTTTTTGAAGTCTGAACTCTAAATACGCGAAAGGCACATCTTTTCACGCTTTATAGTAAAACTAGTATTGTACACTATAAATAACCTGGAAATTTTAGCAAGGGGGAGATTCTTTCCTAACTTAAAATTTAAAAGTTTGGGGGACTGTAGATATAGAGCTCTAATATGGATTTAGGAACTAATTTATGTGGGAAAACAAATCATGCCATAGTAACACATATTTATGAATTATATCAAACAACTTGTGAGAAGCCAATAACAAATACAGAAAAGACTTCCAGTTTGAATTCATTCAAACTTAGCTTGATTTGCCCCCATCTAAAACAAACTTTCTAATAAAGAACGCCTAAAATCACTCAAATGAGTAGCACCATTGACAACATAGACTATATATTGAGTACTATCTTAGGCATTGTAAAGGTAATCAGTGCTTCTATTTCAAAAACTTAGCAATCTCAATTTTCAAAAGGGGGGAAAAAAACAATCAATCTAATGCCTCCAATAGGTAATTTGGCTAGTTGTTTATTTTTATCATTTTAAATTATTGTTACGCTAGTTCTTGCTTGAATTAGATTGATTAGTTTTTTTTTTTTTGGTAAAGAAAAAAATCTTGTTAAAATATGCAAATCAGAGCCAATTCAAACACAAATACACCAAATGGACAAAGACTAATACAAATTATGAGATAAATAGAAGGGAAATCAAGCTATCATAACCTATCAGTTTGTTTTAGCAACTCTTCTTGAAAGATCTAGCAATTCAAAAAAAATTTTTTTTATAGAAAAATTCAACAAAATTTAGATCCATGGATTACTGTGTAAATCAAAAAACCATACCAAGTAAATAATCCCTTAATATGCAGTAACACAGTGTTCAACAAAATCTTCACTCTAAACTTCAAATTCGGCTATTAAAATTAGTTTGTAATGAAAAAAGCAGGCTAAAACATGCAAATCAGAGCCAATTCAAACACAAATACACTAAATGGACAAAATCTAATACAAAGTATGAGATAAATTGAAGGAAAATTAGATTATCCTAACCTATCAACTTGTTCTAGCAACTCTTCTTGGAGATTACCCAGGTGTTGTAATTGGCAAAGAACTCAACAAATTAGAATTAAGCTTTCAAATTTGACTATTAAAATCAAGGGTGACACTCCCAATGTCATCAAAACAAAAGGCAAAGATGATAAATTAGGTTTACAAATTAGGTATAAAAGATTAAATTATATGAAATAAAATTCTTGGTAAGTAACTAAATAGAATAGACTAAAAATAACATAAGAGAAGGCAAATTTGTTTAATACGGTATAGAATTTGTCATCATTTAAAAAGTAAAGACATTTTGGTTTTGAACTCTAATAGAATAACCTACTAATAATTTAATGAAATTGATTCCTGGAAAACATTTTGGTTTACTACAAAAGAGACCAAAATATTAATTATAAAGGAATAACATTTGATCTATGTTTGCTAAGGTCTCAAAGGATATTAAGTATAAAGCAATAACATTTGATCTATGTTTGCTAAAGTCTTAAAGGTCTTTATAGACACACTACACCAAAGGAAGGAAAGAATTACCTAATGAAAGAATTACCTTCTTTAAAGGGCATTTGAAGCACTCAGAAGATTCATTATCTTGTGAACCATCAAAAGATTTTTCAACAGTAACATCAACTAAATTAGAGCATTTGATGTCAACTACAAAGTCATCAACACTATTTTCAAAACCTGTATGAAGCACCAAATCAATATTAGCATCCAACTTTTTCTTCTTCTTTTTTTCTTTTCTTTTTTTTCCTTTTTTTGAAAAGTACTATCAACACCCAAATTTGAGGCATGAATGTGAATAAATTAATATGAATAAAAGGAAAACATTTGTACAGTATAACAATTTCTGTAAATTTACATTAGTCATAGTTTAGAACCTGATTTGGAATATATTAGCAAGAGGATTATAGTGTCTTATGAATAAGGACTATCCTAACCGTAAATATATAATTCCATCTGATGGAAGATTTGAAGCATTCTTATGCATTCAGTTGAGATTGGTGAAAGTTTGGTTGCATTTCAATTTTCTTAATATCAATCAAAACACAGTGAGATTGGTCAAAGTTTTGCTTGAGGGAACTTGTATTTCAAAATTTGAAAACCAATCCATTTATGAAAGATCTTAAGCATTTTAACAAAATAATAACTATAAAGAAAATCATGTTTTTTTTGCTTTTAAAAAAAATTACCTAAAGATTTTGTATGATTCTAAAAGAAACAAATTTCTTCAATAATCAATCAATGCTTCATACTTAATAATATGGTAGTACCTGAATTATAAGGAAGGTCTCAAGATTATCAGCATTGCACAAAGGAGGCAGGGAGTCAGGGACCATTTATTTACTTCTGCAAGACCATGCTCTTTATTTCCGTTCCACCTCTATGTATTAAGAATTCTAGAATAAAACAAAAGATCAGTATTTTTTTCAAACAAATTTTGTATAAAAACAATTAAATTGTTCTATTAGCAAAATTAGAAAAAAGATGTTAGCAATGAAAAATAACGTAACTAACTCCTTTTTTTTTAGTAAAGATAAAGTAACTAATTTGAAAATGGCAACAGATGGCTATCTCCGACAATAACAATCCTAATTCTTGGAAAGATCCAAAAGAAACACCCCCCCCCCCAAAAAAAAAACCATCTAAATTTCAAACATTTCTTCAAAAGTAACCACCACTAATGTAAAAACAGAGAAATGTAAGAAAAAAAGGTGTTACCTTCAAAAGAATAATTCATTACCACAATTGTTGCCAATATTATAATCTTAAACAAACCAAGATAAAAACCTTAAGATTAACAACTTTTGTTCTATCAGGACTCATAGCAAACTCGTAGACAACTATAATCAAACACATTGTAGGCAATCTATTAAAGGACTTAACAACATCAAGATGTAATATATACAAATAATAAATAAAACTGAAATTTAGCTCCACAAATTGAACCAAATTTGATTACCAAATAGAGAAGCAGATGTTCAGGACCAAAGTAATTGCAAAAGTATTTTAAAAACATAGCCAAGTTTGGGACAAAGACTTTGGAATACCTTGGTGTCATTGTCATTGTTGCTGTTGTTGATGCTTGGATAGGTTATGGCTACGGCCCATGACCCATTGTAGTATCTAGACTCATATTAATCACAAACACAAACAAAAATACCATTTAAAAATCAAACAGATGAACCACAATACAATGGGAAGTCAATTTCCCAAACTTTGGTGGGTAAATTCAAATCAAATTCTAATGACTATCCAATTTTGTCAGTATCCTTATGATTTTACTCTTATTTGATGTCAAGCGTCTCTATAGATTTTAAATGCACACCAATTTCATGCCAAGTATCATTCCAATTATACTTTAATTGTGTGTTAATCATATTCACATGTTAGTTCATGTATCTAAACTTGGAAACTTTTTTTTTTTTAAATTCCAATTTATTATGTTTCTATGTAATACAATGAATGTGCAGTCTATTTTGCATTTATTTATTATGTAAATTCATGTATCTAAAAATAAATGTAAAAACTAGTCCAATTCAGTTTTTAAAATCTTGAGGTTTGTTTGTTGTTCAAGTGATAGAGTGGAGTTGAAATCATATCATATCATATCATATACTATGCTATATAATAAAAGTTTGGCTTAAAAGTCATGGTTGCACCAAGTGACTACACCAAATTATTATACCAAATTACAGTAATTATTTTAGATAAAAACAATAAATTATTCATTCTTATCAATTCTCTATCACTTTATCACTTTTTTGCAACAATTTTAAGATATAAAATAAGTTAATAATTAATATCAACTTTCTTTCTCACTTTATTTATATATATATATATATTCTATCTTACGTTCACTTTGCCACCTATACTGCTTTAAAATACTTCAAAAAAAAAAAAAAAAAAAACTTATTTGTTCTACTCTATTAACTTAATTACTGCTCAAGAACTCTAAATGATCTTATTTTTATAATTGTCTAAATTCTAGATGATGTTATTTTTTTTTTTCTAATAATCTTAATGTTCCAATATAATGGTTGTTATAAAATGAGGACACTATCACAACTTTTATCGACAAATGAGAGAGATGCTCAAAATGGTGATAGTGATCTAATTAATATAGTTCAATACCACTGCATACCATTGGTGTGGCGGTCACTCCACAAGTATAAGTGCTTGTGGGGTATGGGGGGTAAGGGCTGGGGTTCAAGTCTCCAAGAAGGAGTTTCACACATATATACACTTAGATTAAATTAGAATAGAAATTTTATCTTGTATATAAAAAAAATTTAATATAGTCCAATAATCATAGCCCTACCTCAGTCAAATAAATATCCAATATAGATAATTATGACTAGCCTCTGAGCACGCACGTCTTCTATTTTTTGGATAAAAATTAATAATTTGCATTTCTTATAATTTGGAATTTCTACTTTTTCCAATCACAAAAAAAAAAAAAAAAGAATATGTGGGGTGAGTTTTGTAGATTGAAGGAGTTTTAAAACTAACAAAAGAATAATCCTATTTTGTAGGGAGTTAGTGAGTAAAAGTAGGAATTTAAATCAACATAAAAGTAGGAGTTTATTAGCAGTAAGAAGGCATTTCAACGTAGAAGTATGAATTTATTATTCTTGTTTATTTACTATTTTAACCCCATTTTTAAGTTTTAGGTAGGGGTATTTTTGGCAGTAAAAAAAGCAATAACTAACTTTCTTTTTCCAATTTACTATTTTAACCACATTTTTAAGTTGTTGGTTAATTAATTTAGGGGTATTTTTGACAGGAAAAAAGGCAATAACTAACTTTCTGAATCCTCTTAATATATACAAATAATTATTTATTCCTATAAAGATTATTCAAGTTAGCCATATACCTAATCTAAGAGAACAATTTAATGGCTTCCAAAAGATTTTTGAGAAAGTAAAAACTTCTTCTTGAATGAATGGTCATCCATTGTTCCCACCGTAAACCTAAATCATACCGCCCACGTTCACCCACGTACATTTCCCTAATATATTTTCTCATACCTTCTTGATCTTCATTTTCTATCACTATTTTTATAATTTCTTGAATTATTTTTTGTGCTTTACAAAGAAAGTTATGCACGAATCAGTGGTGGTTCCAGGATTTTTTTTTTTTTTTTTTTAAGATGGTCATTAAGAAACATAAATCATACAAAACTTATAAAAAAAAAAAGAAAAAAAAAAGAACTTCATATATTAACAAAAACACACACACACACACACGCAAATATATAAGGTTTTACAATTTTCTTTTACGAATTGCCTTATTTTAAAATCATTAAATGATAGTCTCATTATCAATGCAGCAAGCTATGTCTCTTTTAATTTTTTTTTTTTTTTTTTTTTTTTGAGAAACAAGACCAATCTTATTAATCTGCAAGACTGAGAAGATTAGCCATGTAAACAAGTTCAATGTCTGGTGGGACATCTTCCATCCAGACAGACAAAGGTGAAGAAAAAGGCGCTCTTCTCGCAAGAGAGTGAGCTACCTTATTATAGGAACGACTTACATGAGAGAATTTTAAATAATAATAAAAAAAATGAAGCTAAGAATAAAATGTCATTTGCTATGTGGCTATACTAGGCAAGAGATCGGGTCTATTCTTCAAGGTCTGTATCAACATTGTCGAATCACCCTCCAAGACAACTCTATCAATCCCAATTTCCACTGCCAGCTCCAATGCCCTCCTAGCTGCCAAAGTCTCAACCTCAACTACAGAGTAAGGTAGAGAAATCAATTGCGAGAGCGAGGCCATGACCAAACCCTCTGAGTTGTGAATGACCACACCAAGTCCTGCTTTATCCTCCTTCAGAAAAACCGCCCCATCAAAGTTAATTTTGTACCATGACCGATCAGGGGCTGTCCACAAACCAACCCAAGCAACAGCTGCTACACCAGAGGTCTAATGAGGGGCTATTGCTTCAAGCCTCCTCTCCACTGCCTTCTCCAATAGTTGACTGAAGGTATAGGTAGCTTTTCCCAATCAAAGATTGTTTCTTCGATTCCAGAGGTCCCAAACCACCCAGCCAAATAGTTCAGGTTCATTTTTTTTCTGCCAGAATCATGCCAAGGAGGTGTGTAAAACAATTGGCCTGTCTCAAAGAAACACGGGTCCAGTTTGGTTTTCCTTTCCACATGTCTTCGAGTTTTGGACAGCCATATAACGCGTGCAACACATCTTCCCTGTGACACTTGCACTGTTCACACCGATCCTCAGTGATTATTTTTCTTCGCATCAGATTGTCTTTAGTAGGTAGAGAGTTTTGGCAAGACCTTCATAGGAAATTTCGAATTTTGCCAGGAACATCAAGACCCCAAAGCGTTGTCCACAAAGGCTTCATAGTAGCTGTATTAGATGGACAAGATTGTTGCTGGAGCTTCTTATTCTGCAGAAATTTGTATCCTGACTTAACCGAATAGTCTCCATCTGAGGTAAATGGCCAAATCAAGACATCTTGCTATTGTGATTTACACAATGGGATTTTTCTTATTAAGTTGGCCTCAAACTCATAAAATGAATGCTCCAATATATCATCTCTCCACATCTTCTGGTGTTGATCAATCAAACAGCTCACCCTTGCATCCTCCTGCCCGTACAAGATTGGTGATATAATCTTGGGATTATTTATCTCAGGAATCCACCTTTCACCCCAAATTCTAACGGAATGCCCATCTCCAATCCTCCATTGCGCCCCCTTCCTAATCACCTCCCTGCCACGAATAATGCTCCTCCAAGCATAGGAGGCATTGCTTGGAGCCTTGGCTTGCATTATGGAGCAATCCGGGAAGAATTTTGGCTTGAACATCCTATAAAATAGAGAGTGCTCGTCATGTAACAGTCTCCAAGTTTGTTTCGCCAAGAGTGCATCGTTAAACAAGGATAAATCCTTAAAACCCATACCACCTTGGCTTTTTGGTTTGCACAGCTCCTGCCACTTAATCCTGTAGATTTTGCGGCTGTCTCCTCTTTGGGCCCAGAAGAACTTTCGAATAAGTGCCTCAATATCATGACATAAAGTCCCCAGTAGCTTGAAACATGACATTGTATAAGTAGGGAGTGCTTGTGCCACTGCTTTAATCAAGACTTCCCTCCCCATCTGTGATCAAAGCTTACCTTCCCATCCCTGTATTCTCTTCCACACCTGTTGTTTTATCTTTGCAAAGCTGTCTTTCTTGCTTCTGCCAATAAAAGAAGGTAACCCGAGGTAGCTCTCATATTGATTGATGACTGAGACACCAAGAGTTTGCTTGATTACTTCTTGCATATCTTGAGGTGTTGATTTATTGAAGAAGAGGTTTGTTTTTGATCTATTTATTTTTTGCCCTGAAACTCCTTCATAGATTGCCAACAAGTCCAGCAACTTTTGACATTCAGATTCCTTTGCTCTACAAAAAATTAGGCTATCGTCTGCAAACAAAAGATGAGTTATTCTAGGCTCGGATCTGCGGATAGACACCCCCCGAATCTCATCCTTACTTGCAGCTAAACTAATAATGCCATGTAATCCTTCAGTACACATCAAGAAGAGGTATGGAGATAGGGGATCTCCTTGATGCAGACCTCTAGTGGGAATGATGTGTCCATGGGGTTCCCCATTGATCAGAACTGAATATGTGGCTGAGGTGATACACTCCATCATGAGTTTAACCCAACGGTCATGAAAACCCATTTTTACTAACACTTGCTGCATATACACCCACTCAACTTTGTCGTAGGCTTTGATCATATCTAGTTTAAGAGCCATAAAACCCGTCTTACCAGTGCAATGGTTTCTTATATAGTGAAGTGTCTCAAAAGCAACCAGTATGTTATCTGTAATCAATCAAAAGGGGTTTATGATCTGAGGTGGTGACATCAAGGTGGTGGACTTTAGTTCCAGGAAATAAAGAGAACCATTCATTTGTCGCTACAACCCTATCAAGGCATTCCCACACTGTATACCTGACAAAATGCTTGTGCCAAGTGTACTGAGATCCAACAAAACCCAAATCCATGAAACGGCATTCATCCAAAACATTTCTAAGTGGTTGCATTTGGCTGTGAGGCCGAATTCTCCCTCCCCTTTTCTCATTTTGCTTCGTAATTTCATTAAAGTCACCTGCACATAACCATAGTGATGGACCCCTATTTTTTAAGCTACATAGTTTAGCCCAAGCTTCATGTCTTTTCTGTGTATCTAGCTCTCCATAAAAACCCTTAAACCTCCATTCATCCTCCTTATTTTTGTTCATAGTAGTGTCAATGTGATACTTAGAAAAAGTTTCAACCTCAAGATCAAAATCTGCCTTCCAAAAAATTACTAAACCCCCCCCCCCCCCCCTTATTTCTCCTTGGTACCTCAAATTTATTTTTGAAATCAATACGCCTTTGAACTAATTCTAGCCTTGCTTTGTCTATCCACGTTTCGGCTAAAGGAGCTTGTGCCCGCACTAATTCTGCAAGCTCATCTTCTGTCTGCTGGTTCCCAAGCCCGCGATAGTTCCAACGTAAAAGACTCATGACTGTTGGCAAAGCTGGGAACCAGCCTCCGCCAATATCATATTAATTTCATTGCCCATCTGAAAAACATATTTTCTTCTTTTCTATAACTCAGATTGACCAGCTGTGTGTCGAGTGGTTCTTTTGTTTCCCACTGCTTCCTCCATAACAACATCAATGCCAACATAAGCTCTGGGTACTTGTTTCCAAGTGCCTTCACGATTTCCAGTGACATTTAGTACTTCAGGGATATCTGATAGGGGCAGACGAGTTTGTCCTGGGAGTGAATAACTTCTGCATTTTTCCACATCAATAGCTAAGAGAGGGTCCAAAATATTTTCCTTATCCGTGGCTTGGATAATTTTGGAAAAGATTCTGGTGTGGAATCAAAAAGACCAATATCTCGGTCTATCTCCTGCAACTTCTCCTCAAACAACTCAGCATTTAAATTCTTTTGCTGCAATTCTGGATTTTTGAAAATATCCTCAGCTGTCATCACCTGATTAATCGGTATTGAATGTAATTCCCTCAAAATCTGCTCCTGAATATCTGGTGCATTAACAACCTCTGCCGTGGACATAGCTCCTTCCTTTTCTGGTCTTATGATCTCCAGCGAAGGCCTTGTGTTTCCGAACCACCACTAGAGGAGGTTTACTTGCCCTTGGTGTCGAAGCCGTAGTTGTACTCCGATTGCCACCATGTTTGTTACTATAGAAACCAGGAACTATGACCATAGTTCGTCGTGAAGACTTAAAAGGTGGTGCACGAATCCAAGGTCCAAATTGTTGTGCTTCAACTAGCAATGTACCTTCACTTTCTAACCATAGTTCACAATCTCTGTCATCATGCATCAAACTCCCACACCAATAGCATAGATTAGAAAGTCTTTCATACTTGAAAGACACCCATAACTCCTTGCCATTTTCCAACGATATCACTCGGCCTCTGCACAAAGGCTGTGATATGTCCACCGTGACCCGAACTCTGATAAAACCATCCCCCTCGACAACCATGTCCTCATTCGGTTTAGTCATCGTGCCAAGAATTCCACATATCTTTTCTGCCATTGCCCTTGTTCTGAAACGAACTGGAATGTTGTGTACCTGGACCCAGAAAGTAACCATATTAAATTTCATATCCACGACATCAATATCTTTGTCATACCGTTGTAAAACCATGAGGTGTTTGTTGAAACTCCATGGTTCCGCTGCTAGTACTTTGTCTATCTCCGTCTTGCTGTCAGACGTAAATAACATCACATGATCTCCCTCTTTCCGAACCTTGAAACCATTCTTTGCTCTCCAAATGGGTGAGAAAGTTTTGGCAATAGCTTCAATATTGAGTGCCCGTTTGGTCAAGAATTTGGCTGCAAGAACATGTTCAGTCACTACCTCCTCTTCTGTGATTTTGAGGTTTAAACCTTCAACATAGGAAAGAGCTAAGCAGCTCCATGATTTTGTAAGATCCTCCATACTAGTGAAATAAAAGAAGAAAGAAAAACTATTTCCCAATTCCCAAAGAAATAGAGAAAAAAACCCATAAAACCCCGTAGGTAAACTTGTTACCTCGAGTTACGACGACACCTTCAAAGAAGGAACGGCTATTCTACGACCTAGGAGAAGGTTGGAGAGCCAAACCTTTTGCTAGCGAGGAGAAACTCTTAATTGTTAGGATTATATATTAAAGTGAATAACAATTCTCTTTTAAAATTTTAGTTAAATAAAATTATTATTAGGCTTTTTCTTATGGTTAAATGGACCAAATTTTAAGGACAAAGTTTGACTACAATTTTAGTTGTAACCTAAGGCTTCAACTTTCACCCAAAAAATTAACATTGTGACGCATTTTAAAAATCTAACCGTTGAATTGTATGTTCTTTATGTTCTTAAAACACATGTCAAATTTCATGCTAATTGAATATTATTTACTATTCGATCCATAAACTTATATTATATGTATAATTTTAGACCACAAAAACTCAAAATTTAAACATTTGATTGATAACAAAGCTATTGATTTTTTATTTTTTTGAAATTCTGCAAGTATGAAGGATATAAAAAAAAATGTAATTAAGTGGTGGATTTGTCAAAATTCACATCTAATAAAAAAATATTGAATAAAGTTTTTGTTTTAGTCTACAACTAAGTTTGTTGCCATATTTTGTCCAAAATTTGATTATGTTGGGCCTCAAAAAAATTTAGGGCGGTCACAATTTTTTTTAAGGATAAAAAAAATCATAAAATTTTAAAATTTATATATAATAATTATTTTTTTCCAGGTCAAGGTGGTCTTGTGACCACCTTGAACTCAATGTAGAGCCGCCCCAAGCACGAATGGACAAAGCTATCTCAAGTCTCAACGCATTTTGGAGCATAAGGGCACAATGAGAAATGAAGAATTAGTAGTTTCTTCCAATATCTTAATAGTGTTGCTTGATAAACACCTTTTTGTAATGACATTAATTTGATATTTGTCTATTTTAAACAACTTTAGTTCAATTAAATTGATACCTTTGTACTAATACCAGGATGATTATTCCAAAATCATAAAATACTAAGCATTTATTGACACGTTAAATGTTTTTCATGCAAAATATGATCACATTACTACTAATACTTTACGGATTTATTATTGATAAGGTTTGTGGATTTAATATTATTTGTTTGCTTAGTGAGTAAGTGGGGTTTTTTTTTTAAATAATACTTTTTTTTTTCAAAAATGATTTTGTTAGATTTAGGCAAAATTTAGATACAATGCATTAGATTTCTCAATTGAATTTATAGACTTGGTTGCATTAATCAATAAAAAAATATAATTTTTTCTTTTTCAGGAACAATTCAATTCAAGATAATACGGGATCTTTAACCGATAGACTCCAAGATGGTCGTTCTTTGTGGTAGCATCGCTAATTCCATTTCGAGCATGGTGTGTGTGTTTTTTTTTTAATAAAATGTGGTATAATTTAAACTTTTTTTGGTATGCATTTGATCTTCTTTTTTGCACGTATTTGTTTCAACATACAATATTTTACGACTGCAAAATATTTTTAATAAAACAACTTGCTTTCTGGTGTCTAATTAATTGTGTTTCTGAAAATACTCAAAAAAAATTTGCAGACATTTGACTTGTATGGAAAATAAAAATGTTTAAGAACAAAAAATTCACCAACCAATAGTATAATCCCACAAAATCTACACAAATTCACAATGCCAACAAATCCATAATACCATTTGTAACCTTCTAAGCAGGGTTTACGAGTTGCAACCAATAACATCGAACCAAGGCTGCTGCAGTTGTACTTCGTTGATTGCCACTAGTAGAGCTGGGATTTTACTTGAGTGGGGCAAAATTTACATTTGACACAAACATTTATGCATAGCAGACGGACATAGACATAGTATTTGAGACCAATTTTAAAAGAACATGTTATTTACATGGATGCTAAGCCATATTTGAATGCGAGAAAATCTCTGATAAAAAATTTTATTCATTATATTATGTTTATTTATTAAGATTTCTTCATACATGAACAATCTGTTTTTTTTTTCCAGTTTTATTCATAATTCTACTTATTAATTGAAATGTCTTTAGTTTTAGACAGACATCATGTACAATTTACTTAAAGTTTTGTGATTTTGGAATATAGCTATAAGTCTGTTTATTTTAGCTTACATGCCAACTTATTTTTATTTCGAACAAATTTATAATTTTTTAAATCCTCACTTTTTTCTAAATAGATTGTACTTTGGTAGAATAAATTTATTTTAAAACAAAATAGCTCAATGGGAATAAACTGTCCCAAAGCACTCTATAAACATATATGTACCTAATCTGTAGAGCTTAAATTATTTTGGCAAAACCTTTACTTCTTTGTTTTTTATCCTACTATTGTTTCCCTTTTATAGGTATCGTTGAAAAAATAAGAATATTTTTGTAATTGTTTTTATTGAAGTTTGACATATAAAAGAGAATAGTTTATTAGTTTTATTTATTTATTTATTTATTATTACACTAACACGCTACAACCAAAACTGCAAATTTATTAGTTATATCACTAGGAAATAAATAAAAAATCAAAATAATATTATATTATTATATGAATTTAATATAACAATAGAATTAATTTTTTTGGCTGGGGTGCATGAGAGAGAAATGGCCCCCCTGGCCATCCCTATCTTCGTCCTTAGTTGCAACCCTTTACACCTCAGAGGGTATCTCATGAGACTTTCATCTCTTAGTATGTGAGACTAAACCCGTGTGGGGTACACATATTATGAGAGAGAGGTCTAATGAGAACATTTTATAAGATACTTTTTCATATATTATGGTTTAAGTTAATAATATAGTAGCTCATGGTGTATCTCCCTCTTCCCTAGCTCACAAGACTGGTTTTTTATTTATTTATTATTATTTTTATTATTAATTCAATAGCCTATATATATGGTGAAGATGAGAGAAACTCAAATTAGAATTCCAAATTAGAGTTCTAATTTTGCCTCATGTGTCCTAAATTATTTATTTTTAAAGAGTTTTATTTCTTAATTTTAAAATCAAATGTGGGATCACATCATAAATATTCATCCAAGTGAGTTATTATGTACAAAAATCAAAGAGTTTAGAATAAAGGAATCATAAAAATAAAAAAATAAAAAAAAAGGTACTTCACACTAATTTTAAAAAAAAAAAAATTGGCAATTTACATTTTATACCTAATAATATCCTTACAATTTTTTTTAAAGAGTTAACAAAATATAAAAATGACTATCAATAGTATTTAGATTATATATATGAATTATATTATGCATCTTATTATATATCTTTAAGTATATCTATGCATATGCATGAGATTACAAGCTAGTTATAATAATGAGTAATGGAAGATTTGAAAAAATTTTTATCCTTATAAAGGAGAGTAGGTAATATCATTGAGTTACAATACTCTTTGTATGTGACCATGAGGACTAGATTCTTGCTATTATGTGTAAACGAATCACTTGGAATAGTGATCATCTTTATTTTGAAGTGGAAGTATGTGCAATGCAATAGCTTTTGCCACATGGATCTCGAACACAACAATGTTGAATTAAAAAATTTATTATTTTGTATAACAGTTGTATATAATGTCTCTCGCCCTTGTAGTTATAGGTACCCCCACAAACGTAAGATTCACCTCCAAATAAGAGGAAGGTTATACGCAACTATCATACAAAATACCATTTAGACTTATTGTGGCGTTAGATTTGAATAATAAGATATGTAATCTTGTTTCATATGCTTTTTTACTAGTTTATAAAATTTCCATATTTAACTCCAAAAAAAAAAAAAAAAAAAAAACCCTTTAGTTTTGATATGAGCAATTAGATTCCGGTTGACTCCTCTTTAGTTAATTCTAGAGATTGACAAAGGAAACATCCTAGATAGGATACATGCACATTGGGCAACAACATAAAGGGCGCTCGTATAAAAGCTTTGCCAAAGCAAGAAAGAAAAAAATTCTATATATATATATATATATATATATATATGTATCAGTCAGTGAATCAATACCTGAACATTTTCTACTTGACTAAACCAGTTTTTAAACATTTAATGAACTAATTTATTTGGAGCAATTAATCTTGACTCGTCTTCGACACATTTACTCAACATTTCTCATCCATGTTAACAATATTCTATTTCGAGATTCAAATGCTGTAATTTTCATGAAGAAAGAGAAAAGAAAAGAAAAAAAAAACAATAGCATTAGTTTATCTTTGTTTTAGTTTAATCTGTCAGTTTTATTTTCAATTATCAATTAAGATATAACTTTTTATAATTTTCTCAGTATCAGCTTATATGTAATTTCAGAATTTTATTTTTTTCTTCGTACTATTTTATTTTTATATACCTTAGTTTTTTTTAAAAAAACTTTACCATGCAAACATCTACCTTTACATTGTCAATTAATTAATTTTTTTTTTTTCTAGTAGTTCTGTGAACGTTATCTAATTCTCTAATAGAGAGTTGAATTTGGATTAAAATCCATGTTCCAACTTATTGTAAGGAAAAGAAAAAAAAAAGAAAAAGAGAGAGAGTCCAAAGATTCTTTTTGAAGACATATTTATGTGTCTCTTACCATATATTTTTTTAATGAAGGCAAGTAGGCAACAACTTGTAAATGATTCTTCATTCTTATTAAGTTGGTATACTAGTGAAAGAAACAACGTATACGTATTTCTTTTTTTGTTGCAATATAGGTTTATTTTCTTATTTTTGTTTTATTTTTAAATGAATCCGTTGCAATATTGTAGGTTGTAAAATAATAATATTCCTCCTACAAACTATGAAAAATCAAAACTATATATATATATATATAATTCACTTGTCAAAGGATGGAAAAGTAGTGTCCTCCACAATGATCTGATCGAGGTCCCCCTTTCAATACCCAAAAAGGCAGTAGTAATAAAGATCGAGATGACCTTAACCTCCTTGGCTGTTGGACAAACAGCAATGGCCTTTTGACAATTCCCTTAAATCATCCGCAGATTCTGAAACTTTCTGTGGACAAACGCACATTGTTTTTCGTAACAAAAGGAAACATGTCCCTGGTTTTGTTAATTTCTTTACTATAAAACCATGCACTCGACTCCTGGCCTAGGCGTTTTTTGAGTTTTGACTATGTCCTACTTTTGTTTTTGCTAATGATGCGAAATAGAACGTGTGTAGTAGAGTAAGACCTCATTTTACCGTACGAAACCTTTACATATGTTTGCAGTGGCGGAGCCAGAATTTCAATTCAGGGGGGCCAAGATTCATTATTATACTAGGTATTCTCCATAATTTCAATTAACTACAAATATATATTTTATATCAAAACAAAAATAACTAATTTATAAAGTAGTTAGTAACAATCAATATGAATACAATATACATATATTGTCTTGACTGCTTTAAAAATATATATAGAATTCTATCTTTTTGCTTTATATTAATTCTTCAAAGTATTTAAATTGGGTTTATACTTTATAGTAGAAACCCAGATCCAGAGTTTGAATTTGAGTACGGTACAAGGACATTAATTAGTTAGGCTTTAAAAATATATATATATATATATATAGCATAAAATATAAAACCCCCACCACCAATTGAAATTCAATGAAATTAAAAAAAAGGGATAAATAATCAAAATTCAGTGAATAGTGACACGCTAAAATTTGGGAAATGATAAACGTTTTTTTTTTTTTTTTTATATGAAAATGATAAAAGTTTTATGTTTTAAACAAAAGTGATGTAGTTGGTTAAATAGTACTGTAAATCTCTCAATGCTGTGAAACTGTTCTTCTATCTATTCGGCATCAAAGCTATTTTATAGACTGTTTTCTGCTTTTTTTTCTTAAATCAGAACAGGCAAACTAGCAAAGCATTTTATAGTGACACACTAACTTCTACATGCCAGTACTCTAAAATTTTTAAAGAGGAGTTAGGGGGGGCACTTGACCCCCCTCGCCCCCCCTTGGCTCCGCCCCTGTATGTTTGTGTTAACATTGTTGTGTGATTGCGAGTGATTGAATAATGAGCGAAAATACGAAAGAGAAAGAATACAAAGGATTACGGTGAAAAGCTCTTAACAACTACACTTTGTCTATTATGATAATGAACTTAATTTAAGATTTACATACTAGAAAAAACATGACTAATTCTCGATTAATTATATATTAACTTAATATTAAGTTGCATATTCCATAAATACATATATAGGCCTACAATTCAATTAGGTCACTTGGGCCATAATATATCTAACACGCCTCCTCAAACTATAGGTAAAAAGCATGAGTTTAGAAGGTCGAACTTGAATGTAAAAGTTGACAAGTCAATTGATCAGCATAGGTGTCACACTGGCTACATTGTCATCTTCATGCAACATGGGGCATTAGAAATATTTTGGTGGAACAACAAAACTTGTGACCTGGGTTGATGGCAGGCGCAATGATTTTTTGTTTTGGTTGAATTATATATAGTGGCTTATGGCTTTGACAGAAGACAAACAAAATTTAAGAGCCAAGATCAAATTTTGGCATTGATAACATGTTAAAGTTGTTGTAGTTGTTGTGTGATTATGAGTAATTGAATGATGAGATGAAACATAAAAGAGAGGAGCAAACATGAATATATAACTAAGTCCTAAACTAATTATATATTAATTCAAAATTAAGTTGCTTGTTTTACAAGTGCATGCCTACAATTTGTTTAGGTTACTTGGACCATAATATATCTAACAACAAATATAACATATTATTTGAATTTATAGGGAAGAACTCTAAAATTTATTAAATTGTCTAAAATTTTGTTATATATAATACACTTCAATTTCTTTTTTCTTTTTCTTTTTTTTTGTGACCAGTTTATACTTTATAGGCTCCAAAAAAAAAACTATAATACCACTGTACAAATTATTACTTCAATGCTGTTCTTTTTCTTTATGATAAATTTCTTATTGAACAAATTAATTCCTGTTCCTCTTCCTTTTAGCTTTACACCAAAAAAAAAAAAAAAAGGAATACATCATACAACAATTCCCGACCTCGTTCTCCGAAAGACCACTTCATTGTTTTCCAAAAATTCCTGCTTCCTCTCATCCTAATTTCCTTTTTCGGTCTGTTGGACCAATGGGCTTCCATAATCTCTTGTCATTTCACTCTAATTCCAGAGACAACATTAACAATTAACCTACCAAAAAAAAAAAATACCCCGTATGCATGGCAATATGGCATCTACCAAATATTTAATGTGTGAAAGAAAATAGTTTTTTTTCTTGTTAAGAGATTGTTATGAGGTATATGTTTCAATTCCGCAGAAAATTCAGGGGTGAATTTCTTGTTATGATATGTTTATGTTAATTCCAAAATAATTTTGGCAATGACATTAGGATTTACCCGTGGGTGCACATTTTGCAGATGTAACGGGAAATGAAATGCTGCATAATCTTGATGGTTATAAATTATAATTGTTAGTTTGAATTGCATGGCTAATGAATTTTATCTTCTTATCCGTCTGTCCAAGAATTTAAAATAAAATTGAAAGAGAGAAGAATGCCTTTCACATTGAACGAAAAATCACATTTGGCAATTGGCACCACCCAGATGTTGAGACTTGAGTTAAAAAAGCAGCATTCTTAAACCGATATAGACAGTCTCTCACACACATTCAAAGTTTATTTTTTTAAAAACAGCGTAGAGTATATATAATTGTATCTAGAAATAGAAGTGAAATTAAATAAAATTAATTTTTGAAAAAAAATAAATTTTGATTTTTGAAAATTTTTAAATAATCTTATCATTTTGGCCCCCCATACCTAATAATATACACATTTAAGAAAATCTAAAAATAAACAAAATTTTCATTTAAATAAAATACAATCCATAAATACATATGTCCACAAATTATAAAATTAAACCTTCAATATCTTTAAAATGAACACAGATATTTTAACAATTACTTCAACAAATAAAAGAGAGAAAATTCTAATCTTCATTCCAACACATCTATGTCTTACTTATACCACAACAGTAGAAAAATTGAGAAGTCAGAAGTTTTGTTGATGTACCGCACCACCAAATACCCCACACAATTGCAAAATCATTTTCTCTCTCTCTCTCTCTCTCTCCGTTGGCGACTTGGTGTTTGCTTTCTTTTTTCAGTTCTTTGCTTTTCCCTCCCACTGTTGTTGTAGTTTGTTTACAATATAAAAAGTAAAAGTTTTGTACTATGTGACTAAACTAGACAAAAAAGAGTGAAAGATTGAAGCTTCCATAGGCCCCTCATCCCTTGACTATACAGTGCTCTGTGCCCCTAGCTAACCAACTAACCCCTTGTTTTTAACTCTTTCCCAGGTACTTTGCATTTGCTTTCTTTTGATTTTTTTACTTTACTTTTCATTTGCTTTCTTTTTTATATTCCTTATAATATATTATTTATTATTATCATAATCAATATATTATATACCGAATGACATTATAAATTATAAATGTACTTATAAATCACAAATGTACTTGATTAGTTTATTAAAATATACAGTATATACTACTATATTAACATTTCACAGTTGATTAAAGATATTAAATCGTTTTGTCAATCTTGTCTCATGATTTTTTACATTTCTCACACACACACACACACACACAAAATAAATAAATAAATAAATTACATATGACCTCCGGGAAATTTTTGTGTACTCCCGGAGTACCATAAATGCGTGCTCCCTCCTCTCACATGAATGGTGGGTCCTACTAATTAAATTCATGGTAGGACCCACCATTCATGTGAGAGGAAGGAGTACGCATTTATGGTACTCCAGGAGTACCTAATAATTTTCCATGACCTCCAAAGATAAATTCTTGACTCCACCACTATAATTAAAAGAAAAACTGTAGGCACATTTGGTCTTATTGCAGTTGCACACCTCTGCAATACCCTCTAATTAAAGTTCATAAATCATGCCCACTTTTAGCATTCGCTTGTGAGGAATGTCAAACACTTCATTACTCTGTCTCAAATTTCTCGTCAAGAAATTGTAAACATAATTTATGAGGGTTCTCTTGCCTATACTAGCTCCTTTGCTTGCAACTACTTCACCCTCACCAATTAAGTGAACAACTCCTGAGTTCCAAGCCTTGTCCACTTCCCCAATCTCTCTCTTCACAACCTCTCGTCCCTTAACTTCTTCAACTTCCTTGACATCCTCATTGTCACTTAGTGTCTCCTCTTCTTTGATTTCCTCTACTTGTTTCATCTCATCATTCACTTCTCCATCCTCCTTGCCATTATTGAGCATTCTTTGAGACAGCCAAAAGTCATCACTAATGAACTCTTTCAATCTTTCTACCAAAATCTTCTCAAAGGGCTCCTGCTCATTCCGCACATCTGTGTATCCATATCTCACAATACACCGGAACACATTGAGATCTTTAGGCTCTATTCGACGAAAAAGGAAACGCTCTTCAACAGGAACCTTGCTTATAGGTAGTGTCTTGATGGAGACGAAAATGAAGACTGAGTGCAACGCAGGCACATTTGCTGCATAGTGTTTGAAGATTGGTGGGATGCCATGAACAAGTTCTGAGTAGAACAAGGCAAGCCTTGGTATACGACAAAACTTTGTGTCATCAAGTATTTCCTTTAACTTGTTGGAAGAAACTTTGTGCTCAAGCTCATAATAGTACTTCCCTCGGAACACATTGTTCCAAACAAACATTATAGTGATTAGAACTGTTGCAAAGACTAGAGAAAGATATCCTCCTTGGTCAAATTTGTAAAGAACTGAAGTTAAAAAGAGAAACTCTAATGCGCCGATGATAACAATGTAGGAAATGGCGAAAATTATGTGGATTTTCCATATCATGATCATGATTAGAACTAGGAAGGATGATGTGAGGGTCATTACGAAAACTACTGCTATCCCTGCACGCGGAAAACAACTCATCAATTGATACTCATATCTCACAGATTGAATTTAAAATAAAATTCCTCAATCTCATTCTTAGTATTTCATTTTATGATCCATCAAATGTAGTATGTTATGTAACTTAAAAAATAAAAATAAAAATAACTGGAGTGATTTATAAGGGAAGGAACGAAAGTATGGTAGGCTATAATTGATGGAGTATAATGTCAAACACAAAAGGTGTGATGAAAGATTTTTTATTCTTTCAAACTCTTGAATTTCAGCATTCAAAAGAATAAATAAATAAATAAGTGATTAGCTAGCATATTATTGAACATAATACAAAAAAAACACATGAATGCATGGTTTAGATATAGTTAAAAGGAAAATGTGAGAAAACAAATTACCGTAGGCATTGCCAATCTTAGCCGTGGTCCTGAAACCCAAAGTAACTCCTACGCAAGCCAGCATAAGAAGGTAATTGATTTCTGGTATGTAAACTTGTCCTTCATACTTTGCTGATGTATGTACTATTTTCACACGAGGGAAACACCCTAGATAGAGGGATTGTTGGATTATAGAGAAAGTCGCTGAAATCATTGCTTGACTTGCTATGATTGCCGCCAATACAGCCACCACAAACATGGGCCAATACATAGCTTCTGCATCATATTCAACCACTGGAACAAGTTATACTCTTATCACACACCAAAACAAAAAAAGAGAGAGTAACATAAAAAAAAAATGCATTGATGTACTTGGTATGGAGCTGTAAAAGACACTTCCGACGAGTTCATTATTCTTGCGGAGAAAAGCGGCTTGTCCCGTGTATGCTAGAACGATAGCCGGGTAGGTTAGGCAACACATGCTTATTTGTATGGACCGAACTGTGAAGTGGCCTAGATCAGCAAATAAAGCCTCACAACCTGCATATTTTACAAGTAATAATACTTCATGAACATGCTTAATTTCCAGGTAATCCAAAACAGTAAGATAAAAGGGTATTCGTATCTAATATATATGTGAAAGAAATTGCAACCTGTAGTGCAGAGGACAACGCCACCGAGAGACATCCACGCTTCTTTTTTGTTCCTCCGAAAATATTCTATAATGTACATTGGATTTACGGCTTTGACAACACTTGGATCAAATTTGAGGATATTGTAGATTCCAATGCCAGAAATGAGTACAAACCAAAAGCAAAGTATGGGGGAAAATGTATAACCCACTTTATCAGTTCCAAATCTTTGAATCAAGAATAGGAGGATCAAGATGGCTACTGAAATCCAAACGATCAAATCTGTATATGTGTGTATATGTATATATATACACATACACACACATATATGAAAAGAAAAAAAATTTAATCATTTTACCATTATTTTAACACTAATAAAAGATAGAATTTGATAATAATAGTTCCACCTGAGGTTGTATTGACTGTATTACAGATAATCTAAATTGACTAATATATTAGAACTCGGATTCTAGTTTGTAGGAGCTCTATATTGATAAGAGTGTTGAATGGCTACTAACCGTCTGTGATTTTAGATGTAGCTTCCTGGAGTCCTCCCACAGCTGACAAAACTGTCATCACATAAATGGAACAGGGAAGACTTGTAATTTTTTTTCTTTATTAATTCCGAAGTCAAATACATAATGAGAGAACAAAGAGACAAACATTAATCGATGTATGAACTAGTAATGGAAGAACAGATACACCACATGCATGGCTTTGCAAGCACTATCTTAACAAATAAAAAGTGAATATGTAAACCTGAGATACAAGGAGTGAGAACACCATCTCCTATCACCATGGAAGTTCCAAGCATTGTGGCAAACAGTAGCAAAGACTTAGCAAAATTGCTCTTCTCTAGCTTAGACATGAGCCACGAAGCCCTTTTCTGACGGCGATTTGGCAACTGAAGCCGGTAATTTGAGACGTCATGATCCTCAACTTGTTGATTTGGGATCAAACTCACCTTGGCGTACCGGCATATTAGAGAGTACAAGGCAAATGTCCCACCTGAAAGGGAAAAAAAAAAAAAGCTTTCTATAATGTTCAAGTGTTACTAGACGTATATTATAGCTCAACCTTAATATTCAGAAATCAAAATGACACTTTGTAAAAATTTTGAAGTACGAGAAATATAGCTCAACCTTAATATTATAATACTCTCCTTGCTAACATTTTGTATAGTGAACAACGACTCAGTTCATAAGAGGTTAGTTCAAATTACGCTCAGATCTAATCACATGTACAGATCAAAGTTGATGTTAGACAGCCATATCATTATCTAATTAATAACACAACCTAGCTTCATTGTCACTTAACGTGAGATACAAAATGACATTAAGCATGTAATTCATTGTCATTGTATGTTTTTCTTTACGATGAAAATAAGGGTTGGAATGCCCCCACATTTTTTGTTGTAACTATTGAATTATCTCTCAAAAAAATAAACTAATAGCCAACAAGACTTACCAAATGCTCATTTCAAACAAAACATCCTCATTTTTATCTACTTAATAATGTAAAGCATGATTTAATATTTGTGTTTATTTGATCAAAATTAATGAGGAAAAATTCATGAGCATTTATAGTTAATTAGGACCAAGGTTATCATGATTGAGATCCTACATAGATCCGTGAGAGGGTTTGTATAATTACAACTCATAATATATATTAAAGAAACATTAAAAAAAAAAGTAATTTTTGGCACAAATTAGTGAAATTGCCCATAATAAAAAGAAAAGTACCAAATTATAAATAAATAAACAAACTTCAAAGTTTAAAAGTTACAACTCATAAATATTAGGTTCTAAGTTAAACAACTCAAAGTATACATAACATCTTACATAAACTACTCAAAGCAAATAACAATGTTTCAAACAACACCACAAATACACTCAATCATCAAGACCAAAGTTTTAGTTATCATGGATGGGTTCCTTAAAGTACGGTTGATCATTATAAAAAACATTCACGTTATTGTTAGTAGATTTTTTTTTTTTTTTTTTTTAAATCACCTTCATTGTCAATGGTCTCTCTCACAATGGTGTTACTATCAGATTTCTCAGCTTCTCATACTCACCTTCTAGTCTCTAGTAGTCTATTTTTTTGTCTTCTATTTTGTCTTCTTTGATTTGGTTTATTAGGTTAAGGTGATGATTGACGACTGACATAAGCCTTAAGGTTTTATTTTTTGCTTTTTTTTTTAATGTTTTTTTAATCAATTCAAGCTAGAGCGCTTATCTAGGCCAAAGGCATTGTAGCTGAATTGTCACCTCCCCATGCACAAAGTGCTTTGAGGTTTGAGAGGAAATGATTCAAGCTGCGGAGTTAACAACATATTGTAATTATCTCTCAAAAAAAAAAAAAAAACTTATCTAGTTATTACAATTTTTTTTTTTATCAGTTTGAGGTTTTGGGGCTACATTTGGAGGGCCGAAGTAAGCAAAAAAAAAAAAAAATGAATTTCCCTTTATAGCATAGGATCTTTAGTAACACCATAGGATCAGAATCCTATAAAATCCAAAGATCCCAAAAGAGATCCTAGTCAAATTTCACTTTAGTAGAAATCCTAGTAAGAATCAAGACGTTTTAAGGATTTAGAATTTTACGATCTTTAAGATTCTAAGATCCGGATGGGGATACAAAAAACCATGGTTAGGACAACTAGTTCTTAGCTTCTACCTTCTTAAACCATCATTGTTTGAAATATATATAGAAATGATCAGTTGTTAATTAGAGCTTACCTTCGCCATTATCATTGGCCCGTAAGACAATGAACACATACTTGATGAGAGGGATTAAGGTGAGTG
Organism: Quercus wislizeni; assembly: GCA_023055345.1. Lineage (NCBI taxonomy): Eukaryota > Viridiplantae > Streptophyta > Magnoliopsida > Fagales > Fagaceae > Quercus > Quercus wislizeni. The sequence continues at coordinate 41,822,020 of JALGQJ010000002.1, forward strand.
TATAGTAGATCAAAGAAAGTACTCCCAGGATGTCGTCGTTGTGCTTGATACCATCAGTGAATGTGCTCGCATACACATATAGTGGGGATGTGCCAATGTCTCCATACACCACTCCAATACTTTGGAATGCTAGGTTCAATATCACTGGCCACTTAAGATCCTAACAAAAACAAAATCTAAAATTTCAAGTTATAATCATGCAATAAACGTTGTTGATTGTGCAAACAAAATTAAGTTAGCAATGTCTCCATAAGTATATATATATATATATGAATTATATGTAAATTCCTATGGGAAAGACCTTGGAGTTATGGCCATTATGGTGATCAGAAATGTCGTCAGATTCTTCCATGTCCGACTCATATACACGGAGCTTTTGGCTTGAAACCTTCTTCTCTTTGAGCTCTTTAATAACTTCCTGCTGCCTTACTTCATTAATAACGTCTTCTTCTTCTTCGTTCCCAGACATTTCTACAGTCCCAGATCTTCTCTCTTCCTCTGGCCTTAATTTCAGAGAGGGATGTTATATTCAAGGGAAAATGGGAGAGTTTACACTTCAATGGTCTGTTCATATCACGAAAAAGGTGATCACAAAGTTATCCTGAATCCTGATACTTGGGTGCCTCCTTCTTTGAAGGACACTTATTTCTAGACCCTCCAATTTTAGTTACCCCTTAATTAATTTTAAGAAATATTACATGCACAACATTTTAATAAAACTTTTACAAAAAATTTTAGGTAGTAAATTATTATTCATTTTAATTTGAAACTACCACTGAAATTACTTTTTTATCCACTAGTAACAGCCAATAACAACCTATCACTTATGATTTATTATAAAAGTATTGTAAAAATGTTGTGAAAATAATATTTCTCATTAATTTTAAACTAAACACAATTAAAGTGGAATTTACGTAATTGGCCAATTAATTAACCAAAGCATCCAACAATTGCATGGATAAATATAATTGAACAATGCAGGGACGGAACCAGGATTCATACCTGGAGGGGGCCAAAGCTTAAAACCAAAAAAAAATTTATGAAAATAAAAACTAACATCTATTTCATATTCAACAAAATACTACATACAAAATAAGTATTTCTTAAACATTTCATATTATAAAACACATAAACAAAGTATAACATACAAAATAAGTGTTTCTTATTTTGTGTACAATTTTTGTTTAGTCCATATTTATTTATTTTATTTTATTTTTGTAGTTAAAGGAGCATGAATTTTATTTATTTATTTATTTTCTTGTAAGTCAATATCTAAGTATTTTAGATGAGGAGAGACAAATATATATATATATATATATATATATATATATATATATATATATAAGGGCAAATCTTAATTTTTTTATACTAGTTTTTTTTTTTTTTAATTGGGGGGTTGGGGGCAATGGCCCCCCTCTGCCCTAGTTAAGGTCTGTCCCTGGAACAATGCAATAATGTAAAAAATAGTAAGTAAAAAGGGTGCAAACCAAAGATAACACCAAATGTGTTATCGAAGAGGAAAAGGAAAACTAGAGAATCTGGAGGAAAACCTCTTTGCAGGCAAACAAATTGAAAATGATACATTAGTGAATGCGTTGAAGTATAAGAATACACAAAGATCCTTCAAGCCTAAGCTATTCAATGTACTTGAGCCCTTTAAGTTCTAGCTACTGACGAACTTTACGGAGTTTTGTCTTCACTAGCTTTCCAGATCCTACAACACCACCCAATTGCACCACCAAGCCTCCATGGTTGAAAATGTCATCAAACTCTAATGCTTCCCAAATGTCCAAACAAAAATCAATACTCAATATAGTGAAGAAGGTGAAGGATAGAATCTCCTCTCATTCGTATGGAAATTGTGAGAGGGAAGAGGTGTAGAGAAACTAAGGTATTTGACTTTTTAATGAAAGGCACAGTTCTCACACTCTCAAGGTGTGTGTTTCTGATTTATAAAACCCTATATCTCTAGGTTAAAATCTAAGGGAAAGAGATGTATAGTAGAGAAAAAATAAAGCACAGTTGAAGATCTAGGGTATGAGCTGTCTAGGGGCCCTCATAAGTCACTCACAAGTAGGCCCACTCTCGAGTTCTCTAGCTCTAACCAACTTTCAAAATTCCTCACACTCTCCTCACATGCAAACTCGCGGATGCTGCTAGTCATGAACCACTCATTAGTCAATCTTGAATTCCACTGATCTTGCAATTCTTCATCAAAATACCTAAACCAACCCAAGTACATTAAACCCCACAAATATATATATGTGTGTGTGTGTGTGTGTGTGTGTGTGTGTGGAATTACAACAAATTAATTTGTTAAGTTATGGTTTTTCACATAACATTTATGTTGACTTATTCCATAACAAAAAGTGTTGTAATTGCATTAATTTATTTCCTTGTATTTTCTAGGATTTTATTTTATTGGCTTTAGTATTAAGTTGGTGAAGAGTGCTCAAGAAGTTGATCTCGCGACTTGGCTCGCAAGTGGTGCAACCCACAAAGGTCACATGAGGAGCACATGCCAGAAGCTGAAGAGTCAGTGAGTTTCGCGACTCATCTCGTGAGTTGGCCAAGTCGCGAGATGACCCATGAAATGCACTAACTGTTAGGATTTTAAGTATGACTCTTATACTCTTCACTCATATTATATATACCCTCATTAGTCACAAAATTAAAAGTAGGCTATTCAGATAGAAAACCCTAGAAAGGTTTCTACAGCACACCCACCATTTTAGAGAGAGCTACTCATCTTTAAGTGAGAATTCCTTTTTAGTTTCTTCTCCTTTTTCTCTCTCATTGTTATACCTTAAGAGGAGATTTGTACTCAAACACAACCCACACTTATTCAGAGTGTAGAGAGTGTTTTGGAGCTTGAAAAGCATTTGGGATTTGCCAAAAGAAGCCGATGAGGCTTGGCAGATGCAATTGGGCAATATTGCGAGATCTGGATAATTAGTGAAGACAAGACTTCGAGAAGTCCGTTGGTAGCTAAAGCTTGAAGGGCGAGAGTACATTTGGTAGATTAGGCTTTGAAGGTCTTTTTGATATTCGTATACTCCAATTTATTCACTAGTGGATCGATTTCAACTTGGAGGGTTGCGAAAAGGTTTTTCGTCAAGTTCTTCGGTTTCCTCTTTGATAACACATCGCTATGTTATCTTGTACTTGCATCTCTCTTCCCTTAATTTTTGTGCTTTACATTCATTGTTTATTGCTTATGTTCATGCACTAGAGTAGTTCTAGTTTACTGTGCTTCATTTACTCTTGTTCCGCACTTAGATAAGTTATAGTAAAAGCAAATAAGCCGTAATTTAAAATTGGGGGTCTAAACAAGTATTAGTGTTTCTACACTAATTGAGCTTTCATAATTTAACATAGAATAAAGCCAAAAAAAAACACCTATGAGAATTCACAACTTAACTAAATGACATGTCATTAGATATATTTAGTTTTGTCATATTTAATCTTAATCATGAAATAGATTTGTTACAAAGAGAGAGTGTAAATCATATTAAATTTTCTTTTTTTAGGTTATTAATGCCTTTCATATTGATTTTGTTAGAAGGAAAATTAAAGTGTCACACTCATGTGGATATAAAATATGTCATTAATTGTTTCTCTCCAAAATTATTTAATATGTGTGTGGCTATTAGGTATAATTCTTTTCTGTCACAAATCTATACCAAACAAAATACCTCATTTTTTTTCCCTAAAAAATCATGTTTAAGGTTTGAGCAAGACTTAGGTACAGTACTTAGGTGCTATTCCTTAGGTTCTTCTTTTAAGATTTGTCATGTAAATTTTTTCATGTAAATTTTTTTTCATAGGATAGAAGTGTATTTTTTAGTTAAGTAACCACATAGTTGAATTTTAAAAGGGAAACCTAAGAAACAGCACCTCAGGTATTGTACCTAAGTTTTGCCCTTAAGGTTTAATGTATAGTTCTAATTATGCTTTGTAGGCCATATCCAATAGCTAAAATCTAACGAACCTTCAATTCAGAGATCGCAGTCATTGATAAGTTGATTAAGGTCCTTAAAATCCGACAAGGAATTCTTGTGCCTCTCATGGTTTACTCATATTGACAAGATTTAGATATAGTGAAACTTTTTTTTTCTTTTTCTTTTTTTGGGTCAGGGTTTAAGGGGGGTCGCATAGTCGTATGTAGGGGTCTGCACAGTTCAGTTGGTGTGGTTTTTTCTCAAATTTATCACCAAACCGATAGGGATCGGTTTCCCCATAACCGGAACCAATGCACACCTCCATAGGTCAATTTTCCGACCTACAACGATGCAGTTTTTTGCAGTCGATTTCATCAATTTTATCAGTTTGAAATATTTTATAAAAAAAAATGTTTTTCTACTTAGTCATTACTCAACCACAAGTAGGTTTTCCATTATTTTATTTATATGATATATTATATATTTTTATCAAACTAATACTAGTTTAGAATGTTATATGTTATATAAAATATCTATCAAAAAAAATTTTTTTTTTTTAAAAAGAAGGAATATAAGAAGAAGAATTCGTATGTGGGAGTGGAGAACAAAGTAGTTATTTTTAAAAAAAATAGTAAAAAATTAGGGGAGAGAGTTACTGATATTAATTAACATTGCCTAGTATATGGTTTTCAACCACACATGTGGGCAGTACCCTTCTTGGAATTGAAGCAAGGAAAAAGAGTTTTACTGGAAAAAGAAGAAGGGAAATCAGACAAAGAAAGACAAAGGAGACAAGCTGAGAAAATATGGAATGCAAAAAGAGAAGAGAGGAAGGACTGAAACTCTAAGAAAAGAGTCAAAGAATCATCTGTTGGCCCAAGGTGGGTTGCAATGTTGCATTTCCATTCAGTTGTAGATTTACTAGTGGTGTTGTGTGTTGTTGAATTTTTTTTCCTATATATGAATTGGTCAGTACGATTTGTGGGTCAATTTCGAAAATCAATTCCGATTGTGTTACCGCACCAACGTCGGAAGAGTCACCAGGTTCTGTTCATAGGCATCGACTCCTTCAGTCGGCCCAAAGTTCAATGCAGTTTGGTCTGTGAGGCTCGATTTTATTGGTGAGGTTCGGTCATTGCTCACCCCTAGTCATATGTAAGAACCATGAATTACTCCCATCTACATATATTATTGTAAATAGTAAGTATAGATAGACAACTTTTCACAATTACTAAGATAACAAGTTAAAAATGATAGATAATAAAATGGTGTTAGTTGTGAGTCTAAAGAATATTAACAATACCTATGTATGAATTAGTGTCAATATCCTTCTTTCTTTTTTTTTTCTTTTTTTTCTTTTTTTGCCCCAATTAACATGCCAAAATAGTGATTTAAATCTCAAGAAAGGGTGAAACCCATGATTTTTAAAACCAAAAGTTGGAAACAATGAGTAAAACCCCTATTTACCCTAATTGGACGACAAAACAAACAATCCAAAATAAAACTTGTCATTTCTGGCAAAATTTGACCAATGCTAATCAAACCCTAACCAGGTGTGGTCAAAATGTTGACTTCTTGATCCACCGTCCGATCAAGGTAAATTTTAAACCATCTTAAATATCATGAAATTCTCTTCGAAACAACATTTCACGGGCCAAAATCGAAATTAAACAGATAAGATATCATAAAAATACCAAAATCATGTCAAAATAGTTGTTTTTAGGGCATTCTCATGCAATAAACTATATCAATCCTGCCACAACTAGTGCAATCTGCCTAAACTAGACTGAATTATGATGAGTCATCTACTTTCCATAAAAAGAGCTGGCGATATCTGCCCAGATTGGGAGAAATGAATTTTCCAAAACAGTGCTATTAAATTTCCAACACTGCATCACCTCCCTTCTAGACTTGATATCTTGAAGAACATAGCTCCACATCATGCAAGGTTAGGAACTATAGAAACTAGACATCTAGACCTTTCCATGGACACTAAGTTTGAAGAAACCCAAGCTCCGTAAGGCCTCCAAAAATCAGCTAAAAATAGAGTTTAAAAAAATAAAAAGACAAAAAGTGAAATTGTGTATGCATCAAGGCATTTTGGGTGATGTTGACATCTCACCCCAAGCCGCAAGATGCTTTGACATCTCACCCCCTCTGTAAATAGAACACCCCCCCCCCCTCTCCTACCAACAAAACATGCACAAAAATCCCAAAAATCCTCTCTCTCTCATAGGAATTTTTCTAATTTTAGTTTCTCTCTCTTTTTCTTTAGAAAACCTTTCACTTAAACAGAAACTCCAACCCTCTTTTCCACCATTTTCACACCTCCAAAGCTCTTAAGTAAGCTTCGTATGCCTTGTAATAGAAATGGGTAGCTTTGTTCATAGCTACATCATTCTCTTTACTTCTCTCTTTGTGGTGGAATAGAAGGCATGTGGAGATTTAACATAGGTGTGTTTTCCTTAAATGAATATGGTAAACTTTCATCTTCCTAACTAGAAGGCATGTGCTGGAATAGCCTCGCGCACAACCAATATTAGTAGGAAAGTGGAGATATAAGATAGGTGGGTTTTTCTTAAATGAATCTTAAACTTTTTTCCAAGCACAACATGTGAATACTTTCAGAAATTGGGATAGGATCACTTGAAAGAGAGAGTCCAGATACTTCCATTTCCATCATGGGAGGGAGCCTACAAGCTTGGCTCTTACAAGTTTAAGGGATCATTTGAGGGAGATTTTATTTTTCAAAAAAGTTTCAAATCATCACTTTGTTAATTATGCTCTTGCTTATGAGGTGGTCACTCCACAAATATAAATGTTTGTGGGGTGTCGAGGGTAAAGGCCAGGGTTCAAGTCTCCAAGAAGGAGTTTCACACACATATACACTTAGATTAGACTAGAGTAGAAATTCTATCATTTAAAAAAAAAATTTATTCTCTTGCTTAAATTGCCTTCATATTTGTATCTTTTTTTAAAAAAAAATTATGTTCTTGCTTATAAATTGCCTTTATTTTCAAGTCCTTTAAATTATGTTCTTGGCTTCTTGCTTATAAATTGTCTTTATATTCAAGTCCTTTAAATTATCTTATTGTTTATAAATTGTCTTTATTTTCAAGTCTTTTAAATTATTTTATTGCTTATAAATTGCCTTTATTTTCAGTCTCTGATATTGTGGTATTGCTTATAAATTTCCTTTATTTTTTTTTTTTTTATACAAGATAGAATTTTAATCTAACCTAATCTAAGTATATGTGTGTGAAGCTCCCTCCTGGAAACTTGAACTCCGGTCCTTGCCCCCCACACTCCACAAGCACTTACACTTGTGGAGTGACCATCCACCAAGGGTGTGCGATGATAATTTCCTTTATTTTCAAGTCTTTTAAATTATGTTCTTGCTTATAAATTGCATTTATTTTCAAGTTTTTAAATTATGTTCTTGCCATAAATTGTTGTTACATTTTAAGTCCTTTAAATTATGTTATTCATTGCTTTTAATTCATTTCTTTTACCTTTAAGTTCTCTTTATTTTCCTTATTATCATTCCCATTGGCACTAGCTCTCTGGCTAGCACCTTGAACCCCAGATTACCAAATAATGAGAAGTTTTGGTAAACCATCCTCTAAAAATTTGTTTTCCAAAAGATTAAAAAATGGGCTCCAATGGCCATCCACTTTTTCTAAAATTGATCTTTTCAAGGAATAAAATGCGACTTTCTTTTGAGTTCCTTTTTAGCAAAATACCTTCCAAAGGGGTATGTTTTTAAAAAACCCAATCAATGTCCATTTCAAAATCCTTTTCCAAAAAAAGAGGTTAAGTTTGATTCTTTCTTTTTACACAAAAATGAATAAAAACCATGGAACCCTTTCTTCTTAAAAACCCTTCTTTTTAAAAAATAATTTTAACCTAAGTTTTAGGTTTTTTTCTTTCAAAAAGATGTGGAAATTTTTCCCTAAAATAAGATGATTTTAATTTTAAACATTTTATTCTTTCAAAATTCCTTTTTCAACTAAGCTCTTTTTTAGTTTTTTTTTTTTTTTTTAATTACCTTAAAAGATGAACAAAAACTATGGTTTTCATTAAAACCAAGGAACACAAATCTTTCTCCTTCTTTTAATGTTTTTAAATCCAAATCTAAGTTTTAGGTTTTTTCTTCCCAAAAATTTTGGAAACCCCTTTTCTTTCCCTAAAAAAAACAAGTTTTTAAAAAGATTTTGAGTCTTAAAGTTTTGTTCATAAAAGTTCTTTTTACTTTCCCAAAATCCATTTTTTTCTTAAAATTAGCACATTTTTATGTTTTCTCATAAAAATATATAATAATAATAAATAAATAAAACCCTTTTTTCATGTAAAACCAAGAGAATCTTTTTTTTTTTTTTTTTAAGTATCTCTTCCAATAAAGCGTTAGTTTTAAAGTAAACCTTTTTTCCAAAAGTCATGAGATTTTCTCAAAAGAAAACACTCATCTTTTTAAAAGAAAATTATAGATTTCCTTTTATATAGAGTTTGTAGACACTCGATTTTGCACCCATAATTTAATCAAGAAATATGACTAAAATAACCATTCGTGTACCTGAAATTTATGATTGCATTACATGAATTAATTTGTTCATTGCATATCATAAAAATGATCTTGAGGTTCTAACAATCGCGATGGTATGCTCAGTTTCCAAATCAGACCGTCGAATTGAAAGATATCGCATTATCAAGATTGCATGGCCAGCATGCATTGTGTCTAGGTAGAATCAACCACACATGATTAATTTAAATTAATTCTAATTGGCTAAAAAATTAAAATTAATTAAATAATTTTGTAATTGGTCGTTAGTGAGTGTCAAAAATGGGTTTGCTTGCACAGAAATAAATGGGATAATTAGATAACAATAAAATTGAGGATAATCAAGACTTTTTGGAGTATTTATTTACAAGATAATCACTACTGAAAAGACCTGAATTATCATAAAAAGAGTTTAATTTTTAGACTGTGGATTAAAAATGCGTCTAAGTGCAAGTTCCGACTCAAAAAATGAGTCCAAAATGGACTAGAACTCAAAAGTGGGTCTGGCATGGAGTGCCGATTGGCACAAACTTGGGCCCCGGCCCGAGGGCACTTGGATTAAGCTAAAACACATCATTTTCGATTTTTTAGAGATAAGGACGCATCCCAGTTCGTATTCTGATCATTTAGCTATTTTTTCAAGCCTCCCAACCTCTATAAATAGAGGCCACATCTCAAAATTCAGGATACTTTTTCACTCTCTCTGATTTCTCCTCCTTTTGACTCCCCTTTCTATTATTTTCTCTTACATTAAAGACGTTTTGGAGGTTCTAGCCTTAAAAATTTCTTTTTTGTAAGCAAGGTATTTTAGGTTTCAAAGATAATTGAACAAATTTCTTTGAACCCTAAAATTTTCCCTCAATAAGAAGAGTACGTCTATGCAAGAGGTAGTTTTTCTTTACTTTTTTTTTTTCTTTTGTTTCTTTTATTTTGATGATGCATGTGTAAATATTCTTTTAGTTTAATTTCTAATTGCTCATACCATGTATTGTCAATATCTTTTTGTTGAAACATGTTCTTGATGTCTTTTTCGTCATGATTTACTTCTTTTTTTGTTTCAAAAATTTTCTTATCATCATATCTTTTTCACAACCAAAAACTGATATGTATCTTCCTTAGATGCAAATCTAGATTTTTTCTAATACAAAAACTGATCTATATCTTCTTTAGATACAGATCTAAATTTTTTCTAGCACAAAAATTGATCTATATCTTCCTTAGATGCAGATCAGAATTTTTTAAAACATAAAAAACTGATATGTATCTTCCTTAGATGTAGATTTGAATTTTTTCTAATACAAAAACAGATTTGTATCTTCCTTAGATACAAATCTGAATTTTTTTTAAACATAGCAGATTTGTTTGGGGGGGGGGGGGGGGGGAAGAAAAAAAAAGTAAGTCATAAGAAGCGATGTTTTGTTTGTTTGATTCATAAGTAGTGATGTCTTATTTGTGTTGTTTAATGCAAGTAGTATAAGTTTATTTCATGAGTGTTGTCCCCCTCAAAAAAAATCCTTTTTTATTTTATTTCACATAAAAAACAGGTTTGATTTTTTTTATTCTCTACAATCTTGATTTTTTTTAACTTATAAAACAAATCTTATTTTTTTTACATACAAACCAAAAACCAATTTTTTACTTTACTTCAAAACAGATTAATATTTTTTTAAGCCAAAAACCTTGTTTTATTTAATAAAACAGATCTGATTTTTCTTCACCAAAACTAATTTTTTACCTATACAAAAACAGATCTAGTTTCTTTTTAATGAATTAAACCAAATTTTTTATCATAACAACAGATCTGAATTTTTAACGAAGAAGAGGACACATTCATAAATAGACTTATGTGAATTATAAGTGTTTCATGTATGCAACATATCATTCATATCATGCATAAAGGGGTATATTGGTCATGAGAGTCTAGAAGCCCATACTCTGTCTGGACGGAATGGGTGTCTAACACCTTCCTATTCCAAACCTAGTCTTCAAATTTAGTGTCTTTGGATATGTAGACCTACGCTTTGTCTTTATTTTGATTTTGGGTAGATTGCAACTAGGACAAAAAGGCTTGTATCTTTAGTAGTTTGTAACTAGGACCCAACGTCATGTAATACTCAATTTATCAAATTTATACTTTTTTATTCAATCAATGATAATGGAACATTTTAGACATGTAAAATTGTATTTAATTTTTTCTTTTTTTTTTTGTATAAAAAAAATAAGTGACGACTCCACACCACTTACCCAAAAAGAGAGGTGCCTTTAAAAGAACCCAAATTTTTTTTTTGAGGGCATCCTGATTTTGGCAGTCTCTCACAGAGTTGCTTTTAAATCTTTCCTTTAAAAATTGCATCATTTTTAAGAGGTTTGTTATGTGTCTATGATTCACTTCCATTGAATCATTAGACTTCCATCAAGCTAACACATCCCCCTCCCCCTTTGCACTAATAATTTTTGGTTCATTTTGTTTATGCATGAGAATGAAATTTGGACAATAAAATGGGCTTAAATACATAAAGTGACATAATTTTTAAGAGGTTTTTTATGTGTCCATGATTCACTTCCATTGAATCATTAGACTCCCATCAAGCTAACATATCCCCCCTCCCCTTTGCACTAATAATTTTTGGTTCATTGTGTTTATGCATGAGAATGAAACTTGGACAATAAAATGGGCTTAAATGCATAAAGTGACATCATTCCTCTCTTCTCCTTTTTATGTTATGGAATAAGCATATTCACATAATAAATATATAGTAAGCATAATATTCACTTGTTTATTATAATACATTTAAATTCTTGCAATTTTGTAATAGTTTTCACATGATATGTATACATATATAATTTACATTTTTTTTTCATATATACTTCTTGCCACAAATATTAACATGATGATGCTTTATACATAAACAAAATACTCACATGATATGTATATGTATTGTTTGATGAAAACTCTTTCAAAAATCAAATGTCAAGTGTTTAATTTATTTTCCTAAAATGTGAATGTTGAAGTTAAATTAAAATGAGATACTATCTTTTGGATAGGCGGTGTGGAATGCCTAATATCTTTCACACCTGTAATCAAACTTCCGAGTCCAAAATTTTTAGTTCGAGGTGTTGTTTACCTTAATTAATTAATACCCTTGAATCGGTTTTTAGTTGATAAAGTAAAACAAATTAGATAAATATGTGACCAATCACACCTAATACAAAACCAATGGTTGGTGATAACTACTTAAAATTAAAAACATAATAATAATAAAAAAGACACACACCTCACCCTAGAAACACATACACCCATAAATCACGTCGCCAAAGCACCCAATGTGGATACCAAAAACCCAAGAGAGAATTAATTTCCAAGAGTCCACAGGTTGCTAAGTACTTCAAAAACTTTCCTGAGATGAATGATGTGCTCCTCCCACATTTTGTTGTATATCAATATGTCGTCAAAGAAAACCAGCAAGAATTTTCGTAAATACGGTTGAAATATGGCGTTCATTGCTGCTTGGATAGTGGATGGGGTGTTGCAAAGCCCAAAAGGCATCACAAGATATTCAAAGTGGCCACTGAGTGTGGAAAGCTGTTTTGTGAATGTCATCAGGGTGGACACGAATTTGATGGTATCCTACTCGAAGGTCCAACTTGGTGAAGTAAGTCGCTCCATGAAGCTCATCTAGCATACCATCCACTGTTGGAATTGGAAAACGGTCCTTAATAGTCACCGTATTTAGAGCACTATAATCAGTACAAAACCACCATGATTCGTCTTTTTTTTTTTACCAACAGGATAGGTGAGGAAAAAGGACTTCTACTTGGACGAATTGCTATAGACAACATCTGCCTTCTTTTAATGGAATCTGGTGATCAAATCCTCTAGAAGGAGGCAGAGTCTTTGGTCCCTCCAATACATGCTGAAATTCTAGGAGCAATGGTTGCAATCAAGCCGGTACCGGAGCCATCCCCATGTTGTCCTCTCCCTTCTACATGATGGTAACTATTTCCCCACCACCTTGCATTTCATGTTCCAGCCTTTCTAGGGTCACCTCTTGAGTGGGTTTGATTGAGGAAGCCATGATTACATATGGTTTACCCTCCCATTGAAACTTCATTGTCATAATCTTCCAATCACACTACACCGGTCCTAACAATTCCAACCATTGTATGCCTAACACCAAATCTAGCCCATTGAGGGGTAAGGAATAGGAAGTAGTGCAAAATGTAATCCCTAGACAGTAATTGAGACATGTTCATACCTCTCTCGGCAAACCAAACTCTCTCCATTTGCTACCTTCACCATGAACTCCTTAATAGGCGTGACTGCTAATTGTAGTGATTGGGCCAACTTCTTATCCAAAAAGTTGTGGGTTGATCCACTGTCAATGAGAATAATGAGTTCTCTTTTACCTATATCCACGCTTTTACTTGCATGGTTCGGGGCGATTGCATGAAGGGAAATCAATGGAGCATCTTCTTTGTAGATCTCATTCTCTTAGAGATCATCTTCTTCCCATTTGCTGTCAGTGACTTGCAATAGCTCTTGCTGTGAGTGAGCTTCTACCAAGAAGGCTTGTGGTGTGGCACAACGATGCCTCGGTGTAAACTTCTTGTTGCAGCTAAAGCATAGCCCTTTTTCATTCGCCCTTTTCATTTTCTCCCAAGAAATCTTCCCTGTGCTTCCAATTTCCGTTGCTTGATTCGTTGTACCAAGAGTGCTACGTGAACTTGACTTCTGCAGGGACTTGGTCATGGAATTGGATTGCTGGAAACCCTTCTTGCCTTGACGCCGCCTATTTAGACTCTCATCTTTGATTCTAGCCAACTCAATAGCTTCCGAGAGAATTTTTGGTTTGAACATTCGGATTTCCGAGGCAATCTCTTCTTTTAATCCACCCATGAAAGCTCTCACCAATGCCTTTTGAGGCCACCCATCAACTTGATTAGCCAACCTTTCAAACTCTCGCTGATACTCCCGGAGCGTTCCCTTCTGACATATCTTAGACAAAGCTTCATCAAAATCCTCATCCTCCATTGGCCCAAATCGAACCAATAACTCTTTTTTAAATTTCTTCCATGTGATCTTTGTCTTCTCCTCTTGAAACACCTTCTTCATCGACTGCCACCATCGGTTTGCTTCTCCTTCCAGATGAAAGGCAGCTAATGTGACTTTACGATCTTCAGGTGTGCCTTGGTAGTCAAAATATTGACTTACAAGGTCAAGCCAAACCATTGGATCATCACCCGAGTACTTTGGAAAATCCAGCTTGGCGGATTGAGGTTGATCATGTGTTGTAGTTTTGAATCTAATTGACTCATCTGATTTCAGGGTTGAAAGAGAATCTACTTTGTCACGGGAATTGGACAACATCTCTTTGATTTCATGCATAGATGAACCAAGAAATTGGGATTCTATGGTCAACTTTTGCACACTCTCTTTTAGCTCCTGCATTTCACTCTCTAATTTCTCAATTTGTTCCTTCATGGTGGCCATGCTCTAATACCAAGTTGATAAAACAAAGATGAGAAATTGATAAAAGACTTTCTTCACGGTACAAGAGAAAATCCACCAACCTCCTCCTAATGGCTTACATCCTAATATTTAAAGCTAAATAATTATCTCCCAATTGGAGACTTATTCAACAACTAACCAACAGGTCCTAAGATAATGTGATAACAACGACAAGAACTTACAACAATTATCAAAATAATGATAAGATGATAATATAATTAAAGACGATGATAAGGATCATCAAACTCCTAAGGTTTTGGCGGCAACTTCTCATGTATAGTAGCAGAGTTCTTTTCATCCTTATCTTCCAAGCTAGCCAAGTATTTATAATTGGGCTTAGGAATTCTAGAACTCCTTCGTGGCACACTATCATAGAGGTTGCTGGAATTTACTGCTGGAGAATAATTCAATTGTGGATTATCATTATTTTTTATTTTTTTAGTTTCTGAATAATGAGGGAAATTATCCTTAGCAGTTAGGAAGTCTTTTGAATAGCAGTTGATAAGCATTGTGCTATTCTTATCTGTTGTTTATGTTAATTAGTTGTTTCTTTCAATTTGGAGTTTGTAAGTCTATAAATAACTTAACACTTTGTACAATGATATAAATGAGAAAATTATAACAGACGTTAATCTTTTGGGAGGTCTAGTTTTTACTCAAATTAAAACCAAAACACGTTGTTTAATTTGCTAAAAGAAGGTTACATCACGTAACACATAATCAAGAATTCATAATGTCCATGGAGTGTGCGAAAAGCTATTTTATGAACATCAGCATGTATGAAACGAATCTAATGTTACCCAAATCATATATCTAATTTTGAGAAAACCTTGCCCCATTCAACTCATCTAATAGTTCATCGGTAGCCGAATGGGAAACTTGTCGTTGATTGTGATTTGGTTGAGGGACTTGTAACTAAGCACATGCTCCAAGACCTATCTTGTTTTTAATGAAATTATTAAAATAAATTTCAGTCAAACTTAAATTGTGCAATTTACATTTTAGCCTTGATATGACGTATAAGGATACCACTTAAAACCAAAAACTTAGACTTATAAGTTTGGAGTCAACTATATTATATTAACCCTCCACTCTTATTATTATTATTTAATGTGAGTTTGAACCCTAGATGCAGGGAAGGCTCAAGGCCTAAGCCTAACACCCCCAATATTATAATGATTTCACCCTTTATATAAAGGCCCTATCTCATTATAAAAAGGTCCAAATTGTAGAGTGATGATGGAGATATTACATTCATTGCTATATCAATTTATGTGCCTTATGTGGTAAAATTTATAATACCTTTAGCATTTTTCAAGATTATATGATAAGAAGTGTTTAAAAATAAATAAATAAATAAAGAAATAAAGGTTGTACAATGTTGATTTTTATCTCACCTCCAAAAAGGTCTCCAGAATATTATACCAACAAACACTAAACCCAGTTGAAAACCATAAACTATTTTGGGAAAAAATTGTTTTGATGTTGTAATTGTTGTCCTACATGATATATTGTCAACATTACTTACCTAATTTTTCATATGGCTACACATCAAACAATCTCTATCTATATATGAAATTAAAATTTTCTTTTTAAAAAAATATGAAATTAATTTTATAGTCTGTTTGGATTGAGGGGGAGGGAGAGGGAGTAGAGTAGAGTTAGTCTAGCCTATTTTCAACCAACTTTGCTTTACTCTCCTCCACTCCCCCACCCTCCCCCCTCAATCCAAACAAACCCTTAGTTCGGTTAGTATTAATTCATAAAATTTCTAATTCTTCAAATTAAGATTGGTTATTTCATTAGTATTAAATAAATTTTTTTAATTGATATTTAAATATAAAGGTCTCACTTGGGATTATCGCCTTAAATGTCTCTGTTAAAAGGACCAAGAAATAAAAACAATTTAAGTTACAAATCTCTTGACTATTCATACGAGGCATCAAAATGAGGTCTTTTGAGATGAAGTTTCATCCATAAAATTATTAGAAAGTCTGTAAACACAAAAAATTTCATACCTAACTGATGTGGCAGATCATTAGTGGTAGGTAATACATGATGTTAGTAATAGGTCTAGATAAAAACCAATAAATGCTTGTTCACTCAACTATTGTGAATTTTTTTTTTTTTTTTTTTCCGTCTATAGCATTGCTACAAAATTATTAAGTATCAATATTTGATGAGAAAATGGAAGAAAGCCAAATGGGAAAGATTATTGAGGACTATTTTGGCACCTTGTTCACCACTTCAGATCCTTCAAGCTTTGATGAAATTTTATGCAGAATCCAACCCTCCATCACAGATGAAATGAATGCAACACTCACCAGTGAATTCACTACTGAGGAAGTCCACCAAGCTTTGAAACAAATGGCACCCACCACTGCCCCTGGCCCTGATGGTATGTCCCTTATCTTTTATAAGTCTTTTTGGAAAATTGTGGGTGATGATGTGACCAAAATTGTCCTTAATGCTCTTAATACAGGTGTTGTTCATGCCTCCCTTAATGCCACTTTTATTTCCCTTATCCCAAAAATCAAAAATCCCAAAAGGGTTTCTGATTTCAGACCAATAAGCCTTTGTAATGTGATTTACAAACTTATCTCAAAAGTGTTGGTAAATCGGCTTAAACAAGTGTTGCCCAATATTGTTTCGGACTCCCAAAGTGCTTTCTTATCGGGGAGGTTGATTACAGATAATGTGCTTGTAGCGTTTGAAACTCTCCACTATCTTAAAAGAAAGACCCAAGGGAAACTAGGTTATATGGCCTTAAAACTGGACATGAGTAAGGCATATGATAGGGTGGAATGGATTTTCCTGGAGAAAGTGATGAGGCATGTGGGGTTTGCTGATAGTTTGATCAAAATTATTATGTCCTGTATATCATCTGTTTCTTATGCTGTCCTTTTGAATGGCCAACCCATGGGTAACATCAAACCCACCAGAGGGTTAAGACAGAGTGACCCCCTCTCCCCTTACCTTTTTCTACTTTGTGCTCTTGGTCTCCAGGGATTGTTAAAAAAAGCTGAAGTGCAGGGTGATATAAATGGGGTGTCGATTTGTCGTAATGGTCCTAAAGTATCCCATCTTTTCTTTGCTGATGATAGTGTCCTGTTTTGTCGAGCTAAGGAGAAGGAATGCCAAACTATCCTGGACTTGTTAGCAATCTATGAAAGAGGGTCAGGGCAAAAAATTAATAGAGAGAAAACCAATATTTTCTTTAGCTCTAATACTCTTCCACAGGTTCAAAGCAATATCCAGCAGCTCCTTGGAGTTCCGGCCATTCGTCAATATGAACAATATTTAGGTTTGCCAGCCTTAGTGGGGAGAGCCAAGAAACAAAGCTTTGTCTACCTAAAAGAGAGGGTTTGGAGGAAGTTCCAAGGATGGAAGGAAAAAATCCTTTCTCATGCAGGCAGAGAAGTTCTGATAAAATCGGTGATCCAGGCCATCCCTACGTACACTATGAGTTGTTTCAAACTCCCTAAGGGGTTGGTGAAGGAGTTGGAGGTCTTGATTAGAAAATTTTAGTGGGGATATAATGGAGATAGTCGAAAGGTCCATTGGGTGAATTGGAAGTGCTTATGTGAGGCCAAAGAAGTTGGGGGTTTGGGCTTCAAAGAGATTGAGAAGTTTAATGACTCATTGTTGGCTAAGCAAGTGTGGCGTATCATAAATAACCCAAACTCCCTTTGCCATAGAGTGTTCAAAGCAAGATTTTTCCCGGATTGCTCAATTTTAGATGCCAAAGACTCTACCATTGGTTCATACGCATGGAAGAGTATTCTTGGAGCTAAAGATGTGATCTGTAGGGGTATGGTGTGGAGAATTGGGAATGGTCAAGATGTTAGAATAAAAGAGGACAAGTGGCTCCCGATTAGGTCCAATAGAGCTACTATATCTCCTCTTACTTCTGTCCAGGCTAGCACATGAGTGGGTTCTTTGATCAATCAGGAATTAGGAATGTGGAAAACTGATGTGGTGGAAAGGCTTTTCCTCCCCCATGAAGCCTCTTTGATTTTGGGGATTCCTTTGAGTCTTAGAATGCCTTCTGATGATATCACATGAGGTTTAACCCCTGATGGTATTTTTTCAACTAAACGCGCCTACAAGATGTTGGTTGCCTTGGATAATAGAGGTGAGGCGGGTAGTTCTTCCCCTGACCCACAGCTGAAATTCTGGAAGGGTTTATGGTCTTTGAGAGTGCCAAATAAGGAGAAACACTTCACCTGGCATGCTTGTCATAATGCCCTCCCTACAATGGCTAACCTTCAGCACAGATACATCAGCCCCACTGACCTCTGTGAGCAATGCAATACCGATCCCGAAGACACCCTTCATGCAGTATGGGCGTGCAGCAAGTTGGAAGTAGTCTGGCGCACTCTGTCTTGGACTCTTCCTGCTGCCCAAGCCCGCCCGTCGTCCTTTAACGCTTTATTGGATTGTTTTTTGCAGGTGAAAGACGATTTCAAGAAGGAGATCTTCATCATGACTGCATGGACAATATGGAATCGACGGAATGCTCTGAAATTTGGGCATCCAGCAATACCGGTAACCAACATCATTCCAAGAGCAAGTTCTCTTCTTCAGGAGTTCATGACAGCTCAAGAAGCTTCAGGCAAACCACCTTCTCTTACGGTGGAACTCAGTGGCTCCCTCCGGAATACCCGTATTACAAAGCCAACTTCGATGCGGCGGTGTTCAAAGCAAGCTCCTCAGCTGGCATTGGCGTGATCATCCGAGATAACAGAGGCGAGGCAATTGGTGCTCTCTCAGTCCCAACACCCCTCTCTACTTCAATTGCAGTGATGGAAGCGTTGGCATGTCGAAGGGCAGTCATCTTCGCTAAGGAAATTGGACTCAAACAAGTTCTCTTTGAAGGAGATTCTGCAGTGGTCATTCAGGCTCTCATCCAAGGCAATTCAACTTCATCGAAGTACGGAAACATCATAGAAGATATCAGGACGCTAGCTACTGATTTTGATTTTTGTCATTTCATTCATGTTAAACGCAACTGTAATGTAGTTGCTGATGCTCTCGCCAAGAAGGCTAAAACTTTATCTGGTCTAGCTGTTTGGCTTGAGGACGTTCCAGAGGATATAGCTCCTCTTCTGTTATTTGATGTTCCTTAATAAAAGCTTTTTATCCTGGGTCTCTTGGTCCAAATTCTCAAAAAAAAAATATTTGATGAGAAAAGAAAAAAAATATATTTTTTAACAAATTTTTATATTTCCCATAAAAGTGATATTAAAATTTTTTCTAAAATTATCCATTAATCTGACCCCTCTTTAATATGACTTACATCTCAAACTTATATAATAATTTAATTATAATAAGGGAAATGTTAACAAATGTCGTAAGAGCATTGGTTTAGGAACCATTTTTAGAAACATAACCCTTTTGTTTTTAATAGTTATACATCATAGATACCATATATATTTTTATAAGGAAAAAAGTAACAAATTTAGTTAAAAACTTTTTATGAGAAAAAAAAATAATTAAATTTTTGACAACTTTTTATATTTCTCATAATAGTAGCATCGATATTTTCTTTTCTTTAACTAATGTTCTAAGAATATACCTATTCACCATACATTTTTTTATTAAAAAATAAAATAAAATAAAAGTAAAGTAGTAGTGTCCCAACTTTTAGTTAAACTATTCTACTTCATACCTATAAAACATTTTTAAAACCCTATAAGTTGATAAGGTGGTGGATGAAATTTTGGAATTTAGTCGGTATAACATGTCTTTCAAGTTTATTAATCCAGCAGCCAAGGCGGGCAAAATGGGAGAGAAACACCATGTACGAACATGTGGGGTTGTTAAAAGCCACCTGCATGCAAACAAATTTTCAAAGCAAAGATTCAACTTCTTGGTGGTCAATTTGATGTGCTACTTCAAAACATGTGCTAAAACTCCAAGTGCCATCAAACCTCGATATTTGATCCTGCTTCTGGGTCAACGTTGTTTTGTATTCCCAGTATGATTGACATCATGTGAGCTATTAAGGGGTGTTTGGTTTATGTTTTCAAACAATAATTTTCAGTTTTTAAACAACATTTCACGCATTTTAATGTATTTTTTCACCCACACGTATTTTTACAAATATTTTTAAACAACAATTTTCAGTTTTTAAACACACATACCAAACGGGCCGTAACTAGTGCAAAATCATTTAGCCAAAAAAAAAAAAACACTAGTGCAAAATCTGCCGTATAAAGAATTTCAAGTCTTTTTGTGTGTTTTTCTTTTTAGCTGAATATTCACTGTGAAACTGTATATTAAATTCTAATTTTTGTTATATCATGCATCTTCTATTACAATCAAATGACATCTCAAAATAATTTAGAGAGAGAGAGAGAGAGAGAGAGAGAGAGAGATAGATAGGATGAGTGGCTTGGAAGGTCCCAAAACGTGAGTGGCTTCAGGAGATAATTAAATTAAGTGACCAAATAGAATTCTGAAAGTGTGGCAATGGGCTTCTAAATTATACTCATAACTAAAATAAAAACTAAAATAAAAACGTCTACAAAATATAATGGGGATTAAATAGCCTTCACAAATACAAGTTCTTGTAAAATGAGGATTAAAAGCCGAGGTTTAAGTATATAGAGGGAATTTCAGATACAATTTAGATTTGGTTGGAGTCAGATTTATTATAAAATAAAAATAAAAACTAAAATTTTAAATTAAAAATATATATATCTATGACTGGGCTCCTGAGGGCCAACTACCATGTTTGCTAGCTCTATGGGCTGGGCTTACGCTATAAAGTGAAAGAATTCAACGGAAAAACAACTGGATTTTCCACACTCATTCAATCCCAATCACAAACCCACAGTTCGTTCTTTGCTTTATACTTTTTCTGATTAGAAAAACTGAAAGCACACACCCATCACCCACGTGTCTCTTAAACAATGACAACCTTTGCTAATTTTAAAAGCATTTTCTTCTAACTACGACAGTGACATTACCTTCCAATAAATTAGGTCATATCATATCATGATATTTCGTGCATGACAATTTTGACAATATATCTTGTTAGTTACGTTCTTAATCGAAGGAAAGTGTGAAGTCTCTTTCTTTGAAAGAGGACAAATAGAAAGTGGTGCACCATACAAAACACAAACACAAATGAGTGGACGTGGAAAATGGGTTGTGCTAGACAAGAGCGTCCTTTTTTTTTCTTTTTTTTCTTTTCTTGATCAATGCTGGACTAGACAAATTTCTAGTTTAGTTTAATTTTAATCACCCATTAATTCCGTGATTTCAGGCTATCATTTCTTCCTTTCTTTTAATAAACAGTAAAAAGTCAGTGATTACTTGCATAAACTGCACACAAAAATACAAATACACCACGTATGCATAAGATAATAATTAATGACACCCACCAACATTTGGGTGGCATAATTGGAAAGATACAAGGGTAACAAGTCTCAAGATTTTGGTTTGAATATGGACAATTAATTGTGTGTTGGTATTCTTTATATCTCATTTTTATCTCAACAGTCCAAAAATAAATATATAAATTTTTCACAACCAAGAATATAGAGTCTCGCTTAAGAGTGAGTAGGATACTACTATGGTCACATCCGAATAGAGAAGTTACACTAGTTGCTCCTCTTTACCCATTTTTTCTTTACCCAAAAAAAAATAAATAAATAAATTAATGACACCCATGTTGGTCTAACTTCTTGTGAGAGGTTTGAAACTTTGAATGCAAGGTAGAACCTTTTGAACTAGTATTATTTAAATTTCGTTAAACTCTAGAAGTTACTTTTAACCAGCACCCATGATAGTTAAACTCCCTCTATAATATTCTTAAATTAAATTTGAAAAATTAAAAAGGGGTTTGTTAATTGTTTGTGTGGCAATTAAAAGGGCTTGTTTAATTTTATCTTATATTTTGTATTGGTCTTGTTTATAATTAAAAGAGATTTTTTTTTTCTTCTTTCAATTTATCTCTATCTCAATTTGTAGTTTGTTAAATCTCTTTCAAAACCTTTTAAAAAAAAAAAAATTCAAAACTAACAGTTAATAATTTGTCATCTAAGATTATAGATTTTTTTATAAATAAATTTACAAAATTCATATTTTGTCATTATATATGATATATGACTTTTCAATTTTTAAATATTAAACCACTTAATTATAATGTTATAGTTACAAAAATGTCGTATTCAGATGACTTTAATAACTGCTTCCTCCAATCAAAAAAAAAAAAAAACTGCTTCTTACCTTCTTCTATTTTTTCAACAAAGTGAGTCTTTTTTTTTTTTTTTTCTGAATTACGAATGAAATATTTATAACAATGTTATTAATTACCTATATTTTATTTAAGTCAATGCTTGATTGCTCTTTAGTGAGACATACAACCTAATACAATATTTTTTACTTTCCCATATGTACTATATATATAAAGTATAGTCAAATTAGAATCTGAATTTTATTGCCATGTCAATGTAGAATGAATTATAATATATATATATATATATATATACACATATATATACATATCAAGATATATTATTATTCATATAAGTTAATAACTCTCAAAATATATATATATATATATATATATATCACTTTTTTAAAAACTCTAGTTTCACCACTGTGGTTTTCCAATGAGAGGATTTGAAGTTTAATCAATTGCAAGAAACGTGTGGTATCAAGAGAATAGAAGCATGGGTATGCTTCACTCCATGTCCCATCAATTAGAACCATTCAGATGTCATTTTTTCTTCAAAGTAAATAGAAGCATCTAAAACGAAAACATAAAGCACCTTTGTTTTCAATACGCGCGATCGACAGACTTTGGCCCAATCCATCTAGTTTTTCAAGAAAATGTATCACACAAATTGTAGGATAAAAATCATGAGGTCACATATTAAGTTTCATAATTTTTTTTAACAACTTCTTGAGTTGGCAGATTAATTGTAACTAGTGTATAATATCATTTTTACTATAACCTCCACTATCATTATTTTTATTTTACATCAATTAAAACTTGCCACCTCTTTAGTTGTAAAAAAAATATTGTAAAATTTATTATGTTTTTAGAATTATTGATTAGAGAATGAGAAAATGTGCGAGATATAAGAGGGACCTATATCAAGAAAGCCAATATCATACTGGTACTAGCCGAACTAAGGAAATATATCGTACCAAGCTACCAGCCATTAAAATGGTATCGATATTCGTCTAAAATGTACTGGATGAAATATCAAATTGCACCAACTGTACTAGAATGCTTCAAGTGTCTCGACTAGTATTGGCATTTCGATCGATATAATTAATATATATATATATATATATATATGTAAAAAGTGGCATTTGAAGGGTTTTGATTTTCTTTTTCTTTTTTTTTCTGGGTGGCAAACGAAGATATCCAAATATCTTCAAGCATCTAACTATTTCCAATAGCAATTGCATGGCATCTCAATAAATGTACATTGCTACATTGATAAAATTCAACCGGCTGAGCTTAAGTAGGAAAACGTGATTAATTATTGCCTTAATTATTTTATTATTACTGCATTGTTCATGCCATCATACTAGGTATTATCAATTTATCTACTGCCTTTTTTTTTCTACCACCAAAAAAAAAAAACCCTACCTCCACTCTTCACCTCCCCCTTGCGCACGTATCTAGCCCAATATCTGAGACAATACATTTTAGCCCATTAATCACCACAATTAAAAAGAATAAAATAGCCTCTCTCCTTTTCAATGTGGGATTAACCATTTTCACTAACTCTTCATCTTCCATATTCACTCCCACATTTTTTCATTTATGTTATAACATTTATTCATTTTAATTATTTAATATTAAAATGCTCCAACAAACCCATTATAGCTCTTTTTTTGTTTCTAAATAAATTTTCATACCTGTGATTAATTTGTGATTTTACCTTCCATTCTTTGTTTTGAGGGAGAAGATATGTCATTTTATTCAAAGATAATGGTTACCAAATTTATAACCATCAATGGTCAGCATATTTTAGTGTCAAACATTCCAAATGGGTTTTGATTTGGATTGACATTGTCTTGCCTGAAAACCAATCTCAAACTGCCAAGTGCTGACCAAGTTTGGTGAATTTCCCACCTTAATTTCTTAAAATCAAACTGCCAAGTGCGACAAATTGACAGTCACGCTAATAAGTTGTGTGGATATTACCACATCAAAGTTGGATGATAATTCTTTCTCAAAAAAAAAGTTGGATGATAATTGATAGGTGTAACACCTGTTTTATGTTCTAAGAAACATTAAATTTTGATATTGACAATCATCGGCTATTAGTGAGAGAGGGGTCACGTCCATCATTTTCCTTATTTATTGAAATATAAATAAATAAATAAATAATATATATATATATATACACACATTGTTACTCTTTCTTTTTGAAGAGGGTAAAATTGTGTGATAAGGCCTGGCAGGCCCAATGGGCCCATGTCCGCAAGCCCAAAGAAGGTAGAACCCATTCTTCGCGTGGGCCCCTGACAGGACGAAGGCCCAAACTTGCCCACCACGTTTCAAGAGGCTTGCTCTACAAGGATGGGAGGCTTGCTCTACAAGGATGGGAGTCTTGCCCAGCAAGCTTGAGGGACTTGCTCTACAAGGAAAGGAGGCAGGACCTCACCACTATAAAAAGGCCCCAACACCCCCACAAAAAGGTACACGTAACTGACCCCTCTCTAGCACTCTAGAGTTGTAAAAAAGCGTTTTCTGACTTAACCTTCGGAGGGTATTTGGCCGGCTCCACACCGGTGCCCTTTGAAGGTGTTTCTGTGTTGTTTCTTTCTTTCAGGCAACGGTCACTCGAGTGCAAGGACTGTGCATCTCACTGGTGAACATTTCGGCATCATCAGTTGGCGCCGTCTGTGGGAAACGACGATCGTGACAAATTAGGCCATTGTCGCCTCCCGGACACAAGAGTTGCATGGTACTCACGCGCTCGATGGCCAACTCCAACGACGTGCAAGGCGACGAGCCGCCAAGGCCCAACGCATTAGAAAGACAGGTCCAGACCCTCGCGGCCGCGGTAGAGCGCCTCACGAAACAGAATCATGACCTGGAGGAACAGCTGCGACAGAAGAATGCGGGGCAAAACGGTCAGGAGGAGAACCAAGGGGACAGCTCCGAAAGAAGAGGGCCTGAGAAGCAAGGGGGCAGTAATGAGCCCAGTAAAACGGAGAGGCGCGATTCGCATATGCCCTCCCTCACAAATGCAGCGCCACCGCCCATCCTCGCGGAGATGCAGGCGATGAAAGAGCAGATGGAGGTCATGATGAACGCCCTTAAGGGACGCGTCTCCAGCGACCTTGACGATTTGGTGAACAGGACGGACTCGCCGTTCACCGCATCAGTCAACTCCTATCCCCTGCCACCGAAGTTCCGGATGCCACAGGTCGAGAGCTATGACGGGGTCAAGGACCCATTAGATCATCTGGAAACCTTCAAGACCATGATGCACCTCCAGGGAGTCCCGGACGAGGTCATGTGTAGGGCCTTCCCTACAACACTGAGGGGCGCGGCGAGAGTCTGGTTTAGCAGGTTGACGCCAAACTCGATTAGTACTTTCAAGGAGCTGAGTGCACTTTTCACCTCGCACTTCATCGGGGGGCACAGGTACAAGAGGTCGACAGCATGCCTAATGAGCATCAGGCAGCGGGAGGACGAGACACTGCGGTTGTACATAACCCGCTTCAACAAGGAAGCCCTCTCCATTGACGAGGCCGACGACAAGATTCTGGTGGCAGCCTTCACGAATGGCCTGCGGAAGGGAAAATTCCTATTCTCCCTGTACAAAAATGACCCGAAGACCATGTCTGAGGTCCTGTACAGGGCCACGAAATACATGAATGCGGAGGACGCACTGTCAGCTAGGGAAGACAAACCCAGGAAGAGGGAGAGACCGGAGGATGCCGGGCAGGACCACGGAAAGAAGAAACCAAGAACGGGAGATAGACGCGAGGATAAGCGTTCTAAACCCCCAGGAGGGAGATTCACGAGGTTCACCCCTCTGAACGCTCCGCTAGACCAGGTGCTGATGCAGATCAAAGATAAGGGATCCCTGACATTCCCGGGAAAGTTAAAGAGCGATCCAGCCAAGCGATCCAGGAACAAGTATTGCCGTTTCCACCGAGATCACGGTCACGACACCGCGGATTGCTACGATCTGAAACAGCAGATAGAGGCCCTCATCAGAGATGGAAAACTGCAGAAGTTCGTCAGCAGAGAAAGGACGGATGTCCAAGCGCGGGAGCAGGCCCCCCGGCGGGAGAATGACCGTCAGAAACCCCCCGTTGGGGAAATAAGGATGATTATAGGGGGCACGGCAGCAACGGGATCGTCCAAGAAGGCCCGGAAGACCTACCTTAGGATGGTCCAACATGTGCAGACCACGGGTTCTGTACCCAAGATGGCGCGGAGAGAAGATCCTATCATTGGGTTCTCGGAGAACGACGCGAGGCGCCTCTACCATCCACACGACGACGCCCTCGTCGTCAGTCTAAGGGTAGGAGAATACAACGTGCACCGGATGCTGGTCGACAACGGCAGCTCGGCGGACATCCTGTACTACCCAGCGTTCCAGCAGATGGGAATAAATAGAGCACGGCTAACACCGACGAATGCCCCTTTGGTTGGCTTTGGGGGAACAAGGATACTCCCATTAGGAGCAATCACGCTCTCGGTGACAGTCGGTGACTATCCGCAGCAGATCACTCAAGACGTGACCTTCTTAGTGGTCGACTGCTCATCCGCGTACAACGGTATCATAGGGCGACCGACGCTGAACTCTTGGAAAGCAGCAACCTCAACATACCACCTGATGGTCAAGTTCCCCACCGAGTACGGGGTTGGAGAGTTACGGGGAGATCAGGTGGCCGCCCGGGAATGCTATGTCGCCATGCTGGAAATGGAGGATCACCAGCAGACGTTATGCATTGGCGAACAGCGGACCGTCGCAGAGCCGGTAGAGGAGTTGGAAGAAATCACTCTCGATGAATCAAGACCCGGACGGACGACAAGAATGGGCACCATGGCCAGCCAGACGATAAGGCAAGATCTGGCAACCTTCCTGAAGAGTAATAAGGACATATTCGCGTGGAGTCACGAAGATATGCCAGGGATCGATCCGTCAGTAATAGTACATCAGCTGCATGTCAACCCGGACTCCCCCCCGGTCCGGCAGAAGAAGCGGGTGTTCGCGCCGGAACGGGATGAAGCGGTTGCGGAAGAAGTTAGAAAGCTGCTGGAAGCAGGGTTCATCCGAGAAGTCTACTACCCCGACTGGCTAGCAAATGTAGTCATGGTAAAAAAGAGTAGCGGAAAGTGGAGAATGTGCGTTGACTTCACGGACCTGAACCGGGCGTGCCCAAAAGACAGCTATCCACTCCCGAGGATAGACACTCTGGTGGACTCGACGGCCAGACACGAGCTCTTGAGTTTCATGGACGCCTTCTCAGGCTACAACCAGATTAAAATGGGGGAGGAGGATCAGGAGAAAACCTCTTTCGTGACCAGCCAAGGACTTTTCTGTTACAAGGTAATGCCGTTCGGACTCAAGAACGCGGGGGCCACGTATCAAAGACTGATGAACAAGATGTTCGCGCACCAGCTCGGCAGGAACGTACAAGTCTATGTCGACGACATGTTGGTAAAGAGCGTGCGCGAGGGCAACCATCTCAGCGACCTTCAGGAGACATTCGACACCCTTCGGTC
Source organism: Quercus wislizeni (assembly GCA_023055345.1). NCBI lineage: Eukaryota > Viridiplantae > Streptophyta > Magnoliopsida > Fagales > Fagaceae > Quercus > Quercus wislizeni. The sequence goes on from JALGQJ010000002.1 coordinate 41,849,754, forward strand.
GTACAACATGAAGCTGAACCCAGGTAAATGTGTGTTCGGGGTTACGGCCGGGAAATTCTTGGGATTTATGGTTTCCCAAAGGGGCATAGAGGTCAACCCAGAGAAAGTGCGAGCCATAATGGAGTTAGAACCCCCGAAGACAGTAAAGGCAGTTCAGAGCTTGAACGGGAAGGTTGCGGCCCTGAACAGATTCGTCTCCAAAGCGACGGATAGGTGCTTGCCCTTCTTCCGAGTACTGAAGAAATCGTTCGAATGGACGGACGAATGCCAAAGAGCATTCGAAGATTTGAAGAGGTACCTATCGTCACCGCCACTTCTCAGTCCATCCGTACCCGGGGAGGAGCTGTACCTCTACATTGCAGTCTCACAGGCCGCAGTCAGTGCAGCCCTGGTGCGGGAAGACGGACACTCCCAAAGACCCGTCTATTTTGTGAGCAGGGCGTTCCGAGGAGCGGAAGAAAGGTACCCACGGATTGAGAAATTGGCTCTTGCCTTAATGACCGCAGCACGGAAACTCAAACCGTATTTCCAGGCCCACGTGATCGTGGTCCTGACGGACCAACCTCTGAGGAGAGCAATGGGCAACCCCGAGGCGGCAGGAAGGATGGCATTGTGGGCAATTGAGCTGAGCGAATTCGACGTGCGCTACCGTCCGCGGACCTCGATAAAGGGGCAAGCGGTGGCAGATTTCATAGCCGAGTACACTCAGCCGGAAGGCGAGGGGGCAGAAGGGCCGAAATTGTGGATCATCCACACGGACGGATCATCAAATCAGCACTCAGGAGGAGCCGGCGTAGTCATACGGACACCAGAAGGGGACAAAATCGAGTGCATGATAAGACTAGACTTCCCTACAACCAACAACGAAGCGGAGTATGAAGCCTTGATAGCCGGATTAGATCTCGCAAAGGCCGCGGGCGCAGGTAACATGGCCATACATTGCGACTCTCAGGTGATAACCAGTCAGATCAATGGCGATTTCGAGTGTAGGAACGAACGGATGAAGAAGTACCTGGTGGAGGTGAAGGGTCGAATCGCAGGCCTCGAGGTCAAATTCATTCAGATTCCACGGGAGGAAAACGAGTGCGCCGACCGTCTGGCCAAAGCAGCCTCCGCGGAGTTCATGAATGCGCCTAAACAGGTATTATCCTTCGTTCAAACTCACCCACTCATTGATGATAGAAAAAAGATACAGGCGATAGATGTTAGAGAGGACTGGACCACGCCCTTAAAAGGATACCTACAGTCGGGCTCTCTGCCAGACGGAAAGGATGCTGCAAGGAGGCTGAAGGTCCGGGCCACACGATTCGTGCTGATCAACGACACTTTGTACAAGAGAGGTTTCTCCCGGCCTTACCTAAGGTGTCTAGGCCAGGGCGAAGCAGAATATGTGATGAGGGAAGTCCACGAGGGGATTTGCGGGAATCACTCTGGAGCACGGTCTCTAGTGCACAAACTTGTCCGAGCCGGGTACTACTGGCCCACGATGCTCACGGACGCCCAATCGTATGTGAAGGCCTGTGACAAGTGCCAGAGGTTCAGTAACCTAATCAGACGACCATCAGAAGAACTCTCACCCATCACGGCCCCATGGCCGTTCGCGCAATGGGGATTAGACATCATGGGCCCTTTCCCAACGGCTCTAAGGCAGCTAAAGTTCCTCGTAGTCGGCATCGACTACTTCACGAAGTGGGTCGAAGCAGAACCCCTCGCCACTATCACCGAGAAGAATATCCGTGCTTTCGTATGGAAAAACATCGTATGCAGGTTCGGGATCCCGAGGGTGCTTATCTCCGACAATGGAAAACAGTTCGATAACGGCGCTTTCAAGAATTTCTGTTCAGAGCTGGGCATTCGGAATCATTACTCCTCACCAGCACACCCGCAAGCAAACGGACAGGTAGAAGTCACAAACAGGACACTACTAAAGATCATCAAGACCAGGCTCGAGGGGGCAAAGGGTATTTGGCCAGACGAGCTGCCAAGCGTATTGTGGGCATATCGGACGACCGCAAGGACACCAACTGGGGAGACCCCGTTCCGACTTGCATACGGAGCCGAAGCAGTCATACCAGCAGAAATCGGCCTCACCAGCTACCGCGTGCAGAACTACACGGAGGACAAGAACGAGGAAGCAATGCGCCTTCAGCTAGACTTGGTGGACGAGGTCCGGGCAGTGGCTGAACAAAGATTGGCGCGATACCAGAACCTCATGTCGAAGAACTACGACTCAAAGGTGAGGCACAGAGATTTCCAGATCGGCGACCTGGTACTCCGAAAGGTCATGGGTGCTACTAAGGACCCTACTCAGGGAAAGCTCGGACCAAATTGGGAAGGACCGTATAGAATCACATCATGGCATAGGAAGGGCACATACCATCTTGAGACCATGGACGGAAGAAAACTCCAGCATCCGTGGAACACGGAGCACCTTCGAAGATATTACCAGTAGAAGTCAAGTTTTAATCCCCCAATGTATATTTACTAGATTTCAGTTATTTTGTAGCAGTCTGGCAACTACTTTCGAACTTTTTTTTTGGAACCTTTGTTAGCCCAAGAAGGGGCAGGTACTTTCCTCTACAAGATCGAATTTAATGAAGGAACGTTCAGAACATTGCTGTGTAAATCTTGCTACTAAACGACTGCTATCGAAAAAGAGGACGGACCCCACTATGGGCCACCAAACTTACAAGTCCCAAAGAGGACGGGCCCCACCATGGGTCAAAAAATTTACAAGTCCTAAAAATAGGACGGACCCCACCATGGGTCAGGAAATTTGCAAGTCCTAAAAAGGACGGACCCCACCATGGGTCAAAAAAAAAAAAAATTACAAGTCCTAAAGAGGACGGACCCCACTATGGGCCACAAAACTTACAAGTCCCAAAGAGGACGGGCCCCACCATGGGTCAGTAATTTACAAGTCCTAAAGAGGACGGACCCCACCATGGGTTAGTAATTTACAATTCCTAAAAAGAGGACGGACCCCACCATGGGTCAGAAAATTTGCAAGTCCTAAAGAGGACGGACCCCACGATGGGCCAGAAAACTTACAAGTCCCAAAGAGGACGGACCCCACCATGGGTCACAAAACTTACAAGTCCTAAAGAGGACGGACCCCACCATGGGTTAGTAATTTACAATTCCTAAAAAGAGGACGGACCCCACCATGGGTCAGAAAATTTGCAAGTCCTAAAGAGGACGGACCCCACGATGGGCCAGAAAACTTACAAGTCCCAAAGAGGACGGACCCCACCATGGGTCACAAAACTTACAAGTCCCAAAGAGGACGGACACGACCATGGTTTGTAAATTCATACAGATCCACTAAGTAGACGGACACCAACATGCGCTAGATATGTACACGAGTGCAAAAAATGAACGGACCCAACTGGGTCACAAACATAAAGGTCCACGACGTGAACGGATCGAATTAAACAAGTATTTAATATCAAGACGGAGCATACCTCAACATTGTCAATACGATATTAAGAGAAGCATTTAAATAAATCAGTTTAAATGTCAAATACAAATGATGTAAAACAAGCCCTACACACGACGGGCAAAAATCCAATGAGTTTTCCGATATAATTAATACAAAACAAAAAACGTCTACACGCTGGGGGCGACGGGGTCTTTGGGCTCTGGGGTCTTCGCTTCTTCAGCTTGAGGCTCAGGGGCGACGGAGACAGGATTCTCCTCGGCAAAAAGGTCGGCAGTGTCGTCAGAGGCGTCTGGTTGGACGGACATGCCTTCCGCGACGTTGATATCGACGGCTGAAAAGTCGAGCTTGGGGTATAGAGCCTTGGCCTGACGGAGGGCATCCTCAAAGCCATCGGTATACGAAGACCCAAGCTCCGTCAAGAGGGCGTCCGAGTCGCGGTACTCTTGGACGGCCTTCTCCTTGGCCAGACGGAGCTCGTCCTCCTTATCTTCCAGGACGGCTTTGAGTTCTTCCACCGTCCTCTGAAGCTCGTCCCTCACCTCCTCAGCCAGCTTGAGTTTTTTCTCCGTCACAACCTTCCAGTTTTTGAGCTCGAGCAGCTCCTCCTCCGTCACCCTGGCTTGGTCACGGACCCTCTCCAACGCCGTCTCATTGCGAAGAGCCCGGTCCATCAGACCCTTCGTCATGAGCATAGCCTGACGATCAAATTAGACTTGGTAAAAAAAAAAATGATGATAACAAAAGAAATTGAAAGATGAATGGTGACGGGTACTTACTTGGGCAATGCTGAAGAGGCCCGTCTCCCCCATGGCCTCCGTCGAATGGTTACCCAAATCCTCGTAGTCCTCGCTCCCAATGATGGAGGAGATCTTCCCCAGGGCATATTTTGGGTCCTCGCGGAGTAGGACGGGCGGTTTCTTCTGGCTGCCCGGAGGAGCAACCATCAGGCCTTTCCCCGCCCCAGGCTTCGCTGGGGTCACCGTTTTCTTTCCCTCCGCCATAAGGCCTATGACGGGCTCCGTAGAAACTTTCTGTTTCTTGGGCGCACGGTCGACCCTGGGTATCGGCCTCTTCGCCAGGGGCCTACTCGAGCCCGTCCCCATCGCCCCTATGTCCGTCTCTTTGTTTTTGGCGGCTTTGCTTCTGATGACGGCCCTCCTCTTCGCGTCGTCCATCTCTGTAGGAACAAGAGTGGACGGGTGAAACTCAGAACGGATGAACAAAAGAGAAAAGATGTGACGGACTTACGCTGACGGGTGCGTTCCTCGTATTTTATCGCGGCGGCTGTAGGCTCCGGTCCGTCGCAATACCAGTGGACGGTGTTTAGATTGACAAGCTTCGCCCAAGTCCGTTCCTCTGGTTTCGTCTTTGAAAAAATCTTCTCCAAGAAACTGAACTCCTCTATGTCAACTTGAGGACGCCGTCGCACTGAAAAAAAGACGGAAAGAAAGTTAGGACGGCTGTTAAAAAGTTAATGTAAAATTACCTACGTAACACGACGGGCTGAACTGTACCGGACGGGTCCAAAATGCCCCACGTTTTGTCGACGGGCAGAAAATCCGTCTCCCCCGGGTGGCACATCCAACCGTCACCCTCCAGGAAGAAGTAACGGCTCTTCCAATCTCGGTTGGAGTCCGGGGTCTCATAAATGACTTTCAGGACGGACTTCCTAGGAACAAAACTGTACATGCCCCTCGACTTGTCTATCTCGTCCGGACGGTAGCAATGGAGGAACTCCCGTGCAGTCAACGACCTCGTGCCGTTGGACATGGCTCCGTACAAGACCTCCATTGCAATAAAAACCCTCCAGGCGTTGGGGGAAACCTGGCTGACGGATATGCCTAAGAAGTGGAGGAGTTCTCGTTTTACCCTGTTCAGGGGGAACCTAAGTCCGGCTTTCAACGCTTGTTCGTACACCCCCAAGTCATCCACCCCGTCGTAATAACACTTCTCGGATTTGTAGGGTAGACGGATGGGGATGTGATCAGGTATTTGGTAGATCGCCCTAATTGTCTTGAAGTGGACCTCCTTAATTGTTGACACAAATTTGTGCACCGTCCACTCAGGCAGCATGACGAACTCCCTTAGTCCGTCATCCCCGACTACCGTTCTATGTTCTCCACCGTCGTCTGAACCTTCCCCTGGTTCGGCCAACTCCGTATCCTCATTTGTTGAGGACGGTGAAGTGGCAGACGGAGTCCTCTCGATCAATTCGTCCGGATCTTTGTGACCAGACGGGTATAGTTCCTCGTAACCCGCTCCGTCGCGGACGAAGGACTGGTTACTCGACGCACTAGACATTTCCTACAACGGATTGACAAAGCCTAAGACGGACTGTCTAAAATAAAAAAGGGAAGAGACGGATGCAAAAAGTCTAATGTTTCTATCATGACTAATATGAAAACTGAAGGAACATCAAGAGGACGGATAGGATCACTTACCGAATAAAGGAGCGAACGGATTGATCTCGTTGCTGGAAGATGTGGACGGGTAAACTCTGACAAGCGACGGACTAGCTCTGACAGTGAATTTTCTACGCAAAGTAGAAAAATGAAAGAGAAATGTTGGTTTTTATAGGTGGAGTGCACGGAAGACGAAGCGGCACTTCGATCCAAGATACGGACCAATCTACGAGTGACACGTGTCTTCGTCTTAAATGCTTCTGTAGTCTGTCAGACCCCCACAATCATGACGGTTCCCCTATCCGTCGCCCCCCTTTCCGGAGATCCTTATCACCATCCGTTGAACTCTGGTCGTCACGTCTATTACTCCGTCTTCCACCATTCTGTACTTATGGTTGCCGCCCCCAGTTCTTTGTTACCGTTCTCTCATGCACACCCGTCACCTCCTTAAAGACGGACCATCTCTCTTGTTTGTTTTTGACCGTCCCCCCAATTGACCGTCCTCACAACGGAGACGGGTCAAATGGGGTGAAGGGGGCAGCTGAAGAGGGTAAAATTGTGTGATAAGGCCTGGCAGGCCCAATGGGCCCATGTCCGCAAGCCCAAAGAAGGTAGAACCCATTCTTCGCGTGGGCCCCTGACAGGACGAAGGCCCAAACTTGCCCACCACGTTTCAAGAGGCTTGCTCTACAAGGATGGGAGGCTTGCTCTACAAGGATGGGAGTCTTGCCCAGCAAGCTTGAGGGACTTGCTCTACAAGGAAAGGAGGCAGGACCTCACCACTATAAAAAGGCCCCAACACCCCCACAAAAAGGTACACGTAACTGACCCCTCTCTAGCACTCTAGAGTTGTAAAAAAGCGTTTTCTGACTTAACCTTCGGAGGGTATTTGGCCGGCTCCACACCGGTGCCCTTTGAAGGTGTTTCTGTGTTGTTTCTTTCTTTCAGGCAACGGTCACTCGAGTGCAAGGACTGTGCATCTCACTGGTGAACATTTCGGCATCATCACTTTTCTTTTTCTTTTTTTTGGGGGGGGTGAATCATCACGTCAATTGTTAAGCCTACACCTATGATTTGAATTTTTCTTCCTCAAATTGAATGAATTTAAAATAAAATAAACACATATACATAGGATTTGAATTAACCAAAGATCATATAGCAATAAATAGATTATTACTATTTTTAATTTTTAACGTTGTCAACTGATCAGATTTGAATATATATATATATATATATATATATATATAAATTTGAAAATAATTATCTCATACATACATCTTTTACTAAGTGCTCACATAAATATACACTCTATTACTTAAGTAAAAATACTAAAGTTACTCAAATTTTATTGAGAAAAAAAAAAATCACTTGCAAGAAAATGATTTATGCCACTTATTAATATATTAAATTGATGTGTAATTGATAATATATAGAAAATTTTATAATATTCTTAATTACACTACTCAACCTAAGTTAAAAAAATATATTAAAAAATACGTAAAAATTACTTCTTCTTTTTTTTTTTTGTTGATAAACACGTAAAAATTACTTTGTCCATACACCACATATCGAGATCGGTCCCCTACACAATACTTTCTATCTCTATCATATAATTAATATATATAGTGGCAAACAGACAACAGTACCTTCATCTCTCTCTCTCTCTCTCTCTCTCAACTTTTCGTTTTAATATTTTCGTGTGCATATACCTCAGAGTCATGTCACAATAATGTCAACATAACTTTACTGTTTATATATATATGATATCTCGCGATAATTTGGAACATATCAAAAAAATCGGAATCGGAGAAGAACTTTAATTGGGGTATTGAATAAGTCGAGGAGAAAAGTAGAAAGTAGAAAGAAAGAGTGGTTGCAATAGCAATAGCAAAAGCAAATTGGCCATAAATGTAGTGTCTAAAAGATACACGGAAAGTCCAATATAGAAGTCTTCTAAAACAAATGAATGGACGTGGAAAATATGGTACAAAATTGTTTGACTATGAATTATATGATAGACATTTGGAAGAAGGTTTATTTAGCTTCACCTGCGCTGCATGGCATATACATAGGGGCACTATCAAACACAGGTGTAACCTAGCTATATATATATAGTGCATGCTGTGGTCCAGGAGAAAATATTACAACTGCATATTTCTCTTCTCTCACACCTGTGAGTCTCACCGACTTGTAAGAGGGAGGAAGCTTACACCCGTAACAAAGCGTACTACCTCGTGGTCCAATCCACCATTTTCTTTCTTCATTTTTATTTGTGGAATAGGATATCCAATTTAGGATCAGAATAATACTTTAAGCTCTGCCTTTTGCTTTGAAAAGAAATAATGAGATTGATCCGTCCAAAATAAGATTATACAAAATGTACATATATATATAGCACAGTCTCATTCTCATGCATTAATTTTTTTTTTTTTTTTTCCAACTCAAGAAAACAAAAAAGGGTTGTATCTTCCCCATAGTGCTCATTTAAGAGAAATTATTTTATTAGTTCATTTATTTTGAAAGATAAGCTAAATAAAAATATAGTTGTATTTTAAAAAAATAAAAATAAAAGGTTGTATATTAGTATAATAAATTGAATATACAACAACAAACAAGTTGAAATATTAGGATTTAGGTTGTTTGCGTAAAAGTTAATATTAGAATTCTCGAAAATATAGAAGAATAGTTTGACTAAAGTTCTTTTAGCCTCGCTTTCAAAAAAAAAAAAAAAAAGGTTCTTTTAGCTTCTGTTTGAAAACAACTTATTTAATTGAAATTGAAATTTTTTTTTACTGAAAGTACTATAAATAGAGCTTAAAATTAGTTGAAATAATACAATGAGACTCATAAATAGTACTAAAAAATGAAATGGAACTCATAAATAGTATCAAAAATAAATTAAATAGTAAAAAAAACTGCCCAAAATAAACTATCTCAAACGCAACCTTAATATATATAGGATAGATTGTTTATACACATATATAAATAATCCATCCTTAGTTTTAAAATTTTAGAATTGATTATGAATTCTTAATAGATTAATCAATATTAGTATAAATTTTGTTTAATTTATACGGGTGCCAAGAGCCACGTTTATGCAGTTGACTGAACCTAACCTTGAAAGGTTGGTATCATTGGAAAGGAACAATTGTTCAAACAACAAGCTGGCTAGTCACAATTGGGTGGTTTGCCTGAGCCAATACCAGGTTGGTGAAAGGGACCCCCTTCATTATTTGATGTGAGATTACGTGGCATCCATTAGTTTTAGAACATGGAGGGTCCAGATTTCATGAAGTTCATGCAACAGTTGTGAAGATGTCACAATTTTGATGGATAAGGTATCCAAAATTTCAAAGGAAGTGTACTACTCAACTCACCATTTTTTGATGAGAAAGTTTAGAAAATTCTAGTAACACATCATTTCTATGTCTATTTTCACAACTACCTGATATAGTTGATTATGTGTAACAGAAAAAAAATAATAGGTATATGTGAAACTGACAGACAATCAATCGCAATTTGCCACAAAAAATAATGGGAAAATAGATGTAAAATTGATATTGTAGTTCTAGAATAACTCAATCGAAAGTATATGAATACAAAAAATTGCACATCTAACTAATGTGACATTATTAATGATAGATATATATAAAAAGGATAAATAAATAAAAAATAAAAAAAAAAGCTATATCAATGATAGATCCAAATAAAAACTAGTAAAATTTTGTCAATTTTACTACTATGAAAAATGTTGTGAATTTTTTTTGTGTATGCATTGACATATTGATGTATTGTAATGGAGCCGTTTAGTAGTGATCATTACATTTCTTTAAAATATTGCAATAGACTTATACTTTGGGTGGCCGACTAAAAAAAATACACTTATGATTATGACTTCTTTTTTTGGGATAAAAATTATTAGGACTTATCAAAGAGGTCTGAATAAGATACTTTATCATATAGTGGTTGGATTTGCTTGGAAAGAAAATGAATTAGGAAAGTACTTATTAGTCCTACAATCAACACACACACACACACGTATATATAGAGAGAGAGAGTTGGGGTGAGATAATTTGAACTCTTAAGCCTTTTTGTGGGGGGGGGGGGGGGGGGGGGAATATATATATATATATATATATATATATATATTCTTCCCTTATTTGGGAGTTTAAGTGAGAGGGAATGAAATAGGTAGGAGAGAACACTCATTCCTCTTTATTCCCTTAAAACCTCAAATTTTCATTACCCCAAAAATTGAGAGAAATAGGAGGGAATAGAATTAAATTTAAAGAATTTTTTACTACAACTCTCAAAATACCCTCATATATTCAACCCTTTTTATTTTAAAATAAGGGTCTAATTGTAATAATGTCATAAAATTATTTCATTTTATTCTCTCTATGTTATTCCCAAATAAGATTACTTACATTTCATTCATTTCCATTCATTTATCTTAAAACATCCAATCAATGTTACTTAATTCTATTTCATTTCATTCTTTTCCATTCATTTCACTTGCTTAAATACATTCAATTCCATTCCCTTATGATCATTCTATTCCATTCCATTCTATTCCCTTATGAACTCCCAAATAAAGTTTAGATGTCTTCGATGAAAACACTAAAAAATATCAATTAAACTACAATGCTCTTGGTAAAACAAAAAATATATGTATGTGATAAAGTGAAAGATTGGATTTTTGAAAGAAGGTACCTTAATCAAAATCACTACCTTAATTAAATTCAATTATCTTCTTGAATAAAAGATAATATATTTTGTGTGACCTCAAAATCAAATACATTTAATTGAGTATCTTAACGTACGTGAACGCATAGAAAGAACTCTTTGTAGATGTTGCCCTTACTAAAATTAAAGGAACTTGTCAGAGTCTTGGGTCATATTTGGCAAGACAGCTTTAATAAAGAATGGTAAAGGCGCGTGGGATTATGCTTTCTGTTGATAAAGAAAGGAACATATTCAGACTATGCAGTCCATGTCCATTATTGGTCTAATCTAAACAGAGTTCATTTTAATTTCTTTTTTTATATTTTATATGATTGTGTTGTTGATCCATTAATAACGATGGGAATGAGAGAAACAGACAATTAAATTTCACATATATTTGCATCTTCAACTTCAAGGAATTGCTTTGCTTTGATGTCTTTGGTTCTTGGTCAACAAACATTTGAGTATATAAGCAAAAACTTTTCTTTTCTTTTCTTTTTCTAGCTACAGTGGCGTTGCTTTCATATTGCAAGTATTTAAGAAATATATAATGAAAAAGAGAGAAAATATGGTACCACGGCGTCCTATCAAACTTTTTGTTTATAATTATAAACTCTTACTGTGATTTATATAATTTTAAATCACTCAATATGTTAAACATCTTTTATACGTTAGATAGTTAGATAATTGAGTGATTTATAAATTCAATACTTATTTTAATTGAAATAAAAGTTATTTTATATAGTATATAATTACTTTAAAATATAAATAAATATATATACTTAACTTCTTCAAGCTGAAATTTGAAAATTACTACCTTCTCAACTTTGATGAGACATTGTCCAGATCGAGATCACAATTTATCCTTAGTCAAAAGTGTCATTTTCGTTTATTTTTAAACTTTTTCAGTTTCTTTAACTTGAATTAATGAACCACTCTTTCCTATTAATGTATTAATTAGTAGGTCTTCAATGTATGTGAACGTGACAAACCATCTCAATTTCATTTATATTAATCTAGACTCACGTCACATTTGCATGGATATATCTTTTTCTTTCTTTTCTTTTTTTTTTTTCTTTTTTTTGATTCTATACTTTCTCACGTTCACACTAACTTAATTTATGAATAAATGTTTCTTAATTGTTCAACATTTAACATCAAGTATAAAAAAAAATTCTCAACAAAGAAGTATAAAAAATTTCCTTCAGCTTAATAATAATAATAATAATTTTACCGTTAAACTAATGCGCCCGTTCACACCATTCACTTGGTCCTAATTTTAGAAGCAACGCTTCTCAATTTTCCTATACTTTGACATTGATCCAAATATATTAAAAGAATTATTATTCGGTAATTTTGACCCTCAATTTTTAGTATTCCAAATTTCCAATCCTTCTATTCCACATTCCTAATTTTTCTTAATTAAGTTGTATTTCTTATATTGAATTTCTTTCCTTCTTAATCTAAAACTCTTAGATTTTTGGGTCTAAGTGATAATGGTTTTCATTCCAACAAAAAATTATTTCATAAGATCCCCCTTTCCCTAACAAGGATTTGGCACAATGTAAAAGAGAAAATACGTTTCTTTTTAGGTCTTTCAAAAAGTTACCTGAAATTTATTGCAAAAAAATGCTCAATGGGAATTTTACTGAATTGATTCAGACTCAGTAACGAAGATTCATCTGCATTGGATATCATGCACCGTTTTATCATGTGGTCAAGAATCGACCAGTGGTAATATCCTTTGTGGGTTACTTTTCTTTATTCCACATAATTAAAAACCCTCCATCTATTAAAAAGAAACTCCATAAACTGTTGGGAAACTCTAGTAAAATGAAGCATATATACCTTTAATGCATCTAATTTAAAAATAAATAAAAAATGAAAACTTTCCAAAAACTTGAATCTTTATCAAGTTTTGATCAAACCTTTGACCGTTTTGATCTTCACCTTAATACAGGGGCGGAGCCAAGGGGGGTCGAAAGGGGGCAGATGCCCCGGCCCCTGACCTTCCCCCAAACTCTTTTAATATAGCAGCCCAATGCTTATTCCCCCCCCCCCCCCCCCCCCACTAGATTTTTAGATTAGTTTGCTATTTTTAACTAAGAGTCAAGAGATAAGCATTGCAATTTTTTTTTGATAAGAAAAGATAAGTTTTACATATTATTTATAAAAAATAAAATAAATAAAATAAAATAAAATAAAAAACTAATAACTTAATTATGGACTCACGATAGTTTTTTTTTTCTTTCTTTTCTAATTATTATTAGAAGTCCTACGGAACTTTTTGTGTTTTACATTAATTGAAAATCAATAATTTTGAGAGTTGAAAATCAATAATTTTGAGGGAATCTCAGCTAGCTATTCCATGGGTTTTTTGGGTCAACAAGCTGTTATTGCTGCAAAGTTTCAAAAGTTGGGAAAAATAATCTGTTTTAAAGTCATGAAGGGGAGTTTCACGCTTGCTCCCTTGGCTCTCTAAACTTCTAAATTTAAAGTGTCTAGAGGAAATCCTTACTAATTTTTAAGATGTGCTTAAAGTTGCATCATTTTCAAAGGTGTTTTGTAACTTTTGTTAGTTCTAAATAACCAAAGTCATTTATAGCCAAGGTTTGTTTTGACGTTTTTGCAATTATAATTGAAAATCATGAACACGATTTCAGCTGTGTTTCATTCACATAATATGTAACTATTGCTATTCTTTTTAATCTTGCCCCTCCTAAACTAAAATCCTAGCTCCGCCACTGCCTTAATATATGTATGTCGAAGAGTGTGGGCTCCTCCCTTGTTTATAATCCCATAGAACCGACTATGCTAAGGAGAGAGAGAGAAAATAGATTTTTCTCTCGTCCTTGATGTAGCCGCCACTCTCTAGGATTTCTCCTTAACAAGAATGATTTTCAAACACACGTGTAGTGTGTGTTTCATTAATATGCCTGGCACTATAAGACCATTCACATCCATGTACAAAGAAAAACGTGTAAATTTTACATAGTTTTACTTAAAAATAATTCATATCCATTTGTATATAATTGTATAAATTTACAAGTTTGCTATAGTAACCGTATAAATTTATACTGACACTATTTATTTTGTATTTAGTTATTTATTCTTGCTTTACGTATCTCGAGAATAAGGAAGAGAGTGAATGATGGTTATTGTATGTGAAAAAAGAGAAACAATTTTAAAAAATTAAGAAAAATTAATATTTTAATAAAATGTAATGTAAAATAAATAGTCTGATATAGGGTGTTTTGAAAAATAAGTATGTAAAATAGAAAAAGTAAGTTCCTATGCTAAAATAAACAAATTTTTTTTTGCACAAGCTAATGCGAATACTCATTGTTTATTTAGCTTTTTGCTAAAAAATAATTTGCTAAAAGTGTGCTAAAATATACTTGTACTTTGAAAATGTGATAAAAAGTAATTAAAAAAATGAGGGGTTTTAAAAAAAATGTACATAAAAAATAAAAAATAAAAAGCTTGCTTATAAACTAGTCCCAAATATGTCTCTAAAGGGTGTCATATAGCTTGAGGTAAGACCAAAGTGAAAAATAAAAATCTAGCTCGACTAAGCCTCACTTGAGCTCTTGTTATCTCTTAACTAGCCTAAAGTTAGGGGTGGCAAAATTGGACACGACCCGTGAACCCAACACGATATGACATGAAATTAGCAGGTTATGGGTTGAGGTTTAATGGGTTTGTGTCATATTCGAGTTGGCATGACTGACCCGTTTAATAAATGGGTTGGGTTAATGTTCAACATATGGAACCCGTTTGACCTATTTGACTTGTTTAATTAAATGACATTTTACTAATATATCCATCAAACCCAAGATACATAAACTTATTAGTTGTTGTGGTTTATTTTCTTTGACATATTGTGATTGATTATTTGTGATATTTAGATACGCTTTAATTTTAAATAATTATTTGTGATGCAATTACTTGTTAGTTTTAAATTTTATATTAAAAATATTTGTTTGTTTGTTTTTTCATAAATTTTTTTTTTTTTCATTTTGATAAAATTTGATAAATAGGTCGACATGACTAACTCGTTTAGTAAATGGGTCGTGTAGGGTCACAATTTGCGGCCCAAGCCCAAATTATATGGGGTCTTGGTCCTATGAGCCCAATACAATGAATTTGTAGAGAGTGGGTCAAAGAACTGGGCCCAAATGAATTGGATAACGGCTAATATGGATGTGGAAGATGATTAAGCAGGAACAAGGAGCATAGAGTTGAATGAATTCACTATCTGAGGACACAAGTGTTCATGTCCAAGGAGGCATTCGTTTATATAAATTGCCTAAACAGAATACAAGTGCAATTTAGATTGCTACAGAGTTCTTTTCTTTGTTTTTCCCTCCTCCTTCTCTCTAGGGTCTCTACCCTTATTTATACTATATCTCTTCCTTCATCTTTACCCTACACGTGGACAGTTGATGGTTTATGCTGATACTTGTCCCATCAGCCCCCTCTAGAAGTCTTCTGGAGTAGTTGAAAGGCTGAAAAGTATGGTTCAGTAAGCTGTAGCGCATTTAATGCGGTAGCAACTTTTTCCTAGATATTTGTCCTGTTCCTTCTTAATACTTATCCTATTCCACGGAATGGTCCGGAGTATCGCTCTTAATGGCAGACCATCCCTTTTGTCCTCAGCATTGCCTAGCCGAGGAAGGGTTCTTTCTCGAATCGCTCCCTGAATGATTTCGATTAGATTCCATTCCTTCACTTACTAACGCAAAGCCTTTCAGAAATGTTTTTCTTGTCCTCGGGCTACCTCAAGTCCTCGGATTGGGCCCTTGGTCCAACACATGCACAGATTCGGGTTGCCTAGCCTTTTACCCCCATAATAGCCCCTCGAGATCTTTTTTTCCTACTCCATGGGGGGGGGAAAGGAGGATCTCGATGTGATAGTTACCCCTCATTTATCATTCTTGAATGTGAGGCGTCTTTTGAACTATCCAAGCCGCGTCCTTGACATTTCAATACACGAGGTATGCTTTCATTAAATTATTACGGATCCATGTTCCTCATTTTAATGACGCGATGCGAATCCAACGGTTTGAGCGCTTCATTGGAATTTGAGCGAGATTCGTCCCGCCCAAAACTCTTCGTCTCCTCTTTGAATTTCATGAGAACTAGTTCCCACTAGACTTCGCCTTCTATATAAGGCGCCCAGGGGAATCGTTCTTCCTCATTTTTACAGATTCTTGAGTTCTCGAGAAATCCCAAGTTCTCCATTTCTAGAGACCTTCTCAATGACCTTGATAGGATGATAGTCAAAGCCTTAGGAGTGGGATGGCCAAGGATAAGGGCAAGGGTAGGGAAACCAAGCCCTCCCTAGAAACCAAGGATGCTGTCAAGATCCAAGATGACGCAGTTAAAGCGAAGGAGGCAAAGGCCAAAGATGTTCCTGCCTTTCAACCGAGTAAGGAGGGAGATCGCGTCAAATTTTTGGTGCGACAAAGTTTGGGGCTCACCTTGATAGCAGAACATCCGGTAGTCAGGAGAAAAAGGGGCCCATCAAGCGATTCTGCCTATTCTTCTTTCTCATCGCCGATACCATCCATGCTTGTTCGATTGCTACTAGAACAAGATTGTGGATCTACCATTCCACCGAACTTTCTCTTTTGTAGTTAACTATAAAACAAGCCTGCCTAGGCCACTTTGTATTTGATGTACCTTTCCTTTATTTAATAAAAAGGACTAAATTTTTTTTTTTAATTCATTAGTCTTTCTTTTCTCTATAATAATTATTTTATGAATGGGAATGTTGTTCTTTTTCCCTCTGATGGGATTTAAAGTGTTGACGCCAATGAAAAGTTGTCACCTTGATTTTATCAAAGCCGACAGTAGCATACGGCTACTAACTTAAACAAACTAACCACGTAGAAATAATTAGGAAAATGACCGTGTGCTTATGGTACGAACTGTGCAATCATCAAGGAATGTTGAATCTAAAACAGGTGATCCGAGGGGACCATCGTGTACTTAGGTTACGTCCAACATTCATAAAGACGTCGTAGCATTAATCTCTCCTAAGCGTCTAGTCCAAGGACCCAGGCACGCCTTAGGTTCTGTTTAAGCACTTAGAAAGATGTCAGTGTGTGTTAATTTCCCCAAAGCAGGAGATCTGAGGGACCTGACGTAGCTAAGATTCTGTTTAAGCACTTAGAAAGATGTCAGTGTGTGTTAATTTCCCCAAAATAGGAGGTCTAAGGGACCCAACGTAGCTAAGGTTCTGTTTAACCAATTAGAAAGATGTCATAGTGTTAATTTCCCCCAAGCGTCTGGTCTGAGGACTTAGGCACGCCTTAGGTTCTGTTTAAGCACTTAGAAAGATGTCAGTGTGTGTTAATTTCCTCAAAGTAGGAGGTCTGAGGGACCCAACATAGCTAAGGTTCTGTTTAACCACTTAGAAAGATGTTATAGTGTTAATTTCCCCCAAGCGTCTGGTCTGAGGACTCAGGCATGCCTTAGGTCTTGTTTAAGCACTTAGAAAGATGTCGTAGTGTTAAATTCCCCTGAGCGTCTAGTCCGAGAACTCAGGCACGCCTTAGGTTCTGTTTAAGCACTTGGAAAGATGGCAGTGTGTGTTAATTTCCCCAAAGCAGGAGGTCTGAGGGACCTGACGTAGCTAAGGTTCTGTTTAACCACTTAGAAAGATGTCGTAGTGTTAATTTCCCCTAAGCGTCTGGTCCGAGGACTCAGGCACGCCTTAGGTTTTGTTTAAGCACTTACGGGAAGATTAGAAGGTATCAATATATACCTTCCAGAACTAGCCCCACGACGGAGCCCCTCTGATTTGCTATACCATCAACATATACCTTCAGAATAAAGGTTCTTTCAGGGAGATTATGCCAACCGATTCTTCATTTATGCTGTGTGTTGCTGCCACTTCCTCTAATGGAGATTCAATGAACCCGGCCACCAGATTCGAGAGGACTTAGCCCTTGGCAAAGATACAAGGCATGTATTTGATGTCAAAAACCCCTAGAACTGTGATCCTACCATCCTTAACCGTTGCACTCACTGATGCACAAGTACTTCCCCACAAACGGCGCCAACTGTAGGGTCACAATTTGCGGCCCAAGCCCAAATTATATAGGGTCTTGGTCCTATAAGCCCAATACAATGAATTTGTAAAGAGTGGGTCAAAGAACTGGGCCCAAATGAATTAGACAACAGCTAATATGGATGTGGAAGATGATTAAGCAGGAACAAGGAGCATAGAGCTGAATGAATTCACTATCCGAGGACACAAGTGTTCATGTCCGAGGAGGCGTTCGTTCATATAAATTGCCTAAACAGAATACAAGTGCAATTTAGATTGCTACAGAGTTCTTTTCTTTGTTTTTCCCTCCTCCTTCTTTCTAGGGTCTCTACCCTTATTTATACTATATCTCTTCCTTCATCTTTACCCTACACGTGGACAGTTGATGGTTTATGCTGATACTTGTCCCATCAGCCCCCTCTAGAAGTCTTCTGGAGTAGTTGAAAGGCTAAAAAGCATGGTTCAGTAAGCTGCAGTGCATTTAATGTAGTAGCAACTTTCTCCTAGATATTTTTAGGCCTTCCTTTGTCCTGTTCCTTCTTAATACTTATCCTGTCCCACGGAATGGTTTGGAGTATCGCTCCTAATGGCAAACCATCCCTTTTCTCCTCAGCATTGCCTAGCCGAGGAAGGGTTCTTTCTCGAATCGCTCCCTAGATGATTCCGATTGGATTCCAGTCCTTCACTTACTAACTCAGAGCCTTTCGAAAGTGTTTTTCTTGTCCTCGGGCTACCTCGAGTCCTCGGATTAGGCCCTTGGTCCAACATATGCACAGATTCAGGTTGCCTAGCCTTTTACCCCCACAAGTCATGTTAGGGTTGATGAATCTTGACCCATTTAATAAACATGTCGGATTAGTGCTGAACTACATAGTCGGATACTCAATAGTTAACACGACACAAACCCAACACACAAACACAAATTGCCACCCCTACCTAAAGTTACAATTAATTATATTTTTTTGCACCATAAAAATATAATTACACAAAATATTCCTTGACTAGTTAATATTGCATTTAACCCCTCCATAAAATCATCCATAATGAAATAAATCCATAAGTTACTATCATACTATTACCGCTAAATCTTAAGTCCTAGAGTTCTCAATTTAATCTCTTAATTATTCTTATTTTATTTTGGAATCTAATTCCATTGAATATAAATTTTAGTAATTTCTTACTAAAATGATCAAGCCTACTAGAGACTTGGCAAATGGGTCGAGTCAATTAGGTTGGGGACAAAAATGGGTCATCCTAAACAGGGTTGCAAGCATGTCGAGTTGGTCAAGTTACAAGTCAATCCATATTTTTTAGCATGAAAGAAGTAATAAATAAACCAAAAAAAAAATACTAAATGTCAAAAATTTTATTAAAAAAATACTCAAAAATACATGTTAAATTATATATAGATTCTTATATTTACACACTTTAAAGTTCACTAATAATATCATTCATTACCATAAAAATAAATAAATGTCATGAATCATGTCAAATTATTAGCCTTCTCAAGTGCACTTGTTCTTGTTGCATATAAAATAATAATAAAGTTATATTACCTAGAATGATAATTGATGATGCAAAAAATCAGTAGTTGAGCTCCTCGTCGTAGTGGATGGACGAAATTGTGATTGGAGTAGTCTCTGTTGGAGGAAAACCTGCAAAAATGAACTAGGTGAAAGAGTAACCCGCTGGTGTGGCGTTAGCCAAAGCACCTCTGATGCTTAATTCAATAAGGGAGAAAGATTTTAGAGAGAATTGATTGAAGAGTGATTTTCACATAGTATTTTGTGTGTACCTTTAACTTCTGCTACCTTCTCTTTTTATAGCTACGTGCCTCATTAATGAGTAATGAATTGCTGTATTTATGCTCAACGACCAGTGCGTTACAAAGTCTTTGTCTGAAGTTCACAACTCACTCTATGAGCGTTGCTCCGTCTATTACACTTTATCATCAATAAGCATAATAAATGCGCAACGTCTCCTCTTGGTTAATGACAATCTCCGATTAATGACGATCATAAATTTCTGACTCAACAATTGCCCCCTTGTTTGAATTTTCATCAGTTAGACGAGATGAAAACATAATCTTCTGACACTTCGTATTCTGTGTATGGCGCATTTATGACGAGTTGATGTTTGATCTACTAAATGCCACGTGTACGGTCAAGATGCGTCTGACACCCAGACTTTCCTTGGTTTTTTCGCGCACGTTTTGAACATTTATCTCACATTTTCCCTCCTTTTTCCATTTATTCGTTTTCTTTCCTTGTTCAGTTGGCGTTCTAGGGTTTTTCTCTTCTTCAAACTTTCTTTTTTAGTTCTGCATTACCTAGTAAGTTCTTCATGCTCCTCTCTCCTTTCCTGCTCTTACATGGTAGATTACTCTTTTGTTAGTTTGATTCTTCTTCATTTTGGACTTCAACTGTTCGCCGACGTTTTGAGTTTTGGGATTCCATTGTCTTTCACAGCTCTTCATTCTGGCAAGTCAACTCTTCCACATTAGCCAAGAAGGACTGGATTTGTTGCTATTATACAGCGTCTGGCTGTTGTGTAGCTTCTAGCTCCATCTCATACTTCGAGGAACTCTTTTGTCATTGGGAGAGATGGCTTGAATGATTAGCGATTCTCACAGACGACGCGAAACTGCTGATGCAAAAAATCAGCAGTTGAGCTCATCGTCATAGTGGATGGACAAAGCTGTGATTGGGGTCGTCTTTGTTGGAGGAAAACCTGCAAAAATGAACTGGGTGGAAGAGTAACACGCTAGTGTGAAGTTAGCCAAACCGCCTTTGATACTTAAGTCAGTAAGGGAAAAAGATTTTAGAGAGAATTGACTAAAGAGTGATTTTCGTAGAGTATTTTATGAGTACCTTTAACTTCTATTGTTTTCTCTTTTTATAGCTGCGTACCTCATTAATCGGCAATGAATTGCTGTATTTATGCTCAATGGCTAGTGCGTTACAAAATCTTTGTCTGAAGTTCATAACTCACTCTGTGACTGTAGCTCCGTCCGTTACACTTTGTCATCAATGAGTGTAATAAATGTGCAACGTCTTCTCTTGGTTAATGACAATCTCCGATTAATGGTGATCATAAATTTCTAACTCATTAATAACTAAATTTTTTTTAAAAAAATAAACTTTAAAAATAAACATAACAGATTAGGTAACGAAAAATACATAAATATTTCATATGAATTGCATCTTAATATGCTCAACATTAGTAATATTGGAAATCTTCACACTTGAGAATTTTTATGCCATATAAATTTTCCCACACCATTTACACTTAGTCCTACATATCCCATCATCCTTTTAAAAAAAACTAAAATAGGTCGAGTGACAGGTCATATGAGTTAACCCAACCCAACCAAGGACAAAACGGGTTGTTAAGACCCCATTTTGCATCCCGCATTTAACCTCACATAGAGGGTAAAAGGGAAATTTCACCTTAGAAATAGGCATCTTAATTTTGGCCATTAGATCCTTAATCTCATTTTATCAAAATGATTTTGATGTTGTAACATTCAAATCGACTGGTCATAAGCCCTAATTGGACCATCAGATTAAAAGTTATCATCAAGTCAAGTTTTAATGGCCGAGATGCACTATCACAAATTGAGTCTGACTATATGTGATTATGAACAATTGATTCCAATTAGTTATAATTATAATCAATTTGATATTATTGACGTATCATAATTTGATTGGCTGGGACTACATCTTATGGTAAGGTTGAACACACTTAATTAATTAGATAGTCAAACATTAATTATTCAATGAGTAATTTGTGTAATTATCTTTTTAATTAGGGTAAATTTGAAACTTATTAAGTCTAAAATGAAAGTGATTGGAACCTATTAATATTAATTGGAAACTAATTTAAGACCTATTAATGTTAATTATGCTGAAATCATTTTCTAACAAATGACCTCTGCTCACCATTTCATTGATATATCTCAGAATATTTTCAATCTGTGAATGAGGTTAATTTTTCCAGAAACTAAACATCTGGAGCTTCAATTTTAGCATAAGAACGAGACAATTCCGATCAAATTTGAGTAAGATATGATTTTTTTGAATTTGGCTTTACAGGTTATTATAGTAGCTATGGGAAAACCGAATTCTTTTTTATCCTTTGTTAACCCTCATTAAATGACTTTCCATTCATATTTTCTCTACCATTACTATATAAACCCTCCCCCCCCCTCTATTCCAGTCCAAGACAGACAAAAAAAACCCCATCTCTTCTCCTCTCTTGAGTTCTAGTGAAGTTGAGTAGTCTTGTCATATCTTAGTCTTCCTAAAACTCAAGGTATTGAGTGAGACTCACTCTCCCTCTCCTAGTTCTTCTTTTCTACTCCACTCTTAGAACATTCATCAAAAGTCTTCTCCTCCACCATATGGATCTTGCATGCAAGTATAATCCTTTTCCCTAACTTGTTTTTTATATTATTATGATGAGATTAGGATTAAAGCATGCTACGTTTATTTAAATTCTTTGAATATGTTTGAATGTTCTTAAATGTTCATATGCATTCTTTACATGTTCTTGATTGTTCATCACATGTTCATACATAACACTAACTTTGACCTTAAATCCACATCAAAAATAAGAAATAAATGTTTGTTTCATAATTTTTTCAAATCCTTGAATCTAGGATATCATCATCCATACACATTTATTAGAATTTATTTTTTCTAATCGAAATGCAATGCTTGATAAATTGAATTAAGGTTTATCACATGCACTCATATTAAATACAAGTTGCAAATTGATTGATAAAATATTTGATGATAGGATATGAAAGTTGGCCATCATAGTCTAGAAGACCGGTTTCAATGGGCAAGATGGGTGAAATTCAAGTTCTAGAATTTTCTAAGTGAAATTCGAAATTCAATATGTTCGATTAGTCGAAGCTATTGTTTGATCGATCAAAGTGGTGAGGGAAATTATCCTAGAGTCTCTACCTATTTCAATTGGTACTCGATTCCTGTTCGATCGATCGAAAAAGTGTTCGATCGAAAAGTGCTTTCGATCGATCGAGACTCATGAAAACTGAATTTTTGCATAATTTTTTGATAACTGTTCTGAACGTTTGAAAATGTTTCAAACCTTATGAATGGTTTTATGAAATATCTTAACTCTCCATATGTACCTTTTGAAGGGTTATAACTCTATGGGTATAAATAGAGGTTTATGTTTACTTGAAAAATGGACTATATCTCCAAAATAGTAAGTTTAAAGAAACACAAGAAATCCTGTGGATATTCTCCAAAATTGCTATTTGTAAAACCCAAAAAACTTGGTTGTATCCTGAAGACAAGTTTGTAAAAACCCTTTAGCAACTTGCATATAGGGACAACAATTTTACTAATGAATCCTTGCATGTTATTGGTCAACAGCTTGACCGTATTGAAGAAAAGATTGTTGAAAAAACTGTTTCTGTTGAAAAACCTATTTCTGAAAAATCTGTTTCTATAAAAACTGAGAAACCTTTGATTGATTTACCAAGTCAAAGAGAAAAAGTTATGTTCAAAACTTCTCAATCTAAAACTCTTGAAGTTGTTGAAAAAATGCTTTCTGATTTAAAAGTTAAAACTGAAGGTACTTTTAGGAGTACAGCTTGCACTATTTCAAGGAATGGAAAAGAAATTGTTTCTGATGAAAATACAGATTCTGATACTATTTCCTCTGTTTCTGCTAAAAATACTTTTGATGATGATTTACCAGAAATTAAAAGATTTGTTGGAAATCCCAAACTCATATCTTTTACAAAAAACTGGTATTCAAAACCTATTCCTCCTGATATGCAATTTGAAGAAAGATTTTTTCAAACACAATTTTCTGTTTCTGCTAATAAGTTTTATGAATGGAATATTGATGGTTTGTCTGAACAAGAAATCATTAATAAAATGAGCCATATGTCTATGGTTGGTATTGCTTATCAAAATAATCATGATCTTGATCAACCTGAAATTGTTAATTTACTTGTTACTGGTTTTTCTGGCACTTTTCGTGGATGGTGGGATTCATATCTCACAGAAGAATCTAATGATTCCATTAAAAATGCTGTTAAAAAGAATGATGAAGGTTTTCCTATTTTTGTTGAAAGTATTGGTCGAGGTATTCTTGATGGTGTGAATACTCTAATCTATACCATTCTTAAACAATTTGTTGGTACTCCATCTAATATTTCATCTCGAGTTTCTAATTTGTTGAATAATTTGAGATTTCCTACTATGTCTGATTACAGATGGTATCAAGATGTTTTTATTTCCAAAGTGATGCTCCGGAAAGATTACTACAAGCCTTATTGGGAAGAAAGGTTTATTGACGGTCTGCCTCCAATCTTTGCTCATAAGGTAAAACAAGAGCTAATGGGTAAAAATGATTCTATTGATTATGATAGCTTAACTTATGGTGATATTTTACGCACTATTAAAAAACTTGGTATTAATATGTGTAATGATGAAAAACTATTAAAACACCAATTAAAGAATAAGAGAAAAGCTAAATATGAAATGGGTAATTTTTGTGAACAATATAGTTTGCTCCCTATTGCTCCTTCCAGGCAAAAAACGAAAAAATATGATAAAAGTCATAAAAATTATAGTCATAAAAAATACAAAAACAACTCTGCTAATCCTCATGATTTTTATGCTAAAAAGAAAAATGTTTCTAAAAAATATGATAAACAAAAGTCAGGTAAAGGTAAATGTTTTAACTGTGGTAAGCCTGGTCATTTTAGTAAAAATTGCAAACAAAAACCTGGTAAGTTAAAGAATAAGTTTAACATGTTAAATATTGATGATAAAGAACAAGAAGAATTATTCAGAATCCTTGAATCACACAATTCGTCTGATTCATTGGAAGATGATTTTTCTTCTTCGTCTAATTCTTGCTATCAATCTGCTGATGATTCTTCTGATTGTCCTAATATTAAAATTAGTTGTAGAGATTCCTGTTGTAATATTATTAAATCTACTAATACTCTCACCAAGGGTGAAGAAAATGAAAAATTAATAATTCAATTGATAAATCAAATTCAAAACCCTAAATTACAAAAACAATATTTGGATAAATTTAAGAAAAATTTGATAGAAGATGAAACTGGTAAAAAATTAAAATCAACCATAAGCTTTGAAGAAACTTTGGAAAGATTTAATAAAAAGAAATCCAAAGATTTAACTGTTAATGATCTTCAACATGAAATCACTATTGTTAAACAAGAGATGATTGATTTAAAAAATGAGTTTAAAAACATTAAAAATGATAACCATAATATCAAACAAGAATTGATAATGTTAAAATTTGATAAAAACCTTGCTAAACAACAATCTGATAATGAACAAGATTGGCACAAGGATGGAGATGAATCCAGTCAACAGACGCTTCTTTCTGATAAAAGTATTGTTGATAATTCTCAACTTAGTCTTGTTAACAAACTGTTTCCTCCAAAATGGTTTACAAAGTTAAAATTGTTGTTTCTCAAGATTACCATTTTACTGTCATTGCCATGATTGATTCTGGTGCGGATATGAACTGTATCTAAGAAGGATTAATTTCTTCAAAATATTTTGAAAAATCAACTGAAAGATTGGTTTCTGCTAATGGTTCCCAAATGAAGATCAAATATGAATTGAATAATGCTCATGTTTGCCATGATAATATCTGTTTCAAGATTCCTTTTGTTCTTGTTAAAAATTTGACTGATAAAGTGATTCTTGGTTTGCCTTTTATAAATACTTTGTATCCTTTTCTTGTTGATCATGATGGAATTACTACTGATCCTTTTGGACAAAAAGTAAAATTCAAATTTGCTTCAAAGTTTGAAATTGATATTGATAATCTGTCTTATGAAAAAGACTCCCCCATGAATGCTCTTATCCAAGAACTAATGATGAGTTCTTGCCAATATTTCACAAATAATTTTAAAGGTAATATTCATAGTGCCAGTACTATCAATCGTCCTAACATTATCAATGTTTCTTTGCAGGAATCAAAGAATGTTTCATGGATAAGTACCAGTGCCACTAATAAGTGGAATTATACTAATACTTATACCACAAGTAAGTGGATTATTATGACTTCCTCAGCAGAGGGGAGGAACAAGGGAAAAGCTCCAGCACAGGACTATTCTTAAGACAAAAAGATCTCAGCAAGACAACCCTTTGTAATGCATGAAGGCGCATCTTCTGGGGTAAAACTCAGTGGATCAACATCCCTTCAGGAATTTGTCCCAGCAGAGGTGACATATTCCAGTGGTGATATGGTAATTGCGTTGCAAGAAGTTTTATCTAGAAGCTTACAATTCCACAATGGAAACTATTCAGAACTTCCAGATTCTATTAAATTTATTTTTGATAACCTTCAAGTTGCCTTTATTAAAAACCACCACTACCTTTTTCTGAAAACTTTACTTGAAATCCACCTTGTTAACCTTATTGCACAAAATGAGGTTTATACAAGCCATTATGCTAACCTTGTTTCAGATAATGAGGTTTTTGAAAGCCATCTTGTTAACCAACCAAATATTACAGATGAACCCTATGATCCCTATACTAGTCAACTCTTTGGAAAAGAGGAAATCCATTCAATGGATAAAATGACTATAATGGGCACTAATTATGCTAGATTGAGTCTTAAGACCCAATCTCTATTGAGAAGTGATGTTACCAACTTGCCTATAAATATACAATTCCGTATTCTGAGAAGCAAAGCTATGTCTAGATCTTTTGATCTTTGGTTCGAATACTTCAAGGTACTTGTTACAACTGCTATTCCTGATCCTACTAATTCTGATGACATTAGTGACATCCTTGAACAAGCTGATTGGGAAGATCACTTTGGGAGCAGTCTCAGAGTGTATGAAAGGAAACACCAATTTCCTGGCCTTCTGGTCAATTATGATGATGGTTCAAAAGTTGCTAATAATTATGATAATGGTTTAGATTCAAATGATGCTGATAGGGGCCCCAATTGGCTTTCCCAAATGTTTGAGTATGGCTTTATCAAACTCATAAAA
Organism: Quercus wislizeni; assembly: GCA_023055345.1. Classification (NCBI taxonomy): domain Eukaryota; kingdom Viridiplantae; phylum Streptophyta; class Magnoliopsida; order Fagales; family Fagaceae; genus Quercus; species Quercus wislizeni. Next base: position 41,876,408 of record JALGQJ010000002.1, read on the forward strand.
TCAACAAGTCATGCCCAAGCCAGTCAACTCCCACAAATTATTCAGACTGCTGTTAACAAGTTTGAAAGTCCTTTTGTTTCTATCAGATGTTGGAGTACCTTGCCCGAATGGGAAAGAGATAACTGGATGAATGTCTAGCCCTCAAAACATCTCGTTCTCATTAATGGATACACCCACCAAGGCCAATGGTATGAAGGTGATTCTCATTTATCCTTCAGCAGTCCTTATGCTCTTGCAGAATGTTGGAGACACTATTTCAATAATCAAATTCTTGATGTCGCCCAGAACCTATGGAAAGATTATCACTTCATGGGAAGCACAGAAAGAATTTCTGTTTTTGGTCCAAAACGTTATGCTAATGCCATTTCTCACATAAGGATAGTAGATCATTGTAATGCAAGAAGTTTTCTCACCCCAGGAAAAACTCCAGAGTTTAAGCCGCTTCAATATTGTGGATTCTGTAATCAACATGCTACATATCATGAACATGCATGCAATGATGATCCCCCATGGGATCCTGATAATAGTTACCCATCAGATGCTTATGATACTGATTATTGGTTGGCCACTTCAAGCCTGTTAAGTCCCATTTGTGATATTTCAGATGACTGATTGGAAGTTGATTCCCTTGTTTGTCTGGCTTGCACAAAGGCCAAAATGCTTTAAATAATATGTTGTTGAAAATCCGAACTATTTCAAGATACCCCGGATTTAGCGGAAGATTTTGATTCTCCTATTTGTCTGGCTACACAATGGCCAAAAAACTTCAATGTTTACTACTACTAAAAGCATGTTTCCCACCAATGTGATGCTTCTGAAGATTCCTAATAATTACTCTCAATTGGCACAATATGACAAAACTTCTTTCTTTGGTCTCTTGTGATTGGTTATTTTGGACACCAATGATATGGCCTAAAGGGTGGTCTAGAATCTAAAGACACCCATTATTTTGGCCTAGGTTCTCAAATTTTCAGACATTGCAGCTCTATGGAAGATTCTCCACAATTTGGAGACAAAATGGGAAAAATTCACTATTCAATCACTATTCACCTGTCACAGTTCATCAGTCACTATTCACTATCACTATTCATCTATTACTATTCATGACACTGTTCACTCCGAATTTTGCCTATTTAAGAGGGGTTGTCCCTTATGTTTAAGTAAAGTTTTTACTTCAAGTTTTTTCTTCAAGTATTCTTTCCTAAAGAGAGTTCCTTCTAGTGAGCCTTTCTTTGAGAGAGTTCCTTACTTTCCTACTATCACTATTTCCCTACAAAACTTGTAATTAGAACTAGTTCCTAAGCCTTGTAACTGTTTACCTATTGACATCTTGTAATCACTACTACTACTGTAAGTGTGTTGTTTTATTTTTAATAACAAGTATTTTCATATTTCATATCATTATTATTATTACTTGTTGCTACCGCCACCTTGGACGGTTCTACCACCATCCCAGACGGTTCTAATTGCTTTCCTTACTATTATTACTTGCATCTACTTGCTATACCACCTACTTGGCTGGCTCTACCGCCTACTTGGCTGGTTCTAGCTTTACTTTTACGTTTGCTTCTACTTGCATATTACTTTCAACTTATATTACGAATTAATATCAAATTAAGATGTTGATCAAGTCTTTCTCAAAATTAAAAAAAAAATAAATAAATAAAAGAAAAAAGAAAGGTCAACAATGTAGTTGGCTAGTATGGTCAATTATGGCTGAATTTGTTCGGTGCTAGAATAACTACATATTTTATATATATTCTCTCTCTTAGAGAGAGAGAGAGAGAGTATTTTTATGTGAGAAAATATTTTTTTAATGACAATCTTTTAACGAAATTAAATAAAATGTGTGAAAAATAATATCAACTATTCGTTAAATCTTAACACAATACACATATTCAAAATATTACAGACACTTAACAGTCGTCATGATCTTATGATCGCAGAGCATAAATCAATGGTAAGCCACAAAGAAAGTTGTATGGGCTAAAATCCGAAGACCCAAAATGGTTGGGCAGGATTGATATCTAAGACAATTAATTTGTAGATGTGAGTTTTAGGACCAATAGATGAGTCTAAATCAATACTTCCAAATAAAGAACTAAACACTACAAGACAAATTTATATGATAAAGCAGGATTTGGGCTTTAATTCTCCATCCTCAAAATTATCGAGGAACGTTTATACTTATAGGAATATACAAGATTGGACTTCTCTTAATATTCTAAGTATTTTCTCTTTTTCTCTCACTATTTTTGGATTTGATCCCAGTACATAGGGGTCTCTTCCTATTTATAGTCTAAATGCTTCAATCCTAGCCATCCATTTGGGGGGTGGGTGATTCTTCTCCAAGATACTTGTCCCATCCTTCTGCTCCCCTCCTTTTGAGGTTGTGTTGAACAGGTAACTGATTGTTGTGGCACTATTTAGATGTCTTTCAGCCATTAATGCGGCATACTTGATTGGTGCAGTGTATTTAATATGGAGGTGACAGTATCTTCATCAGGAAGTTTCCTCCAATTCTTATCCAGGCTAGTTACTATTACCTTCCTCGTGCCAACACATTTAGTTTGGCCCAAGAACTCTTCAACTTCCTCACCTTGTTTATCTACAAGTTCCTTCCTTGAACTAACTACCTGCTTGGTCGGTCTTTTCCCTTAGTCTATTTAGGCCCACATAACTCATTTGAATGTCTAGTTTGGCCCATTTAAACTCTGGTTAGGGCCCAATTTGCAATAAGTCCCTTTGGTCCTCACAAAGTAGTTTATAATACCGAGTATATTACATTGGTCGGGTGCAAAGCATAATCAAAGTATGAAATTGTAAGTAGGTTTCAGTTAGCTCAACTGGTAAAGTCTCTAATAGTTGTATAAAAGATCTGAAGTTCAATCCCCGCCTATACCAAAAACTGATTGATGTCTTGATCTAATGATAAAAAGTTATCTTCGAGAGTGGACGCCATAGATTGAAACTCTCTCAAAAAGTATGAAACTTGAATGTTCAAATAGCGTGTAAAACACCTATGAACGTTTAGACTCCCAAATTACAAATTACCAATTCAAACTTATTATCAAACAATGTATGTGCGAAATATGAAAATAAGCTAAAAACAGAATTGATAAAACAATCTAAACCATAATTAATCACAACCACAGCAATAATGAAAAGGCAAAGATTAAGCGAAGAGAGATGCAAACACAAAGACAACACAGCGATGTGTTATTGAAGAAGAAACTGAAGTCCTTGGCGTAAAAGCTTTCCGCCGCCCTCCAAGCGGTCAATAATCCACTAGAGAATGAAGTTAGGATACATGAACAGCAGAAGACCCTCTAAGCCTAATCTACCTAGAGTACCTAAGCCCTCCAAGCTTCTTGCTCCAACGAGGTTATGTCGAACCTTTGTCTTCTCTAGCTTACCGGATTCTGCTATAGCCCATAACATCAACCAATATCAATTGGTCCTTTCCTAACTACTTCCCAAGCACCAAATAACATTCTCACAGATATGGGTATGGTGAGAAAAGAATTTGACTAAAGTACCTCTCAAGGATGTAACAATGGAGAGGGTGAGAGTAGATGAATTTGGAGAATCAAAGTATAAAGATTGTGGATGAGTCAATCTTTTTTTTCTCTAGGGTTTCTCTCTCAAAATTCTCTCTGGAGGTTCTCTACAATACGTGGGTATAAGGGGTATTTATACTCGTATGTGTTTGGAATACGAAAAGTTAGGTTTGTAACAAGCAAAGTGGTCTGGCGACTTGGCCTCGCGACTTGACTGAGTTGCGAGTCTGAGTCATGAGCTAACTGCCTGACCAGACTGGAAGTTTTGTCTTGTAGTGCTCCAACTGGCATGACTCTTCAGCTCCCCTGTATGCTTCACACGTGTGCCTCTTTTGGCGACTTGCCAGCCACGAGCCAATCGTGAAATCCAATCGCGAGACCCTGCTGAGTGGACACTCTTGAGCTTTTCTTCACACTCTCTCACACACTACCCTTACATGATTCCCACCTAAATACTGGGTTTCTAAATACTAAATTACAAGTAAATTAACACGGAATAAAGCCAACAAATTGGTTGATTAATTTCAACTTTACAAAACTGTAACAATTCAATTTCTAAAATGTTTCAATTCACTACTGTCATCCAATATCATATTAAATATTATCTCAATTCAAAAAAAAAATATTTTGTTTCAATGGCAGATCCACGTTATGAAAATGTTGAATTTTTCATTTACTTCATATAAATATTTTAAATATTTGGGCATTAAAAATTTGAGTTGGCCCCTAGAAACAGCTAATCCAATGGCACTCCAAAATCCTTTTTTTTTTATATATATATATATATAAAAAAAACTATTTCGCTGAATCAATGGCCCCTCAAAAATATTTTAACAAAAACAATTTTCTATTTTTGCTTAAGTGTTCCTTTTGTCAATTTTTTTTCTTTATGCGCACAATAATTTTATATTATGTTTTGATTTATTAAAGTAAATAAGACAACTTATATATTACCATAGAGTTTAGGAATATGATAAGTTATTTTTAATCTTGTGTGTGTGTGAGTGAGAGAGAGAGTTGATAATTTTTATATATAGTATATTTATGAGCTATATATAAATTCTTAGTTTATATTTTTCTAATTTATATACTCTAATATTTTTATATATAAAAGTTGATAATTTTCTAATATTAGAGTAAGTCATACTCTAATATTATTAGAAAATTAAGAATTTTTTTTTTTAATTCTTGGTGCATATATATATATATATATTTTAAGTAAAAATTTCTAGGTCCATGAATGTTTATACAACGTATTTTTTTAGATTTTAGATAATTTATTTTAATTATTTTAATTGAAATGACATAATTGCATAACATGACATGACATGATTTTATTGAATCAAATAATATAAATAATTGGTAAACATGGCACTTAACAACCTTGTAGGAATTTTTTTTAAGGAAAAAATTTGTCAATCAAAACGAAGCTAAAGATAGAACCAAGAATAAAAATTTTGAAACATTAAAAAAAAAAAAAAAAAAAAAAAAAAAAAAAAAAAACCTTTAGAGTGTATTTTGTAACCTAGAAATAATGTACCCAAAATAATAGAGGCATGCAATGGACGAGGTAAGACTTAGACTCAAGGGTCAAAAAAAAGGAATCACATGTTTATATTGAATGGTCAAATTAAACTAATAGATGCAATTGATGGTGACAGATAAAAAGGGTATAGATTATAGATAAGACAAATGGATAGGATAGACACGGTTCTAATCCAAGGGAGGGAGTGACCTTTCCAACACCAAAATAAAATTTATATTATTATAATATATTACTCAAATATTGTTCTTGTTCATGTTCTACGAGGAAAACAAAAACAAAACAAAACGTCGCTCTCTACAGTTCTGACTTATCAAGTATCGTCATAATAGCGCGCGTGTTCTTTACTTGCCAGTACAAAAAAAATGGGCTCCACTTTGGTTCATCGGTCATTTCCTGCACGCTAGGTTTCACATCTACCTGTCATGTCACTCACTGTGTCCACTACAAACGGAATACGTAATTTCTCTGAAAATCTTGGGCGTTTTAAGAACGAGTTGGGCCTCCATTGGTTTTCACATCACTCATTTCTCACTTCTCATAACTCAATACTCATTCTCATTCTCATTCTCATATCTCATATTTTATTCTCTCTTTTTCTCTTAACTTCCTCTCCAACGTTGTTTGGCTTTAGTTTTCTTCTAAAAAATACTTAGTTTTAACTCAAAATAGTAGGTCCCACGAAAATCTGACCAGTCAGAACGGTAACAATACAGGGTGCTCACAAGTTACTCTCTTTCTTTCTTTTTCCTTTTTTTTTTCTTTTTTTTTAATAAAAAGAAAAGAATGAGTTACTCTAGTACACGATAAAATTAAAAATTAAAAAAAAAAAAAAAAACAAACTATAATTTATGTCTCATTTTTTTACACTAACACATTACCTTTTCAGCATCACTTATTTATTATAGTCAATTGTAACGAAAATTGTAATTTTTTTTATGTAATTTTAAAATAAATAAAAAAATTTATGAATGTCTGCATACCAACATAACTATTATCATATTTAATCTTGAGCAATCGTAAGTGATGAATAAAAAGTTGTGTTTTATATGATGAGAAATGTTATAATAAGCAATTGAAAGAAAGTTTGGGTATGGGATTAGATACATCCTTAGAATTATTCTTTTGGAAGCTTGTGACACCAATTATTCTAAAGGCAAATATGTTGTCACAATTTGCATATTTTTCAATTTATAATTTAATTGCATCATTTATACATAAGATTACACCAGTACTTTGTAAAAAGTAATTTAATCATCACTTGACAAATGCGCAAATTGTGATAAAGTTTGTATCCATAGACTTTTGTAGTGAGCAATGCTACAAACACAACAATTTTGACAATAAATTTCACATTTGCTGAATTAACATGTTATTATTGATTTTCATATACACTCACCAATCACTATTGACACACTTTATTATCTACCATTAACAAGTGGCTTAACAACTTACTAACTCAAAGAAATGTAAAATTTATTAAAAATTTTGGAGTAACCCTAAAATTATAAGAAATGTTTTGTCCACAATATTTTCACAATAAATCATAGGTAGTAAATATTATAAAAATGTTACAAATGCAACACTTCACTAAAATTATTGTTTTGGAATAGCACATTGGCACTCACTGTCCATTGACGTGGCTCTCTACTATTCGTTATTTAAAGATCCTGATACATGAATCTCAATAAATCACATGTAGTAAATATTGTAAAAATATTACGGACACAATAATTCTCTAAAATTATTATTTTGGAGCGGCACATTGGCACTCACCGTCCATTGATGTCGCTCTCTGCTATTCGTTATTTAAAAATCTAGATACATAAAAATCAGACTACAATCATAACTCATCACATAAACAAATCGTGGCACAAGTTGATCCACAAGTTGTGGCCCTGACTTATTCCAAGAAAATATAGTACGCAATCACTGTGATACTACTAGAAATAGGGTCATGAATTGAAGAGGATGAGGATCCCACTTGCAGGGCCCTACAAATAATAATATCACTTCACTTGTTTGATTATTGATGATCCCAACAAATATGTCGCGGTCATTCATATTCTTTTCTTTTTCTTTTTCTTTTTCTTTTTCTTTTTTTGTCCATTGAGAGAATGCCATTGGTTTTCTTATATTTGCAAAATTTTGAAAGGGTTCTTTAAATGCTATTATTTTAGATCTTCCCTTAAGATTCACTCATATGACTAATTAATTAAAAAATATATTTTCATCTCATAAGAAAAAATTCACATGGCAGAATTTTAATAGAAGAATCTAAGGAACAGCACCTTGAGTATTGTACCTAAGTCTTGCTCTTCTTATACTATTTTTTTTTTTTTTTTTTTTGAGAAACTGCTCTTCTTATACTTGGTTGTATTGGGATAATTTATAACAGGCCATTTCTTTTATTATTTAATTTATTTTTACTATTATTTATGAGGTTTATTACATTTTTTGTATTATTTATGGATTTTACTATACTATTTCAACTAAAATTCTATCATATGCATTTTTTGAAATAAATCACATAGCAGTATCTTAAAAGGGGAACGTAAGGAACAGCACTTAAGTCTTACTCTTCTTATATTTGGCTGCATTGAGATAATTTATAACGAGCCGTTTCTTTTATTATGTAATTTATTTTTAGATAATTTATAACGAGCCGTTTCTTTTATTATGTAATTTATTTTTAGATAATTTATAACGAGCCATTTCTTTTATTATGTAATTTATTTTTGTTATTATTTATGAGTTTTATTGCATTTTTTGTATTATTCATGGGTTCTACTGTGCTATTTCAGTTAACTTTTAGTTTTACCTAAAGTATTTTTAGTAAAAAGTTTTTAATTTCAACTAAATAAGTTGTTCTCAAACATATCCCAAATTTTATTTTCACAAATTTCTTTTTCACCAATCATTTAGTTCTCACAAGTTAGATGTTTATTGTAAATTTTGAAAATTCAATAGAAATTTAAAAGCAATGACATGATAATAAACAGTTATACGAAGATGGATCTTTCTAAATGACTTGTCGTTCACCATATCTCAGTTCAAAAAAATAAAATAAAAGTGTTATAACCAATCACACATCTTGATGGGTTCATATATATATATATATATATATATATATAGAGAGAGAGAGAGAGAGAGAGAGAGAGAGAGAGAGAGAGAGAGAGAGAGAGAGAGAGAGAGAGAGAGAGATTGGTTCAAGATTAGCATTGTGTAAGTTTAAGTAATGTTTTATCACTCAAAATGTTTTTATTGGAAGCCAATTTCAATAATTCTACCATTGAATTAAAAATTTTTTCTTAAGTCCTACACACTTGCAAAATTTCAAAATATTCTAAGATAAATCAAATGTTTAATTCCAAGTTTTTGTATTTTACAATTGTGTATAGAATATGAGTTTCTAAATTGAATAGTAAATAGTATTCAATTGACACGAAAATTGGCATGCATGTTAAAGAATATAGAGAACATGTAATTCAATAGTAGTATTTTAAATATTAATCCAATACAAAGTTATTAATTGGTACAATATTTTTTAGAGTTACATTACATTAGATGTAACTTGATTTTATATATATATATATATATATATATATATAGAGAGAGAGAGAGAGAGAGAGAGAGAGAGAGAGAGAGAGACCCCGTAAGTATAGTTGTATTTTTATCTAATCTATTTAATATACTCAATGACTTAATGAAAATAAAGTTTAATGTGAGCACTAAAAGATTATAATATATTTTTTTAGTGCTCATTGTACACAAATTATATATATTGACGGTATAAATGATATTTGTAGGGGCAAAATGAACCCGGCCCAACCAACTTGGAATGTGCTAAGATAGGAACACAATACAATTAATTTATAGAGATGAGAATGCAGGTCAATGCTTAGACTCCTTAAACAATGATGTTTAATGATTAAAGAAATAAAAAATAACTGTAGGGATAGCTTAACACTGACAAAATTTGAACAAAAAGAAGATAACTCTTGTTTATTACTCTCCTCAAGCAAGCCAAGGATCATTTATGCTTAAGAGAGATTACAGCTTTTTAGTGTGATTCTTCTCTCTTTCTCTCTCTAAATTTCTTGCCCCCCTTTCAAGTAAGATCTTCCTTCTTTTTATAGTCATTCGAATCACATCACAGCCTTCGACTTGGAGGGCTGCTAATCTCTCCTTAGATACTTGTCTTATTACTGCTGTGCAGGTGGTGGTAGAGTAAGACACTAGCTGTAAGGGCACTATTTAGAGGGCATTCTGCCATTAATGCGGCAAGCTGAGATGTTGTAGAGCATTTAATGTAAAGGTGATGATTGCTTTACTTGGAAGCTTCCCTCCCCTTTGGCTTGCACCTGTCATCACGCCTTTGTGGGGTTTTCACTCTTTACTCAGATTGTCTCCTTCTAGTTCCCCCTAAGGTGCACTCTATAGGGTCTCCTCGCGCCAAATAATACTCCTCAGGTTGCCAGGTTGATAAGACACATTATCTTGGTTGGGTTGGGCCTAGCCTCGACGAGTAAATGGGCCTAATCACTCCACGGACCTGTCTAGGCGAGGGTGCTTCCCCCCTCAATATTAATTACAATAAGGTCAATGCAAAAAAGACCCATTGAGGTTTGGGTTAGTTACAAACTAATCTTTGTGCTATCAATTTTGTACTATTAACCTCTAAAATTTAAGAATTGTTCAAATTGACCCCTTGTCTTAATTTCGTTAACTAAAACTAATAGAAAATGGCAGTCACGTGGTGTGCACCTTCCCACTTTACTTTAAAAAATCATTTTAAAAACAATACATGTATAACACATGATCGTTTTTAGTCAATTATAGTTAATGGAATTAAGATAGAGAGATCAATTTGGACAATTATTAACCTCAAGGATAAATAATACAAAATTTATAAGAACCCCATGGTCCTTCACCATTCAAATAGAACTAAGGTAACTACAAACCATTTTAAAGGTATGATATTGTCCTCAGCTGTGAGTCAGTGCGACGCCATTGCCCAGATTTTTTTTTTTAAAAAAATTAAAAAAACATACCCAACCAACAAAGAATAATTGAACATTCCAAACCAAATTTCAAATGGAATGATAATATCCATTCAAAATTATTAAGAAACAGAAACGCTTATTTGTTTAATTGGGAGCATAACAACACGAGAGAAAAGAGCAATATCTGTGAGGCTTTCCGAAGAGAGGAGGAGGAGCGGTGCGGTGTCAGTGGCTATGTGAGCAAGAAGACACACTAGTGGCTAGCGTCGCTTGGAGTTAGGATGCCACCGTCTCTAACGAAGGGCAGAGGTGTTGCCAGTGGTGGCTATGGTTCGCTCAGTCTCTTTCTCCCCCCTTCTCTCTCATGCCATTGTGCGTTTATGAATCCAAAATCACAAACGTATGTGATTTTATTTGGAATCGGGTTGTGATTTTAGCTTTGATTTAAATTGAGTCAGTTTGATTTAGATTTGGTCTGACATGGAAACTAATTATTGTAATTTTTTAATTAAAAAATGACACATCATTAAAAAAAATGTCAAGTCATTATTCCGTTAGCCACGTAAGTAATACCACTAACGATAGTTAGTAAAAGGACTAATACAACTCATTTTCAAAACTTGAGGGACTAATTGTGCTCACTTGAAACTTAATAGACTAATTACACACAAAGAGTAAACTTGAGGGACCAACATTGTAGTTTCACCTAAATTATATGTGTATTACCTTCCTGGGTAATTATTAGGTATCTCTAAAATATAATTACATGGTATTCGCTTTTCTCAAATTCATGATAAATTCTATTAAATAAACTTATGGTGGAATTTATTATAAATGTTCTATTTTGTATTTTAGTAGGTTTTACATTACCAAATGTTATATATATATATATTATAAAGGTTAAATTACTAAGAGCAGTCACATCAAGTGAAATAAAATATATATATATATAATAAATAGAGCTTATGCTTTTTTTTAGTATGAAAAATTTTAAGACCACCATTAATTTCACATTTATTTTTACAAATATTTAATGTGACTAACTGTAAGTGATATAAAAAAAAAATTATGAATTCATAAAAAAGTCACAAGTAACCTATCAAAATATGTCATATAAGATAATTCTAGAAGGATGTAAAATTGGTTGTAGTTTTATATAATAACTCCCCGATAATTGTATGATTTTGACAGAGTTTGGATTCCTTTGTTTTTCTTATATAGTTCATGGTCTCCAAATCAAGGCCCGTTTAAGTCTTGAATGGTGTACTTGACCTACTTTTTCTAGGCAAATTTCTTACTACATTAATTAATTAATTATATATATATAAAATGTTCTAGGCCTTAAGCGATAAGTCGTTGTCTAACATGTTGCAACAAGGAAAGAGAAAAATACTAATAAGATAATAATACACAATAAAAGTAAAAGAAGTCATTGATGTAGGACATCCACTTTCCCAATAAACAAATTCCCACTATTCCCAGCCAAAAAAAAAAAAAAAAAGTTCCCACTGTCTGACAACTGACAACCTTTTTAATAATATATAATATTTTTTTTTCTTTTGCCGAATGACAACAGACATCTTACGCCAGGAAAAAGTAAGCAAAGTTGTGAGATCCAATTGAATTTATCATTGGTTAGAGAATTTGGCATTTGCACTTGGAGTCAGATATTCTCACGATATTTTGTTAAGAGAAATCTAGAATATATTTTTGGAATAAGAATCAGAAATTAGTTTCATTACTTCCGGATCTGGTGATCACTGATCATGTAACACTGGCTTGACTCTTTTGTCATAAGCTAATTTATTACGCTTCTCAAAAAAAAAAAAAAAGCGAATTTATTATCTCAAAATAAATTAGGGAAAGTGACATATCATGAAAGTATGAATTCTAAGCATAATGCTAGTCCCACTCTATATTGTGGAGCGTCTATGCCACGGACCATTAAATTTTATCTTTTATCATTATTATTATTTTTTTTTTGGGTATTAAGAAAAAATTAAACTTCTTTTTTTAGATGAATGACTGCAATTTTATTAAAGAAGATTAGTCATATTGGCTAACATTATAGATTGGACTGTGGAGGAATATTTTCCATTTATACCAAAACTCCGCTAATATATCTAGCAATATTGTGAGTAACATAATTTCTCAGTTTCATACTTTTGTGAAAATTGAAAGCAGTAAAGGTTTCTACTAGAGATTTTGCTCTTCAATCAAGTGACCATGAGAGGCAAAAGAAGTATCATTGCTCTTTAACTCATTGATAATTATCTCTTAATCTCCCTCAAGAATAATAGAAGATAGATCAATTTCTTAAGCAAGGTTAAAGCCTTAACTGCTTCCAAAACTTCAATGGTTGCAACAGAACTAGGAAGGCCTACCTTCTCGACCATAGAAGCTATAACTTATCCCTTTGCATCTTGGATTACAACACATATTCCACCTGTATTTTCTTCTTTAAACACGACCCCATCAAAATTGATCTTGAGGAATGAACTTGAAGGGGGTTTCCACTTAACCCTTTGAGGAACTCGAGTGACAGAATTTGGAGGTTTTGGGGAACTAATTTAGTATATAACTTATTTTCATTGATTTATTTTACTTAAAAAAAATATAAGCTAAGTAAATTAAAAGAATAGTTCTACTTCTATTTGTTTTGGCAGAAAGTGTTTTATGAGCACAAAAAAGTTTAGTTGCAAACTAGTTTTGAGAAAAATTCCTCCAATTTACGCATTGACTAATAGTACCATTCGCATTTATTTTTAGTGACATGAACTATTTAATAAGTCATGTGAGTTGTTTAAAGAATACACGTTGATAGTTTTATCTATTGTTACGTAATGGGTTAGAGTCTCGAAGAAAAGTCCTCCAAACTAGGCTAGAGGAAAAATATGTACGATTGAAAAAACATTTTCCTTATTTTATGGTGTATTGTATAATAGAGAAAACAAATCAATGAAAAATGTTTTGTGGTCAGCGAACGACGATATAATAGTGTTCAAAGCATTTTTACTTTTTAAGAGCAAAATACATTTTCTGTAATGTTATATGTTTTAGCATTTTAATATTTAAATGATTAATTTTAATATTCTAATGAATAAAAAGTGGCAACTTAAATGTAAAGATGTAAGAGTTAGGTTGTGTTTGTTTCAGGTGTAAATGTATTTGGAAAAATATTTTACACCCTGATGTGTGTTTGGGTGCATGTGTAAAATACGATCAAACTAAAAATAATTTCAATTGATCGTAAAATAAGGCCACTTGACCTGTAAATGGATTTACATATCCCATTTACCTTCAATTGATTTTCTGGACTCACCCAAGCTATCTTCACTGGTCAGATCGTGTCGCCCCAATCCCTTCCATGTGCCGATGAGTACTCCTCTCCTTTTGTTCCTCTCTTTTCTCTCTTCTTCCTCGTCTTTTATTCTCTTCCATTTCATTCCTCGTCTCCTCCATCTCTTTAAAATCCACCTTCGACTAACCAAGCTCGGATTAGGCATTGCATGTACCCAATATAGTGCCTGCCATCAAGACCCACACCCACTCTTCTCGATTTCAAAGCTCTATCAATGGAGGTGACTATGGTTTTTTTTTCCTCTGTGATTGTAAATAATTTTTGTTCTTGGGTTTTAGAGGATCAGTGGTTGGGGTGATTTGTGGGTTTCAATGGTGGTGGGTTGGGGTGAGTTCTACCATTGATGGTGGTCGATTGGGGGTGGTGGATTGGTGGCTGGTGCGGTTTATGGGTTTCAATGGTGGTAGGTTGTGGGTGTTGGTAGATGAGTTTTGATATTGATTCTGAAATTAATGTGATTTGATTTTGGTTATGATTTTTCAGGTTAATTGGTTATGTGATGGTTGATGGTGGCTGGGTTTTCTAGAAATAGGGTTTTACATGCAATACCAAACACTAAAAATACTTTTCCGGCAATTTTCCATAACACAAACAAACAATTGAAAATATGTTCATTTCTGTAAAATATTTTCAATTGAATGTATTTTACACTAAGAAAATATTTTACATAAAGAAAATATTTTACATATTGCCAAACATAGCATATGGAAAATAAAGACAGTCAAATATGGAATCCTATGTTGATAAGAAGAAAAACTCATTTATTTATTTTTTATTTTATTTTTTGATACAAGATAGAATTCTACTCTAGCCTAATCTAAGTGTACATGTATATGAAGCTCCCTTCTGGAAACTTGAACCTCGACCCTTACCCCTTACACTCTACAAGCACTTATACTTATGAAGTGACCATCGCACCAAGAGTGTACCGTGATGAAAAACTCATTTATTATTTATAAGTGTTGTGATCAACTGATTAATTGCCATTGACTTGCTATTAAACTCCAACATTAACCGAGTGACTTTTTCCAAGCTAACATATTTTATTCAAATTAGTCACCTTTTCACTTCAATTTTCTTGTCAATTCCAAATTTGGGGCATGTTTTCCCGTTTAAAGATCCCAAATGTTCTAAAATTACAAAATATCTTCCCACTTAGAGTCTATTTTCACTAATAAAATTTTTTATTCATACAATTATATTTGAAATTAAAAAATATATTAATGATTTTATGTACAAACCAAACAAGTAAAAATGTTTATTTTAACTTATTTCAAGGTCGCAACTAAACACAAGAAAACAAATTAATTTTTCAAAAAATGTTTCCTAGAAAAAGAGTTAATTTTTGAAAATATTTTCCATCAAAATGACCGAAACATTAAAATTTAAAAAGTTTCACACCTTAATGGACTTATTTTTTAAGCTGACCAATAATTAAGTAATGCTATTTTTGATCTAAAAAATATAAGTTATGCTATAGAGATGCTCTGTATGTGACTCTGTGTCTTTTGTTTTCGTTTAAGAGTGCTTTCAAGTTTCGACCAATTTGAAAAATGAAAAACATGAGGCATTTTTTGTGGTACTGAGGTATTGCACATGCTACATGCTATCAAAAACTGTAGTAATTGATCAAAAGGTTCTTGGTTGTTAGCTGGTATGTACTTGGAATTATTTTTTAAAACCATAGAGGCATAGACTATAAACTATTATGAATGATTTGTGTATGTAAGTTATTATTATTATTATTGTAGGGTCACAATTTGTAGCCCAAGCCGAAAAGATATGGGATATGAGCCCAATACAATAAATTTGTAGAGAGTAGATGAAAGAGCTGGGCTCCTAACGAATGGACCAACGACTAGTAAGGATTTAAAAGATGAACAAACATAGAAAAACACAGATAAAACTTGATGAAATAAATGTCCGAGGAGATGAATTGTTATTTGAACAATTGTTCCTGAGAGCTAATACAACCTTTAGTGCTACAATAATTCTTTTTCTTTTTCCTTTCTCTATATCTCCCGATCTCCCCCCTTCTAGGAGATCTTCTAGGAGATCTTTCACATTATATAGTTTCTTTTTAAACCATCCTGATCGTACACTTGTTCATCATCTAAACCCCTCATTCGAGTATATGTCTCATTAGGCATCTTCTTTGGCTCTCCGTGAATGGTGGTGGTTAAGATTGCACTATACAGAGGTCTTCTCCACATAAATGCGGCCATAAAAGTCGCTGCAATACATTTAATGCAGTGGGAAAAGCCTTTACTTTTAGATATTTCTGTATTCTTATCATCTTTGCATGTGCCTGAAGTTCATCCTTATCGCTGGATCTTCCTGGAGGGTCACCTAAATTGCTTAAGTATCTGCTTGACTGATATTCTTTGTATCCGAGGAGTAGAAACTCCTTGGACTATATCCCTCCATCCTTTCTTTATGTGATTTTACACTCTGGACCTCTCCTAATCATCTATTCCTCCTCGGACGTATCCATATCCTCGAATAGGACCCAGGGCCCAATATACCAATTTGGGCTCTTACCCCCACAATTATTATTTAAAGAAAAAAGTAGCGGTGTTATATGAACTAACACTATCAATGCGAAATCATATGCACGAAGGATTGACATGCTTTAATAAGAAAGTTCCTAGGGTATTTTATTACCCTTATACTATTCATAATTTATTAAATCAAAATGTATATACATTCCTAAAAGTAGATAGTTTGTGGTGTGCTTTAATAGTAACAAAAATAAGCTAAATAATAATTAAAAAAAAAACTGATTTTTTAAGCCAATGCCGAACGCAACCGATATCTCTAAATTATTTAACAAAAAAAAAATCTTGGTTGAAATTATTTGAAGAATATTAATTGTGATTGGTATGATTTAAAGGATAGTTTTACATGTTACAAAGTCACTAGAAAAAAAAAATTAAAAATTAAAAAAAAAATTGAGATATAAAGATAACTTGATGTAAACATTTATATTAAATATGTAAAAATAACCTTCTCAAAAAAAAAAATGTAAAAATAACATAAAATCATGTTACAAACATACATTTTGTGTGTATATAGTCATTTTTTTAGATTTAATTTGTTTTGATATGTTTAACTTGGCCCCACTTAACGATATTTTTAGCTTGGCCATTGTTCCCCTCTATGTATGATGACTCGTTGAGTATCTATAAACCACATAGAGGGAGCTTTCATCTATGATCTATCCATAGCATCCCAACCTTGGTAAAGATAGAGCCTGATTTCAGCTGAACTCATATATACGACAACAAATTCTATCGATGAAACTAACTAGCACTTTCAATAATGACCCTTTGATTATGAAATAATCTTTTTTTATTTTTTTTATTTTTTTGAGAAGTGATTATGAAATAATCTAAAATGAGACAATGACCTATCAAGGTCGATACCGCGGATCAACCAGTTATATATGAATTTTATAGTTCTACAACCAATAAAAATAATTACATAATATAAAATAAATATATAAAAAAAACACACAAGTAGATTTTCAAATCATAAAGGTCGATTTTTATTTATTTATTATTATTATTAAATTTGTGAATAACAACAATAATTTCTTACTTATATTTAAAAGGTGCAAGGCATGTATACAAAATATAGATTTTTTTTTTTAACTTTTTAATAAACCTTTAATTTTTAATTACTCTTTTTGATAAATATCTCTCAAACAAGATACCCTTAACATATTGAACCAAAAAAAGAAAGAAGTGAGAAACATTCACCATTGTACTGTATTATCTGGAGGATACAATGCATTGACTCATTTTGCTTTGAGGAGGCAAAGCTTTTATTCTTTCAAATTTAATTAACTTCTTCTTCTTTTATAATAATAATAATAATAATAATAATAATGATGATATATCAAACTCGTAAGTATAAATCTGAATCTCATCTTGAAAAAAGTATTAATCTATTTGATTGCTTGTGTCTAATACTTTGGAGCACTGGTCATGATTACGTGTCAAGATCGTGTCCCATCCGCAAAACCTTACCCCTAATCTTTTTAACTTCCACTTTTGACATCTAGCCAAAAAAAACAAAACCCTTCAACTTTTGGCATTTATCCTCAAAGCTACATTAAAATTACTTGGTTCTTGATGCCTTGAAACCATAGATGGTATATAACCCCGAAGAACTCTCTTCTTGACGATATCATATATTTACGTACCCACAGGATGATAACAAATTAAGGACACAGACATATCTTCTAAAAGAATTAGCAATACTTTTGACAAATATGTTGATATATCTATGTGAAATAACCATATTCCATGCTACAAATTAATAAACATGAACGTACTACTAGATAACTATTTGTATATGGGATATATTGACTTAAATGAGCATTCATAAAATAAAATAAAAAAAGAAAAAAAGAAGAAGAAGTAATTATTCAGTATCCATGAAATTAGTAATGTTTTTGTTAATTAAATGTATGATATGACCTAGCTATCATCATGTGAGATAAGAGAATAATGAATAACTTTTCGAAAAGGATAATAGTTTGCCATTCCATTTACAATTACATTTTAATTTCTTCCATATAAAATATAGCCTCAACTAATTATTGATTTTGCATTTAATAAATTAAAAAGTAAAATGTCACTCATTTTTGGATAAAAATATAGCTTTTGTAAACGTTAGTTAATTAAGCAGGCTTCAAAGAATCCTACCTATATTTATAAAAAAATTAAAAAATCAGACTTTAGGTTGAAAGTTGCTCACACTCCTTATAAAAAATGACTTGATTCCATTGTTAAAGATTAGTATTTTTTTAATGGGTTAGAACTAGAAGGATATCGACCCTAAAAGTATATAAGGAAAATGCATGTTGATATACATTGTCGTAACATGGTTACTGTCCGACATATTAAGCCGTACCAAGTTGGTATTATTTTGTATTTTTGCTTCATGAGTCGAGACTAAGACTTGTGGCCTAAAACTTGAGTATGATTTGAGTCACAATGAAGCGAACGAGTGGACAAGTGGGGTTTGATAAATGATAATCCAGATAAAGCCATCCTTTGGTGTTGTTCACAGTTCACCACCAAAAACGAAAATGGAAAGAGACACCCACATATATATATATATATATATATATATATATATATATATATATTCATGAAAATTAAAAAGAAGAGAGAGAGAGAGAAGAGAAGAGAAGAGAAGAGAAGAGAAGAAAGTGACAAGTTATATGAGACATATCTCTAGATTCATTTGCGAGTTGATAAGAATGACGATAAGCATCCAATAAAAAGTTTCATTTTTATGTTTTGCTTCATATGAAAATATACTATTATTACCAAATAAATATATATATATATATATATATATATGGATTAACTTTAAAGAAGGGTTGAAGGTAAATTGTCCCTTTCAAAATGAGTTTCCATGAAAGTTCTCTCTGTCAATGTTTGGCATTATCAACACCTTTCTTTTTCTAAATTTTAAGGTGTCTCAATCAATCCCCCCCCAAAAAAAAAAGAATTTTTTATTATTTTATTTTGGAGCAAAAGCAACAAAGAAGTGTTATGGCTCTATGAGCTTGGCTTGTGAGTTGTGATGAGGTGCTGTGTACTTGCGAAGTGGATGCAACATATTGGCTGGAAAAGAAATTACCTCACTTACAGGTGATTTTGGACAGAGACTTTTGTAATCTCTCAGCGCGCGGTACCGACACCAGCATACGTGTTTGGCTTAGTCATCAGTCGATGGCCGACTTAGGATTTTTTTTTTTTTTTTTTAAATGACAAAATTTTATTTAGGCTAAAATGCAAAATTTATCCTTTAATCCCATCAGAATTTATTCCTGTTCTTTAAACTTTTTTGTCATTTATTTTAGTCATTTAAGTTTTAAAATTCTTCACTTAATTTAGTCCTTTATTAGAGCTCCGTCTAGTATTACCATTAACCTCTCCAAAACGACGCCATTTTGGCCTCTTTTTTAATATTTATTTCTAAATTAAAAAAAAAAAACCCATAAATTAAAAACAAACAAATAACGCCATTCTTCGCACCACCATAAACCATTCTCAAATCAAACGTTTTTTGCAAAACTACGATGAAATCACGCTCAGGTCTTTGTCAAAATCCACCGCTCCCTCATTCTCTTGCTCTCTATTGATTTCTCACCCTCTATCTCTAACATGGCACTACCAAGTATTGGCCAAAAACTACCATTCTCTCTCTCTCTCTCACATCGGGTTAGGGATTTGGTGGGGGAATTTTTTTTTTTTTTTTTTTTTTCGAAATTAGTCTAGGTTGGTCTGACGTGGTATCTCATTTTTGAGTTATTTATTAGCTTTCTTTTTCAATTTAGAAATAAATAATAAAATAAAAATTATATATTAAAAAAATACTAAAGCGGCGTCGTTTTGAAGGGGGGGGGGTTCAAAGGCAGCAGTAGATAGAGCTCTAACGAAGGATTGAATTGAAGAGTTTTGAAATTTAGAAGACTGAAATGAACAAAACAAAGTTAGAGAATTGAAATGAATTTTAGTGAAACGTAGATAATCAATTTTGCATTTTAGCCTTTTATATATAAAATGATACATAGACTTATGCATGCTCGTGTGTATGTGTATCGTATTTGAACAATAACATGTTTATTATATTGTATGAATCTATTAATGGTTTTATATATATATATATATATATATGCATGAATAATCAATTTTTGTGATTTTTATCAAAGTTGAAATATCACTTATGAATTAAAAGACTTTTAGTAATTAGATAAATACCAAAGTACAATCTACATAAATTTATGTTGTTTTGGTTAATATAGTCTCATAAGATGTTCAAATTATATTCTTTAAAAATACATTATAAATATTTATGTACTTGAAAATTATGAGTTTAGTTTGAAAATAATATTATACTCTAAAGTTTAATATATAATTTATCTTCGTACTTTTATTGTCTGTAGATTATTTTTTATGAATGAGAAAAAATTATTACTAAAAGAATTTGAAATTCTATTATCTTCTTTTATAACTTTTTTTTTTTAATAATTTGATAATTGAAGGAGTGGAGATTTGTACTTTGTAAATTTCTGTTAGAAACAACAGGATGTGACAATTGAGTTAAAAAAACTCTTGGCTGATATTTTGAAGTGTAACTAAGTAACAATAACATAATTTTTTTTTTCACTTTGATTAAAATTCTTTCTTCTTTATTTTTTACTATAGTATTGTTTTAATTATAAGTTCTAAACAATAATAAACATTGATTTGGAAATACTGATAGGATTTTATGGAAACACTCCTCATCAAGTGAATACCAAGTTTGAACAACTTGCTCACTACTTCACACAAGTCTACTTCTCTCCCCATCACCCAAATTAGAGAACTTCTACCATCCCTATAAATACTTGGCAGCTGATTTGGAAAGTCAAATTACCTCTAAAAATCTAACCTTCATTTGGAAAATTCTACATGATAGCCTGCCAATTTTCTTTATTTTGAACAACAAAGGGATTCTAGCCAACAATAAATGTCTTATGTGTAATGAGAAGGAAGAAACCATCAACCATCTTTTCCTACAGTGTCCTTTTGTAGGGGTATCCAAGCTAACCCGCACCCAACCAACCCAACCAAACCACCCGGGCCCAAATTGGAAACCGTCCGACCCAACTCTGGTAATAGTTGGCGACAAGTCTACATGTCCAAAAATCGAATCTAGCAGGTCTGTTGGCGGGTCTTCACATGAAAAAAGGAATCCAACCAACCCGACCGAGATCCACCCCTCTCAGATGCATATCTAGTGAGATCTGGCCAAATCTTGATGAGATCCGGCCAGATCTCGACGAGATTTCGTTGAGTTCTGGCCAGTTCTCGTCGCTAGTGCTGTTCCATCGATTTCAATCGAAATTGACTCTGTCTAGCTGAACAGAACTGTGTTTTCCAGCGGTCAGCAGTGGATTATATTTCTTGTCACCTAAAATGATTTGGTCAGTTCTAGGTTGGGCACAAACCTAACCTAAACCGACCCATAGACAGACATATCCCTTTGTAAGAGCTGTTTGGCATGGTTCTCCTCTTGAAATCAGAACCTCTAAGTTAAATCAAATAATACGAGTTGAGAAAAAGATAGCAGACTGTATTTTGGTCACTATGGAACCATAGGAATTAGTTTCTACTCCAAGGGAAAACACCTAATCCCATGGAAGTTATTCTCACCTTTCAAACTCTTATTTGTAGGTACCAGGAAGCTTTCAATGAAAATCAAGTTCAGGGTCAAGCATCTAGAAATCATTCACCTCAACAAATTACACATAATGACTGGCAGATATACTCATTAAAGTGGCAGGCTATAAGAAAAGAAGCTCCAAGAGAAGCAGTTATACCTATGAAGCCAAAACAATGGATGGGACCACTATCTTCACAAGTGGTGCTAGCAATGGAAGGAAACTTTACTCTCTTGCAATCCAAGATGCTCTAGTAGTAAGGGTGTGCAGAAAACCCATCGACTCGCCAAACCCGACCCGATCCAATCCGACCCGTCGGGTTGGGTCAGTTTTTAAGGCTTGGTGGGTTGGGTTGGGTTACAAAATTTTTTTTTATAGCGAGTCAGGTTGGGTTTGGGTCATAAAATTACAAACCCGCCAAACCCGACCCGACCCGACCCACCCATATTTAATATATATTTAAAATATATTATATATTTAATAATTTTTTTTTAAAAGCAACTGTATTTAAATATATATTATATATTTAATAATTTATTTTAAAAACCAATGGTAGAGCAGCAATTTCTCGGTTCCTCCTACCAATACTAATTTAATATATATATATATAATATTATATAATTAATAATTTTTTTAAAATAACTAGCTTTTACTACCCTATATAAAAGTCAATTAGTTCACACAAACTCTAGTAAATTACTATTGTTGTTTAGTCATTAGTATTGTTTGCCTTTAAGAAGTTATATTGATACTAATCTTTGAGTTTTTTTAATATATTAATATTTATATTTTTTTTACTCAATTTAATAATAATAATAATAAAATTTGTCAAACCCACGGGTTTAACCCGACCCATATGGATTGGGTTGGACTTATGTGATGAGTTGGGTTGGGTTGAATTTTTTTTAACCCATCATAATGGCTTGGGTCAAAAATTCCCCTCAACCCGACCCATGCACACCCCTATCTAGTAGATGCCATTCTTAAAGCTAAAGAATTAGGATTCAAACATGTTTTAATTCATAGCAACAGCAGAAGATTAGAACAGGTCTGTAACAAGCTGAGAACACCCTCGTGGCAGGAACAAACCATAATGTCTGATCTTCATCATCTGCAGCAGCAAGGAATGTTCATGTACTCCATTTTTATCCCTAAATCAGTGGTCTTACATGCAATTGTATTAGCTTCTCTAACCACTAATTTTCTTGTACACCACTGTAGGCTATATCCAACATCTATGTAAGCCACTTGGCTATACTATGTTCTCTCTTTATATATATATATATGCGTGTTTCTTTGGTAAAAAAAACAAAAAACAAAAAACCAAACAAAACAATACCAATTGGTAAAATATGTTATTTTCTATTTCTTGAATACGATTTTACATAACAGTAATTAGTTAATCATATTAAAAAACTTTCAAAACATATTTTAGTATAAGAAGTAGGGAATTGTAATAATTATCCTATTATATAGCTTTAGTTTTTTTTTGGGAGGGGGGGTGGGGATGAAGGGAGGAGTTGCCCCCTCCCTGACCCTCCACCAGTGTCATCGATGTAGGAGGCATCAAGATGTTATCTTACAAGTTACAACGGGATCGGAGAGATTTAATTCAGCAAGGATCAATCCGAGCAAAAGGTTCAATATTTGGTAGAGCTACTTGAATGGTATCACCTGTTCGCATGGCTAGGAGAAGTTTCAAAGAAATCTTAACCTATTATTAAACTAGCATTTAATAACATGTACCAATCGTCAAATGAGCTGTTTGAGATTTTTTTAATCTTAACCTGCATGATGTGATTACAGGTGAACCAATGCTTTTTAGTCAAGCTTCGATTTAGTTGTTTACTGACCTTTTTTTACTATTTGACTTCGGTTCTAAAGGAATATGGTTTGCTATTGCCTCAATGGAGAAGACTTTTCAGGATCGATGAAGATGAAAAGCATATGTCTAAAATTGTAGTTTATCAAGAACCGCGAGCTAATTCTAAGCAAGACTTGACATTTATTACAAAGACTTTAAATAAATAAAAGTTCCGCTAAGTTTCATTTCAAATAAAGTAGCTCGATTACTAAACAGTAAATAGATAGATGCTTGACCAGTTAGTTCAACTGGTAAAGTCTCTGATTGTTAAATAAAAGATTTTGGGTTCAATCTCCACCTACACCAAAAACTGATTGATATTTTAATTTGATGATAAAGAGTTATCATCGGGAATAAATACCATAAGTTGAAATTCTTTTTAAAAAAAACAAAAAAAAACAGGGAAGATATCAATACTTAAGTAAATAGTCTAAACATCAAATGAGATCGATGATAATGGATTAAGGATCTTTAAGACTAACTAGGAATTTGGATAAAACTAAATGAAACTTGATTATATAAACAAGACTAACAAAGTAACAAGTTACAAGAGAGTTACTAGCTAGCCTGAATACCTTATAATTCCCTATGAACTATATATGAGAAACCACTGAAAAGTTTCAAAAAAAAAAAAAAAAAACCACAAAAAGAACTATAATATATATATTGCACGTAGTATCACTCTTATAAGAAAAATACATCAAATTCTCCTTTTCTATACTTACGAGTTGAACTGAGAATTTTTATTTTATTTATTTTATTTTTTTTCTGGGTAAGAGTGAGTTATAACATTAATAACTATACATATTTGGGTTTTTACGTCTTTTTGAGTTATGAAAAGACATTTTATAGAGCAATAATATATGCTCTAAATTAATAATATGCCTTTTTTGTAAAATTTAAAAAACCCGACAAGCTTGCGTTCAACCTAGATATTAATTACTAAAGATTTTAACCTTTCAACCCTTTTTTTTTTTTTTTGGCTATTCTCTCCCCCCCCCCCCCCCCCCCCCCCCCCCACACACGCACACACACACACACACACACACAAAAAACCTCTTTTTTGGCTTAGATAATAATTAGAGGACTAACCTGGTGCCAGTCTCTATCACATCCATCTATAATTGGTATTTTATTTTGGGTCCGGTTAATGTGTGCCCTTAGGGCGCACATTAAACTTTCTATTTTTAGAAACATTTTCTCGAGAATTGAAAAAGTTGCCATTACTTTTTTAATTCTCGAGAAATTTTTTTCCAAAAATGGAAATTAATGTGTGCCCTTAGGGCACACATTAGTAAAATCCTTTTACTTTTAAAATGTCCAAATCACCTTAAATATAAAAAGGCTAAGTGCAACTGTGCATGCAAGAAGTAATGTATCAAACGCTAAAAATGCCTGTTATAATAAAGTGTAGCCTATATATATTTGCCAAATTTCTACAATGGTTTGGTTGCAATTTTTTCTTCTTTTTTTTTTATGCAAAGCTTTTTTTCGTACAAGTGCAACCTGAGATAGTGGGATTGAAAAGTGTAACCCCAAACTACTATTTTCACTTCACTTTTGTATTTAAATCTGCTGCTACTGCTCCTTGAAAAAGATCAAGTGGTCCATTAATGAATGAAATTTGTTCATAGAATCAAGACATGTGAGTCGTGACACAAGATGTGTCATATGCCATTATACTATTTCTAATTTTTTTTTTATTCTCATCCTTTTTCTTTTCGACGTGTTAATGTTTGAACATATCATCTTTGTCCTAAACTTTATACCAAGATTACTCAGTATAATGACAAATAGGTAATGACATCTCTTTTATATGCATGAACTCACTCCGCCTAGTCCAGTCAATATTTAGTCATATATATATAAAAATGTTTCTTGTTTATTTAATTTCCTGGTAAGAATTTAGTCATTAAAGTTGAATATCACCTGCTCTGACCTGACTCTGAAAATTTGTACATATGGATGGGTACCACAACATGATTTTGGCCAATAAATACATGCATGTGCATGATAAGATTAGAAGTTTTATCATCTTGGTCAAGGCTCACTTACCTAATTAATAAGAATCCTTTACACGTATAGCAATGTGTGAATGTGTCCTACCTAACAAAAATAAACCTTGAATTCGAAACTCAGTAATCGCCTCACCTATATATACAAACCTCCCCAACCCTGCAACCCAGCTCACCACAAAGAAAAAAAACACTCAAATTTTTGGTTGATGCTATTTTCACATATAATAATAGTTTGTCCAAGCTTTATGATGAACTCAACAAAGCTTATCCTCTTTTTATATAATAATGCTAGGATCACAACTATTTACACAATATTTGCCACAATTCGTTATATATATAGTGAGTTGTAAACGATGGAGATATGGACTCATATAAATCCATTTATTTTTTATTACTCACAACTCATCACATAATTAATTATGACAAAAATTGTGAATTTTGTTGTGTTCTTAGCATTTTTCTTTTTACATGAACACATGAGAGAAGTAATTAAAAACCACCATAGTTAATGTTAAAATAACCTCCGACCAAAAAAAGCACGAAAGAAGAAAAAATAATCATTCTTTCTAGAATTTCAAGGACATAATGGGTGTCGCCCTTGTCACCAACAAAATTGAAAACATGATTGAAAGAACGGTTGGTCTCAATTTGAAAGAGTTTAATTTCAACTTATTCAATTAATTTAGTTTATGTACTATTTTTTTTAAAGTTTTATCTTTTATTTTTTAAGATATAACCATGTTTGACTCAATATATTTTGAGACTTAAGGCAAAAAAAAAAAAAAGTTAAAATTTTTAATTTTTAATATTTAAATATATAATATTTATATAATTTTCTACATATATATATATATATATATATATATCATCTTCTAGGGTTTTAAAAAAACAATTTTGGAGAAGGGTGGAGCAGCTGAGTAGAAAGAGAGGCATTAATGGCAACGAAATGGGGGAGCCTCAGCCAAAAGGCAAGGTATTAATTAGCTTAGCACAAGCTAGATCTGGAAAGTGCATAATTGTGAGCCCCCCACGCGCTGACTGACAGATCCAAACACCACAGAAGAAATTAGGACACTCACTCACACTCTCAGACTCAGACACACAAAACACACATTGATTCAGCAGTTTCCTTTTGTTTTGCCCCGGTTGTTGAGTTGCCCCCTACTCTTTTTCCTTTTTTCCCCACTGAATAAACCTCAAAACTGCAACTAGAATGCGTGTGGCCCACCTTCCACGCACCCCACCCCGCACTTTGTTCCCTTTTGTCAGTTCGCTCGTGTGTTCCACCACCAACCAACGCGCGTGACTGTTCATCTCACTCTTATCTCTTTTCTTTTGCCTAAAATTATTGTCCCTCTTTTCTTTTCTAACCGAAATAGAATCTTTCTTTACCCTTTTTATTTTATCCTTTTTGGATCACGTTTTTCTCTCTCTCTCTCTCTTTTTTGGTCACGGTTTTGTTGTCTTATTGGCCGTTGGATTGTCCTTGGGATTTGTAACATGGAATTTGAATGAGATTATTATGATGGGATTTTGCTACTTTAAAATTTAAATAGAGCTATTCTTCCCTTTTTGTGTTCAAATCAACGGGATGAAGTTATTTTTATTTATTTTTTGTGGGTTTAAAAAATAAATTAAATAAAATTGTACCTAAAAAATTGAGTAAAATGCAAAACTTTACTTTTATTCATTTCTGTCCTCTAATTTTACTTTTGTTCATTTCAATCCTCTAACTTTTAAGTTTATTCAATTAAGATTTTTTCATCGACTTTTATTACATGTTGTGGTTAATTTTTTAATTTTATAAAATTTTCTTCAAAATTTTAAATTAAAAAAAATCAATTAATGATTGAACAATATTTTGCAGATTTTTTTTAAAAAAATTTTAAAAAAAATGTTGATGAAAAGACCTTAATTGAATAAATCTGAAACTTAGAGGACTGAAATGTATGAAAGCAAACTCGGAAGACTGAAATAAAATCTGAAAAAAGTTAGAACGCCAGTTTTGCATTTTAGCCTAAAAATAAATTAAAAACTCTTTTTTTTTTTCCTAATAATTCCACAAAGGGGAAAATAAAATTTAAATGTTGAGAAGGATTTTTTTTTTTTTAAAAAAAAAATCAGGAAGGTGCTAGTTGAATTATAAAATTTTGTTTTAAGAACTAAAATTAGAATTTTTTATAAGTTAAATAGTTAGAATAAATAAAAAGAGTAAATTACATATTTGTTCTCTATCATTTACATTATATTTCAATATGGTCTATAATCTTTCAATTATATTAATTTGATCTCTAACATTTTCAATGTCGTGTCAATTTAGTCACTGTCATTATCTCTTGAATAGAAATTACTGACATGGTAAATGGCCAAAATAAAAAATAAAATAAAAAATTGCCACATTAACAAACACATGTACCACCATGTCATTTAAAAAAAAAAAAAATCTTTTTTTTGTTTGAGGGGAAGTATATTTTGGCCATCCAAACATAATTCAAAACTTGTTTACTGGCTTCAACCTTTCAAAGCTGAAGTATCTCATAGTCTTTCTTCATCTAGAAAATAGTAATGTATTAGTGCTAGTGTAGTATATAGTTTTGGTTTCGTTTTCTAAAAGCCTCCGCCTTTTTCTTCCCCCAAAAAAAAGCCTCTGCCTCTGAGTATATAATAAGGAGACATTATCAACATTTTTCATTTTCAAGAAGTGTCATTCATTCTTCTACTTCATTTTGGTTGTCTTTGAAGTTTTTTTTCTTAAAAAAAGGGTCTTTGAACTTGTTGTTCCCCTCTACCTCCCTTCATGTTTTGGTTCGTTCCAAACAAACCAAAAGAGATAAAAACCTGAGAGGGAAAGATTATACTGAAAGAGAGAAAGATATATTACCAGCAGATCGGCGACTTCATCAGCATCAAGAGTCACCTTTGACCTCGCTAGTCACCGTAGTGCCTCACCTTTCTCTTTGAACCAAAACATGAAGCAATCATGAGTTAAAGATTTTGATCCCAAAATTTACTCACTTATCTGTTTTTTTTTATTATTATTAAAAAAAAAAGATTATGTTGACATGTCATTTGATGTGGCAAAAAAATAATTTTTTATTTTGGCTGTTTGCCATGTTAGGTATTTCGATCCAAGAGATAAAGGTAATGACTAAATTGACATCGTACTGAAAGGTTAGGGACCAAATTGACACAATTGAAAGGCTAGGGACCAAATCGACACAATTGAAAGGATAGGGACCAAATCGACACAATTGAAAGGTTGGGGACCAAATTGAAATATAGTGTAAAGAATAGAAACCAAATACTTATAAATTTATCCAAATAAAAATAAGCTTTAACACTAAGCCTTTAACACGATTCTTTTCATAATTTGTTGAGGTATATATTGTGATTTATGTATGTTTAAAGACTTTTTGTTAACCTATTAAAAAGAAAAAGAAAAGAAAAATTTTTGTTAATGAATATCCTTAGAGCATTGGCATCAAGTGTGCCAAATGCCAATATTTTGGCATTTGGCAATTGGCATTTGGCACACTAAACACCAAAAATTCACCAATATCAGATGTGCCAAATCTCAAAAAAATTGGCATGGAGCTACAATGACATTCTAAAAATGAGATGATATGGACATATGTTCTAAAAAAAATTTCTTATATTTTATTCCTCTCTCTCTCTCTCTCTCTCTCTCTCTCTCTCTCTCTCTCTCAGTGGTGTTGGTGGTTGTGAGAATCTCCGTCGATCTCGTGTAGCGGTGCTGTTAGTTGTTCCTCTACTCGCTAATCTTGCAAAGCAGTGTTGGTGGTTGCTCCTCATCTCCCGAATCTCTTTGTTTTTCTTCCCAATTTGGGTTTTGTGCGTTGGTTCATGGCTGTGCTAGTTTTGGAGATGTTGTGAGGTGTGGACTTAGGCTCAAATTGCAGAAGAGAAAGAAGCTTGATTTTTTGGTCACGACTGTGTTGGAGATGATGACATTGGGGTGGTGGGGATTATAAGGGATGTGTAGGGGTGGTTTGTGGCACTGGTTTTGGACCTTTGGTGGTGTTGTGGGGTGCGGGTTGTGAAGATTTGGTGGTGATTGAGCTGTGTGGTTTGCAAAGATTGGGTGGTTTTGGTTGTCGGTGGTGGTGATTATTATTTGTGTTTGGTGGATATGGGTGAATTTATTTTTTATTATTATTATTATTTTTTTGTGGTTGTGGGTTTGACATGTGATGGTGATGGTGTTTTGATTTTTTTCCCCTGATGGTAGTGAGTTTAGAGAGAGAGAGAGAGAGAGAGAGAGAGAGAGAGAGAGAGAGAGAGAGAGAGAGAGAGAGAGAGAGAGAGAGGTTTTGGGTTTAAAAAAATTAAATAATTTTTTATTTGTTTTTTTATATTATTTTAATGTGTTGTAATGTTAAAATAGAACATTTAATGTATTGTGTATTGTAAAATGATTTTGTAAAATAGATAAAGTAAGTTTTGATGTGTCAAAATGATATTTAAGATAGCACAGCTGATGCTAGTGCTCTTATAGCATAAATGCAATCAATTACTACTGTTACAAGGGGTAGAAAAGATTATTGTAATTCCAATTTTTGGACTTTTAACAGCTGCACACTCTTAGCGTGATGGTCATTCGATAAGTATAAGCGTTCGTAGGGTGTGAAGGGATAAGGGCTGGGATTCAAGTTTCTAGGAGGAAGCTTCATAAATATATACACTTGGATTAAGCTAAAGTAGAATTCTATATAAGAAAAAAAAAAAAAACTTTTGGACTTTTAGAGATCAAAAACACCCATTTGATTCATGTTTCTTTCTCCCAATCGCCTCTCACATTCTCATATTTTCTTCTTTTTTTAAAGTTAAAAACTAAAATTCTCTTACACATATTAACAATGCCTGAATTGGCAATGATAATGTTGGTCTCAATAGTCACGAGCCATCCTCCATCGCTTGTGTTGTACAAAGGTGGAGGTCATCCAGTGGCTCCTTAGGCACATTAAGCATAACACCATTGAAGTGATTAGTTGGAGGAGTTGGGATGTGAGTGAAATTTTGAGAAAAATCCGAAAACCAGAACTGTGAGTGAATATTTGAGAAAAATCCTAAACTATTTTAGGGGTTTTGTAGTCTTAGAGCATCCATAGCAGTAGATCTATTTTAGCTAAATTTTTAGCTCCACTAAAAGTTACTTTATTTATTTTACCTACACACATACTGCAGTAATAGATCTATTTTAGCTTTTAACACAATAAAATAATATAAACATCACAATAAAATAATATAACCATTACAATAAAATAAAATATCCCATTACCCAAAAAATATCCACAGCACCAATTACAACCACCTTTACCATTAGCCACCGCCACAACCACGACGACCACCACCACTAGTCCACAACAAAGGGAAAAAAAAAAAAAAACCACCAACCCAAATCTCTAATCTTTTTCCTCAACCTAGACCAAACAAAATCACCAATCACAAACAAAAATAAAAAATCACCAATCACAAACAAGCACAACGTTGGCGAGCTGGGTCGGCAGAAGGAATGGGTCGGCGAGCTCCATAGGTTTCCCAATCAAGTATACCCAATATCCACGAGCAAGCACAACCACAGCGATAACCACTCTGATCCACAAGCAAGCACAACCATGAGTAAACACTTCAATCCACAGAAAGCAACTTCGATCCACGAGGCCAGAGCACAACCACGACCTAGCGGCGGAATGGAGGTGAGGGAAGAAGAGCACTAACCGTTTTGACCTAAAGAGGATCAGTGGAAGAGAAGTGGGTCTGAGGCGATTGACGGCGTGGGTCTGAGGCAGATGGCGGCGTGGGTCTAAGGCTGATTAGTGACTTGGGACAGCTGGTGGGTTGGTAATGTCGAGCTTCGGTAGCGGTGACATTAAGGAGGAATCAAGCCGGCGATGGTGAATGAGGAGCTTGAGAGAGTGACGTTGAGAGAGTTTGCTTGAGAGAGTTTTGAGAGATGAGATGAGAGCTTTCAGATGGAGTGACCAAGAGAGAGAGAGAGAGAGACACGGTGTGAGTTTTTATTATTTTAATTGGGTTGGGTGTAAAATAATATTTTTTTTGTTTAGCTCTCATGAATAGTGTACATTTATCTATAGATGTGCACTATAGCAATGGAGTTAAAAAAAGTAGATTTAGCTCCACTGTTGCATGCTTCTTTTTGGTGTTTTGGTGGAGCTAAAATAGCTATATAGCTATTTAGCTCCATTGATGCAATAGATATTTTAGCTCCACTGCTGCAAGTGTTCTTATATGGGATTCAACAAAAAATGTGGTAGGCTATTTTAGTAATTAAATAATAAAATTATAATTGATTTCGAAATTTTTATGAATGCATAATTTTATATGAGCTTATGTGAAAGTAATGTTACATCACTCATAACTTACCACTTCACTCAATTAAAAAAAAAAAAAAAAAAACGTTAATCCCTAACATCGATCCTATTCAAAAATGTTTCCACTTTCCTCTTATCCATGTTATATTTTAACTTTAGCTAGGGGATCATTTATGTAGGTAAATAAAATTATCCACTCATTTTAAAATACGGTTACCATGTTCAGAAAAACCTAGGATTAAATATGTAAATATCCCATATATTTTATATATGATGATGTGAGTAAAATACATTAGAATTTCTTTTCCTTTCAACGAAGGATTGGAGATGTGCATGGTTACGTTTAGATTAGATTTAGGGTATTATTCAACCCCAACTCGTAAGGATCACGCTGAGTTTATTATTGAGTTGCGGCTATTTTGTCAGGCATAATAAACAAAAAATTAGCTTTCATGTAATCCTTTAAAACAATTATTCAATAAATTACTTCAATTTATACAATTCAACATTGTATTCCAATTTCATCGCAACCAAGTCTCAAAATACAAAAACTAAAAACTAACACACTAACAAATTTAAACTAAATGTGTGTTTGGCTAAGCTTAAAAAACATAAAAGAACTGAGTTTTGAGGAATCTAAAATCTATTATGTGGTGATTCATAAAACCATCGAATCGTATTAAGTTGTGTAAGTTATTCAATTATTTAAATAAGTTACATAACTTATTACATTGTCTATATGACTAAACAACACATAAATAGTTGTTTGAAACTTTGAATAGCCACGTAATGAGCTAGAGGAATTTACCTTTAAATCGATTTGGAGATAAACTCTATCCAAAATAAAAATAAGTTAGATGTCCATTTTTTTAAATTTTCACTTTTTCTAGTAGGTGCAACTGTATTTTTACATAAAAAGCATT
The DNA here is from genome assembly GCA_023055345.1 of Quercus wislizeni. Classification (NCBI taxonomy): domain Eukaryota; kingdom Viridiplantae; phylum Streptophyta; class Magnoliopsida; order Fagales; family Fagaceae; genus Quercus; species Quercus wislizeni. The sequence continues at coordinate 41,909,263 of JALGQJ010000002.1, forward strand.
CTAAAAAAATAAATCAATAAAATGACTTATCACAAACACAAGCCAAGTTTCAAAATCCAAAATAAATTAAGCTAACATATTTAAACTACAAATATTTTTTAAACTATTAATAGAGTGAGTTTGGTCGTTTTACTCTTGTTTAAAAATTTGTTAACCTAAATCTCATCTAACTCAATTTTCTTTAAAAGAAAAAAAATCCAGCCATATACCCATAAATTATCAAAACCAACTCGAGGAAGTTAATGAAGTTAACATTATAGTGACTATTATACCAAAAGTATCAGACTAAGAGCATTAACATCGGTTTGCTCTAAGCTAAATCTTAGCATTTTAAAACTACAAACCACAAAAATGTGCAACAATCGGATTCTTATATCTAAAAGATTATAAAATATTGCTACAATAATTTGTTACTTATAGAACTTACTGTTCACTGGTTTTACACTTAAAACTCATTTATTTTATTCACCCCCCCCACTCTCTCTCTCTCTCTCTCTCTCTCTCTCTCTCTCTCTCTCTCTCTCTCTCTCTCTCTCTCTCTCTCTCTCTCTCTCTCTCTCTCTCTCTCGTAGATGACGACAGCTTTAAGGATTGAAGGTAGTGACAATGATGGTGGCTGACGTTGGTTGCTGGGTTTTGCTCGTGATTGTTAAATGGGTCATTTCAGTGGTTCTTATTATTTGTGGTGGCAATCTTGGGTTTGCCATCATGGGTCATTTTTGGTTAGTAATGATCATGGCTTTGAATTGTGTTTTGCTTGAAATGGTGGTTATGGGTTTGAATTGGTGTTGAAACGGTGTTGTGTCTTTGAATCGGTAGTTGTGGGTTGAATTGTTTTGATGGTGTTGGGTGGTGGTGTGGGTTGATTTCAAGTTCGGTGGTTCATGGTTGATTGCAGTACTGCTTACTAGGGACTGGGTTTGAATTAGTGGTGTTGGGCTTGGTTTTGGTAGTGCTTTTAAGTTTTGGTTGTTGGGGTTGGATTTGAATCGATGATGCTGTGGGTTGGTTTTGGTGGTGCTGGAGAGAGAAAGGGATAGAAAGGAAAAGAGGATTTTTTTTTAGAAGAGAGGCAAAGAGAGATTGATCGTTGATTTATATTATTTTATTGAGTAGTTTATATTATTGTAACTAGCATGTAACTCCATGCAAACACATAGATGCATTTAAAATCAAACAATTTTTTATTATAAAAATATAAATAATTAGTCTTTTTTTTTTTTAAAGTATGTAACACATGCATTCATGCATACATAGAGATATATTTAAAATTAAACACATTTTTTATCATAAAATATAGATAATTAGTCAAATTATATTTTTAAAGTAAACATGATTAGTCACATATTAAAATTCTTACCTAAATTTAATACTACTTATGATAATTTTTTTCTAATTTTTAATAAGATAGAATGTGTGGTGATTTTTATTATGTGGTGATTTTTATTTTATTTATTTTTTGAGAAACATGTGGTGATTTTTATTGAGTATATGTGAGTTTTATTTATTTATTTTATAGTTCATTAATATTAGATTCTTAGTATTTTGTACTCATTAACTCATTTGACACAAAGATTAAAAAACTTAAGTAGACACATGACATAAGTTTAAGTGGATAATTATGGTGTAGTTCTTACATAAATCTGGACACATGGAACAAAATTGGATTATAATTTCAAATTCTAATTCAATTTTCTCTAAGTTTTTCCTATTAATATATATATATATATATATATATATGAGTTATAAATTTGATTTTTTTTAGTTATATGATTATGTTTTTTATGGTTTATTATATTGAACTCATCATTTTTTACACTAAATTAACTAATTTGGCACAAACATTTAAAATTTTAGATTAAATGAGACACGTGGCACAAAATTAAACTCTAATTGAAATTCAATTTTTATACTAAATTAACTCACTTGGCACAAAATTCTAAAATTTAGATTAGGTGAAACACATAGCGCAAAATTAAATTCTAATTTGAAATTTAATTGAATTTTCTCTCAACTTTACCTATTATTATATATATAGATATATAGATGAGTTGTATCTTAAAATAAGTAAGTTATGAAATGATATAGATAAAATAATTTTTTAGTGCGTAAAATGACAATCTTGTTTTTTAAGAAATTGGATGGTATTTGGTAATACTCTAACAAAACAAAGAATTCCTATACGACAGCCGCATCCCATCCGAGCCAAAGGCAAAGTCTTGTAGTTGGAGGATTTAAGAGACGTTGTCCATCTGAGACTTCCAAGCAAATTTAGAACCACGTGTTTTTGGAAAGTAATGAATCTCGTAACAAGTCAACTCTTCCTCTCCCTCACTCGTTGTTCGAAGTAGTTTCACCATTTTTTTTTTTTTTTTTTAAATCTAACGAAAGTTAGTATACTGACTTCCGAATTTTTGTGATACCTCTCCTTTTTAAAATGAGAATATGTAAAATCTTACCCATGCGGACTCATTCTTTTCTTGCCAAATATCGTAAAAAATAAGACCAATACCATTAATTCAAATTATACTGTATCTAAGAAAAAAGGTAAAATTATTACTATTACAGAACATTCGTGGGTATATTTCATTATTTAATAATAATAATAAAAAATAGAAGATGGACTTTTATTCATACATATGAGAGGTTATTGTCTCATGAATATTTATTGTAATCTTTTATATATATTTTAATAAGTGGCTTCACCAAAACATCACCCTCGGCTCTTACTTTTTTAGTTATCTTTCACGTAACTTTTGCCTACAAAAAATATTATAACATGTTCCTCTCACGCACAGTTGGATTACTCAATTACCACTTTCTTTTCTGAGAAAATTTTAATTACCACTTTCAAGTACCATGAATTTTTGTCATAAAACTTACCCTCATGTGTCCCATACGTGCATTATTGCTAGTAGGTACCGTTTGTTTTTTCCAAAAAGAAAAAAAAAGAAAAAAAAAAAGAAAAGAGAAGTTTTTTTTTTTTTTTTTTATAAATTTCCATCCACAAAAATCCTCATTACGTGAAATGAAAGTGGTCGTACTTTGGCATGAAAAGACAACCTCACACTCTAACTCATTTAATTTCCCTTATAAAAGAATTTTAACTCATTTGACGTCGACTTCCATCTTGAAAACGACAACAAAACCCCAATACCACTTTCACTCTCTCTGACCATACCCAATACACACACCAACCAAAAAAAAAAAAACCCCACTTAGAATAATTATTATTATAATTCCTTTCGTTTAATGCTAACCTTCCAATTATTTATTTATTATATAATAATTATCCCCCATTAAGCTAAAGAATTAAAATTCTCGTATCAATTTATCGTATATCTCGTACCGTAATGATGAACGGTTTCACTGTATCACGTGATTTATAATAACAATAAGTGTAGTTTAGTACAACTACCCCACGCATCCATGATGTATGAATGGCCCCCAATGGCAATTACCGTAATATTTTACAACTTCAAGGGCAAACTTTCACTATACCCCCTCCCCCAGAAAGCTTGTCGTTTCTCAAGGGATCTGGGATGAGTAAATATCGCTTTCTTAAATACTCCTCACTCTTTCTCAGGTGTTCCTCTTTCTCAATTATCTACCGTTAGATTGAACTAATATAGTCAAACTAAAGAATCGACGGCTGTAATTGGATGAGTGCTTTAAGGTAGTGGTGTACCTGATTTTTTCCAAAAGTCTTGGTCCAACTCACAGCTGTCAGCTTAGAGATTCCGAGCCGAGGACCTCGACAAAGTTAAGCCGGCTACGTAGGACCCACTTTGTACTGTACTTATAAATAAGCAAACTTACGTATCAACAGAGCTTATCAGTTGTGTGATAAGTTCTAAACTGATAAGTTGATTGCTTATTAGGTTACTCTATCTGTCTTCCTCTCTCTTATATAAAAAGCCCCATTTCTGCAACTTCAATGTCTCATTATATAATTTCCTAGAGAGAGAGAGAGAGAGACACAGAAGAGTTTGTTTTGTAGAGAGAGAGAATGGTTCTCTAAAGCTCTATCTCTCTTTGTTCGGTTCTGTTTGTGTTCTTTGGTTTTCAAGGTAAGAGAGTTTGGTTTTTCCTACGATTCTCTGGGTTTGAAATTTAGAATCTTTTTACTTTAAAAGTCATTAGCTTTTTTATTTTTTGGGTTTTTTGAGGAGGTTTGGCTTTTGCATCTTTGATACCCACATGGTCTAAAGCAACTTTCTTTTGTTTCTGTGATCCTCCTAAGTAAAAATTAATTAAAAAAAAAACCCAGATTTCATTTTGACTTTTTTTTTTTCGTTTACTTGATTTTTACTTCGCACATGTTTGTCTTCTAATAAGTACATGGTAATAATTTTTGTATGTAAAAATGGGTTCTTTTTGTGTTTTAAGGATGGGAGTTTAGTGATCTGGTTTTGGGTATAGATTTGATTAAATCTATGTGCTGTTCTTCTTTTTTCTTTTTTCTTTTTTTTGAATAATTAAGGTAGTTAGAAATTAACCCTTTTGAGTTTTTATTTTTATTTTTTGCAGATCTAGTGGTGTTTTTGGTGATTTTGGTTTGGTGGGAATCGAACAAGAGGTGGGCAGCTACTATGTCGTCGCTTAGTAGAGAGCTCGTGTTCTTGATCTTACAGTTTCTAGATGAGGAAAAGTTCAAAGAGACTGTTCACAAGTATGCTTCTAAGAGTTTAGCTTGTTTGGTTTTTTTTTTTTTTTTTTTTTTTCAGTAATTTTTTTTTCAGTTTTCTTTTTTGTTTTAATATATATATATATTTATATTTATATATATATATATATATATATTTTTTTTTTTCAGTTTTAATTTTTAATATTTTTTTTAAAAAAAAAATTTCCTCATTAATTTCTCTGTGTATCAAATAGGCTTGAACAGGAATCTGGGTTTTTCTTTAATATGAAATATTTTGAGGATGAGGTGCATAATGGGAATTGGGATGAGGTTGAGAAGTACCTTTCTGGGTTCACAAAAGTGGATGACAATCGGTATTCAATGAAAATCTTTTTTGAGATAAGGAAGCAGAAGTATCTTGAGGCATTGGATAAGTAAGCTTACATTCTTATAAATTTTGTTTTTCTAATGGTCAATTTTATGTGAATTGATTGTTTTTGTCTTTGGAATCGTGCGGTAGATTGTATATGAATGGGACTGTTTAAATTTTAATAGGCATGACCGGTCCAAGGCTGTGGATATATTAGTAAAGGATTTGAAAGTTTTTGCTACATTTAATGAAGAGCTTTTCAAGGAGATCACTCAGCTCTTGACATTGGAGAATTTTAGGTATGACAAGTTTGTGCTTAAGTCATCCGCATCATAGTTATAGCAAATGTACTGAAAATGGGGTATGTTGTATAACAGGGAGAACGAGCAACTTTCCAAGTATGGAGATACCAAGTCTGCAAGAGCAATCATGTTGGTGGAGCTCAAGAAGCTGATTGAAGCAAATCCTTTATTCCGTGATAAATTGCAATTCCCCAATCTTAAAAATTCAAGGTTACGGACCCTCATCAATCAAAGGTAACTCATATAGAAATGCTATGTGATTTAAATTAAATGGATTAGCTATGCACTTAATTCTAAGTGACTTTAAGGTGTTTATACTTGGTACTGATCTTGTTTCAATGCCTTCCATATATTATTTATGATGAGTGCATCTTAAATCTTTTAACAATGACTTTTATTATTGCTTTCTTCTAAAAGTTGGAACTTTGCTGTGAAATGCTGTGGAAAAGAAAACAAAATGCCTGTGAGGTTGAAAGTAATTTGTCTTTGAATCTTACCATAAAATATATGCTTCACAACCTTGGGGTGTGTTGCATTCGGATCAGTTTTAGAAAACCTACATTAACATTACTGCTTGTCATCAGCTTACACTTAACAAACTGATTACTTACTTCAAAGTACAGCTTGAATTGGCAGCATCAACTGTGTAAAAACCCAAGGCCAAATCCAGATATAAAAACTCTTTTTGTGGATCACTCATGTGGACAACCAAATGGTGCACGAGCTCCATCACCTGCAAACAATCCACTGCTTGGATCGTTACCAAAAGCTGGGGGCTTCCCTAACTTAGGTGCTCATGGGGTGGGTTATCAGCTAAATTGGTTGATGTCAACTTTGCTCCTTTCTTATATTGCCTTTCATTAACTTGCTTGAATTCATGTGTTCAGCCTTTTCAACCTACACCAGCACCAGTTCCAACGCCCCTTGCAGGTTGGATGTCCAATCCTTCCACTGTTACTCATCCGGCAGTTTCTGGAGGAGCTATTGGTCTTGGTGCTCCATCAATCCCAGGTAGTTTATTCCTTCAATTTTGTTATTGGGCATTGAGTTCCTCTTGTCATTGTGGATATCAGATGTGGTATGTAGATCTTTCTTTAACTATCTACGTGTGTCTTTGCCTTGTATAGCTGCTTTAAAACATCCAAGGACTCCTCCGACCAACCCTTCTGTAGACTACCCGTCTGGGGATTCTGATCATGTTTCTAAAAGAACAAGACCAATGGGGATTTCTGATGAGGTAATTTTGTTTTGATAAAAAATCAAATAGATTTCTGGCCACTAACTTGTGAATTCATGCTATTATGTTGCACCCTCCATCCCTAAATTATTCACCACATTTCCTTTTCTGGACGTTGCAAATTAGTTGTACATGTAGAAAAGAAAAAAGAGTAACTTCTGCTCACGTTATGACAATATCTTTGTTATTGTACTAATTCCATGTTGAGGCAATTACCTTTTTTTTAATAAAAAGTACACTTGAGGACAAAAATTTAATACGGCAGTGTGGACCAATGGGTTTGCATGCATCTAATGTACTTTCTGAAAACATTGTGCTTTTTCATAGTGAGTCATTATTTTCAGTTGGGGGGAGCATACATTTATTATTCTTTCTTAGTTACCTTATTTATTCATTTGTGCATTTTGTGCAGGTAAACCTGCCTGTTAATGTGTTACCAGTAACATTTCCGGGTCATGGGCATGGTCAGGCTTTTAATGCTCCAGACGACTTGCCAAAGAATGTTGCACGGACTTTAAATCAAGGATCTTCTCCCATGAGCATGGATTTTCATCCCATTCAACAGACTCTACTTCTTGGTCTGCCTTTTTTTCTAAGGCTCTAGTTTTCAGCTACTAATACTTAGCATATTTTATTTCTTATCAGTGCTTCATATTTTACCAAATAAAATTGACTCTTTAATAATCTGGATGTTATGCTTCAGTTGGTACCAATGTTGGGGACATAGCGTTGTGGGAAGTTGGCTCTAGGGAGCGATTGGTTTTGAGGAGCTTCAAAGTTTGGGACCTTAGTGCATGTTCAATGCCTCTGCAGGTGTGTCCCTTATCTTAATTAATCAATGAAACCAGTGATTGTGACTGCTATACCCTTAATGCCTGTAATAATAGTGACTTAAAACTGAACTTGATGGAATTCAGTCAGCTCTAGTTAAAGATCCTGGTGTATCTGTTAACCGCGTGATTTGGAGCCCTGATGGTTCTTTATTTGGTAAGCTTAAATATTTAATTGTTTAGAATTTAATGTAATATAATTAATATAAATACCCTAAGGGTGAACTATAGCATTAGATGATTGTGCTGTTTCGTTCCTATTACAGGAGTTGCATACTCCAGGCACATTGTTCAAATATATTCTTATCATGGGAATGATGAAGTACGACAACATCTGGAGGTATATCCAATATTAAATTTTCTGCTTGAAATATTTACTCTTATCTTCTGTGGGTACTTATATTTCTGTACTGATCTGAACTTGCTGATCTAGATTGATGCTCATGTTGGTGGAGTAAATGATATAGCATTCTCCCACCCAAATAAGCAACTTTGTGTGATAACCTGCGGTGATGATAAGACCATCAAGGTTGGTTGGTCATATTACATGTTTGGTTTTATTGTTTTGAGTGGAGCAAAAGTTCCCAACCCTAGGCAATTTTGCTTTTGGTAATTGTAGGTGTGGGATGCTGCAACGGGAGCAAAGCAGTATACTTTTGAAGGTCACGAGGCTCCTGTTTATTCCGTCTGTCCTCACTATAAGGAAAACATTCAGGTATCATTTCCGTCACTCATTTCTCTTATTGTGTTAGTTATATACTTTGAGGTTGTCATGCTAACAATTTATGCCTTTGCTTTCATGGATTTTCCTAGTCCTTGTTCCTAACATCCTTTTTGTGCTTTAGTTTATCTTTTCTACGGCACTGGATGGAAAAATAAAAGCATGGCTGTATGACAACTTGGGATCCCGAGTTGATTATGATGCTCCTGGTCGCTGGTGCACAACAATGGCGTATAGTGCTGATGGTACAAGGTTAATATACTCAACCTGTTGTGTCCGTGCTACTTGTCCTTTACCATTTGTTGGGGTATCATCAATTAAACAGGATTTTACTTTTCTAACCTCTTTTTTTTCCCTTTTTATTTTTTATTTTTTTTGGGGGTGGGGGATATTGCAGACTCTTTTCATGTGGTACAAGTAAGGACGGGGAGTCATTTATTGTTGAATGGAATGAAAGTGAAGGGGCTGTTAAAAGGACCTATCAAGGATTCCGCAAGCGTTCTTTGGGTGTTGTGCAATTTGATACAACTAAAAACCGGTTTTTGGCTGCTGGTGATGATTTCTCTATCAAATTCTGGGATATGGACAATGTTCAACTTTTGTTAACTATTGATGCGGACGGAGGCCTCCCAGTAAGTTCTTAAAGCGGTTTCTTTTTTAAAGAAAAAATAAATGGAAATTCATTAAGTCAAAAGTAATAATTTGCTCGAATTTGTCTTTTCTTACTTCCCAGGCAAGCCCACGCATCCGCTTCAACAAGGATGGCTCTCTCTTGGCCATTTCTGCCAACGATAATGGAATTAAAATATTATCCAATACAGATGGCATTAGGTTGTTACGCACATTTGAGAATCTATCTTATGATGCATCAAGAGCGTCTGAAGCTGTTGCAAAGGTAGCTTTATCAGATCTTTAGCTCTAGTGATACTGACCTCAGCATGAACTAATTCTTCTGTTATGTTATGATATCTCTCGCAGCCTACAATCAACCCAATTTCAGCTGCGGCAGCTGCTGCTACTAGTGCTGGACTTGCAGACAGAGGTGCCTCTGTGGTTGCTATTGCCGGAATGGTTTGTGGGACATGATTTATATAAAAATAAATACATGCGCATGCATGCACGCACACATAACTTACAGATCAATACCTATTTAATCACACTTTTTTTTTTTTTTACTGTCGTATATTATCTGCCTCTTCCATATTAAATGGAGCCCATCACATGGATTCATTGTTCTTATACCACACGTTTAATTGACAAATTAATCTTACCAGAATGGGGATGCCCGTAATTTGGGGGATGTGAAACCAAGAATAATGGAAGAGTCCAATGACAAATCCAAGATTTGGAAGCTCACTGAAATCAATGAACCATCTCAGTGCCGATCCCTAAGGCTACCTGAAAACCTAAGAGTAACTAAGGTGTGGTATTTGTTAACTGGCATTGTTCTCAGAAGATTCTATTACATATCAATGGGTTGATTATGTTTGTGATCCTGCTTTATTATTCTACTATTTCATTCTTTCAAGCATGTCCATTTTAACAAAGTTTTAAATTCATTATAATTTCCTTTTTAGGACTGACATTTCCTGTCTGTACACCTACCTTACTCTTGCTCTTCTCATAGACCAAAAAATTCTTAAAGTACTGAAATGTTAATTGCATAGCACTGTAATAGTGTAATCTTACTGGTTTGGAAAAGCTTTGTGATTAGAAACTGATAATGTTTGAGCTATAACAACCTAAAGACTTAAAATAGCTAAGCAAGCTAGCTTTAATGCTAGCGAGTCATGATCTCATCAGTGCCTTACTTTTGCCTTTATGTTATCTGAGCTTAATAACCATCGGTTAAACCCAAAATGAATTGAACCATAAGGGTATTTTAACTACAAAGGGTCCGTTTGGGAACAGCTTATTTAGCTGAAACTGAAAACTTTTTGCTGAAAATACTATAGATAAAGCTAAAAGCTAGTTGAAATAGTACAGTAAGACCCATGAATAGTATCAAAAATAAGCTGAATAGTATCAAAAATAAGCTAAATAGTAACCTAAATGTTCTGTTGTTGGTCGGTTTAGAATGAAACACACAATCCCGCTTTTCATTCTATCATGCCTTGCAAAAGTTGGTTCATTATTTTCAAAATAACTCATTAAAGGTTAGGCAGGTTTGGTTCCCCTCTCCCTTTGAAAGGAAGGAGCAGTTTGGTGAATCACAGCCATCTGATCATGCTTGGATACTGGTGGTTCACCAACCAACCCTCTCCATTTCAAAAGCAAAAAGGAGGGGCCAAATTGCTTATAGTTACTTTGTCAATACCTTTTGGTAGACATAACTGCAAAAGCAACTGAGTGCCAAAATTGAAGTTAGCACAGAGATTGCCCTTGCTCTGTTTAGGAGTATCAAGCTACCAGAAGACTGACCATAATAAGATGGTTCTGGAGAGACTGGATTTATTTAGAAAATGATCAGCTTATACTATTGAAGATTGACAGAAAGGATATAGTGTTTACATAAAGGGAAGGGCTTTATTGTGATATCTATGTATGGCATCTTATATTGTATAATAAAAGCTCACCTTAGAAGTTTATGCCATATAATATCAGCTCGTGAACTCTCAACTCCAGTTTGATCCATAAGGTATATCTGATTTCATCCTGTCTCCAAAAAATGTCCTTATTAGCTTTCCTTCTTGCTATTACAGATTTCGAGGTTAATCTACACAAATTCAGGTAATGCTGTTCTGGCATTAGCATCAAATGCCATTCATCTGCTCTGGAAATGGCAGAGAAGCGATCGCAATTCTTCTGGCAAGGTACAAGGACAGCTGAAGTAGCTTGTGTCAATCCTTAGTAGTTCTGAAAAATACTTACATTATATCTAAAAAATTTGCGCTTTCTCTTGCAGGCAACTGCCAGTTTGTTACCGAATTTATGGCAACCACCAAGTGGCATTTTAATGACCAACGATATTGCTGACACTAATCCTGAAGATTCTGTTCCCTGTTTTGCTTTATCCAAGAATGATTCTTATGTAATGTCAGCATCTGGAGGGAAGATTTCCTTGTTCAATATGATGACATTTAAGGTAACACAGGAGTCCAATGTTGTTCAAAGTTCACTTTCATTTTTCATATTACCAATTTCAATTTCTTTCTGGCAACTGCAGACCATGACAACTTTCATGCCACCACCACCTGCAGCAACATTTCTTGCTTTCCATCCTCAAGATAATAACATCATTGCCATTGGAATGGATGATTCCACAATTCAAATATATAACGTCCGTGTAGATGAGGTATGGTGCAGTATGTTAACAATCAACACTTCACATGGCTTGAGATGTCATTTTTTACTTAGCACTTTTCTAATGCAGGTTAAAAGCAAACTTAAAGGACACTCTAAAAGAATTACTGGCCTTGCCTTTTCTCATGTACTGAATGTGCTGGTTTCATCTGGAGCAGATGCTCAGGTAACAATTTTCCTGTTTAGATGTGTGCAAGTTTAGTCTTACATTTCTGATTCAGTTGCTGTGAACTTGTGATTGAACTCAATCTCATTGATGACCTAAATCTCATTCTGTAATAAATCTGAAATCATCATTCAGTTTTGACAAGTATAATTGACCACACTTGATACAGTTAAATAATTAAAACAATGTTGCTGAGTTTTGCCTGATGTATTTAATAATTTCAAGATAACAATAAATGCTTCTAATTCCAAGATAAACAATCCAAATTTCGAAGTAATATCATCAGTAAATTATTCCTCAATTCTGAATCAGGCGTGACCAATTACTCTCACCCTAGGGCCCTTGTTGTGAAGCCATTTTTCAAATGTTTATGTTGGTTTACTTACAATGGTACTTAATTCTTTCTCCAGCTTTGTGTATGGAACTCTGAGGGATGGGAAAAGCAGAAGGCAAGAATCTTGCAGCTTCCAACTGGAAGGACTCCAGCACAGTCAGACACACGTGTACAGTTTCATCAGGACCAGATACACTTTCTGGTTGTACATGAAACTCAGCTTGCCATATATGAAACAACAAAACTAGATTGTGTAAAGCAGGTACGTTAAATTCACAGTTCTTTATTATTATTATTATTATTGGAAGTAACATTTTGCTCTCCTTTTTCTAATATGATTTTTTTTATGTTTAGTGGGTCCCACGCGAATCTGCCCCCATTTCACATGCTACGTTCTCATGTGATAGCCTGTTGGTATATGCCTGCTTCTTAGATGCGACAGTCTGTGTGTTCAATGCTGCAAATCTTAGACTACGTTGTCGAATAAATCCTTCTGCTTATCTTCCTGCTAATGTCAGGTAATTCTCAAGCTCTGTTACCATGGTTATATTTCTTTGGATTAATTTCATGCTTTACTTAGATGACATTTTTTTCATGTTTAGTTGGGTTTGGTATTTGTTTCACCATCGCTGTTAAGGTTTGTGATCTCAATATATTTTAATGGTGGAATCAAACATTAGTTTCAGTATCTTGCACTTTCACGTTCTGGGTCTTCACTGTGCCCTCTCATATTGCCAGATTGCCTTGCATGCCCATACTTTGAAGAATAGTGCACGCAAAGTTTTCTTCTTTAATCCTCAAAAAATACTATTGATAGTAATAATAATGCATAGAAACTTCGTTCTATACCACCCTGTTCAACCTCAAGTAGTCATGTAAAACAACTATTGCCAAATTTTGACAAAAAGATGATGGTCAAATCCCTTGACCAGCCCTTGGTACTAATTTGGGTTCTTGAATGAACTTGCTTCATATCAGCATGGGGAATTGTTCTTATTGGATGACAATTGACCTTAGCATGGTGCATTTGTAAAGAATAAACATTTAAAATTGTCTATAAGCATTGGAAAGTAATCTTAAAATGAGTTGGTTTTTGTTAAAATATTTTAACATTTATGATTTACTGGACTGCTAAGAATGAGGCTCCAAAATATGCTAAATTCATTGTGTTTAAATTTGATTTAAACTGTTCTTTAACCTGGTAATATTTCCTGTCAAATCCCAACTATTCTAGTCATTGTACAAGTACAAATGACTAGAATAATTATGAAAGCCTAATATCACTCTACCAATCTATGTGAAAGCTATTGTAGATTCCGACCCTTTTTTTCCTCAATGCAGCAGTTCTAGCGTACAACCACTCGTGATTGCGGCACATCCACAAGAACCAAATCAATTTGCAATAGGACTATCAGATGGGGGGGTTCATGTCTTTGAGCCTCTTGAATCTGAAGGCAAATGGGGTGTGCTTCCACCTGTTGAGAATGGGTCAGCAAGCAGTGTGCCAGCTACTCCTTCAGTTGGAGCTTCAGGTTCTGATCAAGCCCAGAGATGATCCAGATAGCTGCCAGTGACAAGTTCTTTTACATGCTTGCTTGCTGGCTCATCTCAAACTTAGGTATGCTTTAGAAGGCTTCTTATTCTGTTCGTTAAGGGCAGCATAGTTCTATAGCACCTCCAGCCAGTAATGCTAGGCACACAACAGTTAATCTTTCCACAATTGTTGACGTGGCAAATTGTGATTGGAGCAACATTACTTTCACATGGGCCCACTATTGACTTCACTTTTATTGGCACTGATCACACCATTATCACCTCAGCAGATGTGAAAATTGTTGTCACTAGACTTGCTGATCTTCAGAACTTCGATTTTAACATGATATGTCTTCCTCATTCATGTTTGATTTTTGTGTTGTGCAGTTTGCAGGTCATGATATGTAATTTATTCTTAAGGAAGGACACTGCAAAAAGATGTAGATTTTAACATGTTTAATCAAAATTATGAGGTAAATGTTGTAGGAGTATTAAATAGTGGAATGTCAGTTTACTTTTGGTAAGGAATTTCTTCAAAAATGACTGTTTATACTTTATCAGGCTATCTTACTCCTAATGATTTAATATCAATTATGTGTTATGCATCAAATTTCAATGCGGTCCAGTTATTCATCAATATGCCTTGGCATTTCTGAGATCAAAGCCGTAGTTTTTGAATTCATCAATATGCCTTGGCATTTCTGAGATCAAAGCCGTAGTTTTTGAATTCTTACCAAACAATAGTGGCTACCTAACAAAAGTCTCTTTTGTTTATCAGTATTTTTATTATGGCTTGTTTCTGTTGAAAGATACATATAATTTTTAACCCCCCACCCCCCCCCCAAAAAAAAAAAAATTTTTGAATCAAATGTATCACTTTAATGTTTTAAGATTTTGGCGCTCGAATATAAAGTGGAACCACATTAAGTACTGACTTCATACCATTTTCATTCATATGAAAAGTAAACCATGCTATTTCAGATAACCATTGAAGCTTGTACCCCCCAAAACGTTTTAAGATGACAAATATTATGCTTCATTTCCATGTCTAACGTTATTGAAACTAGAAATCCATCGAAGAATCCCCACTGGATGTCAAAACAGAACAAGAAACCATAAACTAACCAGCAGTGAGAAGATTGAGTTGGCACTCGATGGTAGTGGCACTATATATATATGTGTGTGTGTGTGTGTGTGTGTATGTGTGTGTAAGGACTCGAAAAGAAAAGCCCTTACCCATCTAAAGTAGTGGCCCATAGTCCTTCAAGTCAAGCCCAACACAGTGAATTTTTGAGAGAGTGGGTTTCTGAGTCAATTGCAATGCTAAGGAAATTACAAGCTTGGGACTGATAGAACCAAAGCGGTTAGTATAAGTGAAAAGAATGACAATTTAGTATAAGCTTCTCCTCGGGCAAGTCTGAGGATGGGTTTCTCATTAATAAACAATAGTGATGCGTTTACAAAATGGAGTTGTGCTCTCTCTTTTAAGTCTTTTTTTGGTATAAGTAGTTCATCTCCTCTTTCTATGGGGTTCCTTTTTTTATATAGTCTCTTCCATTACATTTCAGTCCTCTATTTGTACGTCTCAGGGAAACTATTTGGATGTTTGTCCCATCAGGACCCTTCTGGAGGTGGTTGAGAGAGCTGTGAGTTGTGAAATCACTGTTCAGGTGTTTTTTTCCTCATAAATGCGGCCAGTTCAGTTGGTGCAGTGCATTAAATGTGGAGGTGGTAGTCACATTCCTAGATATTTTCCCATTTTGTTGCTTGCATGACTCTTTTCTCTTCCCTAAAACATTACTTTCCGGTGTAGGGAGTTAAAGTATTCCTGAGGCGCCTTTGCTCCTCGGGATCCTCGGTTAGCAGACCAATCTGCCTTCTCTCCTTAGACCTCTCATTCACAACTTTTGTCTGTTTTAGAATGATCTCGACGTTTTCTTTCCTTGGACTTGGTCTACGTGTTAGACTTTGGTTAACATATATGTGGATCTTTAATCATCTTCGGGTAGGACCCATGACTTAAAAATGTGCTCAGATCATTTACTCTCACAATATATATATATATATATATATATATATATATATATATATATATATATATATATACACACACATACATACTCTAAGTATTTCCTTGAACGTGGAATGGTAATGGAGCTCTTGGGGTTAATTAAAATCCACTGTAGAGAGTTGTTGGGTTGCTTTCATTGTTATGCCACTTGTCAAGCTTTGGTTTTCCTTTTGGACTTAGAATCAACTGTTCACAACAATACTTGAGGTGATGAAGACTGTTGGTGCATGCCAAAACTACTCTCAACAAAAGGAAGGAAAAATTTGAGGTTAGGTGAAGAAAGATGATATTTTTCTTGTGCATACAAAGAGAGTTAGTTTTTGCATCTGCTAGATGTGGCACATGGGAACTTTTTGTGCAGAAATTAATGAAGATTTAAGTTAGGTGAATTGAGAACGTTGAAGCTTCTTTTGGTTTTTATAGCAATTCAAAGGCACCAAAAAAAATAAAAAAATAAAATAAAATAAAAAATTCACCAGCTGAAAATGGAAACTGTTAGGCCAAATATTTAAATTTAGTAGTATTACTTGTGGCAACATTATAGCCACAACTGATTAAACTATATTATAAAAATAAAGAATGATTTAAAATGTAATATCAATGACATGTTAACAGTAAAGTGAAGTCTTTGCCAAGACGACCTTTCTTCATATTTCTTCTTTGTGTGCACAAAGGGATTACATGGCCTGATTAACAAGACAGCCACAAATTGTGATATTCGGGGAATGTCTATATGCCATAATGGACCCCAACTAACCCATCTCTTTTTTGCAAATGATAATTTAATTTTTTGCAAAGCTAAGTAGAGTGAAACCCAAAAGTTACTAGACATTTTAGATGCCTATGAGAGGGCATTGGGTTAACAAATAAACAGATAAGAAATGACTCTATTTTTCAATAAGTCGATAGCTTAAGATATGCAGATCAAGGATGCTCTTGGTGTATTTGTGGTGCAACAATATGAAAAATACTTGAGTCTTCCCTCTTTTATTGGCCGCAAGAAGAATGACAGCTTTGCTAACATTAAGTAGCAGGTTTGGAAGAGATTACAAGGTTGGAAGGCAAAACTGTTATCTTAGGCAAGTAGGGAGATTTTGATAAAGCAGTGGCTTAAGCTCTCCCAACGTACACGATATCTTGCTTCAAGTTACTATTGACTTTATGTCACGAGATTGAGATACTTATTTGTAGATTTTTTTTGGGGACAGCTAGGAGAAAAACGAAATTTACATTAGATGAAATGGCAGGATATGTGCATGCCAAAAACATAGGGAGGATTGGGCTTCAAAGACCTATCCATTTTCAATAATGCTCTTCGGCAAAACAATCATGGAGACCTCTCCATGATACATAGTCGCTTTTTTACCTAGTGTTTAAAGCAAAGTTCTTCTCCAATTACTCAATGATGGAAGCAAAAACTTCGAGTAATGCCTCATATGCATGGAAGAGTATTCTTAAAGGGAGGGAAGTTATCAAGAAGGGAGCAGCATGGAGGATTGGGAATGGAAACTCAGTATGGATATGGAGTGATTAATGGCTCCCTCTAAAAAATAATCCCAGGATTATTACACCAGCAGTAGATGGAAGCTCCACCGCCATGGTTAGTCTTCTCATTGACCAGATTCATCAAGTTTGGAGGGATGATATTGTGGATAGTTATTTTTTTGAGTTTGAAGCCACGGTGATCAAGAAAATTCCTCTATGTTGAACTATTCAAGATGACGTTCTAATATGGGCCTTCAACTCGGATGGAAAATATACAGTAAAATCAGGGTATAGATTTCTACAAGATGAGCAACAATCTCTGAAGTATACACTTTGAAGTCTTTGTGGAAGAAAATCTGGAGTTTGAACGTTCCAGCTAAAGTTAAACATCTGACTTGGCATGCTTGTCAAAATTCCTTGCCTACAAAAACTAACTTGGTTAAACACAATGTGCTTACTGATGGCCTCTGTGAGATCTACAAATTACACCAAGAGGACATGATTCGTGCCCTTTACCGCTGCCAAAAATTGGAGACTTTTTGGAATGCAATTCCATTATGGAACCATGGTACTCTCAAACAAAGTAATAGCTTCATGACATTATTGGGTTTGTTTTGGCAGATAATAGTGACCCGGAAATATTCACTTCAGTCATCTGGGCTCTATGGAATCGGAGAAATAATCTCAGGTTGGGTAAACACACAAACAACATCGGTCAATTGTTGAACCAAGCGAGAGATGATGAATGGATCTTTCATTCCTTCCTATGGGCGCACCTAGCACTCCGACTCGACTTGAAACCTCTTGGAAGCCTCCTGAAACTCACTAGTATATAGTCAATTTCAATGGGGCTGAATTCGACAAGGATAATAGTGTAGGACTTGATGTGGTCATACGAAACGACGAAGGTTTTGTCATGGCATCTTTGTCTAAATTGGTACCCTTGCCTCATGGTCATTGAGGTGGAAACTTTGGCGGTACGCCGAGCCCTTGAACTAGCCTTAGAATTGGGGTTTGATAATATTGTCCTAGAAGGTGATTTAGAGGTTTCTCATCAAAGTCCTAAGGAGCGGCACCAGTTCTTTGGCTCAGTATGGACATATTGCAAATGCTATTCACATTCTTGCCTTGTATTTTTCAGCTTTCAAACTATCTCATGTACGTAGGCATTATAATAAGGTTGCTCACCCACTTGCACATAGAGTAATTCTTTCCCTTCCCATGTTAGTCTGAATGAAAGATGTACCACTATACATTTTTTCTGTATTATAGGCTGATTTGAATATGCTCCCTAAATAATAAGCAACGACCTTCTTTTTATTTTTTTTAAAAAAAAAGAGTAAAATGAAGTCCTTATAAAGAGACAAGGGGCATCACGTTATTGGAAATCAAGATAGCTACCTTGAATTATATGTGCTTGTGCAATTGTGTATACATGTGAACACATGAGAAATACGTTAATGTAAACAGCTGTGCCTTGCACGAAGACAATATAATAAAGGAAACACAAGAATAACGGTCAAAACTTCAAAGTATAAACAGAGCGATAAGTTCTCATGCAAGACGCACACAATCAAACATCCAAACTAGAGACATTGACTCTCTTGTACCTAAAAATCTGGGTGAGTATCCAGTAGTTTTTGTGACCTTGTGCTTCTAAGTGCATCAGTTTTGCCTCGCATGAACTAGGCTCTTTGTAATTTTAAGTATTGTAATATTGTTACCATTGTTATTAACAAAGTATCCTTTTAATTTTCTTGTTTTTATTGTTAACTTGTGCATTTCTCAAGAGCAAAGTTAGTTTCCTGTCTTGAGTGGTGTTTAATCATTTCTAGCGGATTGAAAATTGATTTGTACGCAAACAAAAACTGATTTTAGCCAATGGACATCGGCAAACTGGAACTTCGAGCTGTTTGATATGTGGAAAAATGGGCTGATCTGGCTTTACTCTAATTAATGTGATTCGGTTGACTTAGTTCCATTCAATTTGTTGTGATTAAGGACTTACTATATTCAAAAGTTGCTAAATTTGAGAGATTATGTTAACTAGTGTTCATGGTGATTGAACAAGAATTTATTGTAGAGTTGGTATTTGTCAATGGCTTAATTGTCTCTAGGAGATTTGGTACAATTACCATGGAGTTGCGACATCTAAGAGTTAGAAAGGTTAAAAAGTAAAAATTTGAAAGATTAAAAAATTTTCTAATCCAAAAACTGAGATTAAAAGTAAATTTTTAACTTTCAATCTCACCTGTTGATTTGATTCACTGTTGCATGGTGAATTTTCCCATGGGCTTTTTATGTGGGCTTGGACTACATAGGAAAAAGATGAAAACAATATTATGGGTACATGCCCATTTAGCACTTAGCAGGCAAAAGCTTTGTTCCGAAAGACACTCAAAATGGTACAAGGCAATTTTAGTGCTAGTGGTTTCTTTCTACCCGAAGAAACAAACAATCACAACTTGTCATTATACCATATGAAATTAAAAAAATTTGTATATCAAGCAAGGGAGTCAATTTTGAAGGGAATGATATATTTCGGTACTAGTTAATATTAGTGCACCGTACAACATTACCTTAGTTCAAAACAAATTATTCAAAGGTTTAGAATCAACTAAAAGAAAAAAAAAAAACAAAAAACAAAAAATATAAAAAACAAAAAAGCTTAAATTGTTTATTACATACTAAGAAAACAAATAAAAGCAATGCAAATAAGTTAACACAAGTTATACAATATCATCTGCTCCCATCCTTCATAAGGATCTACATTAGGATCATAAAATACATCATTATCATCCTCATCAAGAACAACAGCATCATCATCTTCCAAAGTCATTGTTGATAATGGTTCTTGAATGCTAGTCCAATTCACATCTTGCTCAATTAGTAACGCAAATTCAGGTTCCTCAGCTACCCAATCCTCCATTAAATCAATATTATCAAGCCTTATAGGATCCAAGACATCCTTTGTCCTTCTAATGTTCCTAACAAAATCAATATCATACATTAGTGACATTTTCTAATCATTTAAAATAAAAATTGAATATATTTAAAAACATACATTTCTCGTAACATTAGATTATAACGAACAAATACTAAGTAATTTAAATGTTTATGCTCAAGCTTATTTCTCCTCTTGGAATGGACAAACTCAAATGTGCTTTAATTTCTTTCACAAACAATTGCACTACAATACTGACTTAGCACTTAAACTTTTGTAATTTTGGAGTGTCATTTCCAAATTGCTCCCACCAAGCAACTTCCAAAAATAAAAGAAATTAAGGATTAAGTGCAAAGCAAATAAAAAATTTTCAAATGAAGTATGTATATTTATTACTAGAAACTATAGATACATATGGTATATCTTGACTTAGGGTCTGTTTAGATACCGTTTATTGTTGAAAACTGAAAATTGAAAACATTGTAGCAAAATAATTTTTAAATGTGTGAATAGTGTGTGGGACCCAGGTTAGAAGTTACATTTGCTAAAAGAGGTACTTGTGAATCCCGTGAATAGTGCACGAAGACCCACCCAAAGAAACGCAGACGTGGATAGCAATGCAAACGCGTTGCTATCCAAGGCCACTCTTATTTTTTGATGTTAATGAATTGCCATTGTCATTCAAAAGTCACCCAAAGATTTTTTGTACTCTTCAATTTGAGAACTAAGTATGTCTTGCTCATCAGGATTAGAAACCAACCTTGTAATGGTATTAAGTAGGCATTTTGTAACATCCTTTTGCTTCTTAAATGAAGGCTTAAAGAAGATTCTAGGGTTGACATAACAACCTGCTACATGTAATGAACTATGAAGTTGTTTATCCCACTTGACATAAATGATACTAGTAAACGGTAGATATGTAGAAATTTTATTCTTCAAACTTTTTTTAATATTCTCCTTTGCTTTATCCATTGCCTTATACAAGTATCCTATTGCGGGTTTTTCATTCCCATCTATAAGACATAGTACTTTAACTAAAAGCTTACTAATTTTCACTATTCATTAGCATTGTAACCAAAACTCTTTTATCCTCCAAGATAATTGCAGTCATCTAATTTCCAATGATATCTTTAACATATCCAGATTCAACCCATAGATCACAAGTAAACATTTGGCTAAGTTCTTTCTTGAACTTAATTAGACACTGAAGACTTAGAAACTTAGTTGCAAACCATGTGATGAGTGATGACTGGATGACACAAATCCCTACCATTAGTGAAGTCGCTTCTCATCAAATATAAAATCTAGCTATGGTTGTATATGAATTTAGTAATCTTTTTAGCCTTTTGAATAGTTTCGTCGATGAAAATATCTAGAATCTGAAAAAATTTCCAACATTAAATCAATGCAATGAGCTGCACAAGGAGACCAAAAGAATGACCCACATTTCTACATTAACTTCTTTCCTGCAACCTTGTAAGTAGTACTATTATCTGTAATGAACTGCACAATGTGCTCAACCCTAACTTCTTGAATAACTTCATCAAACAACTTAAACAATGTCTATGCGTCCTTTGTTAGGCCTGACACATCAATGGATTTAAGAAACATGGTATCTCTCGGACAATACACTAAAAAATTAATGATTGGATCTTTCTTTTGATTTGTCCATCCATCAGATATTACTGAACACCCATAAACTTTCTTATAAATTTTCTCATCTAAGAGAAGATCATTAATTTCATGCACATGCTTTTGTAATAAAGGTCGCCTCAATTCATGATAAGAAGGTGCCTTAAAACTAGGCCCAATAGATGCTACCCCATCCAAAGCTTCTTGATAATATACACTAGGTACAAGGCCCGTACGGCCAATATTTAAATGTTTAAGAAACATCAGCGTTTCTGTACCGGTGCATGTATTGATATGATAATTGATAAATACCGGTCATACTGGCCAATACGGTACGAGATTGACTCCCTTGATATTAAGGCAAAAAAAATGTAATTTGACATTATCTATCCCCACAAAAATTATTTGATGAGTAAATGTTTGAGCTTTACAGCAGTTCCACTACAATCATTCTACTTACTAAAAATTGTCATTCTCCCAGTAGTTTCATACCTAATAAAATCTATTGCGAACAACTAAGAGACTTATTATTATTATTATTATTATTATTATTATAGAATTTCAACTTATGGCATTCATGTAGGATTTATCACCAACTTTATTTTGGATGGTGAAACATTTTTCATGTGTTACATCATATGTGTTTGCGTATTAGGGACATAAGCTTAGGCTAGGTGAAGAGAAGTTCAACATGCATACATTGCCTTTGTTGACTTTTCTTTTACCAAGTTTTTCTACATTTTCAACTTGTAGGTTTATTGGAGTATTCTTGTGTCCTTAGTGTAGTATTGTGTTAGGAACCTAGTGGTTCCTAATGGGGATTGATAGAAATTGTAGGGGAATTGATGGGAATTGTAGGAAAATTAACTTAATTTGAGGTAATCACCCTTCATAGAGAAATATTAAGAGAGAGAGGGTGAGAGAGAGAGAGAGAGGAAATGCACTAAGTAATGAATTGGTTTATTCTTCAATGATGGAAATGTAATTACACGTAAGTATTTATAGAACCATAAAACTATTCTATTGGCCTACATGACCTCATCCTAATGGTCCTATTATTCCCCATGTGCATTAATAATTTCAACGTGTGTTGAATGTGATTAACTGCTTGGAATTGTAACTAACTAACTAAATTCATTCTATACCCAAAATGTGGGTTCCTAACATTTCCCTCACCTTCAAAACACCTTGCCCACAAGGTGTTGTTGTAGTTGACAACAAAAGAGCACCTTGTCATAGCCCATAACTTGAGCAAGTAGATCCCATCATTAACTAGATCAACAAATGAGCACTAAGAAATCATTATGTCGTAGCCTTTCTTTCTATCAAAGACCAAATTGCTAACCATAAACTTCCAAACAAATGACCACCCAGGTAACTCACATAGGTAAGGAGATAATTGTCCACAAACTGCAAATAATGCAGTAAATGGATCCAACTGATCACATTCCCATGAAGCTAATATTGAGGATAGAGAGAGTTTCTTGAAAGCAATTTCTATATCTTCACAACCTTTAAGATCCCAACTTACACCCAAGTCCTTATAAAAATTATGATTAGCTCGATTATGGGACACATCATTTATCCCACCACAACCACCACAAAAAGGATCTAGTTCAAATTCAATTGCATTGCCACCAATGTTAGGGGCTGTTAATTTTATGGCCTCATTCTTGATTACATGAGCAGCCCCTTCTGTTGAAGTATGAGTTTGGCCACAGTTAAACACCATTGGATCACTCGTATTCACACCAATAGTAACAACATCATGCATTGTAGATTCTTGGATCATCATCACTTTCTTTGTTGGTTCTTTGGATTGAACTTCAAGGGCAGCGTGTACATGATATCATCATCCACTTTGTCACAAAAATCAATGCCCCAGCTTGCAACTATAGCAGTAGATTCTTGAAACTTGATTTGTTCTTCGAGTTCCATTGAATCAAGAGATTGTAACTCATCTTCTGTCATGTTCTCAAGATCCTCTTGCAATCTTGAGAGCTCTTCTTTCATAGCCTTTTTAGATTCAACCAATGCCTTGACATTCTCTGAAATATCTTTGACATCTTTCGAAACTTTGTTCACCATTTGCTTTAATTCTTTCCAAAGTTTTCTTTGGTCATAATCGCTCGTCTCAAGATCAACGGCTTTGATACCACTTGTTAGAAACCTAGTGGCTCCTAATGGGGATGGATAGAAATTGTAAGGGAATTGATGGAAATTATAGGGAAATTGATTTAATTTAAGGTATTCACCTTCCATAGAGAAATATTAAGAGAGAGAGAGAGAGAGAGAGAGGATAATGAAAATATGATTACAAGTAGGTATTTATAGAACCATAAAACTATTCTATTGTCCCGCATGGCCTTATCCTAATGGTCCTATAATTCCCCATGTGCATCAATAATTCCAACATGTGTTAAATGTGATTAACATGCTTGGAATTGTAACTAACTAACTAAATTCATTTTATACCCAAATGTGGATTCCTAACATATTGTTTTCTATATAAATTTCTTCTATGGATTATACCAATCATCCGATAGAAGTATTGTATCCAATAATCCAAGAAGTGTGTGGTAGTCCAATAAGTGTTGTTTCTACAAAGAGTAGTATTCAACAAGTGTAAGGGAAACAACCAGAGAGAAATAATGAGAGGTGTGTGTAGCAAAGTGTGTGTAATGTATTAAGCATCTATTTTATTAATAACTCTTTTTTTTTTTTTTTTGGTTGAGAATCCAGCTGAAGCTTTTCATTATATTGAAAGTGAAATTTTGTCAAGGATTACAAAGCTGTTAGCCTCACAGTGAATATCTTCCCTCCATATTTGTGGAGTAGAAATTTTTTTGGCTAATTTAGCAAGCTTATCCACTAATGTATCACCACTATGTTTTACATGGGAAAAAGAAGCAAAGAAAAATTGAGAAACTAATTTTTGAGTTTCATCAATTATGTGACCAAAGGAAGACAAACTTGGCGAGGTTGTTGTAAGGTGCTTGTAAACTACTTCAGAGTCTCCCTCAAAAATTACCTCATAGAGACCAAGTTCAATGGCAAAAGTGACTGATCTTTGCCAAGCCAAAGCCTCTAAGTCCTCCATTGATGGAGGCAGTGTTACCTTCTCTGATAGAGCTGCAATTACTGATCCTTTAGAGTTCCAAATTACAATTCCCAGGCCTGCATAGTCCAAACCGTTAAAGATTGCTCCATCACAGTTGGCTTTGAGCTGAAGCGGTGGTGGTGGGAGCCAATGTGTTAGGTGACTCACTGTAGCAATGAGAAGCGACAAAATTATGGCTGCTTGAAATTCATAGAACCGCTCCAAAGCATCCTTACAAATTTGAGACAATGGCAGCGATGGACTGCCCACTCTTGATGCATTTCAATTTGCCCAAATTCTCCAAGTTATGTAGGCAACTATTTTAGGCAGGTTGGTTTCTTTAAGGAGCAAGATGCCATGAAACCAGCCTTGAAGTTTACAAAATGTTTTGATAAGAAAACTCGGCATGCATCAATTTCCCACCAAATCTCCTTTAGCCCGATACACCCCTATAGTGCATGTGTTGAGTCTTCCACCTCACTACCACGCCTCTCACATAGTGCATTTGGAAAGGATACACGCTTGATTAAATTTAGTTTTGTTGGAGGGAATCAGTGTAGGCACGCTGGATGAAATGTCGTATTTTACTAGGGACATTGAGAGACTAGACTTGCTGCCAGAAATTTTTGTGAGCATATTGGTTTGAACGACCCGCTTTAGCCTTTTCCACCTCCTCCATGATTAACTAGTAGGCTGTTTTTGTGGTGTAAACACCATTTTTTGTTGCAAACCAGATTAGTTTGTTAGATGCACCGCCTTGGTTAAGAGGTAAACTTAGGATTGCGCTTGCTTCATGAGGCAAGAACTCACCCCAGACACGATCCTCTAACCAGCAAGAGTTTTCTTAATCAATCAGAGCACAAACCTGAGTATTGTTTGGAAAATTTCTTTGTGGTGAGATTATGAAGCTGACATGTTGAGTTGGCAGCCACTTATCCTTCCTATTTGTTATCCTTCCTAACAATAACAGATTCCCCATTTCCTATCCTCCACCCTACCCTCAATCTCACCACCTACCTAGCTTTTAGGATACTCTGCCAAGCATATGACCCATTTGTCTTTACTTCATCATCTAAAGTTGAGCAATTTGGGAAGTATTTTGATTTGAAAACTTTGTAGAGTAGGGAGTCAGTGTTGTGAAGAAGCCTCCATACCTGTTTTCCCAACAAAGCCAAATTAAAATTCTCAATGTCCTTGAAACCCATTGCACTTTGATAAACAAAGATTTTTCCAAGCAACCCAATGTATTTTCCTTGCTTCCCCCATATAACTCCACCAAAACTTACGGATTAGAGCTTCGATATCCTTGCATAAGGATTTTGGTAGCATGAAGCAACCCATGGTGTAAGTTGGCATGGCTTGAAGAACTGCTTTTATCAGAATTTTCCTACCCCTTTGTGAGAGCAGTTTTTCCTTCCACCCTTGAATCTTGTGCCAAATCAGTTCTTTGATATAGTTGAATTTTTTTTTTTTTTTTTGGCTCTGACCACAAAGGAAGGAACACCAAGGTAAGACTCAATATGTGTGGTGGTCGAAACTCCTAGTGCTGTTTTTATTTGATTTCTCATGGTTTGATTTGTGTTGGAATTGAAGAACAGCTGAGTTTTGTCTCTGTTTATTTGTTGACTTGAAGTGGCCTCATAAAGTTGTAGAATTTCTAGGATTGTGTTACATTCCTGTTGTGAAGCTCTACAAAAAAGCAAGCTATTATCTATAAAAAGTAGGTAAGACACCTTAGGGCCGGCTCTACATAGGGAGACACCATGGAATGTCCCAGAATCCTTTGGTTGCTAAATAAGAGAATATAAACCTTCTGCAAATAATTGAAACAAATAAGGGGATAGGGGATCCCTTTGATGGAGTCCTTTTTGGGGGGTAAAATGACCATGGGGTGCACCATTAACCAAAACAGAGAAAGAAACAGAATGAATACATGAGCTTATGAAGGAGATCCATTTGTTATCAAAACCCAATTTCTCCATCATTTTTTCTAAAAAAATCCCATTCCACTCTGTCATATGCTTTACTTATGTCAAGTTTTAGGGCCATATAACCGGATTTCCCTTTCCTTTTATTTTTGAGGTGGTGGAGGGTTTCAAAAGCCACTGAAATATTATCTGAAATCAATCTATTAGACATAAAGGCACTTTGTGTTTCGGAGACCAATTTTGGGAGAATTTTTTTTAATTGGTTTGCAATGGTTTTTGAAACAATTTTGTATAAGACATTACAAAGGCTTATGGGTCTAAAATTGTTGGCTTTTTCTGGTGATTTTGTTTTCGAGATAAGGGATATAAAAGTGTGGTTTAGGTTTTCTGGCATGTTTCCTATATTGAGAACAGAGAGAGTGGCTCCTGTCCAATAAAATTCCAACAAGATTTATAAAAAAATTGGTGACATACCATCCAGTCCAAAAGCTGATAATGGCTTCATTTGTTTCAAAGCTTGCTCCACCTCATCTGCCATAAATTCCCTGGTCAAATCTGAGTTCATGCTAGGAGTAACCTTTTGTTCAATTCCTTTGAGAATCAGTTCAAAATCTGTTGGTTGTGCCAAAGTGAAAATCTTGGTGAAATAATTCACCAACTCTTCCCCAATCAAATGTTCTTCCTCAATCACAAAGCCATCCTCCCTCTCCAACTTTGAGATGTAGTTTCATCTATTTCTTTGAGTAGCTCGACTATGAAAGTAGGTAGTATTCATGCCCCCACTTTTCAGCCAATCCACCCTAGACCTTTGATGCCACATACAATCTTCCTTCACCATGAGTTCATATACTTCACCTTTGAGAATCTGTACTTGTTCATGATTGCCTCCCCTCATTGATACTGCCTCAGCTTGTACAAGTTGTTTCTTTTTTATCTCAAGCATTCACCTAATATTGCCAAAAGATAATCGACTCTAACTCCTTAGGCTTATGCTACATGCATCAATCTTCCCCATCACTTTTTGCATCTAATCTCCTAAATTTGGCCGCAACCACACATCCTTGATTACCCCCTCACACCTTTCATCTTTCAACTAGACAGCCTCAAAGCGAAATGGCCTGTTTCTTTTATAGAATCGAATATTTTCATCAGTCGATCTTATCCACAAAGGACAATGATCCAATAAAGAACCTTTTACATGATGAACCTTAACCATAGGGAATAATTGAGACCATGAGGGTGTAGCTACTCCCCTATCCAACCGGATCCAAGTCACCATTTCATCAATCCTGTTGTTGTACCAAGTGAAAGGTGAACCCACAAAACCTATATCCCGAAAACCACAGAAATCTAGAGCTTCTCTAAACTCTATCATCAATCTTTCTCTTCTAAGGACTCCTCCCACTTTTTCCTCCACTTTAATTATTTCGTTAAAATCCCCAACACAAATCCAAGGGAGATCCATCTTGAGACAAAGATGCTTTAGTAATGCCCAAGAGTGTTCCCAGTTGGTTGTTACTGGATCCCTATAGAAACACGTGAATCGCTAGGCATCATCCTCTCCTAGGATAACTACTACGTCAATATAGGATGTGGAAGAAATCATGACTTTGAGATCGATGCCATTCCTCCAATATAGAGCCAATCCACCACCTGTGTTAATTCTTGGAACAATGAAAATGTTTTGAAGATGGAGTTTAGCATATAATTTTTTTTAGATAACCCTCTCTTGATCTTGTCTCCATGAGAAAAATAATTGATGGGGCATATTTCTTGACCAATTCAGTGAGTTCCAGAACTGCACGTATTTAGCCTGAACCACGGCAATTCCAACTAATGCAATTCATCGTGGTTGGCAAGGCTAGCAACCAGCCTCCACCACTTTGAAATAAGCATTCTCATACTCCTGAAGTTTCTGATGTTTTTTGGAACCTTGCTTCTGTTCAATCTCTATCAAGGTGAGCTTTTTTTTTTCCCAATAACAGATGTGAAAGAATTATCGAGGTCTGGGATGATTGGTCGAGGTCTGCATGACCAGGATGGCAGTTTTTGAAGTTCAGATAAGGTGTCATCAACCCTAGCCTTGGTAAGTGACTCACGTGATTCATTTAGATGGGTTGGGTTCGGGATAAGTGTGTCACGTGCTAGGGTAGAGTTTGTTACCTTCTACAACTCTTCCTTATCTTTGATAGCTCAACCTCAATGCTATTTAACTCAAATTCAAAGCTATTTTTAGGGTTCTCCAAAATGGCTTCATTGTTTAAAACCTGATCTGAAACAGCAGAATGATTAAAATTCGTCTTAAAAGCAACGGTTATCCCTGGCGTCACTTCAGGTAACGCTACCCCTTCTTTATCATCTTAAATGTCTATTGGTCTACACGTTTGGTGGTTCTTCAGCTTCCTCACCACATTCTCATCAGAGCTTCCTCAGCCACCCCTAACCACCTGTTCTCCGTCGTGATTTGAGGGGTGATCTTGTGTCTCGAATTCCATTGATGATTGAGGAACACTTAGAGCAATTTTTTTTTTTTTTTTTGGTTGAATAATATCTCTACACTGTTACACAAGTGTTTCGAGATGGGACAAAAGCAGGTGCTCTTAAATGTGCCCCAAATTGTCTCTCTTCTGATTTTAGAGTGCCCTCACTGTTAATCTAGATTTCACAGTCTTTATCATCATGAGTGAGTCATCCACACCAGTAGCACATGTTTGGGAGTCATTCATATTTGAAACTCACCCATGTTTGTTTACCGTTTTCTAGAGAAATAAGGCCCTCGGCACAAAGAAAGAGAAAGATCAATTATAATTTTGAGGCGGAAGAAAGTTCCCCCATCGGATTCCTTTGGAGTAATTGAATGAGAAACCTCTCCAATGACTGAGCTAATCTTAATCGCCGCTTCCACGGTTCTGTAGCATAATGGTATGCCATGCAATTGAACCCAAAAACTAGCTTGGTTAAAAAGGATTTCTTCAATTGTTGTTTCTTGCTCATACCTTTGCATAACTACTAAGTGTTTATCAAAACTCCGTGATTCACTTGCAAGGACACCATCCACATTAGCTTTGTTATCGAAGGTAAACAGCATAACATGATCACCAAGATTTTGGATTTTAAAACCATTGTGAGGCCTCCATAAAGGATTGAAAGTCCTAGTGATGATGTCCACTTTAGAGCTCTTTTTGTCAGAAATATGGCTGCTATTGAGTGAGTCATGATGTCTTCCTTTTTTGTGAGATTGCATCCAGGGCCTTTCTTGTCAAATAACGTCAAACGACTCCAATTCTGTGTCAAGTCTTCCATTGCCAAGTTGCTTGATTTTTTGGAAACACTAGACTAAGAACTACTATTTCCCAATCCCTAGAAAGAGAAAACCTAACTAGCCAAGGA
Organism: Quercus wislizeni; assembly: GCA_023055345.1. Lineage (NCBI taxonomy): Eukaryota > Viridiplantae > Streptophyta > Magnoliopsida > Fagales > Fagaceae > Quercus > Quercus wislizeni. The sequence goes on from JALGQJ010000002.1 coordinate 41,939,236, forward strand.
ATAAACTTGTTATTCCCAGGAAAAACTCACAACACCTTCGTGATGAAGGGACACTAATTCTACTGAGCACTAGGAAGTTTTCCATTTGCTTCAGAGAAAACCTAATTGTAATCTGGTAGAGTTAAAATTTGTCAATTAGAATAAAGTTTCAACATTTTCTATTAATAACTCCTTTGAGTATTCTATTTGAGTGTGGTGAGATTTATCACAAAGTATTTGACAAAATACTTTTCTTTTAAGTGTCAAATTTATTTTGACAAAGCTTTCGCAGCAGCAAATCTCTATATTCCACTACAAGATAATTGCTCAATATTATCAGGCCATGATAGGTGTGTGCAAAAAACCGAGGAACCGACCAAACCGTTGCCAAAATTTCGGTTCGGTTTCAATGCAGTTCGGTTTTAGTTTCATTTTTAAAAAACCGAAATTTTCGGTTTCGATTTCGGTTCTAGATTTTAACACCCTGAAACCGACCGAACCGACCGATAAATAAATAAATAAATAAATAAATAAATATATATATATATATATATATATATATATATATATATATATATATATATATATATATATATATATATATATATATATATATATATATATATATATTTATTTATTTATGTAACTTTAAAACATAATTGATCAGTGGCTTAGTGGTATGCTCCTTGTGGTTTGGCTAGCTGATCCAAGGTTCAAGCCTTTGCGTGGAACGTTGCTTTTTTGCTATTTAATTTTTTAAAACCCTAGAGCATCATTTAAAATATGGAAATACCCCTCTTTTATTTCTTCCCTTTTCTTTTCTTCAGCCACCCCCTTCCCCAACATTTTCTCTTAATTTTCTCTGTCTCTTTCTACCCTTTTCCTTGGAATCATCGGTGCGATTGGTTGACACACACACAGAGAGCAAATTCTTCAGTCTCTCTGACTCTCTCTCTCCAAGTTTCTTCTCTTCGCTTCAGATCGATGAAGACCAACTGTAACAAATCTCTACTTCCCTGATCTTTCGTATATCTCAAATTCTCATATAATCGATGAGTTTTTTTTACACTTTAGGCTGTGTTTGTTTTGTTTCGTTTATACTATGATTTTTTTTTTCAAGTGAACGGTGATTTTGCTTTAGAGTGATCTATGTGAAAAGTTTTGAGCTTGTGGTTTTTATCGATTTTGAGTGTGATTTTATATGCTTTGGTTTTTGCTTTATCGTTTGGAAAAGTGTGGTTTTGAAAATCTCAATAACCCTCTCATTGGAAAACCGAAAACCAACCAAAATCGATTGAAACCGAAATACACCGAAACCGATGGTTTTCCAACTATTTTGGTCAGTTTCAGTTGAGAATTTCATAAACCGAAATATTTGGTTTCGGTTGGCCATACCCATACAAACCAACCGAAACCGAACCGAGCACACCCCTAGGCCATGATACCAAATGATTTTTGATATAGGCAGTATTTGAACCAAATATCTCTTTTTCATTGACAAAATTTTTTTCTAATTAAGTTGACCGAAACCTGCAAAAACTTATGGCTAAAGATTCATAAATTTTCGATTTGATTTGATTTTTTTTAAGGGAAAAGAGAAAACTTTCACAAACTAAATGGCTGACATTTTTTTGAAAATTTTCTTGACAATTTGGGCAGTAGGGAAGGTGGGTTGTGACCAACAACAGAAGAAGGAGGGGCCTACCATCGTTTAGTCCCCCGACATTTTTAAGAAATTAAGTTATAAACTAAAATCTTCCCCCTCCTCTTATTTTTGTAGACACTACTTTAAATTTTAAAACATTTTTTTATCAAAATAATAATAATAATTAAAGCACTAATATATATATATATATATATATAATTCTTTTTAAGATTTTTTTTTTTTAGAAACACACACACACACGAGGGAGAGGGAAAGAGGTTCTAACACAAAAACACACTACAAATTCCACTAAAAAACAACGGTAACTTTTAAGGGAGTTACGTGCCCATTTATTTCTAATAATAATAATAATAATTTTCATTTTGTATTTAAGAGTTAGAGATATAAGGGTGCGTTATTTTTTCCACCTTTATACATAAGAAAAAAAAGATGCAATGAATTTTATGATTAAAAGTGGGGGATATGTTATTCTTTTTTCATCCATCAAAATTTTTTTATTTAATATTATTGTTATTATTTTATTTCTTTTAGATATAAATTTATTTGATTTGTATACATTTTATTTTTATAAAAATATTATTATTGTCTAATGTCTAATATTTAATTTATTTAACAAAAATTAATATTTATTTAAATGGTTTAAATAATATTATTTATCATTAATATAATTTAAAACATGATTAAACATAATTTAATGAAAAAAAAATATTTAACTTGAATTATAAAAACTGACTTTACAAAATGTTCTTACATATAAGAAGATAAGCTTATCAAAAAATATATGAGAATAATAACACATATAATAAATCATGTCAAAGACATAAGAAAAAAAAATCTTTGTTATACACTTGTTATTGCGCACACTCTATACACACTTTCTTTGAAATTTTGTTTTGAACACACAATTTCTAAAAGAAATGTGTACGGAGTATGTGTATGTGTGTGTACATGTTATTTGTGGATTGAAAATGACTATATATTTAGCTTGGCCCCTAGAAAATATTTATGGCTTTACGACTAGTTGTGGCGTATCCAACAAAGAAATTACTCAGTCCTCATGGAGGACCACATCTTTAATAACTAGTGGTCTTTCAAACTAATAATATTGTGTCATGTGTTATAATTTATTGATTGATATCCTAGTCATCAATGTATCATAAAAATAATATTATATCATATACTATATAATAAAAGTTGGGTTTAGAAGTCATGGTTATGCCAAGTAGCTTCACTAAATTGCACCATTTTTTTCTAAGTATTAGTTGCGCCAAGTGATTTCACCAAATTATAACAAATTTTTAGATAAAAACATTTTTTTTAGATGGAGACAACAACTTATTTGTTCTTATCAATTTCTTTAGATAAAGTAACAATAAATATTTTAACAAAACATGCAAATGCATTTTAGATAAAATAATAATAAGTGTTTTTATAATAAAAGTTGAGTTTTAGAAGTTTGGTTATGCCAAGTGGCTTCACCAAATTACAACAATATTTTAGATAAAAACATTTTTTAGATAGAGACAACAACTTATTTGTTCTTATCAATTTCTTTAGATCAAGTAACAATAAGCATTTAAACAAAACATGCAACATACATTTTAGATAAAATAATAATAAATGTTTTAACAAAACATGCAACATGCATTTAAGTTTTAGTTGATAGAAACAAAAACTTATTTTTTTTTTCTTATCAATATTTTTAGATAAAGTAACAATAAGTGTTTTGACAAAAATATACAACATGCATCTAAGTTTTAGTTGATAGAGACAACAACTTATTTGTTCTTATCAATTTCTTTAGATAAAGTAAAATTAAGTATTTTAACAAAACATGCAACATGCACTAAGTTTCAGAAATTTAAATTCTACTCTAACTAAAAATCTATTATCAAAATTTCAAAACTTATACATATATATATATATTCAGTCTTTCCATAGAATTCCTCTTGCATCCCACGTTTTTGTTTTTTGTCTTTTCCAAGCTGCAACTTAGGCATATGTATTTGTATTGGAAGGATATACATGTTATATAGATTCATAGGAGTTGATAAATTTATATGATACTCTCTCTCTATCTCTCTCTGGAACTTTTATTTTTTTTCCTAATAAACAACTACTCTCATTTATTATTAAATTAATTTTTTTTATTAATTGTTAGGATATATTTCCTCAAATTAAGTGATAAAATTAATAATAGTTTAATTTAGTAAAATTTGAACAAATTTTAATTCTATTCAAACTAAAAGTCTATTATAATTTTTTTAACTTCCTTCCCTAGAAAAATTTTAAAAAAAAATTATAAACCGAAGTCCGGAATCCCACACAACCCCTTCGCTTTTACCCCCTCAAGTTTCATCTTATGTTTTATTAATTATTTAAAAAATTATTTTATTAAATGTTAGGATATATTTCCTCACACGTTTTTGTTTTGTTTTGTTTTTTTTATTTTTTATATTCAAGTTGCAACTTATGCATATGTATTTGTATATGATAGTTTTGATTAAATAAATTCATCTTACTTATTGTTATTTGTTTCTAAATTTGCATGTATGAATATTATGTCAAAGGAAGTCTATTATAAAGAAGCAAAACATGTGACACCCATTTAAGTTATTGGTTTCTCTTAAGTAAGTATATTTTGTGTGTTTTTGGTTTTGGTTATTTTATGTATTTCGTTTGTAAGTGTTTTGATTTTTTTCAATTAACTATCACTACGAAAAATCTGGTTCAAAACATGTCCTTGTGCTGTATTGCAATTTGATTTTAGATTACTTTTACTTATTGATTGTTAAAATTCTATCAATGTTTATCTATTTTTATATTTTAAAATTCTATTTGTGCTTTGTGTTAATTTCTTAGTATGTGGAATTTTTCCCATATCCTTTTAGATCATATAATTTAAGGTTCCGATAAATCTTTTCATGACTGTATTTCTTCGAAAGTCTAACTAATTCAATTTAGAATTCCTCTTATTGTTAGGGACATATCTATATCTATATAAAAGCAGAAGCCTCAACAAGGTGCTACCACGTTAGGTAAAAAGCCTATCTAAAAAAATGACACGTATAAAGTTTAAACTTAAAAAAAGCGTACGGTGCATCGTTTGGAGAGGGTTCTATCACAGCGTTAAAATAGTCTGATGGTTAGTGAGTATAAATACAATCCTATCTGCCCGTATACGGAGAAAGAGAGAGAACAGAGTTGTTCGTCGGACCCCAAGAGACAGAGAGAAATATCCAAGGCCGGCGATTGTTCGTTCCTTGGCCAGATTTAGACCATCAGAACAGCCATATATCAACCACCTGAATCGTCGGAACCGGCATCGGTAATTTTTTTTTTTTTCCATTTTTTAGATACGGGTATGAAATTTTACTTTTAATTGGTTTTTTTTTGTTGGATAGGTTTAGATTTGATTCATTTTTGTTTTGGCTTTTAGGGGAAAAAAAACAGTTGTTGATGTGGATCCGGCTTCCAATATTCAGAAGAAGATCCACCGAGCCAAGCGATTCGGCGTTTCTTTGCAACTGACCGAGGAGGAGAAGTGTAATTCACGAAAAGAAAGGTCTTTTTCTATTTGTGTTTTCTTTTTAATTATTGAATTGGTGTTTAGTTTCTGTTTTTTTGCGAAGAAATTACTTGATGTGAATTATTATTTGAGTTCCAATATAGGTGAAGTAGAGTTTGTTCATGGTTGATAGGTTTTTGATGCTGGGTCTAGGAAAGTTGCCCTTAATTAACGTTTTATGCATTCAAATCTGAAAGTTTAGTGTACAATTATTGAAAGTTTAGGTATTTGGGTTACGTTAGGTTTTGATTTGAATTTTTGGTTTCTCTCAAAATCTGTCTTTCTCGATTTAATTTACAATAAGCCTATTAAATCATATTTGCTTTTGATATGTTTTATAGATTGCTACAATTGAATTTTTTTTTTTTTTTTTTGGGTTTACACTGTAAAGAAACAGAATGCTTACTAGGTTTCAAGTTCATTAAAACACTGATTTCAAGTTTCTCAATATAAAAAAACTAACCGGTTCAGAATTCTGATATGTGACTATTTTTATTCAGTATTTTCAGTAATGGGTTTGTTTTGAATTCGTCTCTTTTCAATTTAAATCTTTCAATTTCTTTTTCTGCAGAGATGATGTGGAATCTTTCTACAATCTATAGCCTTTAATTTCATCAAAGCAGAAGCAGAGTTAGAGGTATTAATTTCTTTTCCTAATATTCTCTTCAATGCTTACTCCTAAATCAGTTTTATATATGTTCATGATTATTGATATGCAGATTATTTACAGCTTTAAGTTAAAAGACCTGCACGATACATCGTTTCAATAATCTTAAAATTTTAACTTTTATTGCTGCAACACTGTTTGAAAGCCTCTCAATATAAAATAAATAAATAAATAAACCGCTTAAATAACAACCAAATGCTTGCTGAACATTGAATTTACATTTTAAACCAGTTTAGTCTTGGTCCTATGAGCATTCGACATTACAAGCTTTTTTATTTTTTGCTTTTACCCAAATTCTGCACATGCATGTTTTTGCTGCATATTTCAAAATTTTAAAAAGTGAAAGATATAGAGTTGTAGATATAAAGGGAAGGAACCAAATTATTTCAATAATGCCCCCCTGTTATAATACTAACAATTAAGCTGATGGTTTATTAAAATGTCTCATGTTATGCCATGTAGGATAAATACCCACTTAAACTTATACTACATGTACAGTTAAAAGTGAAAAATTATACTGTTGATGAAAAAACACGTTATTCCGCTTAATGTAACAGTAAGTTAACAGGTATTTCCTATTAGCGTAGGGAGCAAAGAGTATTTTCGGGAATGGTTCTTTTGAATTTGTGTCTTTTGGAAATCCAAATTTTGATTTGTGATTATTATTAAATCCTTTTTTATTTTATTTTATTTTTTTGTCAATGGGTATCTTTTATCATTTGGTTTTTGTTAAATTTCTGATTCAAAATCTTGGTTTCTTTGTTTATGCTTACCTTATGGTAGGGCTTTTAAATTTCCATAGACATTGATTTCATGTCTAACCTTGAGAATTTCATTGCAATGTGGCAACTGTGGAATGACAATGGTTAAACACAAATGCAAAGGTGGATTTAGCCCTTTAGATTTTTTTCTTTTTAAATGCTTGATGCAGTTATTTCCCACCCCCTTATATATGATGCTTTGATATTGAGTATTTTTTTCTGTTATCTGTTATTAATTTTTCAATATGCCTAGATAGCAAAGAGTAGATGAGAGAATCAAAAGCATGTCCAACAAAGGTTACTAGAAGATCTAGGAAGCAAAAAACTCATTCCAAGTTCGCTATATTGGACAAGGGAACTGAAATCTGTTCTAATTTGAAAGAGATCGGTGACTCAAATATGTTGGCACCACACCAGATCCGAGATAAGGTTCTAAAGGATGGCTAGAAGAAGAATGAGAAGACTATATCTAGATAATACTAACCGTTATGCTCGCGCATCTGAATTGGTTATGAATAAATAGTTTAGAAGAAGCTATAATTTTCATATATATATTAATATATATTTTTTAAAACATCAGTGGTTCCGTCATTTGTTACTTTGATTTGGAAACTTGATTCTATTGATTTAGTTTACTGAATACATTTGACTACATTTGCTTCTCCTAAGTGGTTCTGTTTGAAAAAATCTAAAGGATTTGTCACTTTGTTAAAACTGTGAAATTTGAAAGTATAATGTTATTTACTTTTAGGTTTTGATAGAGATTTATTTCTTAAAATATTTTTAACTGTTGATTTGATTGTTTACAATGCTCAGTTTTATAGTTTTTTAAAATTGTATTCCATTCTTAAAATTAGATTGGCAATCTGTTTGGTGCTAAGAATTAAAAAGTGAAACAAAGGTAACCAGTTCTCAATTTCATTTCATTGTTCCCTTTTTTTATTTACTTTATTTTTTGTTTTCTTTTAGATTAAGAGAAATTTAATATTCTATATTTAGGTTATGGTTTTATAATTGTTGGAGGATTTTTGTTTTAGTTTATTTATACCATATTTTTCATTAAATTTTCGGTTTTGTCATAGGATATTCCAAGTATCCTAAGATTTATATCAACATGAAATTCAAGTGATGTAATATTTGTGATTCCAGTTTTGAACTCAGTTGTAATTTTAACCTATTGTTTTTTGCTTAATTGTAGTTATGGTTAGGGGTTTTATAGGTAGATCTTGCTTACTTCTCAATGTGTTAATGTCATTCTTTTCATCTTATCATTTTCTCTGTGTCTTTGTTCAATCAAAGAAAACTGGAGTGCAAAATGGTATTAGACAAATAACAACTGACTGCCATGAACAAGGAAAACATTTGGAGTTGAGAAATTCAAAATGCAAACATTTGTAGGAGATGACCAACTTTTCAAAAACTAAGGAAAGCTGTTCATCTGTTGTGGTTGGTCCTCACTTTTTTTCTTTTTAAAAGTCTAAGTTGTTCAAGTATTAGGAAAGCTGTTAATTTGTGAAATAAATAAAAAGGAATAGCTTAATCTCAACATATATTCTTCATTCTAATTTTATCATAGACAAATCAGATCAGTTGGTGTTTGCTTGAATTGCATCTATTATTTTGTAAATTTTACAGACTTAGAGGAGGAGGGGACTGGACCTGCAATTAGAATTCGTCTCCATCCAAACTGAACAAGTATGATTACCACACAAACATTCATTTTAAACTCTCTTTTTTTTCTTCTTTTCTTTTCTTTTCTTTTTTCTCTTTTGGTGTTTGTGTAGGTGATTTTGCAAATTTGCCTGCACCTAAGTATATCTTACATGCCCACATTTCCTATCATAAACCAAGAACCCATGCTACAAATAAATGAGTGCTATGAACAAAATGTTAATGTTGTTCTAGATGTAAGTAGAGCATTGTATAGACGTAAATACTTCATTCTATTTTTATTACAAATATATCAAATCTGTTGATGTTTGTTTTGTATTGCGCACATTTATGATTTTGTAATTTTTATAGACTTGAAGCAGGAGGTTAACTGCATTTAAAATGCTTCTCCATCTAAACAGAATAGTTATGATTACTACATAATCATTCATTTTAAACTCTCTCCTTTTCTGTTTTTGTGGAGGTGATTTTGTAGATTTGCATGTTGATATTGCCTCTCATGGACCAAGAACCCACAATATACATTGTGGATTAGGTGTGGATCAAATACCCCTTTTTCACAAGTCTGCAAACCATGCTAAGATCATTGCTTTCGTTGTTTTATACAATTTTTTTTAATTTTTAATTTTAAAATTTAAAATTAATTTACTTTTAAACTAAATTCTTTTTCTTTATACCGTTCATTGTTATATTGTAAATAACATTAGGAAAGTTATATTGTTCATTGTTTTATACGTTAATAATAAGAACAATTAGAAGAACCCTTTACTCTTTAGCTATGGAATTGTTGTTTTAAATTTTAATGGGTTATTCTTTCTTATTTATCCATTCATATGCATTTAACTTCTTGCTCTTCTCATGTTTGATGCATCTTAATTTGTTTTAATATTTTGCTATCTTGGAGGGTTAGTCATGTTGTTCAAGCGTTTTCCACTAGAGTCCCTAAGTACATTCTCATGTTTGTAAGATTTCAATTTAATTTTTCAAAGTATAGAATTTTAAAATCTAAACTGGGTGAATTTCTAAATGCTGCTCAATGACATTGTGTTTGTAAAGGCATTCAAAAATCAAACGAAGAGGTACTTAAGAAGATTTTTGAAAGTGTGAGAAGGTTTATTTACACCAAGGACTGTGAGCAAGTCCAAGGATGAGGCTTTAGGCTTTATTTTTTTTGGAGTAACGTTTGAATTTCATAATTAATTGTTTTGTTTTGATGCTAAGCGAAAAAGTGAATTACCATGTCAGCTTTTTTGTTTATATAAATTGATAGTTCTGTTTGATTGAACCTGGATCATTTGAAGGTTTAAGGCTTTTTTTTTTTGACAATTTTCTTTACTGGGATGTGTTACAATTCAAACTTAATGTATATTTCCCTTTATCTCTATTTTTACTTTTCACTATTTTAGTACTGTGTATGTGCTATACTCAATTTTCTTTACCAAATTTGCTGTGAAATTTTAAAAAAAAAAAAAAAAACTTATTTTGACATTGACTTAATTTCAATTCAATTTATTTTCCATTTTTATAATTATTCAATATTTGCTGTGAAGTGTCAGCATCATTGGGTTCACCCCCCTCCCCCCCTAAAAATAATTTACATTTAAGGGTTTGCTATGGCTTGAGCCAAATTGTCTAAGGAAGTTAAAACACTTTAGTGAGACTTTTGTTTTTGCTTGTGTCCGTATGTATGTTTTATTCTTTGGTTGATTTATTAATTATTTCCCTTAATGTCCTATATCATAATAGGTTGATGTGCTATATCATAACAGGTTGTTGGTGGTTACTTTTTCATCATGATCAAAACGTGAAGATAGAAATTACTCTCATCAACATTTGTTGTGTCTTCGTCATTATCACAAGATGTAGATAAACTTCTGTCTTTGTCATTATCTATTGATTTTTAATATATATAATTTTTATGTTAAGTTGTTCTATACAGCTATTTTAAAATTGTTATGAAATATTGTTTCCATAATTAAAGTTTCACAGTTTAACGTTGGTCTATTTTAACAATCAGTTAACTTATACAACATGCCCTAGAAGAATTTTAATGTATTTCATTGTCTTCTAATAAAAAATGACCCCGCGCATTGTGCGGGTTTAATGCTAGTTTATGTAATTGGCTAATCCTTTGACAAAACACACTTTACTTGTAATTGGGTAGATCTAGGATGGCTTTAGTACTTCAAGAAACAACTGTTCAAGTATTGAAGCCATGCAAGTCTAACCAAGAAATAAGTGAATGAAGTGTTGTTCTTTAAAGCTCGACAGCAAGACTTTTATCGAGTTTTAATGTTGAAACTTGACAGAAGCTCGACACAAATTGTATCTGTCGAAAATTACGAAATCAGATTTTCAAGATCTGATTACACGCATATTCCTATGTATTTGTGTAGGGTTTATATTCTCACAACCCTAGACATATATAAGGATTATTTTAAGGGCCATCACAAAATGATGCAAAAGAATAATACATGCATTGTATGACCGGAGGTAGAAATTGCTCTAGTTCATCATTCTCTCTGTAGAAGCTATTGCGTCTTTATGCCAAAGGTTTTGTGACCAAGGAGCTTCCTAATCTTCATTGTTGATGAACTGAAGAATTTTGCAACCAACATCTTCTTCAAGTTGGTGAGTTAGTCACGTACTGGGATCCGTGCACCTTTTGTTAGTCACGTACTGGGATTCGTTCATTGAATGGAGAGATTGCCACTACAATACAAGTCCAATTGGGTATTAGGGTAAGGGTTCAATTGTAGGTTGGTATTTCTAGATTGGCCAAATGGTTTGGTAAGATTCTCCATACTTGTAACCGCTTGTGATTGATAATGGTGGATTCTCGGGAGTGATGACCTTAAATTCATCCAATGGGGTTTTGCCCCGGTGATTTTACCCATTCGTAAACAAATCACTTATGTCAAATTTAATTTCCGCTACATTTAGTTATTGGTGATTTGTTTGTGCTATTATGCTATTGCATGTAATTTGACTAATTAATTAACTTGGGTAATTAATTAATTTACAATAGATCAATTCATTTTAACCCAACACTTATGTCCTTTTAGATCATAGATAATATTTGGCTAAATTAGATCTATCGGATTACATTCCTATCTTTACTTAAACTTCTTTTTCATATAAAAAAATCAAAAATTTGGATTGTTTTTCATTAATCAATTGGGATTTTGGCTTAATTTTGTTTTCAAATGTTTTAATTATTAAATTTATTATTTTTGTCATGTGTAATATTAATTGTAGGGATAAGAGCCCAAAATTATATATTGGGCCTTAGGCCTTGGCCGAGGACACTGATTGGTCCAAGGACGAATAAACAGTAGTGAGTGTGTTAAGCTTGAAGTCCCATGAGTATTTTGCGAATGGAAAGGTTGGGGGAGGTGGTCCGAGGAGTAGTATCTCATCGGATAAACGAAGCACAAATCAGATGTATATCCTATCGTTTAAAGTGACCTTCCAGAAAATTCCACTGATAGGGACGTGTATTATGAACGTACAGGAGGGATGGAAGCTCAGAAATATCTAAGAGAAAACTGCTACCACCGCATTGAATGCTTTGTAGCTAACTTTCTGGCCGCATTAATGAGGAAGTGATTTCTAAATAGTGTTTTTCAGTCTTACAGCTACCCTCACAGACTTCAGGAAGATGCCGATGGGATAGGTATCAACACCGACCATCCACCCTGCATGTGGAGGGTAGAGATGAAAGAGGAAGATAGTATAAAAGAAGAAGGAGGCAATGAGAGAAGGGGATCGAGAAACGAAAAGAAAAACGCTGTAGCATCAAGAACTGACTTTGTAATCAAACCTGAAATGAATATAGAAGAACTGATCTTCTCGAACTATGTCGAGCACGATTTTCTTTAGTATAAACCTGTCTATTTTTAGTCTCTTGTGATTTAGATCCACTTTAGTGATTTTCTGATTCATTAAAGCTCATTAAGGCCCAGTTTTTTCAACCCACTCTCTATAAATTCATTATTTTGGGCTTTTTGGACCTAAGTCCATCCATCTTCTGGACTAGGATTTCAAATCCGGTCTTTACAATTGGCGCTGTCTGTGGGAAATCACTAGTGTTATATTGAGTCTAACGTTCAACAATGGTAGGTTCAAGTCCAAACCAGGCAGAATCTACAAGGTCTCAACGTTAAAATCACTTCTGTGATCTTGAACAAAGAAGGGACCAGGAGGGAAGTGTGCATTCTACCCATGCTAGTAGGAGTCATTCTCGGGGTGGTAGCTACCTCTCTCATGAGAAAAATACCAAAGCCATGCAGCTGGAGAGTGACCACTTGAAGAAAAGCTTTTGCCATGAACGGCGAAAGCAAACTCCTTCCAACTCTGACTTCTCTTCCGATGGGGAAAAGGATGGTAGCTACAAGTGCAAATCAAGGACTCCTCCTAGCGAGTCTTTCTTGTACGATGAAGACTATCATCATGAGCGTAGAAACAGAGATTCATCTTCGAGAGGCCTGGGAAATGATGCTATGAGTAAAGCACTCAACCAAATTTTCAAATCACCTTTCATGCTCAAGATTGAGGGAGGAAGACTTCCTCAATGGTTCACTCAGCCCACGTTCACCATGTACAACGGTCGAGCAGACCCTGTGGAGTATGTTTTCCATTTCAATCAAAGAATGACTGTGCACTCCAAGAACGAGGCCTTGATGGGCAAAGTATTCCCATCCAACTTGGGGCCTGTGGCAATAAGGTGGTTCGATGGTCTGGGTGCAGGTTCCATTGATTCCTTTAAGAAACTCACTCAAGTGTTTGGTTCCCGCTTTATCACGTGTAGTAGGGTTCCTCGTCCCTTAGATTCCTTATTGTCCCTGTCCATTAGAGAAGGGGATACCTTGAAAACATACTCGGACAGGTATTGGGAAATGTTCAATGAGATATATGGTGATTTTGACAATATAGCCATCAGGACTTTGAAGGTCGGCCTAACTACAGAGCATGGCTTAAAGAAGTCTTTGATTGGGAAGCCTATTATTAGTGTATGCCAGCTCATGGATCGAATTGATAAGTATAAGAGGGTTGAAAAGGACCAACAGCAAGGCAAGGGAAAGGGTAAGGTTATCCCTCAAGAGAGAAGGGATTTCAGGTCGGACCTCTACAATAATATTAGACTTCGGAGAGATTTTGTTGGGCAATCTGGGCCTATAGCTCCTCAAGTGGTAAACACTATGTTCCGAGAACCGGTGCATCAAGTTTTGGAGAAGATCAAGAATGAGCCATACTTCAAATGGCCGAACAAGATGAATGGAGACCCCTTGAGGCGCAATCAGAGTCTTCATTGCCAATACCACCAGGAGCGGGGGCATACCACTGAGGACTGCAAAACTCTCTGGAATCATCTGGATCAACTGGTCAGGGAGGGAAGGTTACAGCAGTTTTTGTATCGTCTTAACAGGCAAAGAGACAAATTAAGGTCAGGAGCTCAAGCAAATGCTTCTTCAAGGCCCTCGATAGGCATAATCAATGTTATCTTTGCTGCACTTGGGAGAACTGGTTTTCATCCTTCCAGAGTAATGACTGTAGCTCGGCTAACAGCCGAGGACTCTAAGTCTGAGCCGAAGAGGGCTAGAGTGGAGATCTGACCGGCGCTGAGTTTTTCAGACGATGACAAGTTTGGAACCATCCAGCCACACGGTGATCCTTTGGTGGTCACCCTCAGAATAGGAGGGTATGATGTGAAGAGAGTGATGGTAGACCAGGGCAGTGGTGCAAAAATTATGTACCCTAACTTATACAGAGGGCTGAATCTAAAGCCCAAGGACTTGACAGCCTATGATTCACCTTTGGTGAGTTTCGATGGGAAAGTTGTCATCCCAAAGGGCTAGATTAGGTTGCCCCTGCAGGCGGGTTCAAAGGTAGTGGAAGTGGATTTCATTGTGATGGATGCATACTCTCCTTACACAGCCATTGTGGCAAGACCCTGACTTCATGCCTTAGGTGCCGTTTCTTTGACTTTGCATTTGAAAGTAAAGTATCTATCGGGGGACCAGGTTGAGGAACTGGTAGAGAGTCAGTCCATGGCTAGGTAGTGCCTCGTGGCTGCAATCATGCATTAGCCTACAACTGAGTCCTCGGTCTTTGCTAAAAGGGGCTTATAATAGTCAAAGTCTTTGGTGTTACCTATAGATGGGCTAGTCGAGGAGGCGAAATGTGAGGATTTAGAGAAATTTCCCGTAGGTGATGACCCGGAGAAGTTTTTTCAGGTTGAGGCTTAACTACCGCCTCAAGAGAAGGGAGAATTGGTAGAGTTTCTTGAGAGGAACGTCGATGTGTTCGCTTGGAATGCCTACGAAGCTCCGGGGGTGGATCTGAACTTCATCTGCCATCATTTGAACGTCAATCCGTCTGTCACTCCCAGGAAACAACCACCTCGGCGCTTATCTAAGGATCATTCTGATGCTGTCAAAGACAAGGAGTTGAAGCTTAAGCAAGCTGAGGCTATTAAAGAAGTTTTCTACCCTAAATGGCTGGCTAATACAGTGGTGGTATAGAAGAAGACTGGGAAGTGGCATGTGTGTGTGAACTTCATAGACTTGAACAAAGCGTGTCCAAAGGACCCCTTCTCCATGCCTCAAATTGATCAGCTAGTGGATGCAACAATAGGCCATCATCAGATGAGCTTTTTGGACGCCTTTCAAGGTTACCATCAGATACCTCTAGCTTTGGATGATCAAGAGAGAACAGCTTTTGTCACTCCTATTGGAAATTACCATTACAAAGTGATGCTCTTTGGTTTGAAGAATGTAGGGGCTACCTACCAGAGGATGATGACCAGGACGCTTAAACCACAGTTAGGAAAAAACATCGAGATTTACATAGATGATATGGTGGTAAAAAGTAAGGCAGAGTCCGAGCATATTAATGACCTCGAGAATATCTTTGGGATATTAAGGGAACACAAGCTGCGCCTTAACGCTTCTAAGTGTTCTTTTGGTGTTGGATCAGGGAAGTTTTTAGGGTAAATGGTCACGGTTAATCTTGATCAGATTAAGGCAATTAATAATTTACAACCACCTCGGAATCCCAAAGAGATCCAGAAGCTAACAAGGATGACTACCGCTCTGAATCGATTCATCTCTCGATTAGCAAACAGGTGTAGGCCTTTCTTTTAGTTGTTGAACAAGTTGAAGGGATTTGAATGGACTGAGGAGTGTGTACTAGCTTTCCAACAGTTGAAGGAGTATGTTTCTCGGCTATCCATTATGTCCAGGCCTGAAGTGGACAAGGTTTTGTTTGCCTAGATTATCGTGGCCCCCCATGCGATGAGCTTGGTGCTAATACGGGTTGATAATGGTGTACAGAGACCAATTTATTTTGTGAGCAAGTCACTACATGAGGCTGAGGTCCGTTACCTATCGCTGGAGAAGGCCATTCTGGCGGTGGTGCATGCTACACGTAAGCTCCTCCACTATTTCCAATCACACACAGTTGTTGTCTTAACCCAACTTCTGCTCAGATTTCTACTTCGAAGCGCTGACTACACAAGGAGGATTGCAAAGTGGGGTACAATCCTAGTGGCTTTTGATATCAAATACATGCCTCGCACCTCTATCAAAGGTTAGGTCCTCATCAATTTGGTGGCTGAGTTTGCTGAAACCCCATTAGAAGAAAAAGTAGAGGAGCAAAACATGGATGAAAAATCTCCCTACAAGAACCTTTGTCCTGGAAGGTCTACGTTGATGGTGCAGCGAACCACAGAGGATCTGGAGTGGGGCTAGTTCTAGTATCTCCGGAAGAGGATTACAATTAAGAAATCCTTGAGATTGGGCTTCACGGCCACAAACAACAAAGCTGAGTATGAAACTCTACTGGTAGGGATGACCATGGTTCAGAAAATGGGTGGGAAAGCAGTGGAAATATTCTCTGATTTAAGGCTAGTTGTGGGCCGAGTTCAAGGAGAGTTGGAAGCCAGAGATCTTAGAATGCAGGAATATATGAATCAGGTTAGACATTTATAGTATGGATTCGAGTCTTTTCATTTGTCACAAATCCCTAGAAGTAGAAATACACATGCGGACTCTCTTGCCACGCTGGCAACCTCCTCGGTACAAAGTTTACCTTGGGTGATCCTTGTAGAAGACTTATGTAAACCCACTGAGGTGGAGAAGAATATGGTTCATGTTCATCAAATAAGAGCATGGCCTAGTTGGATGGATTCTATTGTGTTATTCCTTAAAGAAGATATCTTGCCTAAGAGTAAGTTTGAGGCCGGCAAGGTACGGAGAAAAGCTACTCAGTTTTGGCTATTCGAGGACCAAAAGTTGTATAAGAGGTCTTTTTCTAGCCTATATCTGCTATGCATACACCCTGAAGCAGTTAAGCTACTCCTGGAAAAATTACATGAAGGAATTTGTGGGAGCCACACAAGGGCAAATCTTTGTCTCACAGGGCCCTCACTCAAGGATATTAGTGGCCAAAGATGAAGAGGGAAGCACAAGAGTATGTGAAGAAGTGCGATCAATGCTAGAGATTTGCACCAAACATCCATCAATCGGAGGGAGTCCTTAATCTTCTATCCAGCCCTTGGCCTTTTGCTCGATGAGGTTTGGACATTGTAGATCATTTCCCCAAAGCATATGGGAATAAGAGATATTTATTGGTTGGCAAGGATTACTTCACCAAATGGGTTGAAGTTGAACCACTGGAAAATATCAGAGACATGGATGCCAAAAGATTTGTTTGGAAGAATATTGTCATTCAGTTTAGAATCCCTTATACACTCATCTCGGACAATGGACTTCAGTTCGACAGTAAGACCTTTAAGAGATATTATTGTAACCTGGGCATAACAAACAGATATTCCACCCTAGCATATTCACAGGGGAATGGACAAGCTGAAGCTGTCAATAAGGTCATAGTGAGTGGGCTTAAAAAGAGGTTGAATGACGCAAAGAGAAAATGGGTGGAAGAGTTGCCACACATCCTTTGGACATACCGGACCACACCTCGTAAGTCCATTGGGGAGACGCCCTTTTCAATGACTTATGGGGCCAAGGCTGTCATTCCTCTGGAGACTAGATTCCCCATGCTGAGAACGAGTTCTTTCACTCTGAGTAGCAATGATGAGCTGTTGGAGAAGAATTTAGACTTAATTGAAGAACGAAGAGAAAGTGTTATGGTTCAATTGGCCTATTATCAACACAAGCTCAAGTAAGGGTATGATGCTAATGTAAAGCTAAGGCCCCTGGCACTTGGAGACTTGGTCTTAAGAAAGGTGTTGGGAACTACAAAGAACTCGACATGGGGAAAGTTAGGACCCAACTAGGAAGGGCCATATCGTATCACGTCAGTAGCTGGAATAGGTGCATATTATCTTGAAGATCTAGAAGAAAAAGTTGTACCACGCCCCTGGAATGTAAATAACCTGAGAAGGTATCATTATTAATGAAAGCTTTTTTTATCATATTTGGGTTTGTTACATTGTGTGTCATGTGTTCTACTACCTTTCTAAGTATTAAACAGAACTTTAACTATGCCTAGCTCCTCGGACCACTTGCTTTAGGTAAATTAATACTTCCTGACATCTAAGTATCAAACAGAATCTTGGTCATGCCTGGCTCCTTGGATCATATACCTTGGGTAAATTGATATCTTTTAGTCATTGTTCTAAGTATTAAACAGAATCTTAGCTATGCATGGCTCCTCGAACCACATGTTTTGGGTAAATTAATACGTAATAACATCTTCCTAAGTGTCAAACAGAACCTTGGTCATGCCTTGCTCCTCGGACCATATACCTTGGGTAAATTGATATCTTTTAGTCATTATTCTAGGTATTAAACAAAACCTTAGCTTTGCCTGGCTCCCCGGACCACATACTTTGGGTAAATTAATACTCCCTGACATCTATCTAAGTATCAAATAAAACCTTGATCATGCCTAGCTCCTCGGACCACATACCTTGGGTAAATTGATATCTTTTAGTCATTGTTCTAAGTGTTAAATAGAATTTTAGCTATGCCTGGCTCTTTAGACCACATGCTTTGGATAAATTAATACTCCCTAACATCTATCCAAGTATCAAACAGAACATTGGTCATGTCTGAACTCCTTGGACCACATAGCTTGGGTAAATTGATATCTTTTAGTCATTGTTCTAAGTATTAAACAAAAACTTAGCTATGCCTAGCTCTCCGGACCACATGCTTTGGGTAAGTTAATACTTAATGACATCTTCCTAAGTGTTAAATAGAACATTGGTCATGTCTGGCTCCTCGAACCACATACCTTGGGTAAATTGATATCTTTTAGTCATTGTTCTAAGTATTAAACAGAAACTTAGCTATGCCTGGCTCCCCGGACCATATGCTTTGGGTAAATTAATACTTAATGACATCTTCCTAAGTGTTAAACAAAATCTCAGTCATGCCTAGATCCTTGGACCATAGGCTTTGGGTAAGTTGACACTCTATGATATCTTTCCAAGTGTTGGACAGAACCTTGGGTATGTATGACTCCTCAGACCACGCGACTCGAGTAAATCAACATAACCTAATTATTTTCCTAAGTACCAAAATAGACCCCAGGTTATACCTAACTCCTCAAATAAGTGGCTTCAAGTGTATTAATGTTCTTGGATATTTATATAAGTGTTAAGCAGAATAACGGTTGTCTGCCTTGTTTATTTTTTACAAGATATATTATCTATCTCCAAAAAATTCAGCCTTCCTTGCAGAAGGCCCAAGTCTCAGGACAAGCACATGATAATTCTCTTTATAGCTGGCACTTGTTCAGTTTATTTGGATTAGTAGTAACACAATACTATTAGCTTTGTTAAAGTATAAGTAATAACAATCCACTATTATTAGCAATCTTGGTTAACATTGATAAAAGAGTAAAGGTTACAAGGAAAACAAATATTCAAGAAACAAAAGGTAAAGTCTTTTCATTGATCAAAAGGAGAGTCTATTACAAATAGTTAGGAATGGCAACGGGTTGGGTTCGGGCCGGGTTTTTCCATACCCAAACCCGACTTGTTTAAGGTATCGGGTTTTTTCCCGGGGCCCGGACCCGCCCCAGCCTGGCCCCGCGGGCCCCATTTAAGGATTGGGCCCAATTTGTGGCCCAACCAAAAAAAAAAAAATGTAAGCCCAAATTTATTTTTGCCTACATTAAGCCTGCATATTCTAATTCAAGCCTAGATAACATGGCCTAAATGCCAAATCATAGGCTACTAATCATAAATCAATAAATATAAATCTATAAATCAATAAACCATAACTAATATCATAATCATAATTCAATAAATCATAACTAAGATTTTAAATCAATAAATTACCTAGCTAAGATAACCATTTAATCATTAATCAACAAAATCATAACTAAAATCACCAACTAAACAAAAAAATAAAATAAATCCAACAAGTCCAAGAAATAAGTATCAAAAGTCCAATGAGTCCAAGAAATTAAAAAGCTACAAAATAAATCCAACAAGTTTAGAATAATTACAAACCAACAAATTAATCCAACAAGTCTAAGAAATTAAAAAAGCTACTAAATTAATACAAAATATTTAATCTTCATCAATCGTGATACAACTCCCATCAATTGTGGCACAACTCCCATCATCTTCATTTGGCTCCCCATCGTCAAGAATGGATTGAAATGTACTATCTCCAGATATAGTTGAAGAACCTACAACAACAATAAATTAAAAAATGGAATAAATTTCATCAAATTGTAACTAACAAATATAAAAACACAATTTTAATTTTATAAATAGAAAATTAGACAATTGCTAACCGTTGATTTCACTCCATAGTCAATTCTGAGCACACATCATTGCCTCTATAGTCTTGGGATGTAGCCTACTACGGTGTGGACTTAAAAGTCTCCCACTAGTGCTAAAGGTAGCTTCTGAAGCAACAGTTGTGACGGGAATGGCTAAAATATCTCTTGCAATCCTTTGTAAAGTAGGATACTTGAGACCATTACTTTTCCACCATGCCAAAATATCAAAGTCTTCACTCCTCTTCAACACTCCCTCATCAATGAAATGATCAAATTCCATTCTACCACTCTCATGTTTCTTTGAACTACTTGAACTATTGTTCACAAACCCATCAAACCTTGACATTGACCCAATCAACCTAAATTTTATTTGTGCCACTTGATTTGAAGTACTTGCAGGTATATGAGAACTTCCTTTATTACCTATAGGAGACTCATCTACATCTCCATACTCATCAAGCAAATCATAACAAAGATTCTTAATTTTTTCAATCTCCAAATCAGAATTATCATCATAAATGTTAGGATAATAAAACTCCAATAACTTCATATTATATCTTCGATCTAAGATAGCAGTAACAACCATAATAACACTGACATTAGCCCAATAAGAATTAAATTTAGCAAGCATGCTTTCTGCCATCGTACTTATCATCTCACTTAAAGACAAACTCCATTCATTTAATGCAATTTTCAACTCACACACCAAAGCAAAATACATATTAGTTGTGGAGTACTTACGACCAGAGAAAAACTCAATCACATTATGAAACAACACCAACCTCCCACAAATATCTTTGGCTACCTCCCAATCATGATCATATGGAAAACAAGTATAAGATGTTTCACGTTTAACCAAACGTGAGAAAACATCTTTATAAATCAATGCAGTAGAAAGCATTAAGTAAGTTGAATTCCAATGAGTTTTACAATCCAAAACTAACTCTTTGGTGCATTGAACACACAATTGACGTGCATTTTCTTCAAATTTTTGCCTCCTTTTTTGGTGATCCAGTCCAATAAATCACACTATCACGAATCCTTTCAATACCATCACCAATAAGAAACAACCCATCTTGAACAATCAAATTCAAAATATGTGCAGCACATCTCATATGCAACATAGACCCACCCAACATAAGAGAACTAGTATCAAGCTTATTCAAGATAAGTATTATCATGGCATCATTAGTACTACAATTATCTACAGTTATTGTGGACAACTTCCTATCAATGTTCCACTCTAAAAAACAATCAACAAGGACTTCAGCAAGGACATCTTTCGTGTGTGAAGAAGGAACATAAACAAACCTAGAAAAATAATAGAAATAATTATAACATAACTAAATAAACATTCAATTTAACATAACTCAATAAACATTCTAAATGTAAAGTCTTTAACATTCAATTTATAGATAAAAAAATTACCTTAAAACCCGACTTTGCAACGTCTAAGTATGATCAATAAAATGAGCCGTAATGACCATAAACCCTCTCTTTTTGTTACTTAAAGTCTACATATCAGTTGTAATTGTCATCCTACTTTCATTCTTGTCCGTCATCTTCAAAGCTTTTTCCCTCTCATTATCATAGATTTTAAGAATGTCACTCCTCAAAGTATTTCTTGTGACAAGTTTAAACATAGGTTGAAGATCAGTCACAAATTCTCTAAACCCAGTGTGATCAACCATTGAAAGAGGATATTCATGTAGGATGACCACAATGATGACACTAGGCTTTAACTTTTCCTTCAACTTTCTTCCTTGTAAAATGAACCCAAACATCTGAGGTAGTCTTTCTTTTTTACTTGTATCCAAGTCCTCATTTGTAGGCTCTTGCTCTCTCTCTTCCTCTGTCCCTGGACTCCCTTGACTCCCTTCTTGTTCCTCTACCTCTAAGTCCACCATTGGGGATTTTGGACTCCTAATTGATTCAGAAGTTTGGGAGTTAGAATCAAAACAAATTATCACAAATTTATTATTACACATACTCATTAACTAATAGGCACAAATTCATAATTACATAAGTTCACAAATTAAACATGATTAACAACAAATTCAAACACTTACTCGTTGTTTAATGGGCATAAAGGTGATGGTGATCCTAAGGGTGAGCTGCCAGGCGACAATGGCGAGGGTGATTGTGAAAATGGCGAAGGAGACTGCATAGTTGGCAAGGGACAACGTCCGATTATTAAGGGAGAGCCACTTGGCGAGGAAGAACCAGATTTTTTTGTGCTGTGTTTGTGTCTTCCATCTCCGTTTTAGGCTCTGCATTCCCAACAAACACAAAAAACAGAGTTAACAGAGTTAATTTGAAAATCTCTCACAGAATACAACAGCTCAATAGTTAACAAACCCAATAACAGTATAACATCACAAACACCTTAACCCATAAATCAAACCCTCACCCACCCAAAACCCAAATAAACATTATTATTATCATCACAACAAATTCAATGAACCACCACACATAAGACATTAAAACTTCACATATCCTAATTATGTTAAATACACTGCAATTCCAATATTTCTATGAAAAGCTCTAATGGGGTTGGTTTTATTTGCTAGGAATTGTCAAGAAGAACATGGGTTTAAGCGCTTAGCCTTGAATTTGTCCTTTTGATTAACTGTTTACCTATTTTAAATCACATGGCATCATTTTTTTAGCCAACCATGTTTGGATAATAAGAGTGATAGAAAGAGGTGGTCTAAATATACTAATCTGTCTAGCCATTCCTTTATTTTCTCTTCTCCTTCTGTTTTAGACACACACATTTTCCAACAGAATTTAACAATAAAATGGATTCTCTTTGAACCCTGATTGTGTACCTTGTTCTACTAACTTTTGGTTAAAGAAAAATTAAATGATGCCTGATCTCATAATAAGTAGCTAAATACTACTAGTGCCCAACTACAAACACAAC
Source organism: Quercus wislizeni (assembly GCA_023055345.1). Classification (NCBI taxonomy): domain Eukaryota; kingdom Viridiplantae; phylum Streptophyta; class Magnoliopsida; order Fagales; family Fagaceae; genus Quercus; species Quercus wislizeni. The sequence continues at coordinate 41,962,237 of JALGQJ010000002.1, forward strand.
CGTATCTAAAGAGAGACCAAACTAAACATAACATTCAATTTTTATTTTTTGTTTCGTAATTCCTCATTTTTTTTGTCAAATCGATTTCTATCCTGTAAATTGTAATACTGGCCCAAGAATATTGTTAGAAACTTGTATAAGACAAAATCCAAATCACAAAAAAAAAAAAAAAAAAAAAAAAAAAAGAAAAAGAAAAAGAAAAAAAGATATAGATTCACACCTTTGAAACCGAAAGTCCAAGATCCTCAGTGATTGCGGTTTGAGTAGATGATGAATACCCAGACAAACTCTGGGTATGAAGGCAAAAATATTAGGTTATAAACATAAGAATCATAGGTAGTGGTAGTAAAAGTCACCTAATCAGTAAATGGGCATTAATATGAGTTAAAATTGCAACAAAAAGAAACATAATAAAGATGGTAAGATAGTTGAAAGGAAAGATAGAAGTAAAATAGATTTGGAAGTGATAGGATACGAACTAGGATGGCGTTGGGTTTGCCAATAGCCTAAAGATTGACCTTGTGATCCTCTTCGCCGGTGACTACAACCCTGGACGACTTCCTGCCAATCTTGAGGCAATTCACGACGGAAGAGTGTGCTACAAATTCCTCTGTTTGATAGAGTGGTTAAGGCTAAATAACAACAAAAACAAAACAAAGAAGAAGATCTGCACAACTAAATTGACAAATAGGGACATTTTCAATGACCAGAATGAAACCCTAGATAAACAATAATAATAATAATGATTTGAATTCTACAATATCAGTAGTATTAGCACAGATTAAAAAAAAAATTGTTGCTTAAATAGAAGAAGAAGAAGTAACTAATAATAAATAAATAAAAAAATGAGATTATTAAATGGTACCTGAAGGCTGAAGCTGATCCTCTTCCTCTTTGACTCAGTGATTAAAGGAGTGTGTGAGTGAGGGAGAGGGAGTGTCGGAGTGACTGAGCTGAGGGAGAGGGAGGGTCAGATTGAGGGAGGGAGGCATGAGGGAGTGTCGGTCCTGTCGGAGTGTGGGACTGAGGGACTGAGGTAATCAGACTGAGGGACTGTCGGAATGTGGGACTGAGCTGATCGGACTAAGGGAGCGAGGCTGCTGAAGAGTGAAAAGTGAAGAAATAAGGGAGAGGGACTGCGGATTGGACTAAGGGAGGGAGGCAGCTAAAGAGTGAAGAGTGAAGAAATGAGGGATTAGTTAGGGTTAGATTATATATATATATATATATATATATATATATATATATATATATATATATATATATTAGGGTATTTTTGTAATTTTAGGTACCGGGTTTTTATACGTGTCGGGTCTCGGGTCGGGTCTGGGTTTTTTTATAAAACCCAAACCCGACCCTATTTCTAATCAGACCGGGTAAAACCCGACCCATTAGGGTCAAGCCGGGCCGGGTACCCGCGGGTCGGGCAAAAATTGCCATCCCTACAAATAGTGGTGAAATACCACAATTAAAATATATATATATATATATATATAGAGAAAGATAAAAAAAGAAAAATCCTACAATTACGCCTTTGCTTGATGAGGGTCCTCTTTGGGATTAGGTACCTTGGACTCAGACTCTGCATTCTTAGCCTTGGAGACCGCATCCCTAATCGTGAAATCGTCCTTGGAGTGTTTTGCCTTGGTCTGTGGCTGAACCTCCTTACCTTTTCCAGCCCCTATTGGGATTTCAGCATTAGGAGAAGAGGCTTGGATGGTGGGGAGTTGCTCAGGAAGATAGAAAGGATTAGCAATAGGAGGAGGGAATGTCGCTGGAACTTCTCGAATGTCTTCCGTGAAGAAAATGTTCTCGGAGTCAGTAGGAACTTCCGCCCAGTTGAGCGCTTCTACCCAAGTCTCGGCACAGTAGTCCCTGCACACTCCTACCACCTCCTCTACCAATCGGGTCTCCGTTTCCTACACCCCATGTTCATAGGATGCCATCTCTGCGGCCTCAGAAGCTTCCCTGGCCACCTGAGCTACATCTTTAGCTTTCTACAACTCAGCCTTGAGATCCAGAACCAGCTATCTCTAGATGGCCAGCTTTATCTCAGTTATGTGAAGCTATTTGCGCTGGTCCTCGGCCTGTATCTCCTCATTCTTTAAACCCGCCTCGACACTCAAACATGCCCTATCCACGGCGACCAACTTGTTAGATAACTCCGTTTGCTCTTGCTTGAGGGCCCCAAGGGACTTCTCAATCTCAATGTGGGAGTGGGCCTCAGCTCTAGCCTCATTGCAGGCGTCCCGAACCCACTCCTCGACCACAAAAAATTGCTAAGTGACCTGCATAAAAATAACAAAGAAATCTCATATATAAAATAAATAAATAAATAAAATTTAAAAAAAAAAAAAAAAAAAAAAGGGAAGAGGAAGAATGAAAGCGCAGCTTAGCATTTGATTCAAAGGTTTGCTGGTTAGCTTACCATGGCAAGGTCCTTCTTCAGGGACAGGAAGAGGTCTAAGAGCCTCCATGTCTTTAGGGAGGAGAAGAGGCTGCTCTAGGGCTTTAGCAAGGTATGCTGAATGCCCTCTCTGGAACTCTCGAATTGAAGCATCCTATGGGATGGTAGCGCCATCCAGCTCTAGCTAAGGAGCCCAAGTGTGCTACTGTCGGCACACCTCAGTCTCAATAGGGTCCTCCCTGCTATCTACTGAAGAAGCCCGTCTATCTCTAGCGTTTTTGGGCTGCTTTGACCCTTTCGAAGGAACCACCTCACCCTCCTCCACATCTTGCACTTTCCTCTTCTTCTTCAAGTCAGGACAAGGGAGCGGTTCGACTGTAGTTACAGGGAGAGGAGGAGGAGGGGGAAGATTGGTAGAAACTTGAGACTTGGGGATCTCCTTGGACAACCCCCCTTTGTTCCTCCTAGTAAGGAGGCCCTTCAGTCCTTTCCTTGGGTTGATATCCATCTCCTCGTCCTCGTCAGAACTGGGGTCTATACAGGCAACTATGAGCCTAAGAGAGTGGGCGGCAGAGTGCCTATCTAAGTCGTCCTCAGAATTTGGAAGTTGGATTATAGGATCTGCCATTCCTCTTTGTCCTCCTCGAAGTGAAATTGATCGATCTCAACCTCAAGTGATAGGTGCGAGGAGTCAGTCTCCTTTATTGGGGTTGCTACTTTAGGCAGAACGCGCTAGAGGGGTAGTTCGACCGGAGGAAGGTCTTCTCAAGCTAGGAAATCAAGCAGTGATATGTCAATCTGGGTTAGCCGAGGGTCACTTGCTCTTATCGTGTTGCCTACTTCTTGGAATGCGTCCGAGAGGGGCACAAAGTCCAAGATCAAATGGATGGCTCGTAACTATCTGTCTTCGCTCACGAAGATCTCAGACCTCAACACCTTGTTAAGACTTGGAACGTTGACAAGGCTAAGTTTGGGAGCAACGTGCCTTTTATCTACAAAGACATCCAAGGAGAAAAACCCTGGTCAGTATAATGTAATCACTATTGGAAATGAACAGAACACAAAAAGAATGGAAAAACACGAAGCAGAGGGGCTATTACCCATGTTTCAAGGGAACGAAAAGAATAGAGTGGACCTAAACCTAGGGTACCCCACCTGGCTCTCTCTCTCGAACAGGGTAGTGAAGACCATCATGTCATGCCCCTGACACTATCAGGAAATCATCCTTCATACCCTTATTAGATTTGGGGAGGCACGAGATGAGCCTAACAACGGGCGATCTAGACTTGAGGTAATACCCCGAGTCAGTGAGCGAATGGCACTCGTACATGTGGACAACATTGTGCCAAGTGAGTCCCAAACTCATATGCTTGTTAAGAGCATAAACATAACCTAAAACTTTAAACAGGTTCGGGGCACACTGGTGGGGACACAACCTATGATTGATTAGGTAATCTCGGGTCACCCTACTCATGGGAAGTGTCATTCCTCCTTCTATGAAAGCGATCATAGGAATGAAAACCTCCCCTTCTCTCTTGTCAAAGTCTATTCGGTGTGAGGGACAATACCGCAGGGCTACTTCCTGCGGAATGTGGTACTTAGCCCTAAAACCTTCCATACCAGTGTCAATATCTACGAGGTGTTTAAACCTACCCATCTAGGCGAGCTAAAGGGATGCGAAAGAATTTTTTTTTTTTAAGAAAGAAAACAAAGAATAGAAGGCCGAGAAGATTGGCCGAGGAGAAGAAAGGCCGAGGAGAAGAAAGCTTAAGAAGGTAGAAACTTACGAGAATAAGCACGTATATTGATCCTTGAACCTCTAAAAGATTCAAAGATTCTTTAAGAAAAGGACTTGGGAAATTTGGGAGCTTAAAAAACCTTGAGGGTTTGAGTGTTTGGGATCTCCAGAGAGTTTGAAGACTTGTGAAATGAGGAAAAATGATTTCCCTAGGTGCCTTATATAGGAGGTGGGATTGAGTGGGAGTTATCTCGCTCAAAATTCAAGGGGAAATGTCAACCGTAGGATCTGCATCTCACCGTTGGATGTGGGGAACAAAGCACCGCCTGGAGCAATTAATGACGCATCGCGGGCTCCGAAGCATCAGTAACAGTTATGAGACACGCAAAACGGTACTCCCACGTGTGTAAACCAAAGAAATGAATGGTCTTAACTCTTAAAAATCAAAACCCTACTTTTTCTGCTCGAATAAAAGGGAAAAAACGAAATTTTGAGGGGCTATTGTAGGGATAAGGCCCAAAATTATATATTGGGCATTGGGCCTTAGCCGAGAACATTGATTGGTCTAATGACGAATAAACAGTAGTGAGTGTGTTAAGCTTGATATCCCATGAGTATGTTGCGAATGGAAAAGTTGGGGGAGGTGGTCCAAGGAGTAGTATCTCCTCAAATAAACGAAGCACAAATCAAATGTATATCCTATCGTTCAAAGTGGCCTTCTAGGAAATTCCACTGATAAGGACGTGTATTATGAACATACAGGAGGGATGGAAGCTCAGAAATATCTAAAAGAAAACTGCTACCACCGCATTGAAAGCTTTATAACTAACTTTTTGGCCGCATTAATGAGGAAGTGATTTCTGAATAATGTTTTTCAGTCTTACGGCTACCCCTAAAGACTTCAGGAATGTGCCGATGGGACAGGTATCAACACTGACCATCCACCCTGCACGTGGAGGGTAAAGATGAAAGAGGAAGATAGTATAAAAGAAGAAGGAGATAATGAGAGAAAGGGATCAAGAAATGAAGAGAAAAACACTGTAGCATCAAGAACTAACTTTATAATCAAACCTGAAAGGAATATAGAAGAACTGATCTCCTCAGACTATGCCGAGGACGATTTTCTTCAATATAAAACTGTCTATTTTCAATCTCTTATGATTTGAATCCACTTTAGTGATTGTCTGATTTATTAAAGCTCATTAAGGTCCAGTTTTTCCTACCCACTCTCTACAAATTCATTGTTTTGGGCTTTTTGGGCCTAAGCCCATCCATCTTCTAGACTAGGATTTCAAATCCGGTCCTTACATTAATATGTGTTCTTAAAGGTTAAAGCATAATATAATTAGAGACGTTACTCAAGTTGTATAACTTAAGGTGCTAACCATTTGAATAAAATCAACACTAAAATAGATGATTTAAATATCAAAATAAGACTTAAAAATGAAATTCTTTTTAGGTGTACAAATAAAATTGATTTTTTAATCTTAAGTTTGGAATCAATTATTTTAGTATCACTTTATTTATGCTAGTATTAAAAGAGATTTAACGGCTTGAGTTAACCATTTTTCCACACACTCTCTACTTGATACTCCTCAAGCCTTGCCTTTTGGATCTCCTGATAAGTGAAGGTAATCCCAGTTATTTTTCATGTTCCTGTATGTCCTGTACTCCCCAGACCAGAGCTGTCTGATCTGTTCTTTGGTTGAGATGTCGCTTCATACTCTTTAGCAATGGCTTGGATTTTCTGACCTGCCTGGTTGAAGACCTGAGTGATATGCAGGCTGTCTGTATGTCCTCCGACTCGCCAGAAACGCTATTTCAATTGCGGCATCCAAAATGCCTATACGAACGCAATTCATTATTTCCAGATAAGAATGTAAAACCAAAGAAAATAAATCTTTTGAATGAAAAACAGAAAAAGAAAAACAACACAAAATCGTAGGTTTCTTTCTTTTCTTTTCTTTTTTCATTTTTTACTTGGCACCCTCACATTGAAAGAGCAAATAAAAAAAATGATTTGATTCAATCTGGAATAAAATCTATGATTGGATTCAAAAAAGAACAAGGCTCGGACAATTTTGAAAAGAAAAAACTACTTGAAGAGAATTAAGACAGATACAGATCAGACTAAAGATATTAAGCATAACAGATTTTTTTCTTTGTTCTTGAAGATAATTGTATTTTCTGGTTTGTTTTTTTATTTAATTATTCAGGAGATGAAACTACTACCAGGTTTAGGAAAACTTGTTCGAATATGACTAAGAAAAATGCTCAGAATTACATTTTATAAGCTTTCATTGGAACATGTATACCGGGCAAAATAATGAGTTTTGCTGGTCACAAGTTTTTTCCCTAAGTTTATTATCATCTTTGGAAGAATTTTGAGGAACCAACCAACTGTTTCCGGCTGCCAGAACCTTATATGGGTTTGGGAGGGAGTGGCTATTCTGAATCAAATTAAGCGAATAAACCCTGGCAGTAACTGGATGCAGGATGATGCAGTAGACGAAGCTAACAAGTATATAAAACAGGAACTCCATTCTCGTAAAACTTGGTAATTTACATATATTATAAGAAAGCATTCAATCAAGCCACCAAAGGCATCAATTCAAAATGTTCACAAAAAACTTAAAGTACCAGCATTTATATACAAATGAAACCACAGCTGGAAAAGAGCATATCATCAGACCCTTGCCAAGGAAGCTTATCTACATTTTTCTTCTGTACCATATATGATCCAAAAGAAAGCTTCACATATAGCATTGGGATATTCTTAGAATTTGTACTTCCTGAGCCACAATACATTTCCCCTTCAGGTTTAACCATATGTACAATACAACAAACCTCTCGTCAACTTAAACGTTATTTTATACGCAGTTCCCCCACTACACCAACAGTGGCTTTTTACGGAGATCTTTTATGGTGCCTCCATAACTACTCAGGACGGAAGCTTACCAGATTGGGGAGATCAGTTGACTGAAGCCTCTTTATGTCACTTGCTGTCACCTTACAGCCCTCCAATGTCAGCGATTTCATATTCTTCAGAGTCTTCAAATGACGCAGTCCCGCACTAGTGATACGAGAATTTGAAACATTTAAAGAGACCAATTCTGTCAAGCCTGCATTTACAAGTATATGAGAAAATAAATTAAGATAAGAGGGAAATCATTATTCTTGAAAAATGCAATCCTCAGAAAGTGCTTAAAAATATAAGTGGGAGTTCAGAGTTTTTATAGGCTGCAGTTTGCCAACAGTGTAAAAAATGTTTAACTTAAGGTTTAAAATCATAGAAAGGAAATATTTAAAGAAAAAAAAAAACCTTTTAATTAAAAAAACCTACAACCACAAGTATACCAACTCTAATTTAGAAACTTAAAACCACTTGCGGGTATCTGTGCAGAGTCATTAGTTAATGATTGATGAAATTTTCACTAAAGAGTAAAGCAGCATTGACCGCATAAATTTCGCAACTGGTATTTCCATAATTAACTACACCAAAGAATGTATTTATTTCTTACTCTGGTCACAAAACTCTGGTACATGATTCCCATCTAATAAAGAAATTTAAACAGATAAAGCAAGCGCGCGCACACGTGTTGTGTGTGCATGTGTGTGGATCCTTCCACATACACACACCAAAAAAAAAAAAAGAGAGAGATCATGGAAATACCAGAAATCAACTCCAAGGTTTTATCTGTCAGGTTGGAATTTTGTGATATATTTAGCAGCCTCAGGTATGAAAGATTCTTGATATTCTTGACACCTGTATCAGTCAGTCCTCCACCACATATTTCTAGGGACCTCAGGTTTTTAAAGTCTGGCAAAGGGGGAGGGAAAAAAAAATACAAATTAATTCAAATCAGTAGTCTTTAGACAAGCAAAGCTCTAACAGTTCAAAGAATGTTGTTTTTTAAGCTAGAGAAGGCATCTCATGATCATATGGTATATAAACTAATAATCATGCATATTCAATAAGCAATTTGGTTCCAACTTGTGTTTTATAGTTTAGTACTTATTGACATCTACTAACAAAGAGTATTTCCAAGTTACTTCTGCATTTAATTAGATATAAGAATGTGACCATATAATAGTACTCCACAGAATTCTCTTGGACCAAACCCAATATTACATATAACCAAGAGAAATTTATGAGTATAGGCAACAGAAATATTAGCGTGTTATCTAACATACTTTGCAGATGGTTTGTTCCGACATCTGTAATACGAGCTCCAAAAAGATCAAGATGAGTTAACCCAGTCAAACCTACATCAATAAAGCAGGAAACTGCATCATTAAATCAAAACATTCAAATATTTATGAAGCTTGTAAAATATATTTACATATGAAAAACTAAAAACATAATAAGCTACTATTACACCGTGCAACACTAGACCTCAGGAGTTCAACTGCAGAGGAGCAAAAGGAGGCCACTTAAAGTGAAGGAAACAGCAAAGAGAACTGAATTTTAAGAGGCTCGAAGGCTGACACATTTACATGGGAATGGGTTTTGAGAGGCTCAGTGACCCAGATATTTGCAGGTCAAAATTGTCAAATACACACAATCTCTTTTGCTAGATTATTGGAACAAAATCATTAAAAGAGAAGAATGGTTCAACATTTAAAAACATAAAAAGATTCATTTAGGCAATGCTTCATTGTGATTCCCACAACAGGTATTCTTACTTATGTTGATTACTTATAATTCCATTATGTTCCCATCAGAATGCAATGTCTATATAGAATACTTACTAGTAAGAGCTGCAAGTCCAACATCTGAAATTTGGCGAACATCCAAATTGAGTGATTTAAGAGAGGAGAGTCCAGACAATTTTCTTAACCCACCATCATCAACAGCGGTGAATGATAAATTTAAACTCTCCAGGTTAGCCAAACCTACAGAAAACAAACCCTTTACTAAGTTACCCCAAAATAAAGGTACAGGGAAATTCACTAAACAACTCTATTGTGTCCTTCATACGTTCCAACAAGTAACCTTGACTTTATTCTTAGAAGTCCCATGCATTAAATGTTAAGAAGGGCATCAAAAGTGAGGAATCTCTCTCTCACATATAAAAAATTCTTAAAACAGAAAAAAGATATAAGAAGTCACAAATAATTGAAATAAATTTTGCACTATTCATGGGGGCTTGCAAACTTGTGAAAATAAATTTGACAACATGGATAAAAAGTTCTCCATTGTCTATAGTTCTCTTTCAATTTTCCTTGGAAAAGTGTTTGGAAGGTTAAGGCCCCTCGGCGTGTTTCTTTCTTTGTGTGGACTGCTGTATGGGATAAAATCCTTACAGGTGACAATTTGAGGGGTAGAGGGATGGACTTTGTTGACTAGTGCATTATGTGTCATTGTAATGGGGAAATGGTGGATCATTTGCTACTGCATTGTGGTAAGGCTTCCCAGTTGTGGAGTTTGGTCTTTAGATCTTTTGGGATTTCTTGGGTCTTGCCAAGATCAATTGCGGATACTCTCTTTGGTTGGTGGGATTGGCTTGGGAGGCATTCGTCTAGTATTTGGAATTTAGCTCCGCTATGCTTAATGTGGTGTTTGTGGAGGGAGCGAAATTGGAGGACGTTTGAGGACATGGAAAGTTCCGATGATCAGTTATTGGCTTCTTTTAGCGGCTCCCTTTTTGATTGGTCTAGGGCTTGGGGACTCACCTCTAGTGATTCTCTCCCTATGTTCCTTAGCTCCCTTCTTTGTAATTAGTATCTTTTCTTTCTGTTTTTTATCATCTTTTTCTGTACTTTTTACCTCTGCCCTATGATTTTCTGCATGAGGTAGTATTTTTGAATATACATCTTTATTACTTATCAAAAAAAAAAAAAACCACAGACTACACACATACCCAGCCCAATACACCCATACGTATAATGTTTGAGGACCCTATATACGTGCATGATGCACCTAGCCTCATACACACACTGTAATGTTTGATACACACACTGTAATGTTTGGACCCTACGAATTAGTGCGAGTTAACAAGAGGAAAGCTTCTTGGAGGGCGGGGAGAACAGTTAATGCATTAATTTTGAGGCAAATGGCTAATCATATAACCATAAACATAACCTGATTAAAACAAAATGAACATGTAAAAAACATTAGTGATTAAGCTATGCTGAGGCAAGGAGACAAAATTAAAATCACAACTAGCATCAGTTGGACAAAAACTCTTAGATTACTCACAAGTTGCAACATTAGTATCACCTATGCCACATCCATTTACTCACACAAACTCTTAGATTACTCACAAGTTGTGACATCAGTATGCCCTATGTCACATCCATGAACTCTTTACAAGTTCATAACCAAAGAAAAACATCATATAGGACTTACAATCTGGAAACATAGTAGGAAGTGTCTAATTTTGTACCCAAGGCCCCCCACCCTTTTTTTCCCACCCCCCCCCCCCCCCCACCAAAAAAAAAAAAAGACTGAAAGATAAATGGACTCTTAGATTACTCACAAGTTGTGACATCAGTATGCCCTATGTCACATCCATGAACTCTTTACAAGTTCATTACCAAAGACAAACATAATATAGGACTTACAATCTGAAAACATAGTAGGAAGTGTCTAATTTTGTACCCAAGCGCCCCCCCCCCCCCCCCCCCCCCCCCCAAAAAAACAAAAAAAAAGAAAGATAAATGGATACCTCATAATTTAAGACGCTTAAGATACATTGGACAGTTCAGGCATGATTAGATGTGGCTAATCCTCAAATCCTTACGAAAAATGACAATGTGACTTCCTTTGTGGTGGGATGGGAGAGGAGGAAAAACCTCATTTTGTGGATTGGAAAACTACATGCACTTTGCTTCATGAAGATGGGTTAGGAATGAGAAATTTGAGCGCGTTTAATTGTGTGTTGTTAGGTAAGTGGCTATGGAGGTCCACTTAGGAGAATGATCTTTTATGGAAACAGTTAGTTCCAATAAAGTATGGAATAGAAATGGGGGGTTCGACTTCTAAGTTCTTCTAACCCCATTCTCATAAGACATGGGATGGGAGTTTGGAAGGCAATAAGAGCTAATTGGGATTCCTTGAACCGATTTATTAAATTAGATATAAGGTAGGGGATGACAGTAGTGTCAAATTTTAGCATGATCTTTGTAACACTAATAGTTAGGGCTGATGAAGTTCCAACTTGAACCAAAGAAACCAATCAGAGCTACAATGCTCTTGGCTGCTGCCGATAGTGCAAAAGTTGGTGATGGGCATTTTTGAAGACAACCGCAGGTTGGCTAGTGCAGTTGTCGGTTTTCATAAAACCTCAAAATGTACAATCAAGAGAATGTCTTTATGATTATGGTGCCTCAGTCAATAAAACCTCAATTCTTTAATTGCAAAGAGTATCAAACATACAATTCAACTCCCTTCGTCTTCACTATCCAACTTAACAACATCAATAGTTTTTTGATAAATTCAAATTAACCCTTTCCCTCAAAGGATGCTGTCATTCAAACAAGTCACTCAGGATAAAACCAGCAAAAATAAAAATAAAAACAAAACAAACAAAAACAAAAGGAAGAAGAAGAAGAAGAAAATATCAATTCATTTCCACGAGGCCCTAGAAGGCTGGAACCCAACAAACCTAGATTACCAAGAGACCACCAACTAAGCTTGCATGGAGCATCAATACAAACACAGTGGTGAAGACCAAACAAATGAAGCATTGCATTTATTAAGAATCCACTTTACAGATAAATAAACTAAGTGAAACTAATTATGTGCTACACAGAATTATTAAAAAGAAAGAGGAGGGCATACACTGGAACCAATCAGATTCCATAATCTGTAAATAAATACAAGGTGAATGTCTAACCAGATAGATGGCGAAGTCCACTACTTCCAACTTCAGTATCAGACAACTCCAAGCATTTGAGATGCCGAAGGCCTAAAATCAAAGCATTTTATATGCATATTTAAGCATTATTTATGATAAGGTGGGAAAATAAGAAAAGCAGAAAAGAGGGAGAAAGAAAAGAAAAGGGAACAACTAAAATAATATATCCAAATGAACATATAACAGAGTACATATCCTAGACTACTCCTAACTTTAAATTCTTCTATAAAGCAATGAAAAAGCTTTCTTATGGTTGCAACTCATCAGTTGGTATATACTGAGTGAAACTAGGATTCTGATGCAAAATATGGCTCTCATGTCTATAAAAAACCTGCATCACACCATCAAGCTATGCTAAAAATGATATAAATTAGAGCTTGCCCTCAGATTGCCACACTTTTTCTGTGCTTCCCTGAAGAAAAGTTAATAATTTGATTCCACAAATTTACTCATGCTAACTGGATGAAAAGATGAATCCACAACCTCAACTAAGTTAGGACCTCAGGTTTGTAACAGGAATTATTTTTTTTTAACATGAGTAATGAAATCTGAGAAAGGGGTGCAATCCAAGTACAGAGGAAGTATATAATAGACACCCCAAGCAAAAAAGTGAGAGAGTTACAAGTTAAACCCTAGAATTAACAAAAGCATTAAAAAGTTAAATATTATATATATATATAGCACTTAAAATTAACATCATCTGTAAACCCTATAAACAAGGGAGAAATATTTACAGAGCAGACGTTAAAATTGTAACAAAATGAATTTCTCACATTAATTTCCTTAATAAAATCCCATTTTTCATTGAGGGAAACACAAGAGATACTACAATTAGTGACCAGAACTCAACATGGTGATTTTTTTTCCCTGATTTTAGCAAGCCACTAGAGAATAACCCCAAATCAATTTTCATAGAACTTAAAAGGCTACTTTATATTCTGTGTTGGTTATTTTTTTAAAATTTCATTAAAATGATGTTCTGATTTCATTGCCTCTAATGAATTAGTACTATCATGTGTCATCTAAAACACAAAATAAAATATTTATTACATGGAACAAACCATATATGCTCAAAAGAAAACCCTCATTATTAGGACTGCTTACTTCAACTCAAAAAAGTTGCAACTATACCCAGCTGAGCAGCTCTGGTATTAGGTCACATGGCAAACCCGAAAGCTGCCATTATACCATTTCCAGAGGGAAATGACAGAAATACAAAGAATCACATATTTGTTGTTGTAATCTGAAAAGCTTTTCTCATAAATATGATCTCTAGTGCTAGAAGACACCTTTCTACTAAACCTCTTTGATTGGAACAGAAACATTGCAAAATCAATATACAGATTTAGAATTAAAACAGAAAATTGGGAAACCATTTTAACACCAACCTGTCAAGTTAACCAGCCTTTCATCACCAATCCTACATGAGTCCAAGTTCAAGCTTTCCAGATTTGTAAGACCTGCTTGAAGCAAGATCAAAATTTATGTACGAAATATATTGTTCAAAATGTAACACAAACAAATGAAGATATACCAAGACATTTAGTACCTTGTTCAGGATATCTCACATATCTTTTAAAATTTTTTTACTTATACAGAAACTTGTTAAGTTATAAACTCCATGAACTAGCCATAGAAGCCCTAAGCTCAAAGCAGTCGCACATGTAAATATTTTAGGTAGCAATGACACAATTACTTGTACAGAAGAGTCATATTGCTGAAGCTTAATTGCTGACAAGAAAATTAATACATCTATATAATACATACAAAATGAAAGCATTTGACTTTTTAGGTGACCCTTACATATGTTGCCACATAAGCTTTTGAAAGTCCACACTTTTCCACATCAACATTATAAATATAGTTTGTTTTGTGTCACATTAGTTATAACCTATCAGAACTCATTGGTTATAGAATAATCAACCAAACACTAAAAAAATTTGATTAAATTACGGTTGGTCTGCTTTAATTTAATTATAATTTAACTAAAATGCATATTTTCTACCTATCAAAAAAGAAAAATGCATATTTCCTACAAATTGTCGGATTTGGCTTTTTTTATTACTGGATAGATATTTAAGTATGCATTACTCATAAATATTTTTCCATAAAAATTTCCCTATGCATTACATGGGTTTGCAACTAGTTATTGATAAACACAGAAAATCAAGCTATGTTGTGCTCAAAGGAAAGTGGAAGATCTGAAACCCCAACTACCTATACGAACACAGTGCATTCTGTACATATTTAACACACATTGCTTCCTACATTCTATAAGGCTCAACTCTTTATCCTCGAACCATTTTCCATTGTTGCAAAGGGATAACAAAACAGAAATTGTAAATCAAAATTTTGAACTTGTGTAGATATGAGAGCGAAAGACACCCACCTTTCAAGTGCACCAAGCATGCATCTGTGATCTCATTGAACCCTAAATTTAATACTTTTAAGTTCCTAAATCCTGCAGAAACCAAGATATATGCAACAAGTTCAACACAAGGTTCTTCCAATAAAATAAAATATATAAAAAAGTAAACCCCAGAAGCATCACAGTAGAAATATAGTCGATTACAACAGACCAAGTAATGTATTTATGCCAAATGCAACTTACTGGAAAAGTTCTCACATCCATCATCAGTCAGATTACATCTGTTAAGATTCAAAAATAACAAGGCAGCAAGAGCTGGCACAAAAACAATGCGAGTTAGATTTCAGGCCAAACAAAAGTATTGAACAACACATTGAGTACATGTAAATTGACAAGTGAAGGAAATTTTATTTTTCCTACTTTTAATAGATAATTAAGTGTACAATTCATCAAGAATTTAATTTTGTTTTAATCTTCACTCCAAATGTCATCGACAAAATATCAATGCATATATCATGTGGCGTTTCCATTACACACAAATAGAAACCCAAGTGGCCATAAAATCCCTGAGTTACCCAGCAAAAAATAAAAAATAAAAAATTCTAGGATTCAAAATAAAGCAAAATTCTAGAAGCATAACAGTAATTAGCTGTAGAGCCATAACTGTTTCTACAATCTAAAACCACCAATTTTACATGTGCGCGTGCACAAAGATTGAGAAAAGACATTTGTCTTTAGTATCTATTAGCCATGGTGCACACAATTAATGTGCACATAAATATAACAAATATTACCAATGAAAATGAGTGATTATGATGCCAACATCTTATCCCGTATTACATAGTTGACATCCGTAGAGCAAAATTAGGGGTGAAGAGCTTATTTAGGTAATTTCTGTTAAAATATTCCCAATGGAAATGAGTGGGTTTGCTTTAATACATGGATTTATATATGCAAAACATGAAAATGTTGCAGATAGATCTGCAAATATATCATATACACAACTTTAGAAAAAAATCATTCATGGTAAATTTTTATGAAATATCTAATGAACCATTATGTAGTACATGCCTGATCCTAATGGAATGAGAATATAATAATTGGCAGAAAGGCCAAGACTTGAAGAGAATCAAAACCTGAAAGAGAGTCCAAGCATGCAGCAGTAACTGGGCATCCCTCCAAGTTCAACAGAGAGAGTTTGTGCAGCCCTGAGACAGAGAAATAATATGCACAAAAATCAACATAGAGGGAAAAGAAGGAAAATGACTAGGAAAAGAGATGAAATCCAAAATCTTTGATTAAAAGTTGTTTAGAAGAGTCACCATTCAGAATACGCTGAAATAAAACAAAACAATATCAGAATCAGTAAAGGTGGAACCTAATGATTAAAGTATCGCTATCATTTTCTTCATTAAGTTCAGCCAAATAACCAAAGAAATCCTAGAGAAGATCACAATATATAAATAAATGAAAGGCTCAGCCAGGAGGGCTTTCCTAAAAACAATTATAAATTGCATGAATTAAATAGCTACTCCGACTTCACTGCATACAACCTGAAGTTGGAATGCAACCAGATTCATAATATCCAATATAGTAGAAGAGATGAGTTCTTTCTTTGTTTATGGGTATTGACATTACAAAGAATTGCTGATATGTAGATTTAAAAACAATGTTGGGGTCTTCTTTTTCTTTTTCTATTTTTTTACTAGTAAGAATAACAATATCGTTTTTTAACAATCACTCTTTCTGAAATGTAATTAATAAAATACCAATTTTGTTTTTGCTTTTTTAAAAATGGTTCTAGGACCAAATAGCATTTCCTCACCCCACAAAGTGGAGAGCAAGGACAAGATCCAAAATGTTATGTGGCTGCATGAGCCTTCAGCTACCAAAAGTTTGACTTGAAACTTCCAAAACAGCTGAACTATACCCCAACCCAGTTGGATCCCCACACACAAAAACGTCAGCAGGATTAAAGGAAAAGGTGGAACAGCATTTTTTTTAATGTGCTTCAAATGAGGAGAATGATGGTCCAGATAACTTTCTTTTTTATTTTTGCTAGCCCTGGTTCAGCCCAACAGTTTCATACCTCGTGTTAAATAGATACAGAACCTCCCACTTTCTTTTTCTTTTTCTTGATTTATCCTTATAACAACAAAGATGGAAAACAAAGTAACAATACAAATAGAAATAGAAAATATAGATTACCTTTAAGAAAAAAATTACCTTTCAAGAAAGTAGTGCCATCAACGATGGAAACAGATTAACAACAAAAATAGAAATCATAGATTACTTGCTAGAAAATAAAATACCTTTCAAGAAAGTAATGCCAACATCTGTAACCTTGCTGCATGAAATTTGTAAAGCCTTCAAGTTTGTAAGCCCTGAAATTTTATTGAACGTGTAATTCCTCACAATTTTCTATACCACACAATTGCAACTAAACAGTAATCACAACTCAAATAACATTTTTTTGAAAAGTAATAAGTTTATTGATATCAAAAAAGGGGGAACACCCTAGTACACAGGGAGTGTACAAGGGGCAAAACAATCAAGAACCAAAATTACAAGAATCTAGGAAATCAAGAAAAGATAAAAATGATTGATTCCGCAAAGCAGCCAACCAATCCATTAAAGTTCTAAGAAAAATAGTTTGAAGTTTGATATGGATCTCTCCTTATCTTCAAAGCACCTACTATTTCAATTAACATGCCAAGACATGCAAATGCTCAAAGGAACATATCAAAATGAATTTGCGGTTTGTCGTCTATGTGACATAGAACTCCTAACCTGTTTTCCAGTCCATGCATGACAAGAGCACAATGAGACAATGATTTACTTCTATTTTCCATAAAAACCTTAATTCTTTAATTCTTTTTATATGTAAAAACTAATATTTTTTATAAGGAAACAAATGGAAAATTTCTTCTTGGGTACTTTATCCAAGTACCTTATGTTCTTAAGAGAGCCTTTTTTTTTTTTTTTTTGGGTTGATAAATTCAATAGCTACCATGGGGGAGTCGGGATTTGTATCCTAGACATTTTTATTGGAAACATCAGAATGTGCCAATTGAGCTAAAAGGCTCTTGGCAAGTTCTTAAGAGAACTTGTAAGCCAAAAGCTAAAATTTATTGATAACAGTTAGTCAAACTGTCACAATGGCTTACTAGGCTTCAAATTATAAGAAGAAAAAACCTTAAAACCCTAAAAAATGTAACCATGGCCCTTATTTTAAACCTGGGATGCACGGACGCGATGCCAGAGGAGCCGCACCCGCGTCCGATTCGGCGCGACGCGGCGACGCGCGAAGGACGCCGCTGACCGCGTGTCGGTGCCGCGTCAGGCCGCGTCCTGCTGAAACGCCGAAATTCAAAAAAAAAAGTGCAGAATCTTCTTCTCTTTCTCTCTCTGTCTTGTTTTCCTGCCTCTACTCAGTCTAGATGTTGCGTAAACTAGTTTAAGAAAACTAAAGAAAGGTTAAAAAAAGAAAAGGTATGAACTGGGAAGGGGAGTGACGGAAGAAACAAAGGTTAAGGTAGAAGACGAAAGAAGTAAAAATACGTAGAAGTGATAGGCTGACTTGGTGGAGAGATTTTTTTATAAAAAATGTGTGGTGTAGATTAAGCTTTGGAAAAGGGAAGCCTTGGGGAAATTAAAAAAAAAAAAAAAAGGTGAAGTTGATATTCTGATGAGACCGTGACTTGTTGGCACTGGAGTGGCAGGTGAATGGAGAGAATAAAAAAAAAAAAAAGATTAATATTGTGGGTTTTATTTAATTTATGAACACTATGTTTTAATTATTATTTTTTATTACTCTTAAATTTAGTATATGTATATATAATGTGAAAAAATATGCTTAGTAATATATTAAAAATATAAATAAAAATATTTTTATTAATTTTTTAATCGCCGAGTCCTGCCGCACCCGCACCCACCTTTTTCAAAAATTGCCGAGTCCAGCACCCGCACCCGCACCCGAGTCCCGAAACGCACCCGTGCTTCCTAGTTTTAAACTAACCCTATCCATGCATATCATCAGCTTAAACAAAAAGACAGAAATATCAATAGAAACCTTAGCTATACTAGCACAAACATTACTGTCAAAAGACTGCTAGGCTGCTACAATGCCTGTGAACAGAACACCACTTTATCCCTGTACCCTTTTTTCCAGCAAATTTTGCCCTGAATTCATGAATCCCATTTTTAGTATCTCCTAGCAAATAATTATACAATGAGAAATTAAGAGCACGGATTTTCTGCTAGTAGAACTACCTAGAAGGCATCCTTAATGTAGCAAATTTAACAATATTTCAATGTTCAAAAAATTCCAGAATAAAGGATGCACTCATGAAAAAATTCATCACCAGGTGCAAATGAAAAAGGAAGAATGAATTCTGAATATTTATACAACTAGCAAATACAGAGTGCATGTTGGAGAGAGAGAGAGAGAGAGAGAGAGAGAGAGAGTAGACGTACAATTTCAACAAAAAAGAAAACCATGCTTGAAATTTTGAGCCATTGTTGGGAAAAAAATAAATATAATAAATAAAAGCACAGAAAGATGTAAATTACCAGAGAGAGGCTTCATGTCATCATTTGTAATGCAATTACAGCACTTGAGATTGAGAGACTCCAATTTTGATAAACCTGAAAAAAGATATATGCTACATCAATGGTGAGCAGAGTTACGTGACTACTCCATGCAATGCTCATGTTGCTTTATCTTCATCATTCAATGGGAAGACTGGAGCTACTGCAAGTCCCATTCCTTGGCAAATATATGTTGGTTTGCATTTTCCAATTATACCCCCACTACAAACTACCCCTTTTGTTAAAAACCCGCTATTTTTATAAATATTACCATCACATTTCTATTAAATACCTAATATAACAACCACAATGCACACCTTAGTTTAAGCATATAATTTGACATAGGTCATCTATCAATTTACAAATTTTTTGCCATGTAGAGTTTTCATATGTGATTTTTGCTAAAATTACATGCAATGAATACAAAAAGGTAGTGGAAATGTTTATGGAAAAGGAAAAAGGAAATGTATATGGTATAGTAAAATTTAAATTATCATTAGGGAAATCCTTCTTATAGTTGTTAATATTTATCAAGTGCAGCCCATTAGGGGATATATTAGAAGGTTCCTTGTTGGTTAAGAAATCCCACTTTAGAACTTTAAGGGATTGGTTGTTTGCCTTGCAAAGTCAATCATTCCCTTCTTTTATTGATTTCCTAGACTCTTGTAATTTTTGTTTGTAATTTCTTTTCCCTTGTTCACTTCCGGTGTACTTGGATGTTCCTTTTTTATCAATGCATATTATTTACTTATCAAAAAAAAAAAAAATCCCACTTTAGAAGAGTAATATGGAGGTGCAAGAATTCCTATTAGGAGAATTAGCCCCACATTGCTAAGAAGAGAAGTAGGGAAGCGTGATAGTTCCTGCAAAAATATTGGTAGTGTAGCTTTTGTATTGATGGTCTAATATGTTAAAGTGAAAGCACCTTGGGCACATTGAGGAGTTAGGATAGTTTATGTTTGTGATTGTTTGAGATAGTAGATTTTGGTTGGCATTACAAGCTGATGTACGCATCAAGTTTGTCAAACCACGTTAAAGTTTGTGTTTTGCGGTGTTTGCCTTATATTG
Organism: Quercus wislizeni; assembly: GCA_023055345.1. NCBI lineage: Eukaryota > Viridiplantae > Streptophyta > Magnoliopsida > Fagales > Fagaceae > Quercus > Quercus wislizeni. The sequence goes on from JALGQJ010000002.1 coordinate 41,982,270, forward strand.
TTTGGAGTGCTTTTCACAACAATTTCAATTTCTTAAGTAGCCTTAGCAGGCTGTATGTCTATATTTCAAAAACTAATGAGATAAAGAAGTGCAGTAATACTGAATTTTTTTTTTTTTTTTTTTTTAATTCCCTCCAACAGTGCACTAAACAATAGAATCTTGAGAAGTGCCCTGTGCCCCACTGCCTTAATAAGCAAATATTATATTAAAATTTTATCCCCCACCTTGGTTCACATCTCAGGTGTATCACAACTGATATATGTGGTATTCCATAATCTAAAATCTCCACACTAAAATATTTTACTTAACTAAAATCAGAACTCACAGTACTCCATATTTTACCTGGATCTTTTTTACCAGAAGAATTTTGGCAAGCAAAAAGATATTTTACTTAAATAAATCTTAACTCACAACATATAAGTACTTCACAAACTGCCAATCTATAATTTTCTTTTAAATTAAAATTAGTGTAGCTGGGTAGCACCTCTCCCTTTAGTCAAGGTAGATCTTGGATTTAACCTTACAGGAGGAAACGTATTTGGTAAGGGAGAGGCTACCCCCAATATTTAGACTCCTATCACCATTAATTAAAAGAATAATAATAATAATAATAATAAACAACAACGAATGAGCTAACAATATCATTTATTTAATAAATCCCTAATCATAATTCATAAAGGCCTTTGTACTCTTTTTCTTGGGCAAATTTAATTCTAAACCCTAAATTTTGGGGTTGGTTTCTAATTGAACCCTAAATTTTAAAAAGCTTCAATTGAGACATTGATTTTTTTTTTTTTTTAAAAGAACATTTCAGTCCGTCTCCTACACCTATTTTTTTCTTTAATGCCGTTTACTAAACATGCGTGCCTAAAGGGGAAAAATCCTCCTTTCCTCTCAAAAAGTGACTCCCAACTCTCTCTCTCTCTCTCTCTCTCTCTCTCTCTCTCTCTCTCTCTCTCTCTCTCTCTCTCTCTCTCTCTCTCTCTCTCTCTCTAAAACACACACGTCAAGTTTCTAATGACATGCTAGAAGGCAGCCAAGGGGTGAGAGAGCACAAATAATGTGCTGCTGAGGAGGAAAGGTTGAGCCTATGAAGAAAAAGAGTGGTAGAATTATAAAGATTAGGAATGGAGGATGGTTATTCGAAAATCATCCTTTATACAGCTGAGTGAAAGCAAAATGACAAAAACTCAAAAATCAGAGGAGAAGAAATAGAGGGGGAAACAAAGGGGTTAATGTGAAGAGAAGTGGATGAAGGAAGGGTAAAGTGGAGGAGGGAAAGTGAAATTTGGTGAAGGTTTATTGGAGGTGGAGATTGAGAATGGTGAGGGAAGTGGTGGTTTTGTTTCTTTGAAAAATAGAGAGAGAACTGGGGGTGATGAGGGTGAATTACATTGGATAGAATGTGATGGTGATGATTGGAAGTTTTATTGAAGAAGTGTGGGAGGAACTGTTATGGTGGTCTCAACTTGGAAGTTTTGAGTGAATTAAGTCCAGTGGTGCCTTTTTGTGGTCCATGAAGTGTGTCAAATTTTTAATATGCCAGCATTTTGCCCCACACATTGTCTAGATGGCATTAGCAAGAGCTGCCAAAGGGGCAAACTGAAATGATTTAAAAAATTCAAGGTTTTGATTTAAGATTTTTGAAGTTCAGGGTTTAATTTGAAATTGATCCCAAACTTTAGGGCTTAAAATGTAATTTTCCTCTTTTTCTTTTATTTATTTATTTATTTTTTTTTGGGGGTGGGGGGGGGGGGGGGGGGGGGTGAGGGGGGGTTGTGTTCAAGATGAAAGTATATGTAGAGAATACGTACCTTTAAGATTAATCAGCCCACCATGAATCTCAGGACATCTCTCCAGGTCCAACTTTACCAAGTTAACTAAATTGGCAAAGGCACTCATTCCCTTAGCAGTAATTGCATTGTTTCTTCTAAAACTCAAACTTGTCAAGTTCGAGAGACCTGAAACATTCATAATTGTCATACAATATCCATAAAAGAACTGCTTCAAGAAAACCAAGGACTGACCAATGCCAATTCACATCAATCTCAAGTATGAGGAAAAGATTGAGCATTAATGACAATAAAAGAATAATAAAATAGAATACGCCCAAAAATGAATAACTTACTGGAATCTAACAGAAATTTTTTTTTTTTTTTTTTTAAGTCCTTGCAGGCACATAAAGTAGACAAACTCCAAATTTATGTCCAGCAAACTATTTTAAAAATTCAATGCACCAAAGAGAACAAAAATTCAACATGAAAACAATCTCATATGATTAGGAGAATCTGTCGCCCTCGACTCTCTCAACCATGTGGAGGTTAAGCATATAGTTTAGTCTTCAGAGAGCCCCAATGACTCTGAACATCTATGATGATTTCCAAAATGCCTGTCTTAACTTTTTGGGTATAACAATACTTGTATCATGAGGGTGAGTTTTGCATTTTTGCCTAATATTTTTTCCTATTAAAGTAACAGTTTTTCATTTAAAAAGGAATTAAATAATCAATTGAAAATAGTAAATGACCAGAAGCAACATTGTAATTGAACAGGCATAAGAAAGACTACCACTTATGAGTTCCAGCCCACGGTCAGAAATTTGGTCACAATAATCAAAATTTAAGGCTAGAAGATTTGTGCAATCTTTGAGATGAAGCAGTCCTGTATCAGTAACTTCAGAGCCCGATAGATCAACAGAAAGTAAAGATGGCCCCTGTGAAGAGATTACATCCATCCAACTATCATTCACCCCAGGGTATTCTCCCAAGTAAAGATCCTGCCAAACACATGACACGAACCTTAAAGAACAGCATGAAAGACTGAAAACAAATGAGAAACATACACCAACAAAGAAAGTAAAGCCAACTTTCCATATCATTCATTATGATACCTGGATAGCACAATCTCGGAAGGCTTTGAGAGAAACATCAGTTAGACGTTGGGAATATACCAATTCATTAAAGATCTGCTGGCTAATATCCCTTGGGACCTTAGAAAAGGTGTTATATCTATCAATGTCCTGTTAGAAAAAGGAGGAAAAGTGATAATCCGAGATACAAAAAAGGCAGGCTCTTTACCTAAGTATGATATAGCATACAACATACCTCACATATTTTACGTATGCACAAGTCCATAAGTGGTGGGCAATTCCCTCTTCCTAGTTGAATATCTATAGCAGGTCTAGAAAATGAGGTTGCCAACCACTTAGAACTCCCACTTTTACAATACTTTCGAGATACCCCTCTGTGCAAAATTTCTTCATTGTCGCGTTGGTCACTCTTCCTCGAACAAGCTCCCCCCATTGAGGAAATATCTTGTAATCAATAAATTTCACAAAAACTGCACCAGAACACTACTTAATCCATTGAATTACCACAAAAAGAGAATATGCATTCTACTTCACCCTGCAAAAATAAACAGAAAGAGCATGGCAGAATAAGTATTCAGCACAAGCAATCAGTTGATCATCTAGAAAATGTCTAATGTCTTGCAAAGCATTTTTTAATTATTTTGACATATTTGGCAAAAGCACACAACCAGATTTGTTGGTTTCAACACCATGGAAGGTAGGCACCAAAAAGTGAAATTTAACCATATCATGTGGCAGCTGTCACAAGCCAAATGAAATTTACTAAGTACATTTTCAATGTTACTTAACAAGGACCCAACATGAATATCCAGCCCCCTCACTCTGTAAGAATGTTTTAAAGCTTAGGATGAGAGCTGATCTCCACTTTGTGGTATAACTAGGTGTAGCAATGGTGCATGTTCCTCCATCTCCAGCTCCTCCCTCCACAACTTAAAGCCTCCCTCCATATTCACCCCATAACAAGAGTGGGCAAAATATTAATTCCATTCCCACAACACTCCATTAATTGAACAAGGTAATTTTATGAAAAAAATAAGTTTAAAGCAGCTAAACTTGGCAAATCCAGAAAGAAAATGAGATAAAGAGTAGGAAAGAAGAAGAATATATGGTGGCTATTGTTTTGCATAAGATTGAGAGATAGAGAGAACTAATGAGGGTTAAGGTGTATAAAATCTTCCACAACATTGGAAATCTTTGTAGTTATACAATCAAATAGGGAAACTTTTACTCTAACACATTGCCATCTCAAGGAATAAGCATCACCAACTGCGATCTATGAATCTCTATATATTTATTTTCACACCTTTTTCCTCACTTTTCTCTTTAAGGAAAAAAATTTCTTGACAATACAAAGACTATAGTAGGAACCTAGAGATGCCAAATCACATTAAAAAAAATTTAATGACTCTAGGTATTGTCAAAAATTCCCACAATGTGCAGACTGCACATATATACAACTATAGTGTGCATGTGTACCAGCTGGATTTTATAGTATTTCATCTCTGGATTAATCAGATATAATTTACAGTAAATAAGAGCCCTCAATCATCGATACCAGACAAACAACAAATGGCCATGCAAACACTTGTGAATCAAATCCATTGACTCTACATGACTGACACAGTATATGACAGAATCACAATAAAAAGTTCATATAAATACTAAAATAATTAAACAAATGTACGTAGTTGTTCTGCTAAATTATGCAGTCCACCAAAATAAACTCAATCTGGCTTCCATGTAAAATTGGCACAAAACCCATGTCCAAATTCTTTTAAATTAAACAACCAAATATTTTTTTTTTTTTTTACATTTATTAAACAAACCGTTTTTATTTTTTTTTAAATTATTCGTAAGAGAGAGACACACAAAAAACAGAGGTACGGTAATACATACGAAACAATTCAACTTTTTTGACAAAATAATATAATTTAAAAAATAAAAATAAAAACAAATATTTATTTCTGAAACCTATAAATTTTTAATTTCAAGTTCCCTAGTGGGAAAAACTCACCAAGAAAAAGTTGTGTTTTTACTTTTTTTTCTTCCCCACAACCACAAGACGAGAACAATAACCGTGGCTAATTGTTTCTTTTTTTAAGATCGGAACCATTTTCTTTCCTAAACTTTCTCAGCAACCAAACAGAGACCAATCATAACATGCTAGATGAAAAACACAAGGCCATAAAACTAACGCAAAAAAATCACAAAGAATTCACCATTTCCTAACCGCTTAACCGCTGAAGCTTCCAGAACAATCAGTAATTTAACACGTACCAGATCAAACGAAACAAGATGACAAACCACGATCGCATAGCACACAACCCACACCACCGTTCATTTCCCGAGAAAACTTTCACGCCGAAATTTTCCCGAGAAAATTATTATAAAAAAAAAAACAGTAAGAAGAAAACTTTCAATTCTCGACATGAAAAAGCGACAAACTTACTCGATATATCAATTCACATGAAGAGACCTTCAAAGAAGTCCCAAAAAAAAAAAAAAGTCATCATTTTCCAACCAAAAAACTTTCCAGGAAAACAATATCCAAGGAAACAAACAAGTACGAAACCAGAAAAAGAAACAGAGAAACCGTTAGACATAGATATACCTCATCATCATCATCATCATCACGATCAACGAGCGGTGATGGAAAAAAACTGTGAGTGAATTTTCTAGAGAAAGAGAGAGAGATGGGTTTTAGAGAGAGAGGCAGAAGCTAGAGAATGAGTGAGGAAGGGACTGAAAAAGTGCGAGGTGGCGCAAAGCCGAGCCTGAGTCCGAGGCTACGGATGGGCGACACGTGGAGAATGATTGTGTCGGCTCGGATGGTAGGTTTGTCTGGTTTGGGAATGCCGATAGATAAGAAATGTGAATGTGGGTCCTTCAATTATTTATAATTTATTATATGGAGGCTTTCCTTGTCTCTGAGTTTATCCATTGGATTTATTTCGGGACCCACTCAGTGGCTTTGGAAGTTTGTGCACGCAATGCTCTTGCTTTTCTGTTTTCTCTAATCTTTTAATTATTTTTTACTTTACTTTAATCATTACATTCATTTGCCATCAACTACCCAAATTATTTTTTATTATTACCATTATCATTGCTGTAGTAGGTAAGGTTGATCTTTTCGGCTGCAATAGATTGTGAGAATTAATTGTACTAGATTTTAATTAGGACAGTAAGCGGTTTTGAACTTGATTAAAATATATATATATATAAGAATTTTTTAAACCATTGGAAAATAATAATAATCAATCGTATTTCAATGGATCATATTGAGTTTTAGCCTTTTAGGAGGATAAATGGTTTTGGCTTCCTTTTTTTTTTTTTTTTTTTTTCTTTCACAATTTCATACCATCGAAAGCTTTCTTACTCTTACCCGTTTTTAAAAACCATAAAAATAATAGGTCCCATTAAATTTTTTTTTTTTTTTTTTGCTTGACAAACCATTTTCACATAATTTTTTTGCGAAAACTATTTTCGAAATCATTGTGCAAAACAGCATTAAGAGAACACCCAAATCTTCATTTTTCTCAACTCAAATTTGCGGTTTACACAAAATAATATTATAGTTGTAATAAAATATATTTCTCCAATTTTCAGTCTATTCTCTTTCTTTACGTATGTTGGTGATGGCTGTTGACTGTGGGTGTGCTTGAGTTGCCATTACCATTTGGTCATCGTTAATAGTCTAGGCTACGTGGGTTACAATCGGGTTTGACTTGTTTAAAATAAATTTTCTTTTGTTTTAATGAGTGACTTTCACATCATCTATTAACTAAATAAAATGTGGTAATTAAAATCTACTACCGTTTGTCATTATATATTTAAAATAAAAGAACATGTCCAGTTAAAAAAGTACTCTAGAGGTAAGCCACACCTATTACAGTCATGGGTCTAAACATTTACTCAATCTCGCCTTGCATAGGTTGGGTTGATTAATGGTCATTAAAGTTTGGTCAATTGCTGTGAAATGACCTAATGTAACCTAGGTAAATGTTTAGAACCTTAATTTTAATTATAGTTTATAATCAATTATGGCTTATTTAATTATGAGTAAACTTATTTATTGATCTGGGAATCCATATGAATTTTAATTGAGGTTGAACCAAGGCTAAATCTAAGGCATCAAACACAAAATTACTTAATCTCAAATTTGAACCACCACCAATTCATTGGCGAAGCCATACTATATTTCTCAGGGAGACCTATGTGTAAAAATTAATATATAATTTTTATTTTTCATAGAAATTGGAAGGAGGATGAGGGATTTTTTTCGAAACCCAGGGGGACCATGCCCCCCCTTATGTCCCCCCTCCCTCCGTGAGTCACCACCATGCTTGTTTAGAGCATTAATATATGCATTTGAATCGCTTGCAAACACCACTTGTGAGAAATTCCATTAAGATACAGCCCAAAGAATGGCTTTGGCTTCAACTTTGATAAGGATATTGGTTTTCACTTTCCTTGAAATTGCGAATACCATGCTCTATCCCCAATCTCTAGCCAAATATAAGCTTCAACATTTTCCTAGTGCTTGTTGGAAAAAGTGGTTTTAACAAGTATTTGGTTGGTTATTTTTTAGAGAAATGTTGGTGACACATACTAATGCACAACTTTGTGCCACAACTTGTCATATGACGAGTTGTGGTTGGTTAGAGTGTGTCCCCATATGGCCCACTAACACACTCTAACCAACCATAAGTGTGTACCACAAACATTTCTCTATTTTTTTAGCCAAAATTAAAGTGGGACCCACACATCCTTTAAGATAGATTTGAATTGGAATGTTTTATCCACTTTGAGGACATTAATGTCATGAGGTCACTTGCTCAAAACTATTTAAAGAGGGAATGAGAAACTGACACGTAGACTGCCTATTTAAAGATGTTTTAAATTGATAGAATCTATGAGTCGTCTATAAGAAGAAATTGAACTTTTATATATATATATATATATATATATATACACACACATATACCTATGAGCCTGGATCCACATAGGCTGTACAAATATTAAATAGTTATTTATTATTAATTTTAAATTTCTGATTACTAGACAATATTTACTTTTATTACGGAATAGTGTGCTGTTCATGTGGCATTGTTATAAATAGAGAATCCCTTATATATCATGTACATTAGTTTTATTTTGGCGAAAATACCATTTTGGTCCTTATATTTTGGGGTCACGATTAATTTGATCTTTACATTTTAGTAGTAGTTAATTTGGTCCCTATTATTTTTAAGTTTGAGTCAATTTGGTCCCTACCGTTAACTTACTAATGGAAAATACCTACGTGGCAAATGGTTTGTTTTGTTGACGTACACGTGACTAATATAATAATATATTTAAATATTTAAAAAGCCACCTAAGCATTTTAATTTTTAAAAAATCCATGTAAAAAAACAAAAAGATTAATTGAAAGAAAAAAAATATTATTTCTTATAACAATCCTCAATTTCTTTTATTTTCTTTTGTATTCTTAAAAACTTTTCTTACCTTCCAAACACTATTCCCAGCAACTCAATAATCTAAAACTAAACAATAATCACACAGACTCAATTTCCTTTCATATTCTTCTCTTTTTATCTATTTTCCTAGCAACTTCACACAACTATCAACACCCTAGATTTAACCATTAATAGCCACCATCAATATCCAAACCATTGATGGTAGAAAAATTCAACCACCCAAGACCGAAACCCCTCAACCACCAGAAATTGGCTTTGCCATTTAAAATCAAATAGTGCATTCAAAACCACAAGGCCTAGATCTATTCGCCAATATCGAATCCCAATCACCCATCCTAAAGTGAGTGGAGGTAGATATGTTCCGATGAGTTATCGGAATGGATGAGACCCACTTCTCCTCCTTGCGTCGTCTACGATGGCGTACTCCACATCCACAGTTCCTCTTAGGCATCGAATGTCGAATCCTCACATGAAGCCACCGATGTCCCCTCTTGCTCCACCATGCTCAGCCACGGTTATTGGAAAAATAGATTTGGAGTTTTGCTTCTGTGTGTGAGACAGAATGAGAGAGAGAGAGAGAGAGAGGCGAAGAAGAAAATAAATCAAAGTGCTACTGGAATGTTTGGTTTCAGATTGTTGTATTGTTGTATTGCTAGATATTGTGTTTTGTATCTAAGCTAAGAAAGTCCAAGGATGAAAAAGAAAAAGAAAATAAATTAAATATTAAAAAAATCATTTTCTTTATTTTTGTACTTTCCATTTTCCAGTAAATCTTTCAATTTTTTTCTAAAATGGAATTTTTTTATTGACTACTACTAAAATGTAGGGGCCAAATTGACCGTGACCCTAAAATGTAGGGACCAAAATGGTGTTTTCGCCTTTTATTTTTTTGTATTTAATGTTCACAGTCAAAGAGAGAGAAAAAACAGTTTTGTTCTATATGCTTGAAGATTGTACTTGATCATTGTATCATAAGAGACAAACATTCATGAGTCTCAAAGCATTATTGATGAAATAGTGTGACAGAAACAAAATTTGTCTTAAGGAGATAGTGTCAAACACAAGCCTAATGCTCCATTTGTTTCAAAGTAAAAGATAATGAGAACTTGCTCTCTACAACTCACATTGCCTTTACAAATCACATTCCAAATCAAAGTTCCAATTCAAATGCTTCCACAATCTTTAGATAAATTTCCAGAGGATTTAGTTCTAACTTCTAATTGTTGTATTTTATTTGAACTCAAATGGCTCATCCTTATCTTTTATCCTTAGTTTCTATCAACGACATTCAGTTTAAATCAAATAGCTACTATCTAGGTCTCTCTACTGTAATCTAATAGTAGTTGTTTTCTTTTGTACGTGTATGTCTATATATATATATATATATATATACACAACTCACAGGTTGATAATTAAGCCAACACTAGTTACTCACTTTTGTTTCAAGCTGTGGTGTTGGTTTTGCTGGATTGCTAGGTTTTTTTCCCCATTTAGATCTAGGTTTTTTTAGCCAATTTAAGTTTAGGTTTTATTATTGTATTTTTTATTAAAGGAATTTGAGAATTTCAATTTAGGTCCTTTCTAATTAAAGGAATTTTATTTAAAGTTTTAGAATGAACCAAACACAGGAAAATGATTTTCATAGCATTTTTATTTACGCAACCAAACACAGTTAAATATTTTACAATGAAATTGTGGGGGGGTGAACTTGATTCCGGGTTGAGGCCCAAATGCCTAGAAGGTCATGCTTTAAGAAATGGGCCAGGTCCAAAAATGTGGATGGGAGCAAGAACAATTGAGGAATAAACGACAATTCCCCAGACAGGTCCCGTGGAGATCCGAGTTAGCTACCATTACTAAAACTCTTGTTTGAGGTAACAAGCGGGGCTTGTCCTCCGGCAAATACGTAGGGGATTATGAGCAACAAATTTCCTTTTTAATCTGAGATGCCACCACCATCAAATTTGTCTCAGGAAATGCCCTGAAAGGATAAGAATCGCAGATGCAGTCATCTTCGCATTAATGAGAGGTTCTCTACCTAATCTCTTCCACATTAAATGCATATAAATTAGCCTAAATAGTGTAGACACCCCCAAAAGTCCTATTTCATGATGAAAGCGAGGCAAAACAGAGTGTGATGCGACAAGGATCCCGAAAATCCAGCTGGAAGTAGGCTAGCTGGGGAGATAAAGGAAGAAAAAATGTCTATAAAAGGGGGGGGGGGGGGAGAGGGTGCAATAGAGAGGGGCGGGGAAATCTTGGGGGAAAACAGTCTATGTATCTTTGAATAATTTATCACCATTCCTTTCTTCTTAATCAGTTGTTTAGGTCTCTCATTGTAGAACTTTTAGCTTATATTTCGTATAAATAAATTGTGCAAGACAGTTGTTTAGTCATTGTAGCTTATTACGGTGTTTGAGTTTTGAACCCCCACAGAAACATTTTACAAAAAATATTTTCAATGTAAAATATTTAGTTAGGCCTCTGATTCATTACTATCACTTCATCAAATTTCTCTGTTGTTCTGACTAGGTTCCATGGGATTGAAAGAAGGGGATTTGGTATTGGGTTTATGATTAAGCCTATGGTTATGTATATCCAAAGGTTGGAGTGGGTATGGAGAAACGGGGTTAAGGTTAATGAAGTTGTTGAAGTGTTTGTTATAGCTAGGATATGCAAGGGTCATGAAAGGTGACATAGTTTTTTGGATAATCTTTATTGTACAAGGGAGATATTTGGTTTAAGGAGAGACTCTCCATTCCTAACTCTTTATAAGCATAAGAATGGAAAGATTGTATCCCATCTCTAATTAGTGATTTCAATGGTGGACTAGCAAAATTATTACTTTCATAAGGTTACGTTTGACGGCTGTGGAATGGGTATAGAGGTGAATGGGTATGCGTGGTGCAAATACCCACGACTCACAGATTGGAATGTAAAAATAAAAAGGTTAGGTGTTCAAAGCAAATAGATCTCGGGATAAGAGAGTGAAAAGAACTTTATTGTAGATACATATCAGACATGCTCACGAATTGTATGATACATAAATTTGTATTAGTGAGAGATTGCGCCCTCGGGCCCAAACCTTTCAAATGTAGGTCTTGTCTATGTCCCAGATGAATGTGGTGGAGTCGTGTTGGTGCTTGTCAAGAGACAATAAGGGGGATCTTACTGTTGTTATTCTCCCTCCTAGCAAAATTATTACTTTCATAAGGTTACGTTTGACGGCTGTGGAATGGGTATAGAGGTGAATGGGTATGCGTGGTGCAAATACCCACGACTCACAGATTGGAATGTAAAAATAAAAAGGTTAGGTGTTCAAAGCAAATAGATCTCGGGATAAGAGAGTGAAAAGAACTTTATTGTAGATACATATCAGACATGCTCACGAATTGTATGATACATAAATTTGTATTAGTGAGAGATTACGCCCTCGGGCCCAAACCTTTCAAATGTAGGTCTTGTCTATGTCCCAGATGAATGTGGTGGAGTCGTGTTGGTGCTTGTCAAGAGACAATAAGGGGGATCTTACTGTTGTTATTCTCCCTCCTAGGTTAAGGGCTTTAAAATGGAGTCGCCACTTATTTTAAAATATAACATAAGAAACTAAAAAAATTGAAAAGTGCATTATCCTTACTAATGAATTGAAAATTGTACTTCTCTTTAATAATATGTGTGTGTGTGATGTGAATATGTGTGTGATGTGATAAAACCATAATCTAAAACATGTGGACATGTTATTTGAATTGAAAACCCTAATTCTAAGAGCAAGTGGACATGCTATTTGAATTGAAAACTCGAATTCTAAGAGCATGTGGACATATAATTTTGAATTGAAATCCCTAATCATACAAAGACTAAGAACATCCTAAGTATAACATGCTAACATACAAGAACATGTGAAAAACCTAGAAAATAAATATGCTTGAATATGAAAACTAAAAGCATGCACAACACTTCAAGGAAGGTTTAGAAACCTTACCTGCATGCACAACACTCCAAGCACTACCCTTAATAAAGAGACGAGTTCTGAAACTTCAGAGAGTTTCAGTGTTTTTTGAGGGGATTTCCTAGTGTTTTGAAATAGAGGTGAATAAAGGTATTTATACTAAGAGTGAGGGAGCTAGGGTTAGGTTTCTAGGCAGCGTGGGACTTAAGAAAATTAGGTTTTTTGAGTAAAAAACATAGGATTCAAGGTCAAGTTGTGTGGGGAGCAAGTCGAACTAAAAAAGGGAAGACAATCTAAAGGCTCTAACCTAAGTGCTAGTTGGCAATTGGTGCACAAATCCTTTGAATCTTTCCTATTTCGTTTCGTCTGTTTCCATTTCCAATTCTAACCTGTTTTCTTCCAAATTTTGACTTTATTTTCTAATTTTCTTGATCCTTAAATTTAGAAAATCAATCCCAAACATGTCTAATTAATTAATTAATTATTTAATCAAATTTTAATTATTTTGAAAGATATTAATAAATGCTTTGACCTAGATTAGATTCAGTGCATGCAACCTTATTATAAACCCTACTCTTAGCTAATAGGACCATGATACATCACCTGATATACATTGGACTAAAAATAGGCCAATTAGAATTAAGAGATCATAATCGCTCATGGTTGGAATTTGATTTATGCAAGTGCATTATACCGTTAAAATTTTTTTATTTAATATTTTTTAATCTGGCAGTCCGATTAATGCCCATGAACTATTGTTTTGATTGTTATGACCTCAAGATTTGTTTTATGAAAAGTAATTGGAGATCAAACGGCCAGAATTATAGTTTATAGTTTCATATGAATTGCATCATATTGTAAAATATATAGACATGTGGATTTAAATTGGATTTTTTTTTTTTTTTTGGGGGTTAAAGTTTGTGCTTCGATTTTTTCCCAACAAAGTTAAACTTGTTTTTAATACAAAATTATTGGGTTACTTGATCAAGCCCAGTGAAAAAACTTGTTCATGACTTTTTTTCCCTATAAAATTTGGACTACAAACTTGACACTTTACTTTCATATTTGCAAATATCTTTTCTATACTATGAATATGGTATTGAATGACAATATAATTACATTTTATTTTTGTTATTATTGTTATAAGTCTAAGAAATATCTTTTCTATACTATGAATAAAATATTAAATGACAATATAATTACGTTTTATTTTTGTTATTATTGTTACAAGTCAAAGAAGCTAGAATGCAAAAAGGAAATATAAAAATAAAATAAAATTATCAAAGTTAAAGAACAAGAAGAGATAATAAAATTTGATGATGTGGAAGAAAATGTTAATGAAGAAATAGTTTTGCTAGATGATGAATATGTTGATAACACTGCCTTGGATGAAATTGATTAGATAAGGTGATAAATATGATGAGAAAGAAATTATTATTTTGGCTCTTATGGCATATATTACACTTTTAGGTTTAATCAAATTGAACATGGATGTTACAAACACATGTTAATTTGATTTATTTAGTTAGTTTTGTTAAATATTATTACATATGTGATGATCATTAAACTAGTCACTAGTTGAGTTATATATTTATTTTTTAAACAAAATAAACCAGTCATTAGTTGTCAAGAGCCTAATAGATCAACTGATTGACACATTTTGATGTGTTATTTGGGGTTCAATTCCCCCCCCCCACCCTCTTGTTGTAATTATCGAAGTATAAAAAATATAAAACTAGTCATTAGTTGAATTGATTATGCTCCAAATTTATAATAAATATACTTTTTATATGTATATTTATAATTTTTTTTAGGTGTTATGTATCTTACAATACATAGTACGATACAATACATGATACAAACAAATAAAAGATCAACTTATGATTTGATTTATGTTTTGACAACTATGATTTAATGTTCCAAAGACAACCAAACCAAAGGGATTTTGTTAAGCAATAGTGGAGGGAGGATTCTATTGTACAGCTACACTGATTTTATTATTATTATTTATTTATTTATTTTATTTTATTTTTTAGAAGCACACTATGAATGTTATAACCATAAATTATTTTACAATATTTTTACAGAATATTAATTTTGCTAATTCTCATTTGAGCCCACTACTAACATATTTTTTTCACTTACCAATAACCATTCAACATATTAATAGTTTGTAGATTTTTTTGTAAAATAATTTTTAATTAACATTTTCTGTCTAGAAATAGGCATAATTCACAATCCTGCTCAGATTTTTCCCATGTGGGGAGGACAATTGATGGCATATGCCAAAGTTGCATTTTTAATTCACAAATTGCTCCTTAATTCTGTCTTCCAAATCTCGCTCCTTAATTCACAAATTGTGTTATCACTATCTGACCCTGCTCTAGTCTTGATGCCGCCTTATAATAACTTATATGCTGATTTTACATTGAAGTCTCCATAGTTAGATTTTGACCAAACCCATTTGTCCTCTTGGCCACTAGTCAACAGAGTGAGATACTTGTTATTTCTGCTACCTTTTCATCATCAAATAGTTGGGGCAACATTCGTTAGTAACATGTGCAGCATCCCTGCTTGCTGAGTTTCTAGGATTGGGTTTGAAGTGTCAGGCAACCATGGACTCGAGATTGAACCCACAAACAAGAGTACCACTTATAAGAATGGAATGTTGTGAACTTAGGATATCACCAAGAGTCACTCTGTTGAGAACTTGAGATACTCATTGGTGTATCATTGAACTGCCCATGCTCCAAATAGTGCAATAAATTAAATTGAAAGTAAGCCAAGCTAAAAAACACAATCAAAATCCAGAACCTCTTGGAGCTTGAGAAATAAATATTGAATAATTAAAGTGGAAGTTCAACAAACTGTTAAGTCAAAAAATGTTAATCAACCAAAAAAAAAAAAAAAAGTTAATCAACTACAATATTTTAACCAAATATTCTAAAAATTATATATCTTAAATGCACTTTAATTTTGTGTCCAAGTATATTCCTCCCTTCAAACCTAGTTTTGACCCATTTGAAATTATATTTAATCCTATTGGAAACTAATCTGAACTCTATGTTTCTCCAAAAAAAAAAAAAAAAAATTTGAACTCTATAGCTCAAGTTCAATTTCCTAAACATGCAGACTTTAATGATACTATATGGTAATAACTGATTATATTCAATTTAAACCCAAAAAGAAAAAGAAACGAAAGTTAACTCATTTTTTAGGATAATTTAAGAGGTGTTTGATACATCAACTTAAATATATATTTTCAATTTTTAAATAATATTACATATATTTTCACATATTTTTCTCACATATATTTTTAAAAAAATTAAAAATTATTATTTAAATACACATAGCACGTGCCTTACTTTTTACCATATTATTCCACAAGCTAAACCAAAAAAAAAAAAAAAAAAAAACTTTCAAATAAGAGTGACACTACTGTCCACAAGTACATGTCTGATTCTGATATTATTTCCATTTCCATTCAATACCTAGAGAATTTGAGATAGGCAGATAAACCCTTCACTTTCTTTCTGTGCACAAATCCTAAAACCCCAAAAACTCAAAAAACAATCATCATTAATTCATCATATCATGGCTTCATCAATATCAATAACGGCGGACCTAGCCAGCACCTTCCTGAGCCTCAGCTCTCGCGCAGGCGCAGCCCACCGCACCCGACTCTCCCAGGTCCGAGCCACTGTTCTTCCTTTCTTACTCTCTCCGAATAATAAGACATTTCAATCCCAGTCCCACTCTCTACGCTTCAGCTTCAGTACGTTGTCGTTTAATTCCAGCATCATTGCCGCCAAGCCCAAAAGGGGCCTCCGCCGCTTCACCACGGCGGCCACCGCCACAACAACCACCACGCCGCAGAGCGAAGGCTCTGATCTCTCCTCCAAAATCCCAGCCGACAATCGCATTCCCGCCACTATTATCACTGGATTCCTGGGCTCTGGAAAGGTATTTACTTTTTTAATGTGTGTATTTCATGTCTCACTTGAACAACACTAGTAGAACCGACCCATCGTTTTGGGACTAAGGCTTTGTTGTTTCTTTATGCAATTTCCTGAAGTAATAGTTAAATTTGGAAGTGGGTTGTTTTTTTTTTTTTGATAAGTAATGAAATTGTGTTTGAAATGAATGTTGGCGTAGTAAATTATAGTAAAATTCACATGCGAAGAATTATGATATAGTAAAATTCACATGATAGAGTTGAGTTGATGGAGATTTTAACTTTGTTTTTTTAGTTGTGGGTGTGTGTGTGTATAAGTGCTTATGTTGTTATGTTTTATTTTGAAATGAGCAGACAACTTTACTCAACCATATCTTGACTGCGGAGCATGGGAAGCGAATTGCGGTGATTGAGAATGAGGTATGAGGTTAACTTTGCTTCTCCTGGTGTGCTTATGTGTGTGTTGTGCATCCCATGTTGGTAATTTATTGTTATTGTGTTCTTTTCTTGATTTTGTAGTATGGGGAAGTAGACATTGATGGTTCTTTGGTTGCTGCGAAAACTACTGGGGCTGAAGATATTGTCATGTTAAATAACGGCTGTCTTTGCTGCACTGTGAGGGGTGATCTTGTGAGGATGATTGCAGAATTGGTCAATAGGAAGAAAGGGAAATTTGATCATATTGTAATAGAGACTACAGGTAGGGATTACGGTTGTTGCTTATGTTCATGATTATTATTTTATATGTGCACTAGATGTACATGGTAGGCTTCCACTAATTTTCGATACTTTGTAAAGCTTTATGCAATTTGTCTGGAACTCTGCAGGATTGGCGAATCCGGCACCTATCATTCAGACATTTTATGCAGAGGACCAGGTTTTCAACGATGTCAAGTTGGATGGTGTTGTCACTTTGGTTGATGCTAAACATGCTGGTTTTCACCTGGATGAGGTTAAGCCAAAAGGGATAGTCAATGAGGCTATAGAACAAATTGCTTATGCTGACCGTATCATTGTGAATAAGGTATGCATGATTATATTCTTTTTGCTCATGTACACATGATTACTGTATTCTTTTTGTACACTATGTGTGACTGCTATATTCTTTTTGCACACTGGACTTAGAGCTTAGTCATCTAAAATTGAGACTTCAGGATTCTTGACAATGTTAGCCAATCCATATGCTTTTCTTGATTTGAGTTTCAATCCCTTTCCTAGTTTGTTGCTGGCTTGTGCAACAACCTCATTCAGTGTGGCCAGACGGTCTCAGACTTTAGAAATCTACGAGCTAACTAGTTTACTTATATATATTTACACAAATGGAAGTTGATTGACATCTTAGACATGGAAAAGTTTGGCTTTATATATATCTTATGTTGGAGCGCTTCCTCGTGTTTGTGGTGCTGGGGTTATTAGAACCACTGTAATTGAGAAGTATATATCAAAATTTATTTTAGGATGATTGTTATAATTTTACTCGAGAAATTTGATTAATTTGCACTTACTGATTGGTTATTGTTGTTGTCACTAGACTGACCTTGTTGGTGAGCCAGAAATTGCTACTTTGGTGCAGCGAATAAGGGTTTGTATCATGCCTCTCCTTTAATTTAACTTAAATACTTTTTTTTTTTTCCTTCTAATCTTGTTATCTTCTTTTGGTTTTCTCATTATTTGATTCATCTCCAGTGTTATGTTGATCTTGATGTTTTGTGTCTTAGAGCAGAATATAAATCGAATGGCTAACTTAAAGCGGACAGAGTATGGAAAAGTTGACTTGGATTATGTTCTTGGGATTGGTGGCTTTGATTTGGAGAGGTAATCATTGATTCCCATTTCTGTGTTGTGGGGTTTTAAAGTTCTATTATTTACAAAAGAAGATCCAAGTCTCATTGCTGCATATTTAGGACGTTCCCTGCTCTTTTCTCTAAAAACTAGTTTCTTTATAATATAACTTTAATTACATTATCATTTTATGCATGTATCACCATCCAATAAATTGAGTTTGGTTTTGATATTGGAAGTTTGCTTCTTTGTACTCCGATTTGGTAACTACATGAAGTTGTCTCAAATTTGTGATGACCAGTTTTAATTTCACTGTTGCAAAGTAGCTATGCTCCAGGCCTGCTAGAGGCATCTGTTCCATTGGTGAATTATGACATTGAGATTCCAATTCTGGATATTTACTCTAATTATCTCATTCTGATGTTAGATCTTGGGCCCTGGAACGTTAATGCTTCCTTGACCAAAATAGAAATGGTAAAATGGAACAAACAGAAGAGAATATTGTTATTTGAAACGGGTACTATGTAATTTGCACTTTGGTTTGCTGGTTGCTTCACTCACAAAACATTAATGTTCTCATTGTGAGAAAAATTCAGTAAAAGGTAGCACTCAATTTTTTGCCATTCACCAACCACTGTGTCCAAATTACCATTGAAGCTCCAAAAGAATGTTTTATCTTAATCTTTAATTTTTATATAAATCAATCTGCACGTTTGTTTTCATATAAAGAGATTCCCATATTAGTTGCTGGTTCCATCTTTAACTTAATGCTTGATTTGTTTCTTTTAAGACTGCTTGTGAGTCTAGTTCTTTAGCTCTTAGAAAAAGTTTTTAAAGTTCAGAAAAAAAGGACAAGGTCTTTGAAGTTCTTGCAATGATGGTAGGCTAAGTATTGACTTGTCCTCTACAATCGTCCCAGAAAAGGTAAAAAAATAGCCAATGAGCTCTAGCTCAAATGGCACTTCCTCATTTTGAAATAATGGGATGCAGGGTGAGGTTGTAATAATGGCACGTCCTCTTTTTTTTTTTATTTTTTTGAATTATTCTCTTACTTATCAAAAAATAAAAAAGAAAAGAAAAAGATCCACTTTGTGTGTGTAACTTACCAATAACAAGAAGGGTTACACAATACACATTCATTGGGGTGCAATGGGGAACAATTTGGTTTGTCTATTTCCTTTGTGACATCCATTGTTATGACGTTATCAAAGGGACCTATTATTACTCTGATGTTTTTAGTCTTTATATGTGCTTGGATGCTTTGCATTTTTGCCATATTTCTTTGTTATTCCCCTGCTTCAGCTTGCATTTGCATTTGTAGGCTAACATTGCTGGAATATTTCCAGGATTGAGAGTGTTGTAAATGCTGAAGGTGCAAAGGAAGATGAACATGATCATGATCATGACCATGACCATGACCATGACCACCACCACCACCACCACGACCATCATCATGATGAACATGACCACGCACATGGTAACTCAATCATAATAGCATTTGTTGACTTTGTTTGTGCCTAAAATGTTATCTTCTTTTGATATTGTGTACAACAATAAATATCTGTTAGAATTTGTGGTGCGTTAATGGTGGTTTTATCAATTTCTTCTTGTGAAATTAAGACTGCGTAGTTCATCAAATTTATTAGATATTCTGAGCTACTTTTAGTAGTTGTTGTAACCTTTGCTTTCAAAATTTTTTTTTTCTTTTAAAGTAAATCCTCCCTCTCCCCCCCTTAATTTTCTGTTATAGCATGGTCACATGGTTGTAGTTGGGAAGGCACAAAATACATAAGCTTAGTCAATTCACTAGAGTTCTTTGCAGATACTCTAGTATGGGACTTAACTATTATACAATAAATTGCAATCCTTGGTGAATCATGATATATGTTACCTTGGAGATTCTCAAGCACAAGTCTTATTGGGTTTTATTTGGTGATCACTAGAGTTCTAGCATATGTTGTCTTTGTGAGAATTACTAATGTGATATTTAAATTGAAACTTCATTGATAAAATAATTATATAGAGTTAATTTCGGAAAAAAAAAATTGTTTATATTTCATCCAAAAAATATGTTCATTATTTCAAAAATAAAGTTCAAGGGTATTTTCTTCATTTGCAAAGTCCTCCATAATGGTAAAAAAATTAATTATATAGCTATGAGATTAGTATGTGTAAGACCATTCTTAGCAATCAAACTTTATATTTTTAAATATACTGTAGTCTAAAATACGATATTTATCCAAATTCTAAGCATATTTGGAATAATAATATGACAATGCTTTTAAATATTCTAGTTCTTGTGAGTTTAAACTCTAAAGAATCAGTTCTCTTAAGATTTAAAATTCTTAGCAACTGAACATGTCTTATCGATTCCAAAGAAATCTAGAACAACAAAAGAAATTATGTATACTTCACGCTATTATTGTTCAAGTGATTTTTAGAGAAAGAACCCACTACAAAATAATGAATATGTGAAGGAGTTCTTTTAGTCTATGACTTACACCTTATATAACCCTTTGATCCAGAACACAGGCTATTTAATGCTAGACTAGAGATCCCTTCAACTTGATTTTTGTTCTCTTTAACACTCCTTCCATCAAGGAGTTTAATTGAAAGTTACTTCAAAGTTTTATTCACCAAATGACATTCTAGGTGGCTTTCACAAATAGAATCTTGAAAGATGGGTCTTTATAAATCACTATTACTATTCAATAAAATAAATCTAAATATTATAATTAATTAATTACATAAATTATATGGGAGAAACATTAAGTCTCCTAATGGAGGTAATCTTACGTTCTCCCACTTGGCCACATGACATTTTAATAACTTGATGAGTGATATTCGCTGTAATATGGCCAAGATATTACCCATGTCATCTTGTTCTGAAATGCTCACACTCAAATATAATAATGCCCTTGAAGCCCTGACTCTGACCCGTACCGATACCCGTTTCGCTCCTACTGGACAGCCTGGATTCGGAAAATTTGGAGCTGTTTTTGGTGGTGGATATGGGGTTCCTTTTGGGGTTAGCAAGCCTCGTTATGGCTTGGTGAGACTCGGGTCCAAATATTGATTCGGGTATCGTAGGAAGAGTGAGTATGAGCAGTCGAATCATAATATGGATTAGCATATGAATGAAAGATTGAGTTTGAATAGACTGAGTTGGAATATGGGTAGGTATGTACAGAGACTGGAATCTGAGGAGCATGGATTGGAATAAGGATTTGAGTATTGCCAAAAGCTAGAGTCTGAGGAGCCCATATCAGAATACAGATATGTGTATGCCAAAATTCAAGTGCAAGACATTCAATTCGAAATATGGATCTGTGTAGGGTCGAAAACTTGAGTATGAGGCTATCATATTGGAATATGGATCTGGGTATGGCTGAAGTATGGGACACCTGGTCGGAGTATTTGATTTTTTATTTGTGTTGGAGCATTTCACTACTTGATGGTACAGGTGTTGGGAATTTACATGAATTCCTAGATTTGTGAGAGGTGAAAAACAGATAGAAAAATAACACACCAAGACAATTACATGACACAAGAAATTACATGGTTCGGCAATTTGCCTACGTACATCGAGTTGCAGAGATTTACTATTTCTAGGGAAAAATAAAAGATGAGGCAATACAATGTTTCTCTCTCAAAACAAAACACAAATCGTAATCTGAGACAACGGTATATATATCCTACACAGAAGATCCACAATGGACTAAGCCTTAGAATATCTCCTATTAAAACCGTAGCACTTTTATCGGGTTGGGTTATAATCCGAATTAAACACAAACTAGGCCCAATTTAATAGGTAATAATATTATGGCCATATTATAGTGATTATCACTCATCAAGTTATTTAAATGCCATGTGGGTCAAGTGGGAAAATGGACGGTTATCTTCATTAGGAGACTTAATGTGGCCCACATACAATTTATCCTAATTAATTAATTATTACATATTTAGATTTATTTATTTTTTAACAACAAGAGTGATAGATAAAGACTATCTTTTAGGAGTATTTGTGAAAGTCACTTAAAAATGTTATCGGGTGAATAGACATTATTTTGTGAATAGGCGTTATTTTGTGAATAAACACTTTAAAACTCTTAATTGGTGAATAAAAATTTTGAAGTAGCTTTCAATTGAATTCTTGATGAAAGGAGTCTTAAAGAGAACAAATGTTAAGTTGAAGGGGTCCCTAGTCTAGCCTCTAAATAACTTGTATTCTCCATCAAAGTGTTTTATAAAGTGTAGGCAAAATAACTTGTATTTTCCATCAAAGGGTTATATAAAGTGTAGGCCACAGACTAGAAGAAATTATATTGCAATGGGGTTTTTCCTTGAAATTCACTTGAACAATAACGGTATGAGGTATGTTTAATTTCTTCCATGGAATTAATTTACTTGAGCTAGGTAGTAGCAGGAAATGAGGATTGTTTGTTTTGGACTCCAGATGGAAGGAAAGTTAGTGTTTGATTCTGCTACGCATGTTTGAGACATGCAACTGCAGCTAGGATCCCTTGGAAAGGTGTATGGGGGTAGTAAGGTCCCAAATAAAGTGGCTTTCATTGTGTGGACAGCAACCTTAAGTTCCATATTGACCATGGATAATCCTATCAAATGGAAGATGGTGGTTAATAGATGTATAATGAGTAAGTGTAGCTGCGAAACCATGAGCTTTGGTCTTTTGTACTCAAAGCTTTCAGGGTTTTATGGGTGATGCCAAGGCAGGTGATGGATTTGTTGATTGTATGGAGAGGAGTGTTTGGCCATCACAAAAACAAGGTGGTGGGGCAAGCTACGTTGCATTGTCTTATGTGGATGATATGTAGAGAGAGGAATTGTTGGAACTTTGAGAAACGAGGAACTATTTTTTGGAGGAAGTTAAGAAGAGTTTTCCGAGATCTTTTTTTTTTTTTTTTTTTTTTTTTTGAATATTTTCCTTTGATCGGGGGTTGTCATGTAGTTCCATTGTTGATGTTTTGGATCATATGAATGTTTGTTTGTAATTCCTTAAGGACCCCCTTTTTTAAGGGCTACTTTTTGATAAAATATCTTATAAAAAAGAAGTTGCGTTTAGATTCTTCCATTGTTCTAGATTTCTTACACTGCATGGATTTTTGACATCTCTCTCTGTCACGCACACACACACACTTTATCTCATTATTTGTCACTTTGTATTGGATATATGCTTGTTAGTTGCGGTAGCGGATTTGTCTGAGTATTTGTTTTATGGCCCTGGCCATCCAGTAAAGACCGGAATTTACAAAATGCTGTTGCTTTTCTACATATAGTATTATGATATAAAATCCCAATGCAGTAATCCTAGAAACCAATAACAATGTTTGTCCCTCCTTATCTGCAGAACATCATGATGGTCACAATTCTCATGATCACAGCCATGATCCTGGTGTTTCTTCTGTCAGCATAGTTTGTGAAGGGAATTTAGATCTTGAGAAGGTTGGTTCTGTACATATGTTTTGCACTTTTGTGACAGTTATCTTTATGATTGATGAGCATTTATACCTTTTTGCTCAATCATGTGTTCTTAATTTCAGATAGTTTAATGGCCTGGAAAAGGTAAAAAACTGACAATTTGAATTGATGACCAATCATTTTATTTCAGGCAAACATGTGGCTTGGCACATTGTTGTTGGAACGTAGTGATGACATCTATCGAATGAAAGGTCTCCTATCTGTTCAAGGCATGAATGAAAGATTTGTTTTTCAGGTGAGAGTTTCTGAAATGCCACTGGCCTTTGTATATATTTTTCTTAATTATATGTAATTTTGATTGCTATATATCTATTATCAAAGTTTTTATTTACATCTTTAAAGATAATTCCTTGGGGTACCATAATTGGTTGGGGACAATGTCTAATGAAATGGAGGTCACTAGTTTGAATCGTTCCCTTTCTCATCCGTTGGGGCTAAAACTCACTCAATGTATTTCATTTTTCAAAGAAGCTCTTAGGATTTCTTGAGTTGATATTTCTCCTTTCGCTCATAGAATGGTGGTCTTAGGACATCCAAGTAGAGTTACCAAATTATACTCAGCTAATAGTTACTTAGAGAGGACCTATCTTCCTTTCTGTTGGTTGCACAAATTTTCAGCATCTTATTCAATCAATAACCACGTCTCTTGTCAATTTTGAAGGTATGAGTTTATGTGTCTGGTTCAAGAAACTTGAAGGACATTACTCTTTATTATATGTGTATTAGAAAGATCAATAATGCCTGATAACAAATTTCTTTTGGGAAGTGAAATGAGATCTTGCACATTTATGTCTGCTGTCTGTCTCTCTCTCTCTCTCTCTCTCCCCATATTGGACTTTTCCCCTTGATTGATTCCTTATTTGATGTATTCTTGCATATTGAGTTCAATGAGAGCCGGGTTTATCTATTATTATTTTTGAGTTGGTGATGCACAATTTTTGTTGCATTTCTGAGCATTTTTATCTCTGCCTTTCCTGCTTAATTGTGGTATTCTTGTGTGGTAGGGAGTCCATGACATATTCCAAGGTTCACCTGATCGGTTGTGGGGCCAGGACGAACCAAGGACAAACAAGATTGTGTTCATAGGCAAGAATTTGGATGCACAGGAATTAGAAAAGGGTTTTAAAGCCTGCTTACTGTGATACTAACAGGAGGTTTTATCCATTTTGAGTCTCTCTCTCTGACACTAGACAGATGGTGCTTGAGCGTTGCGTTGGTAACTTGGTTGTCTAATGGTGCACATGAGAACTATTTGAAACAGTCAATTAAAATTGCCATATAGAAATTAAATTCTGATCCCTTGAGTTGTTTGGTGTTGTCAACAATAGGATCTCTGAACTTTTGTCACACGATGACTGTCATACTGTGCATATTCAAGCGATGATCTCTTAACAAAATTCTGGTCATTTTTCTTTCCGACTTTAGAATATTCTAAGTCGGAAAGAAAAATGACCAGAATTTTGTTATCACATCTTGTTCCTACAAGGCTACAAGTAGGTTTAGCCCAATTTTAACTCTTAAGAAAGCCTTTAAGGTTTAACTTTTCATAGCATAAGACCAAGAATCCTAAACCTGGGATGTCAATGAAAAAAGTCATAATTAAAATTACTTACTAATATCATACAAGGCTTAATAGGGTGGAGGGTGAGGTGTTAGGTTCAAAACTTGTTGGATGTATATAACTAATAAATAAAAATTGTTTAATTTACCAATAAAAAAATTATACCAGTTTTAATTACCAAAGTTCCGCCTTCATATGTTAAGTAAATTCATTCAAGAGTGCCTTACAACTCTCCAATTTATACAGTATATATAAACCCCTTAATCTTCTACAACTATTGGAGAATTTCCGAACAAATATTTATTTTTAGCTGGACGAAAATATTCCACTAAGACATAGAGCCATTTAGTACTAATTATGACTTTTGGCAAAGTAGGGGAGCCTTAATTTTAGATAATTACTAGAACCTCAAATTAAATAAATAAATGTATCTTTGCTGGGGGTCAAATTAATGCTTGTAATAGTTGATAGTGTGTACTACGAATCATATGACATATAGTGTAATCTTCACGATGTATTGAGAAGAACACGTAATGGTTAATGGAATAGAAGTGTAAAAGACAGTATTAGTTCAACAGGAGCGATGCAAAAGACAATATATAATCAACATAAAAAAACACTTCAAAAACATGAAGAGAGATGATCCCCCGTCACCATGTTAATTTAGTTTGCACTTACAAAGAGATAAAGATTTGGTAAAAAAAATAAAGATAAAAAGATAAAAAGATAAATAATATATATATATATATATATATATATATATATATATTATTTATTAAAAAAAAAAGACAAAGACATAGACGTAATATTTTTTTTTTGAGACTGAGCACAAGGCAGTTATTATGGTCTTTCACAGCAATTGAAATTCAAGTTTCCCATATCATGACACTTTTAAGCCCAAATCAAGTTCATCTTTCACATAACATTTTAACTCAAAGTAGTGATTTAAAATTTATAAATATATATATATATATATATATATATATATTTATATAGGCTATATATGGCATTTGACAACAATTGAAGTTCAAGTTTCCCATATCATTATACTTTAAGTTTAAATTAAGTTAATCTTTTACATAAAATTTAAACTCAAACTAGTCATTGAAACTTAAAAATAATTTATTTATAAAAACATTACTTATGTCATGACTTGAGAAAAGCGCTAGCTGTATATGTGCTTACACCCCTAAAAGGACTAGCCAAATTACAAGTGGGGCTTTTCACTTATAAACATAAAATCCACCCCTACCAGGTTTGCTTTGACACCATTTGTAAAGGATTGGGGAAAGCGCTAGCCATATTTGGCCTTACACCCTAGAAAGACAAATCAATTTCATATTTGCACTATTCCCTAAAATGATTAGTTTAGTCATTACCATCGGGGCTCTTTGGAGTTGTTTATAAAGCCCAGAACAACTTAGTATATGACTGATGTGGAACTTAAAATACACCCACATAACACACACTCAATTAATATTCAATCAAACTGGGGCATCACAAACTCCCCCATTTTGTATGGTTGTGTCATTGAGCTCACACAAGGTTATTAGGTTGGCTTTGATACTATTTATAATGACCCAAGGAAATGTACTAGTTACATCTACTTTGTACCCCCAAAAGGACTAGTCTAGTCACAACTACGGTTCCTTGTAAATATTTTTAAAGCATAAATTAACAGTATATATGCTCGATGTGGGAGTTAGAATCCACCCACACAGACAATCTTAACAATATCCAATCAATATGGGACATCATAACTTACGTCTATTTTTCTCACAACACTTTGTCAAGGAAGTCGTTATCATACCGATACTGGCCATTAAATTAATATCGATATCCCTCTAAAATGTATCAGATAAAATATCGAGTTGTACCGGTTTGTGTCAGAGATATTTCAAGTGTTTTGGCTAGTATAATAAAAAAAATGAAAAATAATTATTAAAAAACATACACACACATAGATATATAAATAGTGGTAATTATTGGGTTGATGTACATAGGCTAATATTTAGGCTTATAAAATATGTGGGTTTTAAATTTTATGTTGATAAATATAAAAATTAATAAATTAATACTTACATAAATAAATAAAAAAACTTACACACACATAGATATATAAATAGTAGTAATCCTGAAACAGTATATTGGTATGAATTAGTACTGAAATATTTCATTTCTTTGACCAAATTGAAACAACCTTGAGTATGAAATTGACTCTCCTGCACTAAATTCCTAATCTCTCCACTAATTTTTTTAATTGAAAAAGCCTTGAGTATGAAACCATTTTTGACGCCAAAAAACAAATTTCGTTGCCAAATGTCATGACGACGAAGATCAGGACTTCTGGTGATTAAAATTTTCGTCACCAAAAATACATTTTGTTGTAGTGTCAATGTCTTGGTTCTTTCAAAGTTTCATACTTTGAATGTTTTTCTATAAATTCAAATTTTAAATAATTAGAATAATAGAGAAATAAATTTGAATTCTACATTATTTTTTAAAAGCATTCAAGACAGTGAGGCAATATACAACTTTCTAGGTATCTTGCTATGCTTTTAACACTTTTATATTGATCTATTTTCTAACTTTATTTTGAGTGATCAAATTACATGGTTTTTACTTTATATACTTAGATTAATTTCTTGGATTTGTTTGAGGTTAATTTTGCTTTCAATCTTCACCCATTAAATTGAAACGACTTTATCGCTAGGATAATGATTAGGTTTTATCTATGTAATTTTCTTTGAAAATCTTCCCCCTTAAATTGTAACTAGGAAATAAAGCTTTCTAATTTTATTTTTCCTTTGATTGTATCTAAGACACAATACCATGCAAAATTTTTTCTTTTTGAAATATCTTAAAATATTTTCAAGTATTAATAAGATTTTGGGTTTCTTAATTTTTCTTATAGTAAATTAAAGGCAAAAATATAATTTACACTCTATAATTTTGATCAATTGTCATCTTAGTCCCTTAATTTAAAAATTATCATTTTAGTCTAGTAACTTTAATAAAGCAACCACTTTAATTCTTCTATCCATTACCATTAGAACAATTCCGTTAAATCCCTTAAATGAGGAGTTTCATGTTTTTAATATAATTTTTAAAAGTGTTACTTACTAAACCCAACTCGAACTGGCCGATCAGACTAGTAACTTGGTGACTCGGCATATAAACCTGTTTGGGTTGTCAGTTGAATCAGATGTGCGCAAGACTTAGTCAAAATCGGTAAAACTTGGAAGGTTTTAAGCAAAACGTGTGACCCAGCTAGGTTTTAATAACTCAACTAAATTTGTGAATTGTGTACAATTATATTAATAGGTCCATTTCATTGAAAATTGTTTAATGTGTGATATTATGGTAATTTAAATAAGAGAAAACCTAAAGAAAAAAAAAAAAAAAAACACCTTTCAGTTTCACATAGCCAATTAGCACACACGTATGAGTATATGTTATATATTTTATTTCTTAAACCTTATTTTCTCTTCTTTTGCTTACGTTTTTTGTGCTTTATTTGTTTATTGCTTTAAGCCTTTTTCCCTTCTTTTGTTTATATAGTTTGAGATTTGCAATTTTTTTAATATACAAAATTTTGAGACATGTAACAAGATTTTATTTAGCAAAATTTTTTTTACAATCTTATGACATTCATTTATTTTGCTTGTGAATTTTATAAAATTTCTAATGCTATTGCTTATAAATTAATCCTTGATTTTGAATTATAACGGTGAGTTTAATTTAGTCATATGCCATTTCTTATCTTTTTCTATTTATTTAATTTACATATTCATGTTAAAATTTGTAAAACTTACTTATATATATATATATATATATATATATATATATATATATTTAATTTAAAAAATATTTTTATTTGACCTTGCAATTCAACCTTTGACTCACTAGTTAAACCAGTGACATAGTGACCTAACTCATAGTCCGGGTTGACGTTCGGTCCGGGGTTTAATAATTATGATTTTTCAAAAAAAAAAAAAATTACTAATAAATTATTCAAATTTTAGATTTGATGTTTAAAAAATAAATATTTTTACCGATCAAATGCCTGGTATGGGTTTTGTACCTAATTTGGTTGCTTTTTTCAAGCACCTGGCAGTTTAATTATATCTGTGGGAATATTTTCTTTTCCTTTTAAGTTTCATTGGAGAAGGAAAAAAGGAAAAGAAAAGGAACATTAACGAATATAAATCTCAAACATGCAATCTTTCACTTGAGAAATTTGGTTAGTTTCTCTTTAAAGTAGGGATAGACCTAGGATTTTAAGCTTAGGAAGGCTGGAGTACTGTAAGCGAAAAAGTTTTTTTTTTTTTTGAGGGTCCAACCATGGAATTTATTTTATTGAAATAAGCCTACAGAGTCGGCTTGAAGTACATTTTGAAACTGTGATGGAATTTCCTCCATCCATACTAAAAAATCTGGTATGCTTATGGCATATCTAGCCAGATTATGAGCTAACGCATTACATTCCCTCTTTGTATGAGAGTAACATAATTCATCAAAATTGTGTGACAATCTTTTTGCATCCTCAATTAATAAACCCAGTGGTACCAGCATTCTTTCCTCCTCCATCAGACCTTTAATCACACTCAAAGAATCTCCTTCCAAGATGGCTCGTTTAACACCAACCTTTAGCACAAACGAGAGAGCACAACTAGCTGCCAACGCCTCAATCTCGTTGCTGTAGAGTTGTTGATGAACCAGCTTTGAGCAAGATGTGATGACCTGGCCTCTGTGATCTCTAATCATGACCACAACCCCTGTTTTCTTCTCAAATGGAAAAACCACATCGTCAAAATTAATTTTTTAAAATTCTGATGGTGGTGGTCTCCATCGATTCTCTAAGCGACGGACCTGTTGCACCTGTGTATCCAGAATGGATCAGCCTACCATGGTAATCATCCAACCAGACCTTGGAGAGGTGGGCAAGCTAGTGAAGTGCGTCCGCTGGTTGATTAACCCGAATCTGGTTCCGCTGATTCCATATTGTCCAGGCTGTGATAGCGAAAAACTCAAGCTGGTTTTTGTTTTTTATCTGCCACGATAAGAGTTCTTTGAAGTCCATAAATTGCACTGAACCTCTGTTGCTCCATAGCACCGTGTCTGACCACACTGAGTCAAGTTTTGAGCAAGACC
Organism: Quercus wislizeni; assembly: GCA_023055345.1. Lineage (NCBI taxonomy): Eukaryota > Viridiplantae > Streptophyta > Magnoliopsida > Fagales > Fagaceae > Quercus > Quercus wislizeni. The sequence continues at coordinate 42,012,516 of JALGQJ010000002.1, forward strand.
ACAAGGCGTGCAATGGAGTCTTGGCTGAAGCTTGGCATCTAACACATAAAGGATCCAGCGAAATTTTACAGCGAAACATAGCACTCTTAGTGGGAATGGCGTCACGGCAAGCACGCCACAACAGATTTCTCACTTTTGGTGGAACCTTCATACACCAAATCTTCCTCCAAAACTGCTTGTCTTCGTTTGTAACCTCCCCTGATACCACATTCGGCTCCTCCTCTTCCTTCAAGAATCTATACCCAGTTTTACAGCTATACCTTCCATCATAAGAGTAAGGCCAGAATAAGATATCCTCAACTGCTACCTGGCTTAAAGGAATACTTTTTATTATTTCTGCTTCTTCAGTATTAAACAGCCCATCCACCATATCTACATTCCATTGCCTACTTCGTGGGTCAATTAAGATATCCACTGTTGCATTTTCAAAATCTGTCAAGGGACAAGATAGTGCAAGTGAAGGGTGTTTCCTTGGCAGCCAATTGTCTTGCCAAATTCTAATTTTTTTTCCATCGCCCACTCTCCATCTAGCTCCCCTTTGAATAACATCCCTTCCTACAAGTATACTCCTCCAAGCATAAGATCCCATCCTTGACTCCTTTGCCTCCATGATAGTTGAATTAGGAAAAAACCGAGCCTTGAAAACTTTGTAGAAAAGGGAATTTTGATTATGTAAAAGGTGCCATGCTTGCTTTGCTAATAGAGAGTCATTGAATTTTGCCAAATCTCTAAAGCCCATTCCACTTACATCTTTAGACTTTGTCAACTCATCCTACTTCATCCAATGTATCTTCCTTCGGTTGCCTCTTTGACCCCACCAAATTTTTTTTATCATAGCTTCGATCTCATTACATAGACCCATTGGAATTTTGAAGCATCCCATTGTATACGTGGGAATGGCTTGGATGACTGACTTTATCAACACCTCTCTACCTGTTTGGGAAAGTAGCTTCCCTTCCCAACCTTGGATTTTTCGCCACACCCTCTCTTTAATATAGTTGAAACTTGCTTTCTTCCCTCTCCCCACAAAGGATGGCAGCCCCAAATACTTCTTATATTGCATGATTTTTGGAACGCCCCATGCTTCTTTGATTTGGTCCTTTATAGCACCGTCCATAGCTTTACTAAAGAAAAGTGCCGTCTTGCTCTTATTAATTTTTTGGCCGGAAGCATCTTCATAGTCACTTAACATGTTTAACACCTTGCCACACTCTTCCATTGTAGCCCTACAGAAAAGAAGACTATCGTCTGAATTTAGCCATAACAGGATGGAGGAGGTAACATCATGGCTAACTGTGCCCTAAAAGTGTTGGTAGAATAATGGTGGCATCCCATTTGGACTCGGTTCTTTAAGTGGAGCCATCTCATGCAAGGCCCTCTCCATTTCATGGACTTCAAATTTTCGACTTAGTAAAGCATTCATTTCATCAGTAATCACATTAGGCACATACTCCAGCACCCTTGAAGCATCCACATGGCCCTTAGAAGTGAAAAGAGAGTGGTAGTAGCTTACAAGGATTTCGGTAATCTCTTCCATATTTGTTTTCCATAAACCCCCTTCATCTCTAATCCCCTCTATTAAATTTTTTCGGTATCTTTTCGTGGCACAACTATGAAAGTACTTCAAATTTTTATCTCCTTGCCTTGCCCATAATAATCTTGACCTATGTGCCCACATAGTAGCCTCCTTATCATGCCACTCTTCAATTTCTTTTTTTAATTGCCTAACCCTAGTATTGTCTCCACTATGGATAGCTTCCTCTTCGGCCTTGAGGAGTAGTTTCCCTAATTTTTCTAGCTCCCTTCTCACATTCCCAAACACATTCTTATTCCACCAACTTAAGTCTTTACCACACTTCTCCACCCTATGCAAAATCCCTTCCCCTAATTCAGAAACACCCTTTTCCCACACGGCTTCCACAATTTCAGAACACCCAGGATTAGACAACCACATTTCTTCAAATTGAAACAACTTCTTCCTTCTAGGAGGGTCCAAACTCGAGAACACAATGTGGATTGGGACATGGTCTGATGAATCACAATGTAAGTGGTGAACCCTCATACCAGGAAACTTTAAAAACCAATCATTTGTGGCCAATCCTCGATCTAGTCTCTCCCAAATTGAGTTACCATTATCAAAATGTCTAGCCCATGTGAATTTGGGTCCAATGTACCCCAAATCCATAAATCCACATTCATCTAAAACTTCTCTAAACGACTGCATTTGATTATGAGGCCTAAGAGCACCGCCTACTTTCTCATCTTGTCTAATTATCTCATTAAAATCCCTAAAACATAGCCATGGAATATCAGATAGTGAATTGAGATACCTAAGTTTCTCCCATGCCTCTACCCTTCTTGCTGTTTCGAGTTCACCATAAAAGCCAATCAATCGCCACTCATTGTCAGTACCCTTGTTTACAATTGCATCAATGTAATACTTGCACAAACCTATTACCGTCAGATTAATGGAGGACTTCCAAAACAAAGCCAAACCACCTCCTTAACCTTCCCTTTGGACCACCCATCTATGGTCATGTTCAATACTTCGTTGTACAATCTCTAGCCTTGCATCATCTGTAAGTGTTTCAGCCATAAACACTACAGAGGGATCTTTTGCCCGTGTAATTTCCACAAGCTCTCTCCCTGTACCTAGGTTCCCAAGCCCACGACAGTTCCAAGCTAAACAACTTATTGCTCCTGGCGGGGTTGATGATCAGCCTCCGCCAATATGATGGGTGTATCATCCACATTGTGAGAAATTTGAAGACGCTTTGAGGTTAATTCCACATAGTCCTATGATATCACAAGCTCCCTTTTTTTTCTTGTAATTTTTGGTATCGTTTGCTTCTGGGTTTGTGTGTTTGGCCTGCATCTGCGTGTCCAAGATGGTAGAACACGTTTGGCTTGTGTTGAAGTCCTAGTGGTCACGTGAGGAATTTTTTTATTCAATTCCTGATTTGGGCACTGATACTTAATTCCATCACGTGTCCCTGATATTACTTCATCCTCTTTTTCCTTTCCTAACTCCACAGCTGTGTAACTTTCCTTAGCTAGCACTGTTTACACATTAGTGGACTCTTCTGGAATCCAATAACTCATGGAATTAATTACTGGCGTGATTATTGGGTCTGCGGTCTTAATGGGTTTTAAACCGCTGTTACCGTTACACATTGAATCACCTGATTTGTAACGGTCATGATCCTCCTTTGCTCTTTCCTGCACCGTGGTCGACTCTGGGCATGGCTGAACTGGTGTCGTCTCTTCAGAAATTACCACGTTGTTCTTTCTTCTTAGTAGCATAATACCCTGGCATTGAGATTACACTCTTCTTCGAAGCCACAAAAGGTTGTGCTCTTAACTCAGGTCTGAACTCCCTTTGATCAGCCTTAAGGGACCCTTCACTTTCTATCCACCTTTCGCAGTTCCGATCATCGTGTAAGAGGCTACCACACCAATAGCAGAGATTTGGTAACCTTTCATACCTAAATGAAACCCACACCTGCTTATTATTGCTTAAAGAAACCAGGTGACCCCGACATAATGGCATCGTAACATCAACTACAACTTTCACTCGAATAAAATGACCTCCATCGTAAAGTCTTTGCTCCGATTGGCTGATAACATCTCCCATGACTCTGCAAACTTTTTCCATTGCTGCAACTGTCATATACTTCATTGGAAGTCCATGGACTTGCACCCAGAAAGTGGTCTTTTCAAACTTAATGTCATGACAAGGTTGCTCATGATCATAAAGTTGCATGATGATCAAGTGCTTGTCGAAACTCCAAGGCTTGCTACTTCGAATTCTGTCAACATCCTCCTTCGTCTCGAAAGAAAAGAGCATCTCATGATCTCCCATCTTCTGTATTTTGAACCCCGTCTTCGCCTTCCATAATGGATTAAAGGTCCTCGCTGTTGAGTCAACGTTAATGGCTCTCTTTGTTATGAATTTCGCAGCTATAGAGAATTGGTGGATACTCTCTTCTTCAGTAAGGCAGCAACCCAGTCCTTCCTTTTCTGATAAGGATAGACGCTTCCAAGATTGTGCAAGCTCCTTCATAGGTTTTATCTTACCTTCCACTCCACCACTTGGAAAACTGTTTCCCACACCCCTTTAAAAAACCCACAAGCCTGGAAAATACACTTGGTAATTCCCAGGGACCTAACAGCACCTTCACTAGAAGGGACAAACCTTTCTACAGTACAAGGAAGTCAGAGCGCCCACTCTTTCCTCTCAAGCAGTAGAGAAACAAGCATATGGGAAAAATAAAACTTGACAAATACCTAATTGATCTACCAACAAATATGCCTAGAATATGCCTAAAATATAAATTGTATTGCATAAACAACAAATATAACTAACATATTTCTTGCAAAAAAGAATATTTCATAGCTAGCTACTAGAAGCTCTCTCAATGTTCAACTGGATTGGATGTTCACATATTTCATAAGCGAAAAAGTTAAAAATTAAAAAACAACAAATAAGCATTCATATAGTATTAAAATGGCTTGGATTGGGCTGAGCTATCTAATGGGAGCTAAGATTTTGAAAGAGAGGGAGCCCAACTAAAAAAAAAGACAAAGTATCTGTTTGGCAAAAATTATTTTTGCCAACTTATTTTACTATCAACTTATTTTTGCTATTATTCATGAGTCTTACTACTCTTTTTGATACTATTCTTGGATTTTACGGTATTATTTTAGCTAATTTTTACGTTTATATACAGTACTTTTAGTAAAAAGTTTTCAATTTCAACAAAATAAGTAGATTTGAAGATATAACTAAAATTTTTTTTGGGCCAGGGGCCCAATTCCCCTTGAGCCCCCTACTGGGCCTGTCCTTGCTTCAAAAAATAAATGCGGTGGCCTTGTGTTTTAATCCCAAAACAAATGTAAATACCCATACCTTTCATGAGCCTTCCCCATCTCATGTACTCTACAAATCCATACTTTTGCATCACCTGCGCGACCGATGTGGTCACCCTTGTCATATAGAAGTTTAGACAAAGATGCCAAAACTTTGGGAAGCTTTAGTTGCTCCTCCTCGCATGCTGACCACTGTGATGGAAGAACACGATCACCATTCACACAATATAGCTTCAAGAAAGCTGTACGCCATGCATGTCAATTATAATCGGGTATGAATGCATCATGCATGCTTACAAAAACATGAATACAATATGTGTTTTGACACTGTCCATGCACACCCTACGGACTTTTGTTAGAGACTGTGAAAAGCCTTTAATAAGACTAGAGCCACCTAGACAAACTTTAGGCAGCTGTCAAAAGTCAAAACAGTTCTTCTAATACACGAATCATTCGCCACTTTGTTAGAAAAAACCTTAATAAAACCACCAATAAAGGTGCCTGAAGAATTAAGAATGGTAACACCCCTACAACATAACCCAAATCACTTAGACAAGAGCCATGCATCGACATAAACTTTTAAGAAGAGGCAAGAATTTAATGACAAAATAGCTCTCCAAACAAAGCTAGAGCAAAAAAAGAAGACGAAAAAAAAGAAAAAAAAAAGAAGAAGAAAGAAAAAAAAAAGAAAAAGATAGATCAAGTCCATATCAATTGCATTTAAAGATCTAAAACCGTAAAACTTCATAATATTGAAATAAATTTATTGAAGTACTCATGAGTCGTGACTATAGAGATTTTAAAGAGTTCTGTTGGGTACTACAACTTTTATTATAAGAACTTTACAAACTGATGTGACATCCTACCTAAAAGATACGATGACATCACTCATCAGCATCTAAATCTAAATTCCATGTTAAGTTTAATTTCATTATATCATTACCATTTCCATCTAAAAGATTAATAATTAAAAAAACCCTGAACTCAATTTGATGATCCATATCTCCTCCATCTTGCTTTTGGTGTCAACCTCCTTTTCTCTTCACATCCTTGCTTGTTGTTAGGGTCATATTTTTCATGTATTGACATATCCTTTGACAAAATACATTTTACTTGTATTTGGGTAGTTTTAAGTGGTTTTTAGAATATCATGAAAAATGTACGTCTTAGGATTTTATCAAGTGGTATCGTTAAAAACATGAAGATTGCACTAAGAAAAAAGTGAAGAAAAGCTGAAAAGTGAATCTTGACGCTAGCTTGACACTAGCTCAATACAAGCTATCTATCGAGAATTAAAGAAAAGCCTTGATACAAGCTCAACACCTCTTAATCTATGCTTCACATATCCAGAATTTCAAGATCTGTTTTTCAGCCAATGATGACTTGGACTTCTAGGGTTTTATTCACTAAACATCTAGAGGGTATAAAAACTTTATTTTAAAATCATCATAAGACACATACTTAATTAGAGAGTCTATACACTTATTATGAAGCTAATGCATTCTTATCTTTAGCGTTTTGTGACCAAGTGCTTCCTTCTCTACAAGTATATTGAAGAACTTTGCATCCAACAACAAGCTTCAAGTTGCTGGGAGTTAGTCACGTCCTATGATTTGTGCAAAGGGAAGAAGTTTCTACAAAATCAAGACCAATTGGGGATTGGCTTAAGGATTTAACTGTAAGTTAGTATTTTGGGATAGACCAAGTTTGGGGTAAGATTCCTTGTACTTATAATATCTTAGTTTTGATTAGTGACTCTTGTGAGTGGTGACCTAAAAATTATTCGGTGAGATTTTTGCCTTATGAGAGGTTTTCCTCATTAGTCAACAAATCATCATGCCAATTTATTTTCCATTGCACTCTAATATATTTGGTGATTTTTTTGTGCCTCCATGATTTACATGTAATTTAACTTAATTAATTAAATTAATTAACTAGGGCAATCTATAAGCCAACACCAATGTATTGAAAGAAGCACGTCAAGTCTTGTGTGTCTCTTAACCTGTCCAAGCCTGACAAAGCCATCAAGGCATTAGAGCACTCTCATCAGGTGTGCCAAATGCCAAATATTTGGCATTTGGCACACCAAACACTACTGTTCAAGCTTCATGAGGTGTGCTATATGTTCTATAATTTTAGAACATGCTACAGTACTGTCTCAAATATGAGACGGTATGGACACAAATGCCATTTCCGGAAAATAATTTTTTATTCAACATTTTCTCTCACCTCTCAATATTTAATTCAATGTTTTCTCTCTCTTCTCACTGTTTTCTCTCTCCGTCTACATCTCTCACTCTCTCTGTTCTGGCATGTCTCTCCATCTACATCTCTCGCTCTCTCTGTTTTGGCCTTCTCGCCATCGCCGATCTCACCACGCCGATCTCGCCATCGCAGATCTCGCCACGCCGATCTTGCCACGCCGAGAGACAGAGACCGCCCGGCTCGCCACTGATCAAGACCCGCTTTGCGACGAAGAGGAACTCCAGTGTGAAGGACACGGTGGCCGGAAGTGAAACTTCCATCAACGACGGCGACGGAGGCGGTTTGGGATGTGGGTTTGTTTGATTTGGTGGATGGGATGCGGTTTGTTGAATTTTATAATTGATTCGATGGATTTGGTATGTGGGTTTGATTGGTTTGGTGGATGTGGGTTTGTTTGGTTTGGTCTCTCTGGTTGTGTTTTTTTTTTTTTTTTTTTTGAGGTGGTGTTGGTGGATGTGGGTTTGTGCCGGTGGTGGATGTCCGGTGGTGGTGTGGGTTTGTGCCGGTGATGGATGTGGGTTTGTGCCGGTTTGGTCTCTCTGGTTGTGTTTTTTTTTTTTTTTTTTTTGAGGTGGCGTTGGTGGCCGTCGGCGTTGTTGCCGGTGGTGGCCGTCGGTGTTTGTGCCGGTGGTGACCGTTGGTGATGATGAAGAAGATAGTGATAGGGATAGAGAGAATATAATATATTATTTTAATGTATAGTAAATATTATTTTAATGTATAGAATTAAAGTATAGAACATCTGATAAATGGTATGTTGTAAAATGATGTGCTAAAATGATAAAGTTGGTTTTTTATGTGTCAAAATGACATTTTTTTTGAAAGAGCTGATGGGAATGCTCTTACCCACCAATTTATTTAAGACTGACCGAAAAGCCCTCTCTGACCTCATCTTGAGATTATTTATTTATTTTTATTGATTACGTTGTTCTTTTTTTTGGTTGAAGTAATTTTGGTTTAATAGGAGCCTCTTGCTCTAAAATTTTATACTTTAGTAATTTTTTAAAGTTAAATACATGATTTTTATATAAGATTCAACCAATTTGTGCATCATTGGATTCATTGCCCTGGAATGAGATATATAGAAAAATCTAGTTGATGATACCTAGAAATGTTTTCATGGTCTTAATATTATTCATCCATTTGCTGTCGAAGCATTTTGTTTCAATGTTAGATTCTTTACCATATATATACACACACACATTTTGTAAAAGATTTCAAATGCATTTTTTATTATTGGTGTCACGCCCCCGAACCCAGTAAGAACTAGGCACGTGATAGCAGCCACACACTTATAAAGTTTACACCCTACAAGTGAAGAATTATCCTCAAGGAAAATTTTACCAATAAATCCAAAAATATCTTCAATAATGCAATTCTCAAAGGGTCTCCAAAATAATAATCTTTCAACATCGTAAAGAAAATAAACTAAATCTTTGAGACTAAAGTTTGAACAAAAGACAATATTAAACATAAAAGTCCAAATCTTATTCTAATGATTCCTTAACTTCACTCATACGCACCTCCTAGCGGAATCCCAAACACATACTACTCTTCCTGATCAGAATCTGAAAGGGGAAAGAGAGGGGTGAGTTGACAACTCAATAAGTAACCAAAGTCCTAATAAGTTCTATAAAGCAAATAGATTTGTAAAAATAATAAGTTGTACATAAATAAAATATTTTGAATCTTACAAATATATCATAGATGGATTAGAAAATAATCAGTCTTCCATATATCAAAATTATAATTTACAATAAGTTCTAAAAACACATAAGCAGTTTCAAAGACTTAAAATAGTTCAAATATTCAAACATAATTATCAAGCAACTAGATCTGTAAAAATAATAAGTTGTACATAAATCAAATATTTTGAATCTTACAAATATATTATAGATGGATTAGAAAATAATCAGTCTTCCATATATCAAAACTATAATTTACAATAGGTTCCAAAAATACATAAACAGTTTCAAAGGCTTAAAACAGTTCAAATATTCAAACATAATTCATATTCTTAACAATCTTTAACTATGATCAAGTTATATCCCTGTGACTAGGCATCAGATTCAGATGAAACTAGTTCTGTACTAATGTATATCCCCCATTAACTGGGTTCAGAAACATGATAGGCTTGTGATGCCCCAGATAGAACTGGTATTAAAGTACCAATGAATAACCCCCATTGACTGGGTATCAGAGTCAAAACATAGTTAAATTGTCTAAAAATCATATATATCAAATCATAATTCAAACAAAAATATATTTCATTCAAATACATATATAAACTCATGGATTCAGATCTTTTAAAATTCCTAAGGTACTCTACCAAATAGATTTCTTTTACTCTTGACTTTTCATTTTATAATGAATGTCTCAGATGATGCCGCATCATTAATTAATTAAAAATATCCTTAAAATACAAGTGACACATCAGCTATTAAAAAATAAAATTGACACATCAGATTTTAAGTCAGAAACTCTATTACCGTCTCTTTCGTTTCACCTCTCTGTTCACCGCCGGTTCTGCCAACACTGACGGCACAGTTGTCTCCAGCGAGATCTCGACACCAACGGCGATAAACAATTTGATTAAGATGAAGTCCCACGCAACCCAATCTCTGAGATCTTAACATCTAAACCCACACAACACTCCCTCTCTCTTTGAATATATCTCAAAGAGTGCAATTTATATAGTTCAATTCGTTCCAATGAAATTATGTCCTTATTATGTGCTTTTTTTTTTTTTTATATTACTTAATACAATGTAAACCTTCATTGGTATAGTGCGTTGTGATTTGTATTTGAATGAGGCCGCATCTATATCATAGATTTATGCAAAATCAATTTCAAGCCGTAAAGAAAAAAAGAAAGGTTATTAATGAAAGAACAAAGAAAGAGAAAAGAAGAAAGCCAATGATGGTAACAAAAGTTGAAACGTAACCATGAAATTAAGGACTTGCTATGATCATGAAATTGGTGGACACTGATGGCACAATCTACCTCCGGCGAGAGTCATGATTGTGAGATTGGGTTTTAGATTTGTGTTTTTTAAAGTTTATGAAAATTAAAAAATATTAAAATATCTGACATGTCAAATTTTTTTTAATTAGTTGACATGGAATCATTATTTTAAGATCTTGTTATTAAATTAATGATGTTGCATCATCCGAGACATTCATTATAAAATGAAGAGTTAAGATTAAAAAAAATCTGTTTGGTAGAGGACCCTAGGAACTCTAGAAGATTTGAATACATAAACTCATATATTTAGTAAATTAAATATATTTGTGATAATTCTTTATTCTTTACTTTAAATTAATGTAGCTAAAACAATTAAGATAAAATTTTAACAATTGTAAACATTTTTAGTAGTTAAAATACGCAAAATAAAACAAATTAGGATAAGGTTACTTATCTCAGCTAGCTTATCACAAAAGAACTTTTCTCTAACACTTCCTCTAAAATCCTTAGATTTCAACTAAACAATTTTTCAAGTACCATTTACTCAATAATCAAATAATTAAGAAAAATTTATAACGATATCCTGTCAGAAGAGAGACTATTAAAAATATATCATAATTTTCCACTATTACCTCAAAGCAAAAATTCACTTATTCACCATATATATATATATATATATTCTTTACTTTCTGCCACTAATAATCCCTTAGGATAAGACCTATAGAATGCGTAAAGGGTATATATATATATATATATATATATATATATATATATATTCTTTACTTTCTACCACTAATAATCCCCTAGGATAAGACCTATAGAATGCATAAAGGGTATACATATATAAATATATATTCTTTACTTTCTGCCACTAATAATCCCCTAGGATAAGACCTATAGAATGTATAAAGGGTAAAAGTCACTTGTAAAAGAAGAGCAACAGGTGGACTCATCTTTAGGTACACGTGTTTTTCTCTTTTTATTTATTTTATTTTTTATTTTTACTTTTTTAACTTGTCAGCCCTCAAACCTAGACTACTAGACTTTTGTATTTTCCCAACTCCATCAATTTCGGGTACAATTCCTTAAAGCAGAACTGTGTAGAATCGGACCCACTATGGTCATGCCTAACCTTCTGCAAACCTGTCTACCCTTAGTGCACGTTTGGATTACACTAAAAAGCAAACGCGCTTCTGCGTTTTATGTATGGGTCCTGTACACAGGTGGACTCATCTTCAGGTACACGTGTTTTTCTTTTCTTTTTTTTAAATTTTTTTTTTAACTTGTCAAACCTTAAACCTATACTACTAGACTTTTGTATTTTTCCAACTCCATCAATTTTGGGTACAATTCCTTAAAGCAGAATTGTGCAGAATCAGACCCACTATGGCCATGCCTAACCTTCTGTAAACCCATCTACACTTAGTGCATGTTTGGATTGCACTGAAAAGGAAAGCAAACGCGCTTCTGCGTTTTGTGTGTGGGTCCCGTGCACGTTCGCTTCTGCGTTTTGTGTGTGGGTCTCGTGCACTGTTCATGGGATCCGCAACGGGACATGCAAGTATTTTTTTCAGCAAAAACAACTTTAAAACTAAGTCCTATGACACTATTCACACATTTAAAAATTATTTTGCTACAGTATTTTCAGTTTTCAGTTTTTAGTTTTCAGTAATAAGCGGTATTCAAATAGACCCTTAATGTAAAAGAGACATAAGAAAAGAATAACTATTATCGAGACAGTACAAGTATCAAGAATATGATTTAATCCATTCTTGGTTTAGATCATAAGATTCATTAGATATTTAAATAGTTTCACATCTTGGCCAAAATACCCACATTAAAAAAATACTCTAATTCCAAATAAAACTTAGATTTGACAAGAAAGAGATTCTTAGGCTCTTACCTCAATTGTGCAGTCAAACCTTTTCTACTTGAGTATTTTGGGTAGTCTCTTCTTTCAAAATATTTGTCATTATACGCTGACTTAAATTAGCTTATATATAGCTAGGGTTTCAACCTTATTGACCCATAAACAAATTTACTTAAATACCCCTCCTTTTAAATCTTTTTTTTTTTGGGGGGGGGGGGGGTATTACAATTGGATAATGGAATAGTATTTCATTGTCGTAGATGGTGAGGATTATGTGTCTTGAGATGAAGGAACTATCATCAATAAGGATAAAACAATATATTCAATAAGAAAGAAAATGAACAAGATGTAGAGATTAAGAAGAATGAAGAAAAACAGTACGTTATAAACGAGATGTTACATGAAAGTCAAATTATTTGAGAACCAGGGTTGGAATGTTGTTTAGTTCCAATGAAGAAGTCAAGCATATTATATTCATTATGCTAAATACGTAAGTTTTGGTGTGTCAAAAAGAACCTTTAGATCTAGAGATGATGGGAAGTTAAGATAGTTCACTCTCACATGTAGGGCAACTAATATCCTTAAGCTGCAACTAGTAAAGAGAGAAGGGAGCAAGGCCAAGATATATATCACTGTAACCATATATCCTAATGGAATTTATAGACTATCTTATGTTGTGCTTGATCATATCTATACTTTGAGCTGGGAAAAGCAAGATATTTTAGATGCAATAAAAAGTATGTGAAAAAGGAGACCTGAAATAAATGATAAAGCTAGAAGTTGGATGAGTAAGAACTATAAATCTCTTGTTATTGAAGCAGAAGGGTATGAAAATCTTCCATTTGAAGAGAAAGATTGTCAAAATTACATTGATACTCTTTGATTTAGTTGAAGTATAATTGATTAAGTTCTTAGTTGTTAATCACAACTAGCTTGTAATCTCATGTATATGCATGGATATACTTAAAGATATATACAATAAGATGCATAATATAATTCCTATATATATAATTTGAATACTATTGATAGTTATTTTTATATTTTGTTAATTCTTTAAAAAATTTTGTAAGGATATTATTAGGTATAAAATGTAAGTTGTCCAAGTTTTTTTATTTTTTATTTTATAATTATTGTGAAACCTTTTTTTTTTTTTTTTTTTTTTTTACGATTAATTTATTCTAAACTCTTTGGTTTTTGTACTTAATAACTCACTTAGATGAATATTTATGATATGGTCCAACATTTGATTCTTAAATTAAAAAATAAAATTTTTTAAGAATAAATAATTTAGGAGACATGGCGCAAAATTGGAACTCTAATTTGAAATTCTAATTTGAGTTTCTCTTAGTTTCACTTATTTTATATATATATATATATATATATATATTATATAGATTCCTTAATTTTCAATATGATTTCCTCTATATTTGATATTACTTTTATGATTATTATAATCTCCAATACTATTAAGTTCTTTTAATTGAGGCATTATTGAACCAACTCGAAGTTGAATGCGTTCCTAGAGTTAATTAAAAAACATTCATAAATTTATTTTTGTCAAACATATCTGCTCTTAGATCAATGTATTTTTCCATGCTACTTTAAAGACTATGTTCTACTCACCTACTTAAATTTTGTCCTGGAGAGGAATTAATGTCAGCTTCAACGTGCTAATAGAATTTAGAAGTTGTATTATTGAGCAATTTTGGTACTATATATATTATTAATTCCTTTTCATCTACTAAGATTTTGTCCAATTGTGGGGTTTTCTTTCCTTTCTCTCTTTTTCTTTTCCTCCTGTGAAACTGTGAAAGTGATTCCCATGTGAAGCCTCAGTCACCGGATTAGGAATTTAAGATTTTTCATTTTTCTTATATCTCATCTTGAAAGTGATAACCATGTGATTAGCCTCACATAGCTTAATTAGTCAATTTAATATCCCCATAATTCTTTACATTCAATAGCAACAAAATGTGGACCATTGAATGATCCATAGATGTTACATCAAAACAAACTTGTCAACTATTAGACGGTGAAGAAAAAAAATAAAGTTTGACCTATATATACCTTATGTACGTAACATTCCCCTACATAATAAAATTAAAAAAATTAATGATTATCGACAGAATTACACAAAGTGCCTTATTCTACGTACCAATAAAAGAACCCCAATCCTTGCCAAATATTACGTGCCGTTGTTTCTGAATGATGTGGACTCCCACGTGCGATATGGGTATTAATTCTACCGTTGGATAGGCAAAGAATGAGATATTCAATGGCTATAACCGTTAATAACGGCAACATTAATGAACATGTTTCGCTTTCAATCAAATTCCTCAAATCTCTAAGGAGCTTGAATACATATCCCCCTGAAAACGGGGTCTTTGTAAAACAACAACAAGAAGCTAGCTAATCTAGGACCCAAATACAATCCAAATTGAGTAATAATGTTAGGAATGTTGCAAAATTTATTAAATATGTCCTACAAACCGATAAGTTAGCAATCATAAAAAAACGTGTGTTTATTTTATTGTTTAAACGATACAAATCATATTTTTACTATACTGTTTCTCTAAAAAAAAAAAAAACTTACTATATTAAATTTGTAAATTTTTTATAATAAAATCCATTGTTGCTTTAGTATTTTCCAACCATTTATTTTGAGAGGAATTTTCCAACAAAATATAATGAGATCGGTGGGTTTCGATTAAGTCAACTGGCCAATTTCTTATGGTAAAGTTTCAGATGGTTAAATTAAGAGATATAAGGTTCAATTCCCGTCTACATCAAACTGATTAGTGTCTTAGTCTGATGATAAAGGGTTATTATTAGGAGCAAACATCATCTATTGAAACTCAAAAAAAAAAAAAAAAAAAAAAAAAAAAAATATATATATATATATATATATATATATATATATATATATATATATATATATATACAAGTGGTCCAGAAGATCAAAAGTCCTTTTGTATCCATCAGATGCTGGAGTACTCTCCCACAATGGGATGGTAACAATTGGATGACAGTCCGACCTTCCCAAACCTCACAGTTGCGCTTGACGACCCCCATCTAATGAAGGTCCTCACCCTCAACATCAAAACCCATGGAAACCTTGTGTTACATGGAACCAAGCAGCTTGCCCTTATATACAGAGTTACTCGAGTGGTAAATACATCTTCGTACCACCGGTATTCACCAAGGTTTTTACATCTGAGATTACTCAATTGGTCGTAAATCCTAGATGTGATATTACTGGGTTTTCCAATGAAGTGTTTCATGATCGTATAGATCAGAGTATTGACTCCATCGGGAACTCCTCTGCCTATGCTTTCGTCAAAGATAGGGTTCTCATCCTCATCTTTTTGGATAGCATGCTTAATATCATCCTTGGAAGCTGCGGTCATGCAGTTGTCTGTTATATCCTTTCACCACGGATAGTGAAGGAATCACTACCCATCCTTTTGGCCAACCAGTTAAGTTTAAGTTTCTTAGGAGCCCGGAACCCAAAGACATCAATAGTCTTAGAAAGGATCCAATCTCTAAGGCCCTTAACCTTATCCAAGCCAAAACCCAACATCTTAGGTACCTTAGCAAGGAACTAAGTTACAAAAGAGTTGATGAGCAATTAGCTTGTAAAAGTTACCAATCAGACATTAGAAAGTTTGAAGAAGAACTTAAGCAGGAAGTTTGCTCCGATTTCCCCACAGCCTTCTGGCATAGGAAAAAGCACGAAGTTGCACTTCCTTATGTCAAAGATTTCCATGAAAAGAATATCCCTACCAAAGCCAGACCTATCCAAATGAGTCAAGAACTTATGGATACTTGCAAGGCAGAGATAGAGGATCTTCTCAAAAAGGGAATCATCAGACACTCTAGGTCACCATGGTCTTGCCCAGCCTTTTATGTCCAGAAAAACGCTGAGATTGAGAGAGGTGTCCCTAGATTAGTCATCAATTACAAGCCCCTTAACAAAGTCTTAGAATGGATTAGGTACCCAATCCCCAACAAAAGAGACTTAGTTAACCGGCTTAGTAAAGCAGTGGTCTTCAGTAAGTTTGACATGAAAAGTGGTTTTTGGCAGATACAAATCAGAGAACCTGATAGGTACAAGACAGCCTTCACCACACCCTTTGGTCATTACGAATGGAATGTAATGCCCTTTGGTCTCAAGAATGCACCTTCTGAATTCCAGAATATCATGAATGAGATTTTTAATCCATTCTCAAGTCATACCATAGTATACATCGATGATGTACTAATCTTCTCGGAATCCCTAGACAAACATTGGAAGCATCTCAGAACATTCTTCCAAACCATCAAGAAAAATGGTCTAGTTGTCTCGGCCCCTAAGATTAAGCTTTTCCAAACAACTGTCAGGTTTCTAGGATTTGATATCAGACAAGGAGTTATCAAACCCATAGATAGAGCCATCCAGTTTGCAGAAAAGTTTCCAGATGAAATCCTAGATAAAACCCAACTTCAAAGGTTCTTAGGATCCCTAAATTACATCTCAGATTGATTAGGTTCAACGACAGTCTTCTAGGATCCCACCACCTTGTTCTGATTGATGGGTATACACACAATGGTCCCTGGTATACTGGTGACTCAGGTCTTTCCTACGCAAACCCCTTGGCACTCGCAGAATGTTGGACAAACTACTTCAACAATGAACTCCGAGATGTCACCGGTGAGCTTTGGGAAAACTACCACCTTGTCGGCAATACTGGAAGAATTACAGTATTCACCAACAAGCCATACCAAGAAGCTTTTAACACTCGAAGGATTGACCACACAGGCTTCCCCCAGTACTCAGATGTCATAGTAGAATATGAACCCCTCCTCTACTGTGGGTTTTGTAATCTGTTTGACAGGTACCATGAGCACGGCCTCGATGATGATCCTCCTTCTTTTGATCCATATGAAGGGTATCCCTCTGGCTACGATACAGACTAAGTTATCCCCCAGACAGGATCCTCCTCATGTATCAGAAGTCCTTGAAAGCTAAGAAGTTCACCTTTGCATTTCTTCGGCTACTATTCAGAACAGTACCCGCATTTGCAGAGTTGACCAGCTATTCCAGAAAGACAAGGGGACAAAACACTGCTCATAAACAGTGACCAATTACTGTTCACTCCAACAGTGCCCCAGACAGAATCATTCAAGTTACTATTGCTTTCGGCTGAAAAGATATTCACCTGAAGTAAAAGCAATTTACCTTCCGTGATTCCAGCTCACTCCTGAAGTGGATCCAAGGCTCTCACCTCCTATATAAGGCATCCTTGGCCTCTGCATTCATCAGACTTTCTTCAGCTCAAACATCTTCATTTGGTCCAAATCAATGGTGCACCAAAATTCCAAAATGTCTGAACCATTGGTCACATGATTCATTCATAGCCTTGCTTCTGAATATACGCATTTGTATATCAAAAGGCAAGTTGGCGACAGCACTTCTAAGCTGGTTTTGAGTCTTAAGGCTCAACCTAGCGTAGTCCGTGCTCATAATAGTCATTTTATCCATGGAATGGATATCCTCTTTGCCAAAGAGTTGACTAGTGAGAAACCTGTTTCCAGCCTCAAGTCCTACTAGGTGCAATTCTAGTGCTTTAAGGGTTTTTTGGAAAAGGCTCTGGTGGTTTTGGATAAAGGCTCTTTGAAGGTTATCAAGGATGAATTTAGTGGAAGGAGGTAATTCTTTGTAAGCTCCTTTGCTAAATCTGAGGGCCTTGTTTTTGACTTCTTGGAGGGTAATAGCCATATGACCACTGGAATATGTAACCGTTTCCGGGTACATTGTTTGAAGGGATGTTGCTTTTCTGGGTTCTTTTCCAGAAGAAGCGCCTTCATGCATTTTTGTGGGAAATTCCTGTAAAGGTGCTTTTCCCTTGTTGGAACTTGGAGAGGACACTCCTGTATTAACAAAATGGTTATCTTTTAAAACATTTTTGTTAAAATCATGAGATGTCATGGTACAAATTCTTTTGTATGCAATGTGATGAGATGATAATTTATGAGGTATCACCAATATACATTTGTAACCTTACCCAGCTTCCGCCATCCCTCTGTATTATTGTAGCTTACCCCCATTTGGTATCAGAGCCATTTTAGCTCGATCCATTGTCATTTGTAAGTTACTGATATTATCAAATCAAGTTGGTCGGTATACACCGCCATAGTTATCCAGTATTTTGTGGCATTATTACTTTGAATGTATCCATTATCTCTAACAAACATTATTTTGTTTTACATCTATTATTTGATAGCATTACCACTCCCATATGTTGCATTTTACATCTACTACTTCATCTTAGTAAGTTTGTATCGTTCTATCTTTTGGTGGTAGGCTGAGCCTCCCCTCTATCCAGATTGTTTATTGCTTTGCGATTACCTGTTTGAGCTAATCCTTTGCTCCCCTGTTATCTTTTGTTATCCGTTCTTTGTTTCTTTCCCCACAGTTTGTTGCAGGTGTTTACCAAGCCAGGTTTTGTGTCAGTGGTTATCCATTAAATCTAGAACCTTGTCTACAGATCAGATGTCCTCAGCCCAGCAGTAAAGTCCCGCTTAGCCAGGAAGGCGTTAGGGTGTGCGTACCGGTGAGTTGACTGACTAGTAAGGTTAGAGTTTGGGAACGAGACACAAAAGGTAGAAGTACTTCCCCTGTTTCAAATCTAAGGTTAGATCCAGAATATGGAGGATAAAAGTTATCTAGGTTGTAATTGATTATCTTAAGTTTGTAATCCAAGATGATTAACAGAATGTTTAGAAGGAGTGACTCTTCCACTTCCATTAGATCTAGCAGTACAGACCCACCTGAGATTCCAGTTGAAGATGGAACAATCAACTCAGAGTCGTACCAGCTTTCAAATCTAGATCAGAAGTTAGGAGATTGGAACATACCCAAGGTTCCCACAAACCAGGTCTATAGGTCCTCCTCATGGTCTCTGAAGAATTCTTTCAGATCAGACTACCATGTCAGAACCATAGAACAAGTTTACAGCATTAACAAGGAATATGAAACTTGTTATTTGTTGTCCCCTGCCGCTATGAGAGCCCACAGGGAAAATGGTCATAAATTCCTCCACATAGGACTTGTCCAGGTTGGAATTAAACCATTAATCAGAGAAGGGTTGAATAACTCAATCCTCATGGCCCTTAGAGACACCAGATTGATTAGGTTCAACGACAGTCTTCTAGGCACCATTGTAATGACCTTTCTTTCCACAATTATAGCATTCTGTTGATGCTTTAGGACTAATCTTTCTTTTGGGATAGGATCTACCTTTCTTATAGAAATCATCAGTTTTGGGCTTCTGACTCCTATGGAATTTGGAGGTAGGTTTCTTCCTATGGGGTTTTTCAGAGGGTTCTTCCTCTCTGTGTTTGGATCTCTTTTTGGAGATGATAGAAGGTAAGCCATACTGGGTACAGAAATTCCCTATTTCGTACTTGGCTTTGCTCTTGTTGGCTTGGCTCTGGATCTTAAGGTCTCTGCACATTTTCATCCCTTCATTTCGGATTGTGCTAGAGATATCTCCGTAAGTTAGGTCATCATAGTCTATATATATATATATATATATATATATATATAAAATTAATATGAGACCGAATTAAACCCTCCATTGAATATGGGATTTAGGAGTCATGTGGGCCCAATGTGGTCCCTCCAAGATGGCACAAATGCACGGGCAATTGTTTACTAGTTGATGTAACCAGCCAAAAAAGAATAAAAGAAAAAAAAAAAAAGGTTTTGTCGTTGATGAAACTGTCATGCGAAATTCAACAAATATAGTATGGTCAGGTGGTCAGGACCAAGGGTTACTTGTACACACGGCAAAGGTATCTTAATCCTAAAGACTAAAGGGGCCTTTGGTTCGATGTAATGTTACATTATGCCGTAATATTATATTATTATAATTTTACATTAATGTAATCTCAATACAAGAATATAACATTAAATTGTTTAGAAAGATAATAAGATTAAGATAATGTAATATATTTTGTAATTTTAAATTATGGTAATGTTAAAGAAAAAATAAAATAACAAAAAATCTTAATGTCACATCATCGTGATGTACATCACATTAAAGGTATATCATAGCGAACCCAACTCCCCCAAAGAGTGAGCTCGGATTCAACCCATCAATTCTCCACCCAATTTCCTTAGATAAGTTTGACTTTTTTATTTATTTTTTATTTTTTTATTTTATATTTTAAGAAAAGGAAAATTTGTACACACACTAGTAAATTCTTTATGTTAGGGTTTCACAGTAGTTGAAGAAGTGCATAAAGGTCAGGAGGCTGTTGTCTATTTGGGGTTTGGTCATTTTGGACAGTGCAGGAAGTCGTTAATATTTTCTTTTTTAGTAATGGAATTATATATATATATATATATATATATATATATATATATTTAATTACTTACAAAGTCATAGCCCGTGTTTTACTTGAATAAAATATTATAGAAAATTTTATTAACAAGCTCAAAATTATGCTGAAGTCACGGTATCCTATGATATGGAATAGCCCATATCTTTATAACTTGTAAAAAACAAATTCAAGGGTGCCCGACCATTGCACCATGGTGATAAATACGTGAAGGACATATTTATTCAAATTCGTTGGCTTGTTGCTTAAGAAAATGAAACTCAAATGCTCTTGTAATTAATGACACGTGGCATGTGATCATTAGAAGCAGTAGAAACCAAGCACTGCCCTCTACCTATAAATACCACCAAGCCATTCCTCTCAGACACATTAACTCAATTCAAGCCAGAAACCACTACTTTCATAGGCTCAACTTACTAGGGGTTCTTCGAGCACATTGTGATAATGGCTTTTGTTCCATTCTCTCTCTTTACTTTTCTAGTCCTCTTTTCTCTTTTACTGAATCCAACCTCTGCCTTCAACCCCAAGCTTCTTAATGTCTCTAAACTTCAATCTAGCACTAGTTGGTCCCCTGCGGGTGCAACCTGGTATGGAAGCCCCACAGGTGCCGGGAGTGATGGTAAATGAGAACAAATTAAGCTTACTATACCACATATTGATACAATATTTGTGAAAAATATGACATTTGTTCTAGACAATGTGCTTGATTTTTCATAATATTTCCTTGTAGGGGGTGCTTGTGGATATGGAACTGCCGTAGACCAAGCACCATTCTCTTCAATGGTTTCTGCTGGAGGTCCTTCTTTATACAATTCAGGCAAAGGATGTGGAGCTTGTTATCAGGTGCAAGCCCTTATGTTTCTATGGAAAACTATATTTTACTTGGATAAAGTTTGACTCTAAACCTATTTGGAGTCAGCTTTTTTAACTCATTGCATGATGATTGCATGATGAATTATATGATTATTCATATATATTATTTAAATAAGATACATGACTTATTAAAATATTTATGTGACTAAAACTACACATGAATGAACTCTTTAATTCTTGCATATTTGGTTGAAAGAAGAAGGCTCCCAAGGGCTGAGGAAGTAGGGACCCCTTGAAATTTTAAAAATCCCCCTTCTCTCTTATATTTTGGGTAAAAATAATAATTTAATTTTAGATATAAATTTAAATAATTTTCCCCCTAAATTTTACTAAAAACATGTAACACATTTATTTACATTTATTTAGGTGATTAAGCATATTTTTGTTTACTCTAATTATTTTTATACTATAAATTACTCATTAATTCAAAGTGTATTTAATAGAAACATTTATATATTATTTATGTACTATTTCTTTTCTCTAATTACTCTTATACCATAATAGCATATCATAGAGATATATAAGTAAATATTTTTAATAAAAACATTTTTTTTTGATTTAGAAAATTAGAGATGTGAACATTATTTTTTTCCTTTTAGCAGAAACAATAAAGGTTGACTTCATGGTAAGGAATTAAAAATATTTTAGATTTTATTAATGTTATATATAAGAAAATAGCATTTATCAAAATGGGTTACAAACATATTTTGTATTTGTATGTATGTAGATTATTCTTTGGATTTAATTATATATATATATATATATATATATATATGAAGAAAATTGCTAACTCTACTACTAATGGCTCCAAGCATGTTTGTAATCTAACTTTTTCCAATTTACTATGGCTTGTTTAAACCAATTCAACTCATAAAACGGTATAAGTTTTGAAAACTTCCTTTCTTAAATTAAATTCAAATAATTTAAGTTAAAAAAAAGAAAAGAAAAAGAAAAAGAGTATCAAGAACCATATAGAGTTCAGTAACATAGAGTCTTTGTTACTACCAAAATGGATTAGAAGACTAGAAAAAAAGGGTGGGAGTGAAGACGGAGGGAGTGAAAATTGTATATATGTGTGAACCTCACAAAATCATCTTGTATTGGTTGATTTCAGGTGAAGTGTACGGCGAATCAGGCATGCTCGGGGAATCCGGTGACTGTCGTTATCACTGATGAGTGCCCTGGTGGTCCATGTGTCGCAGAGTCTGTTCATTTTGATTTAAGCGGTACTGCCTTTGGAGCCATGGCAATTTCTGGTCAAGAAGATCAACTACGCAACGCTGGAGTCTTGCAAATTCAATATACAAGGTAATTGCCGTGAGAGAGAGGCTAAGGGAATAAATAAATAAATAGTACATTTTTATTTCTTGACACGTGACAAAATGCTTCAACTCATGTCCCTGAAAGTCTCACATTTTGGCATGTTCTATCATGTCAAGCGCAAGAGATTATTGCTCAATTTCAAATATTTTGACTTTATATTATCATTCTTTTAACTTTCTCAACATTTTCTTTTTGTCAATTGTCATTTCATTATCATCTTGTCAAAATATGACTATAGCTACGGTTTGCAATAACGCAGAGTTCAGTGCAACTATCCAGGTGTGTCCATAGCCTTTCACGTTGATTCTGGCTCCAACTCCAATTACTTTGCTTCCCTAATTGAATATGAAGATGGAGATGGAGACGTATCTGCAGTTGACCTTAAACAGGCACCCGACTCGAGCACATGGCTTTCCATGCAGGAATCATGGGGTGCAGTTTGGAAACTTAATTCAGGCTCAACATTGCAAGCTCCTTTCTCCATCCGCTTGACCTCGGCCGTGTCCGGAAACACTGTTGTAGCTAACAATGTCATTCCAGCTGGTTGGCAACCAGGCCAAACTTATCGATCGGTCGTCAACTTCTAATCCTAAATAATATGCTTGCCTTTGGTCCTAGCTAAAGGAGGTGGAAAAAAACAAAGATAATGAAAAATATTTGTAGCTTTATATTTACGGTGAAGATGAATTAAAAGTCAGCTTATAGTTAAATGACTTTTATGTTTGTCTTTGTACGCCTACTATGAATACTATAGACCTACCTTCTGTGGAAAAAAATGACCAGGAATCTTTTTTTTTTTTTTTTTCTCCCTCTGATTATTTTCTTTTTCTACATTTATCATGTTACTATGTCTTAGATTTTCTCCATTTGGAAATTTAACGTGGTTCACACTTCACATGGAATTTATTAGAATTATTTAATTATTATATAGGCCAAACTACATTATTGGTTTCTCAAGTTTGTCAAGCGACCGTTTTAATTTGATCTCTCAAGTTTCAAGTTAGCATCATTGGTCCGTCAAGTTTAAAAAATGAGGTTTATTAGTTATTTAGTTAACTACCGTTAGTTTTAATGCTTACGTGGCTAATGATTGATATGTAGCATTTTTAAATGATATGACAACATTTTTAATATTAAAAAAAATTAAAATTTATTTTTACACATAAACAAACCCAGGACTTATTTTAATATCCAATAACTGACTCATTATGAAATTGGGAGTAATTCTTAAGTACTCTCGGAGTATGAAAAATAGTATTTCCTCCTCTCACATTTATGGTAAGGTTTACTCATTAAATTCATGGTAGAGTTCACCATAAATGTGAGAGGAGAAAACACTATTTCTTTGTGCTCCGGGAGTACTTAAGAATTTTCCTGAAATGAGTCTTCACTATTAATTTAATAATAGAGTATTAAATACAGTTTTACTTATGTCTTTACTCTTTGGGTCATTTATTAACAAAAACCAAAATGAAAAGACTTAGGTACAATACTTAGGTGCTGTTCCTTAGGTTTTCCTCTTAAGATTCAGGTGTGGATTTTTTCTCATGGAATGAAAGTGTATTTTTTAGTTAAGTAGCCACATGATTGAATTTTAAAAGAGAAACCTAAGAAATAACACCTAAGGTACTGTATCTAAATTTTGTCCAAACCAAAATAAATTGGAGTGATAGTTTAGTGGTACCGACATCTTCTATGATGTCTTGGGTTGAAAAGAAGAGGCTGGAGACGCACCTTCTCCCCTCCCTATTTATCTAGAAGACAAAAAAAGAAAAAAGAAAAGAATATCTCTCTCTTAGGGACTATATTTGTGATTGACTAAGGCTTTTTTTTTTTTTATTATATAATATTTTTTAGAATTTATTTATGGGATTAAGACAATGTTATTAATTATTAGCGTTGATGACCATTTTTAATAGAGTTCAATGGTTTTAATAAGGTCTTGACTCTTCAACCTAGTGTTTTCATATATGGATATAAGTATTACATTATTAAGTAGCATGCTCATTATAGTCTTTTTTTTTTGGGTTAGTTCATTATTGCTCTTATTTATTTCTAACTTTTGAGTAATTCTTAGGTACATCGGAGCATGGAGAATGGTACTCATTCCTTTCACATTTATAGTAGAATCTACTCATTAAATTCACGGTGGGGTCCATTATGGATGTAAGAGAAGGGAGCATAATTTCTCTATACTTTGGGAGTATCTAAGAATTTTTCCTAATTTTTTATTGTTGTTTTCTTTGGAATCTCTTCTGTCTTTTTCATTTAGTAAGTTGTATGCTTTAGTTCTACTACATGATGTTGGTAAGTTGATTTTGTATGTCGTTATTGAGTGTGCTAATGTGAGGCAAAGTTCTAATGAAATATTAAAAATCGTAATATGCTATTTGACATTTTTTTTTATAAAAAATATTCTATTTATTATCTATTTATTATATCACTGAAAAAAAGAATAGGAAGATATATTCAACCATGTCTCCTTCCTTCCCCACTCCCCCTAAAAAAATTAATGAAATGCATCGTATAGCCATAAGAGTTGGAAAAACAGACTGAGTTTTAACAAAAATACTCATCTCACAAACGTCACACTCTAAATAATCAGTTCTCATTAAACCTATCTCGAGAGAATGTTTTGTGCTTCTAAAAGGTATTATGCATGCCATCTTAAAAAATAGTGTTCTCACAATATTACATGCGATTACCTGTTAGGAATCTTATATTTAATTTAATATCCTAATAATTCTATAGTCCATCACTTCAATTAGTAGTTAGTTAGTTGGTTACATATATTGGCCCTTTAGTTAGATGCGATTAGTATGAGTTAGTTAGGATTTGGGCATAGAGTTAGGATTTGGGCATACGTAGATAATTTAACACGACTTAATTCTTAGAGCACATGTTCAATTAACTAGTCAATTATCTTAGGCCATGTGAACCAATGCCATTAGAGTTAATCTCCTATAAATACATTATTGTAATTCAACATTAGATATTGAAAAATATACCAATTTCTTACTTAGTGCATTTCCTCTCTCTTAATATTTCTCTATAGAGAGTGACTACCTCAAATTAAGTCAATTCTTCTATAATTCCCATACACCCCCTTACAATTCCTATCAGTCTCCATGTCTCCATTAGGAACCACTAGGTTTTTAACATTACCCAACAAACTGAGGTATTAATCACACAATAAGAATCATTAGGTTCTTAACATTACCCAACATACTTAGAACTCACATTTTATTTAATAATAATGAGAGTAATTGATAAAGGTCCATCCTATTAAGGGTGTATTTGTGAACAATCATTTAAAATGTTATTTGGTTTATAGACGTTACTTTTGGGGAACACTCGTTGGACAATTCAAGATGGAAGAAGTATAAATAGAGAATCAATGTTAAAATTGAACTGGTCCGTAGTCTAGTATAGAAAAGCATTTATTCTCCATCGAAGGGTTTCTAAAAAGAAGGTAGAAGAATTCATTCAAATTCATTATTTTACAGTGGACTTTTCTTTACAAATTACTTGAACAACAATGGCCAGAGAGGTTTTATTTCTTCCGCCGTTTTAGATTTCTCATGTGTGATATTTGAGATTTCTTCATGACTTATTAGTATTTTAGTAGTATGAGTTTTTTGTCATCAATATTGATGTTTGTGCGTTTATAGATTGTGCATTTGTTTTGCATCATTTAATAAAATTCAATTGAGTGTATCATTACTGTTATTCAAGTATACGACATTTTTATTTATTTTATTGGTCGTATACTTATGGAGATCTGATGATTTGGATATACACTAGTTGTATTAAAACTAGATGGACGATAAATGATGATGCAAAAAATTGCCAGTTGAACTCCTCGTCAATATAAATGGATGAAGGTGTTGGCTTCGTCTAGAGACAAACCTTTTGGTGCTGTTCTTCTCTGGCTTTATAGCTAATGATGCAGAAAGTCGTCAGTTGGACTCCTTGTCAATACAGATGGATGAAGGTGCTGGATTCGTCTAGAGACGAACCTACAATAAGATATAAAATAGAGAAAAAGAAGTACATCAATGTGGTGTGTGCCAATGAGCCTCCGATAATTAAGTTAGAATGGAATTCAATTGAAGTATCTTGCAAAAGAATTCAACTTGGGAATAGTTATTTATTTATGAGAGTTGTGTGTACCTCTGGCGCTTTGGTTTGTGTGGGTTTTATAACCCTTTTCTTCATTTCTTGAATGAATATTTGCATTTATGAGATATGGAGCCATTGGTATTAATGTCTAGCCTTTATTATCTACCAATGGCTGTTCATCCGTTGGAGCTTGTACGTTACTCCTTAGCTGGCTTGGGCATTGCATGTTTTTTATGACTTCGTTTGTAATGCAAACCTCAATAGGCACGCTTTGAGACCCAACAAAAATATTGGAATACTTGCCCAGGAAAGCTAAAATTCAGATTTTGATAGAAAACCTTGACCCAACGTTTATAAGCGAAATGCGAACCAAAGGTATAAGTAACAAACCTTGACCCAATGATTATAATGGAATCATGAACTAGAGGTATAAAGTTTGAACGCCACAAGGAAGAATCCCTGATAAGTTCACAGTTCTTGAAGAACCAAAAGAAGAGCAAGCCTCACCTTTTCTGATTTTTATTCAATAGCCGTCTCTATTACAATGAGTGCATGCTACTTATAAGGCATGACTAAAAATAGAAAATATGAAAAACGTACTAAGTAATAAAACCCTAAATAAAAGTTGATTTGGTCTGAAATTAGCATATCAAAAATAGGAAAATAGCTAAAAAACGTTCAAAATAATAAAAGCCTAAAATTAAGGTAGATCTGGTCTAAAATAATAAGTTCCAGAATAGGAAAAATGGCTATTAACTAATATGGGGCTAGAAAGTCAATCAACCATTAATCCACGCCATAAATCACACCCAATCAAAGCAGATCAGGTCTCAATAGCTTGGATTAAATTTATTACACCTTCATCTTCCTTTGGGCCAAGCTTGGAATGTCCTGCGTTAGAATCAGCCCAAATCTCTTGAATCAGCCCATTAAGTGCTTCTTTGATCTTCTTGGATCTTGCTTTAGTAATAGGCCCAACTGGAACATGCAAAGGATCCTTGAATGCTTTGTGATTCTCATCAGTTTGTCATTGATGTCCGTATGTTATGTCTTGCAATGATAGAATTTAATTCATCTCTAGAGATGGACAATCTTAATAATTCATTAGTAATGAATGTGGAGGCGTTATAGACTTCAATGGTCTTCTGCCCGTTGGTTCGTTGGTTACACTTTTTCTTGTCTGGCGCATTAACCTTTACTTATGTCATTTATGGGGAATTCATTTAATGTATGCTGTGGTGTGGACGCAAGGGGGTCATTGCTTTAGGAGTCGCCACCTAGTTTTTGCAATGGCCTTGGAACCACATATATAGCATCCTTTCGAGGAAGGACCTTTTGATCTTACTACTAGAGAGATGGGATCAGAGTTAAGGTGCGGTCTTAGGAAGGTGTTAGGCACCCAAAACCACCCAACCTTAAGGTTGGTTTCCCATCATTGTGTCTTATGTCTTAACCCTATTAAAGGCACACTCAATACTTGTATCTAACTCACACATACACTAGCATACATCTAACAATCAACATGACATCAAACATCCATAACCATACTTCTATCATGCTTTCAAACAAAGCCTACCATACATCTAATCATGCATCTCAAACAACCTATCATTCATCTAACATACTTCATCACATCACAAGCCCTAATCATCATACATCTAAACATGCTTCATCACAAATCATATTACATCAAAGCATACCTTTACATACATCTCATCACATCATCTTAGCATGGCATCACATATCATATCAAACAAGGTAACAACATATGAATCATTGAATCACAACAAGGATATAGGCAACAAGTACATTATATCATCATTAAAAGCATTGCATGTACACTTTGGAAATACTCAACCAAACAAGCATGTTCATCTCTATCATCAAAGCAAGATCATATCAAAAATGCATGACTTACCTTTTACTTACCTTGCAGCAACTTACCACCTATGGCATCATGCATGAACATGTGAATGGATGATCATGGCATTGAAACAAGGAAAACACAAAATAAACCCTAATTCTACATGTGATAGCAAACAAGCAAACAAACATGTGAAACATAGACATTGAAAGCATAAGAATATGGGAAAAGAAGCAAAGCAAAACAAACATGTGAAAGCCGTAACGAAACAAACAAAATAAAAATTAGGGTTTCTAGGCAAGTTCATGCGCACGCATGTACAAGCCTGCGTGCACATAATCAAGCCTGCATGCGCAGACAAGATTATGTGTACGCAAGTAGACATGGCAAAATGGGTCAGAATTTCTGACCAGACCTAACCTGACCTGAATAATACCTGACTCGAACCTGATTTTTTTGACCCAAAGCAAAAATGGGTTGACTTGTGACCCAACTCGATTTTTTTGGGGTCAACCTGACTCGACCCAGCCTGGATAACCTGTGACTCGAGCCGTTAAAAAAAAATTCGCTAAAAAAATATTTAGACTACGTCCTGATACTAGGTGCATAAAGCACAAAGTACCAGAACCAATAGTCAATA
The DNA here is from genome assembly GCA_023055345.1 of Quercus wislizeni. Lineage (NCBI taxonomy): Eukaryota > Viridiplantae > Streptophyta > Magnoliopsida > Fagales > Fagaceae > Quercus > Quercus wislizeni. The sequence goes on from JALGQJ010000002.1 coordinate 42,041,691, forward strand.
GATTATAGATATAAACAACAAATAAGACAAGACAATAACTTCACATTCAATTTGACTATTTGAGCTTCACAACCAAAAAGAGCTAAGCTTGATAGACATGAGAGAATGAAACAAGACAACACAAGACTGTCAAGACAACCATTAAAAAAAATGAAAAAAATGAAAAAATCTCATTCAATTTGACTAGCTGACTAGCTGTAGTCCAAAGCCAAAGGCATAAACGTGAAACGTGACAAACCACAAAGGAAGCTTCCTTAGTTCCTTTACTCTCACGCCTCTACCCTTCTTTTCACACTTTCACACATTTCACACCTTTTCAGTTTCACACAAAGCTTGCCCTTCTACCCTTTCAGCTTTTCTCCGCCTCTGCCCTCTACTCTTTTCCCTTCGTGTGACTGTGCCTTTACTCTTTTCTTTTTTCTTCTCTTCTTAGTTCTTTCAATCCTTAAATCTTCAGACTAATCTTTCTCTTTCTCGGCATTTATGCTCGGATGCTCCACACTCCACGCTCCACTGCTCTGCTTTCTCACTTCTCTGTCTCTCGCCACCCACAGGTCACACAGCTTAGATCTCGCCACCTACTGATCCATTTAAGAGGAGCACAATCACAAATCATCAACTATGGTGAAGGTAAGTTAAATCCTTTTCATCATTCTCTTAAATCCGTAAATGTTTTTAGTTTTTGGATTGATTTTTTAATATTATGATTTAGCAAAAGTGATATAGTATACTACTCTGCTAACATTATATTTAATTGTTTATGTGTTTGATTGTTGAAAAAATTGAAAATGTCATTGACTCATTGTCATTTGGATGAATGCCTTGTGTTCATAGTTTCTTTAGATGTTTTAAATAGACTAGAATTTTAATTATATATTTTGCTTTGAAAATTAGAGTACAGTGGCTTCTTCGGCTGTAAATTTGGAAAGTGATGATGATGCTCTAATTATGGATACTTCTACTAATCCTTCACCATCTTTAAGAGTTAATTCAAAATCAATGTTTAAGAAACCAAGAAGAGTTTCAGGGAAAAAAAGAAGAAGAAGGAAAAACAACACACTTCTTCAGTTTGGACTGAATTTGTGAAATTGCCTATTGATGAAGAAGGGTTAAGTAAGGCTACTTGTCAATGGTGTGGGAAAAAGTTTTTGGCGGATGGTCATAATGGAATATCAAACTTGCATCGCCATCTTCTCAAATGCTTAAAATGAAATGAAGTAAAACAAGATGGTGAAAAAGAGGGTAGGGTGTTACAAAACAAGATAAATCAAGAAGAGTTTCGTGAGATGTTATCGGAGGCTATTATTAAACATAAATTACCAGTTAGATTTGTTGAGTATGAGGGCATTAGAAAAGTTTTCAGCTATCTAAATTCATATGTTAAACATATTTATAGGAATACTTCAAAAGCTGATGTTCTAAAACTTTACAAGAAAGAGAAGGATGACGTTAAAAATAAGTTGAAATCAATTCCTGGTAGAATATGTTTGACTTCAGTTTTATGGACCTTTGTTACAAGTGAGGGATATAATTGTCTTATGGTGCATTATGTGGATGAGAATTGGGAATTGAAAAACATCATCTTGAGTTTTTGTCATACGCCACCTTCACACATGGGAACTTTTTTATCGGAAAAAATTTTAATTTTCTTGGAAGAATGGGGTATTGAGCAGAAAATATTTTCCATGACTTTAGATAATGAATCTAGTAATGATAATTGCCAAGATTTCATAAAGAAAAAGCTTAATGAGGGGGGTTTATTGTTAAGCGATAGTATCTTTTTCCATGTGCGTTGTGGTGCTCATATATTGAATCTTATTATTCAAGAAGAATTGAAAGTAATAGGTGACTCGGTGATTAACTCGATGATTAAGATCCGAGAAACTATGAAATATCTTAAAGGATTAGAGAGTAGAATGTGCAGATTTGATGAATGTGCCAAGATAGTTGGTATGAAGAGAACAAAATGTTTACGTTTAGATGTGTGTACAAGATGGAATGCAACATATGACATGATTGACAGTGGTACGAGATATCATTCTGTGTTGAACCGTTTAGCAGAGGAAGATGCTAATTACAAGCATTGTCCATCAAGGGATGAATGGAATAGAGTTGAAAGGATAACCCGGTTTTTGAAATCTTTCAATGACATTACAACTCTATTTTTTGGAATTGATTACCCTACAACAAATCTATATTTTCAAGGAGTGTCTCGAATTGAATTGCTCTTACTTGAAGAACCGGAGAGCCAAGATTCATTTATCAGTAATATGGCAGAACAGATGAATGGTAAATTTGACAAATATTGAAGTTGTTATGGTATGGTGCTAACTTGTGCCATTGTTCTTGATCCAAGGTATAAGTTGGATTATGTGGACTTTATTTTCAAGAAAATAGAGCCAATTGAGCACATTGTTGAAATGAAGGTGGAGAGCTTTTTTCATCTTGTGGAGAGCCAACTGACTACATTGTATAAGCTTTTTTCCAGAATATGAATGCATCAAGCCAATGGCCACTACAAATGTTTCATCTTGTGTTGGGAGTTCTAGTCATACTAGCGGTGCTATGGATGATCCTGATGATGATGAAGATAAGGAAGATGATGTAAGTGAATTGCATTTTGTTTGGTATATGTTGTGCTATGTTTTTTTAATAATAAAGATTGTATTGTTGTGTGGTATTATTTTCCATTGCAATTTTTTTTTAATGATTAGGAATTTGATCATTATGAAAGTGGTCATGGTGCCAAAACAAAAAAATCTCAGTTGGACTTGTACTTAGAAGAGCCTAGACTTAACAAAAATTCAAAATTCAAAGTTGGAAGTTCTTTCTTGGTGGAAAGAGAATTACAATCGATTTCTAGAGCTCTCTTTAATGGCACAGGATCTCATGAGCATTCCAATAACCACTGTTACTTCTGAATCAAGTTTTAGCATTGGGAAAAAAAATTCTTACTCCGTATTGATCATGTCTTTTACCTGAGAATGTGGAAGTTATGTTGTGTACTAAAAGTTGGCTATATGGATTTGAAGGTAATTTAATTTGTTTATAGTCATAATTATACAATTTTAATTCTTTATTGATTTGCTTTCATGGTACATTAAGTTATATTAAAATATTGTATTGTAGATGAAGATGCTGACAAAATTGGCCAACTTGAGCTACAATTTGCAAGTATGAATATTTGCCGTGTTGAATCTGCTACCAGCGTTGAGTAGATTGAGATTGAGGTGTAATTCTTATAAAATATTTACTTATTCTTCTTTACTTAATACGTTATGTTTTTTTTTTAAATATATTTTTGTTTAGTTTATCTTTCTAAGCAATCTAACTTTACAATTATTTTAAATGCAATAGGAACATGTGCACTTAAAAAGACCAATAACTTAATATGGTCCTTGACATGTAGTTTTTTTTTGTGTGTGTGTGTGTGTGTGTGTGTTTGGGAATGATATTATTAGTGATGTAAATTTAAAATATACTTTTTTACAAGTTTACAAGTTTGCTATCATGTGTGTGAATTACTTACCTTTCTACAAAAAAAATCAAACATTTATTTTAAATATCTTGATTTTCCATGCTAATTGTGTATTTAAATTTTTACAGAGCAAGAATCTGAACTTTTTGTACTGGTGCCCGACTTATTGATAAAGATAGGTCATGATTCATATATAATGGTTACATATGTTTATTTCTTTCTTGATTCATGGGCACTCTTTCTGGTGGTACTAGTAGAAGTATTGTCCTCATGTGAAGTGGTGTCCTGTGACCTAAGTATGCAAATACTTCTTTGATAAAGGAGTTTGAATGTAGAAGCAAAATCTAGCTTACTGGTAGGATTCCCCTTCTAACACCCATTCTGTTTTCGTGGTCTTTAAAACTGATTAAGCTGTCTTGCTAGCTACTACTGGGTGGCTTTTCTATATACTAGTGTAGGACAATGAATTGTACAGCTGATATTCAGATTAGCTGGCTTAATTGACTTTTGAATCATTAGTAAAGTTGATTAAGATGGTTTGCTACTTTGCTGGCTTACTTGTTTTGTTCGTTTTAAGATCTATCTCTTTTTGAAGTTGTAAACTTGTAATTATGTGCATTTTGACAGTGAACTATTAACATTGAAGACTTTTTCCATCATGAATTTATGACTATAAATAATTTTTGTCATGCTCAAAACTATCAAAATTGGAAGGATATTAACAAGTGGCATTAAGTGCAATTCATTTCCTTAGTTTATTTTATTCATTCTCTCTAAACAGGTTGTCATTGATTTGTTTTTGTAATTGAAAAAAAAAAAAAAGGTTTTTTGAAAAATATGAGTCAACTTGACTAACCCGCAACTCGATTGACCCGTTTGACCTGCAACTCGATTGACCTACCAACCCGGTTGACTCGACTGGAACTCGACCTGCTCATTTTGTCACGTCTATATGCAAGTCTTGCCTAGAAAACCCTAAAAACACAACAGATGCAATAAAACTTCAAAACAAGAGATCTAACATCCTAACATATTTTTAAAACATACAACTACATAAACCTAACCTAGATAGACATATTAAAACATATTATAACAAACAAACAAAGTGAATAGAAAGATTTAAAGCATAAAAATAAAAGAAAAGGAAAAAAGAAAAGTTTAGACCAATACCTCAAAGAAAAGCTCTTCAAGCTTTATTTTTTTACTATTCACCTCAGTCAAATCTATTCACAGACCAATATGAAAGTGATTAGTAATATTAAACTCAAAGATCAAGGTCAGAAAAGGCCCTAATCAAAATAAAATTGACTTAAGGATGTTTTGTGAAAAACTCCCTCTTTAATTCACTATTTCTAGTGAATTTTAGTGTTTTCTTGTAGGATTTCTGTGTGTTTTTTTTTTTTCGAAAATATACCATGTAAGGCTACTTATAGTGTGAAAAAAGGGGTTTGAATGTCCCCAAACGATGTGGGACTTGTTCTAAACCTCAACATTAATGTATAAAACTTGTCTTGTATAGTTTCCAGAAATCGCTATGCGTGTGCGAGATCAAGCTTGCGTGCGCAAGCTGATTCTTGCATGCACATAGTGAGGGTTTCCTTTGGTCTTATTTTTTAAAAATAGATTTATTTTCTCATTAAAATTTATATTTTTCATTTTAAAATTTCTCAATTCAATATATCATCTGATTGGGCCTCTAGACCAACCTTGGGTTTTAAAATTTAGCATCATTAGGGAATGGGGGCCTGAGTCGTAAGGGGCATAAAATCCAGTGTCTACATGTAGACGTTCATCACATGGACTATGCTTGTTTGATGGACGAGCTGGCTTGATGGATGATGCTAAATTTCTCTTCTTTTTCTATATGATGGACGAGGGTGATTTTTCTCCTCTTCAGTTCCCCCTTATTCCTACCGTCGTCTTTATGGACACGGTTGGAATATGTAAGATGATGAAGCCACTTTTGTCAGTCGATAGGTTCGTCTAGGCAGAATCTGACATGAATGAGTCTGAGATCTACAAGAGTAGGGGTGTCTAGTGACCCGGATCAACCGACCCACCCGCTCGAACCCACTCAAACCGAAGGTCCACGGGTGGCTCTGAATCCAATATACTGTCAGTCATGGGTTGGCAAGTGAAAAAACCAAATAATTCAGTTCGGATTCAGGTTTCAAAATATTTCACCTGTAAAACTCGAACTGACCAAATTATTTAAAAAAAAAATACTGTATATGATTTGACATCACATGCCAGGAACAGCCCATGCCCAACAATGCTAGCCTGAGACTCAAAGCAACTTTTTCTCACACACCATCCTAACATGCATATCAGCTGTTCATCTCAAATTAAAATATAAAATCAACGGTGTTGATGAGCATAAAACTGAGTACTCAATGATGATATGATCAATTATAGTGGCACAAAACCCATTCTAAGTCAACGGTTATAATCCAAGATGAAGAGCCAATCTAATGGTGAGAATTAAATAGGAAAGATTTGATATCTCTCACTTCCTCTCACGAGTCTCTTTAGTTTTCACTTCAGAGATAGAGTTCAGGTCATGGCTTCCCATTCATGCCTCCTCCCCTTTTCACTCTTCGTCACCTCTTTAGTCTTCACTTCTTCAGTCTTAGACTCTCAGTTCATTACTTGACTCTCTCAAACTCTCACAATCTCACACTCTCTAAAGTCTAAACTGTTTCTCCAAATCCAAAGTCCAAACCCTAGCTACCTCCAATGCTGTAGCCCACTCCCCTCTCTACCTTCAATGCCTAGCGCCGCCGCCGCTGCTGTCCACTCCTCTCTCTATAGCTACCACCAGTGTTTAGTCCTTAACACACTGCTGTTGTCACGACCCAAACCTGTACTTCAGGATTTAGAGCATGACCGGCATGTTAATATCAAGTTTACCTCGATACTAACACGAACCAACCTAAACTGAAAGTATTTATCAAGAATTGTTTCCTGTATCCCTGCTTATATTCTTGCATAAAAGCCATAATATACAAAAATGATGGAAACCTTGAAATTTCATCCTTTGAATTTGGAAAATTACCACATGGCTGAAACTTAAGGTATATGGGTAAATATTACATAACTAAACGTTTAGCAAACTCTTATTACAAACCTAACCCCAAAGACATACTACTGGGGTTCAAAACAAACTAAGATACTGAATTACATATGTGCTCAAAGGATCAAGTACATCTTGATTCCTCCTATACAACAAAAGAGCTCAACTACTATACAACAAAACTCTACAATCTAACAAACGAGAAAACACAGAATCCTTGCCACCTCTAATACTCTTGCCGCTTCCAGGAAGAACCTGTGCACTGAAATGTAATAGGGTGAGCTGCGAAGCCCAGTAAGGTTTTAAGCTCCATGGGCCTTTAATAAGAATGCATGTAAAACAAATATTTTATGGATATGCCAGATTTGATAAAATAGCCTTCATACTATTCATATTGCTCTTGAACTAATTTATAAGCTTTTAGATGAAAATACTTCATTTCCTTTTAGATAATCATAAAAGAACATAATAAGGAATATAAACATAATTCAGTAACTTCATCTTAAAAAGATTATAAAATGCTTCATCATAAACTTCTTTTCATGAGAGTTTTTAACTTTTCATAATGCATTTAATAAAATTATTCTCTCATGATAACTAACATAATATAGCTGTTCATAACATATTGGTTAATCCATATCCGATAAGTCTGTACAGAGAAGGCCTCATCACATTTGGGTGACCTCGTGTGCATGATATTGTCCTCTTTGAGAAGCCTGATGGCACATCTCCTCAAGGTTTTATTCCTCCCTGCCGTCCGTACACATTGGGGAGAAGGCCTTATTCAGATTAGAGTTACGGGCAACCCCATTTCCTCTACTAAAATGGCCAAACAGATAACATTTTCCATGGAAAGCCAATAATTAACCCTTACTGGCTAAGTTCAGAACATAACAATGGAATAACCCGAAAGCTATATTTTTCTGATAACTATGTTTTTACATAATTCTTTCATAATAGTAGCATATCCATTTCATTCTAAGATATTATGTTCGTGATATAGGTTCTAGCATTAATATGCTAAATTTATCATATATATAAAATTGAGCAACTCACGAACATATATTTTACTTAAACCATGCTTATATGTAATATCTCTAATCAGAAAGTTTTAAAGCATAATAGTTTTTGAAATAGTCTTTATACTTATTAAAAGCACATGTCACAAGTCCCTTACCTGAAAACAGAAGGCGCGAGAGATATTACACGAGGAGCTCAAGTGTCCGTGTTCTCGTTCTCGTCACCTAAATGAAAAACCAAAACTTATTACGGACAAACTCTTCCTAATATATAAACTTATACCTCAAACACAACCTAACTCTCAAACTCAAGAAAACTTAATTCCCATCACATAAAGTTCCCCAAAGCATATGATACAATCATCAAACATATTATGCATCCAAACCATAGAGAGACCAATTCATAAAATTCATATATGATCCTAACATAACAAGGAATAATCATATTAAATTATAGCTCAAAACATACAACCTAACTTGAGAATTAAAATCCACAAAGTCAGGGGTAGTATATGTTGTTCACTGCCCATTCCAGCAGCATACGCCCCATTTGTAAAATACAAACGGGCTGTCCACACACATCCAAATGTCATGAAATTTTACAGAACTACTCACCTGTATGTCCAGTATACACCATAAAAATTTCGGAGTCAAAGCATCAACCCATGATTTATTAAAAATCACGCAAGACAGAATACTCAAATCTGTCTTGACAGAAATTCATACAACTTAGAAATTAAACCATTATTTTTATACTCATCCAAATGCTGTGAGACCAATTCCATAACAACCATATGTGTCTTAGAATTCATAAAAACTACTCCTAGCCTCTTAATTCACAGCATATGATTTAATACATAATTTTCTTGTTGTAAACACCAAATCTATCACAGAGACAGCTTCAGTACATATTCTTACAAAATCATCAACAAATAGCAATAAGCCTTAATTCCATTTGGGTATTTTTATACCTTTAATAAACATACTAAAATATGTTATCAAACATTCAATAAACCATAATATCATCAAACCATCAAACCACTAAAACAGAATCATAATTCAGCCTATAAAATCAGGATAGAAGTTAAAGAAGTAGAAATGAACAAATGAAGTTTTGATTTCTTATCCCCAACAATTTGAAGCTGAAATTTTAGTCTTAACCCTGTAATTTCTTCTTTAGAGAGGGTTAAAATGTTTTGGTGAGAGAGGGAAGGCTGCCGTGTAAGAAGGGGAGAAGAAGGAAGCAAGAAGAAAGAAAGAGGAATAGTAAAAGCAGAAAAGGAGCTGCTGGACTTCAGATGCAGCCAAGAAAATAAGAAAGTGAGAAGACTTTTGGGCAGCAAAATCAGATAAAGGATGTGGACTTTTGGGGTGGGATAGGTGTATGGCTAGGGAAAATATCACACCCACCTTTTCCAACTTTTGGAAATCATACATTTCACCCCTTATCAACTTATAATTCTAGAAAGGCCCAAAGAATAATATAACCTTTCATACATATAAATCCTTAACTTAATAAAGTTATATCCATCACATTAAAATAACATATATGTTCTATAATATCACAAAAAAATCAAAGCTTCATGCACTTAAAAATAATTAAGACAATAACATGCATATAAACCCATAAATTAATTATGAATTTAGGTTGGGGTGTTACAGCTGTGTACTCTTCACTAAGTCAATAAGGTAATTGTTCTCTGTTTCTCATCTGTCTTTTTTGTTAGTCTCGTTGGTTTCATTTGTTATGGAAATCAAATGTTAAAATCAAATAAACCTAAATATTCAAACTATGAAACGCTAACTAAAAAAAACTTAGAAACCCTAACTATTTTACTTTTGTTCTTTGTTCTTTTCTTTAATCAATTTTGATCCTGTTTTAATTTTATACAGGATTGAAAGCTGACTCCAAGTATCATTTTCTACCCTCAAGTTTGAAACCCATACACCCACAGTTTTCTTTAAGGTATGGTTTTTGCTTTCCTTTGTGTTTAGTAAAAAAAAAAAAAAATAATAATATGTAGTGATTGTGGTGATTGTTTGATGTTTCTTTTTATTAGTTGTCTTTTCCTTCTTTGGATTGACTTGAATGGTGTTCATCTTGCAATTGATTTTTTTTTAAAATTTTTTTTATTCATATTTTATGTTCTTGGTGAAATAACATAACTGACTTGAACAAGTTTTGGGTATTTTAATCTAGTATTACAATTTATTCTTATTTGCTTTTGGATTTATTCTTTTTCTTTGTTAATTCGAATTGGGTATTGCTTTATTTATTTATTGGTAAGTTACGCACACATTGTCATGTTCTCGGACATAACCCACTGTATTTTTGGCTACGATCAGTGAGTCATGGATTACTGTCATTAGGAGATAAGTCATTAATGTGAGTATTAGAGATTGAACAACATTTTCTTATGCATTCATTGTATTAATTATGCAGGTGATATCACTACAAACACACTGCGGTAGAGGCTTATTTCTCGTAAGTTACCACTTTTTCACACTTTCTTAATTTGACAAAGCTTGCTGCAATAGAGGCTCATGATATATGTTTGATTGGTTGAAAACTTTTATTTATTTCATAATATTGTGAGAACCTTTTTTGATAAGTTGAATTCTGAACTGGTTAGATAAATATCTTTGATGACATGCTTTAGATAGATAATTTGGTGACAATGCCCTTGGTTGGAATAAAGTACACAAAAGTAGACAAAGTTTATTAAAAGAGGCAAAGTAATTTAAATGATAAATAGAAGATTGTTGAAAGGGAATCTATTGAATGTAACTCATGAGAGTTGCATTAATGTGGCTTGCAGATGCTTTTGATTTTGCTTTTCTATTAGTTTGTAGCTTTGTATGTTCTCTATTGCCCAAATTAGACAAGGTTTATTTAACATTTTTGGTTATAGCATCTTATGGAAGTTTTAGTTTACCTTGCTTTGTTTTTAACACATTTAACACCTAGAAGTTGATTATATGAGAAGATTGTTATGATGTGTGACTGTTACTAATTTTCTTTCCAACTGCTTGTCTCTCTCACTTAAAAAAAAAAAAGAAAAAAAAAAGAAAATGAAGTTTTAGTATAATCATGCAATTTTTCACTACTAAGAAGAGATCTGTGATCTTGCATGTCCCTAATTAATTTACTTCATTGAGTGATCTGTGATCTTGCCAAGAAGAGATCTGTTATCTTTCTTTCTAATAATCTCTTCTGATTATATTTATTAAAATGTGTGGTTCCAGGATACTGTTTTTCTTTTTTGGTTTGTGTGGTTATTTATTATTATTATTAAAGCTATGAATTATACTTGTTACTCTAGTTTGCTAATACGTATCTTTGTTTTTTTAGGTTATGGAAACCTCCACTAATGAACTCTCTGTCTAAACACCAGTTGCTACAGAAGATGATGATGCTATTCCCACCCAAGGTGAAGATTTTGCTGCTACCCAAGCTTCTGTTGCTACCCAAACTGAAGTAGAAACTGTTGTTGAGTTGCCCCTAGTTCTACCATGCCAAGTGAGTATGATAGCTCCTGTTAGTGGTACTTGTAGTGGTAGGAAAAAGTTAGCTGTTTGGGGTCATTTTGAAAAAGTAAAGATATGTGAGAGTGATACTAGTAAAACTAAGGCTATTTGTAATTATTGCCAAAAATCGTATAATGCTGATAGTATGAGTTATGGTACTAGTAATTTGTTAGCTCATGTGCCAATATGTCCCAACAACCCTAATAGAGAAGATCTAGTTAAAGGGCAGAAAACATTAGCTTTTGAACCCAAAAAGGATGGAGAAGACGGATTCCACCTTGTGTCAACAACCTTTTCTGTTGAGGCTTCTAGAAAGGCATTGACCGAAATGATTATAATTGATGAGTTGCCTTTTAGGTATGTCGAGGGGTATGGGTTTAAGAAATATGTAACTATCTTACAAGCTAAGTTTCAATTAAAGGATATCCCATCTCGTTAAACTGTGGCTAGAGATGTGATTGGCATTTATAATAGTGAGAGAGAAAAGCTAAGAAATCCTTGAAGGGTTGTAGGGTATGTCTCACTACGGACACATGGACTTCTATTCAAAATTTAAATTATATGTGTCTCACATGTCACTTTATTGATGATGCTTGGAAATTGCATAAGAGAATTTTAAATTTTTGTTAAGTTAAAGACCATAAGGGGGAGACTATAGGTAGAAAGATTGAGATGTCATTGTGTGAGTGGGGTATTGATGGGATATTCACTTTGACAGTGGATAATGCTAGCTCAAATTTAACAACAATTAAATTTTTACAAAGGGTGACTAAAGATTGGAATGAGATAGTTTTTGGAAATGAGTTCATGCGCATGAGGTGTTGTGCCCATATCCTATATCTCATTGTGGGGGAGGGTTTGAAAGAGATTGATGCATTTGTTGCTAAGGCACGTGAAGTTGTGAGGTATGTGAAGTTCTCACCCAATAGAAATCAAACTTTTAGGAATTTTATGGAGAGGTTAGGTATGGTGTCCAAGAGTCTTCTTAGTCTAGATGTACCTACTAGGTGGAACTCGACTTATATCATGTTAGAAATTGCTGAAAAATTTGAGAAAGTGTTCCTTTGAATGGATTTTGAAGATGATGGTTATTCGTCATACTTTAGGACCAAGGAAGATAGTGGTGGTTTGGGATCTCCTTGTATGAGTGATTTCCAAAATTGTAGGGCATCTATGACTTTCTTAAGGCTTTTTATTTTTTATTTATTTATTTTTATATATATAATGCAACGAAGAAATTCTTCGGTTCTTTGTACATTAATTCAAATGCCTTCTATGATGAGATATTTGTAATTCAAGAGAGTATTTCTAATTTAGTTAAATCCCAAAACACACTCTTGAAAAACACAGCCACAAACATGCAAACTAAATTTGAGAAGTATTGGGGGGAAGGGGAGAAAATTAATCCTCTTTTGTATGTGGTTGTGGTTCTTGATCCACGAAAAAAATTGAGGTTTTTGAAGTTTTATTTTTCTGAAATTTATGGGAATGCAATTGCAAAAGTGATGGTTGATAAGGTGAAATATCTTTTGTATAAGTTGTATAATATTTACTCTTCTATTTATTCACCAAATGTGCAAGGACAAAGTGGGAATGAGAGGACAAAATTGGAAAGTGATGCTAGTGATCCATATGTGATGGTTCACTTGCGATATGAACGTTTTTTGCAAGTTGAGCAATTTGTAGGTTGTCGTAATGAGGTTAAGAAGTATTTGGCTGAAAACTGTGATGGTAGAAAGGATGTGAATTTTGAGATATTGGAGTGGTGGAGAGACAATTGTAGTAGGTACCAAGTGTTGTCTAAAGTTGCTAAGGATGTGCTGGCTGTACCAGTTTCCATTGTTTCATTTGAGTCAGCATTTAGCACTGGAGGTTGAATTGCTAATCCATTTCGAAGTTCACTATCTCCTCTCATAGTTCAAAACCTTGTATGTTCACAAAATTGGCTTCAAGCCACAGTTCCAATTTCTCATCGCCAATCAAGGGATGATGTAGAGGCATTGGAGGAGGAGTTATTTGACTTAGGTAATATGTTTAAATTCTGAAACTTAGTCTATTAATTTTATTGAATGTTTCACGTATTCAAGCAAAATTTAATCTATTGTGTTTATTTCCTATTCTTTTCTAGTTTTAAATCAACAACCAACAACAAGTGCAACAACAAATACCAACTCAAGCAAGGGTTCCAATTCAGGCAAACGACCCTTAATTAGCATTGATGATTAATCATTGACTTGGTATGATTCTGCCTTTAGCCCCCTACTATTATAAACTTGGTTTCCTTACTAGTTGGTCTTGTATTTGGTACTAATGTATTGTTTATTGAATATTTTTTTGTCTATTGTAGGATGGTAATTTATTTTGTACAGAAGGCAGCTTTTTAGGAATATTTTGGAAGCTTTTTTGGACATATCACTTTTCTAACTTGTAACAATACTCAACTGTCAATGCTTATAGAAAAGAAATCTTAGTTCTTAGGTTTTCTTTTCTATTAGTTATAGACTTATAAACTATAGAGTAGTCATTCAATACATTGGAAAAGCTATTTTTTGGAAATACCTATGGTATTTGATTGTTGTAACTAATTATATTGCTTGGAACATTGTATAACTAGCAAGCTTTCTACCTTATGGGTTACTGCCCAAAAAACTTGCTGTAACTGCCTCTATGGAATTAAGTATATATATAAATTAATTGGAATATTGCAGTATAGTACTATCTATTGTGATTTATTTTTTTTTGGAAATATTATTTGTTGTGGTTGGCAGGTTTTATAGGTGTTGAGCTACTAGCTTACTGACTAGGTGCTTATTGTGTTGTTTAATAGATTATATTATTTGTTGTGTTTATTTTTTGTGGTTAATGTGGGAAAGATTATGTATTTGGATTGATAGCTGCTTCTTGTTTCAGATCACTGGTGATGGCTTTTTGGTGTGTTGCGTTGATCACAGGTGATAAAAAAAAAAAGCCTTTTTTGGGCCTTTTTGATATGTCCTGATTAAAGGCCCAATAGCTCTAGAGTAGTTAAGTTTGAAGCCCTATTTTAAAATAAATTAAGTAAAAAGAGGCCCAATTTGAAATATATAGGGAATTCAAAAAATTTGAAATCAATAGGGTTTATCAAACTGCCAAACCGAGTAATTTGGGCTAAAAAGGCTAAAAAAAAAAATGAAATTACCGTAATTTTAACTATGGCAAAAATTCCGGCCCAATCTGAGGCCCAGACCCATCAAACCGACAACTTTGACCCAGACAATCGATTACCCAAAAAGTCGGATCCGACTTGAATATTTGGTTGAATACGGGTCCGAAATTCAGTAACCCGATCCAACCAGGTTGAGTTCAGTTTGGGCCAAAAACCAACCCGGCCCGACCCGTGGACAGCCTTATACAACAGAATAACAATGGTGTTTGGACCATCCACCCATAGGCGAATTTGTGTTTAGACCACCCACTTGTAGGCGACTTTGGTCGTTTGTCCACCCATAAGCGACTTTGTGTTTGGATTGTCCACTTGTAGGCGACTTTGGTCGGCATTCATCCGTAGGCAAATTCGTGTTTAGATTGTCCATTTGTAGGTGACTTTGGTCCGCATTCAATAGTAAAGCATAAACTTGGGTTTGAGCTTAACTCATTTGCTAATTAATAAAAGAACATAAACAAATTTTTAACTTTTAAAAAATGTAACGGAGTTCCTTGAGATGGGATGGAAGTTTGGTCACAACCGATACCAAAAGCAAGACCCATTAAACATATTATCAAGGTAGCCACAGATTGATATGAATCTAGATATGTACATATCTTCCACTAAACTGAGTAAACCCCTAATAAGCATTTCAGTCAATGATTGTTCACTTATTCTTCATAGATGAATTGGGAAACCTTGATGAATTAAGCTAGAATGGTGTGTAGCTGACCCTAATGCCTACTTCATTGTAGCTATTACTAACCATAGATGTTAATACTTGTAGTTTTTCATCCAAAAATATGTTGAAAACATCTATATTATTACGACCTAGAACTTGTTTTGGAGTCCCAAAAGTGTGGTATCAAGAAATGCGAAATGATTCATTATAGTAGCAGCCCACACTTGTTCCAAATGAGTAGAGGACATTAAAGATCCACAACTATTTCAGCATCTCAATTGGGTTGAGTTGTTGTTGCAATTGCGAGAATGTTCAACCAAAGTAGCAACTATTGTGCATTCCAATAATATTTGCCATTCTCATTTGGAAGGAGAAATCATTTTAGTGTTGGCATTCTTCAACGATTTGCTAGGGGGCACCAAATGGGAAATTATTGTGAATTGTTTTTGAGAAATATAAATCTAAATGAAAATGCTTAAATGCATCAAATAAATTTTAAGCTTGGCTTGTGCAAATAGTCAAGTCTAAACTTGAACTTGAACTTGGTTCATTTTCTAAATAAACAAGCATAAACATATAATATTATGTTTATTTAAATTAAGAATCAGACTCACATGCTTATTTTCTTAACACATGATTATGTTTGAATTTTACTAGTTTAATAGTCAAGCTTGAACTTGGGTTTTAGCTTGTTTTGTTTGCTAAATAAATGAACATAACAAATATTGATCCTCCAAAGAATGTGACAAAGTTACTTGGAATAGAATGGAATTTTGGCAACATCATATGTCAAATCAAGACTCATTAACCATATCGTCAAGCCTGTAACAAACTAATATGCATCCAGATACGTACATCTTTTCCACTAAAGTGACTAAATCCATAATAAAAACTTTAGTGTCATAGTTTGATGGCTGATAACTTGTTCTCTATAGATGAAATGGGAAACTTCGATGATATGAGCTAGAATGGTATGTGGCTGACCTTAAAGCTTGATGATATGAACTAGAATGGTATGTGGTTGACCTTAAGGCTTGATTCATTGTAGCCATTACAAGCTATGAAGGTTGAGACTTGCAATTTGCTGTCCCAATATATGTGAACAACATCTATAACAATATGACCCAAAAATGGTTTTAGAGTCTCAAAAGTGTGGTGTGAAATGAAAGGGATAAGCTAACATCAAAAACTTAATAACTCAGTGATATTACATGTTCTTTTTTTGGAGTTCCTCCCCATTGTTGTAATTATCAAATTATAAAAATTAGAACAAAACAAATGATAAGTTAGCAACAATGTGAGTGACACTAGGCCATTGTACCTTTAACCACAAGTGACAAATTGATGAAACATGTGCCCCAAGCCTTCATACGAACAATCCCTAACAATTTTTTAGGTGAAAGATGAACCATTGAGCCATACTAGAAACCTTACAAACCGCTACACCAAAGTACTCCTAAGTCACATTGTGAACACTTTAACTTAGTGATATTTTGGGTTTATATGTTATTTGGATCTTCACTGAGGCATACAAGCCATTTGTGCAATATGTTCAACAATTGTCACATGCTGACAAGGATGAAGTAGGGATGCCAATCCCCATTGGCAGTTGCCCAAATGGAATGGGTTTTGTCAGGCCCATTTGGGAATTGGGGCAAATTAGGTTCAGATATTACCCAAACTTGACCTATAATAAATAGTTTTTTTTTTTTTCAAAAATAAAATCAAACCATAAATTTAATTTCTCCCTCTCTCCCTCTCTCTATCATAACCATCTTTTCATTTTAACTTTTATTTTTCTGTTTTTAATGAAGGTGAGCTTTACTAGATCTAAATTTCTTTATTTTTCTTTGATTTGGGTTTACTTTTGCTTGATCTTTAGAACTTTCTATTACAAAAATGGGCTTCTTGTATTTTTTGTCAAATAAAAAGAGAGATCTCTTTCCTTTAGCCATTCATGAACACCTTGATCACATTCCACCTTACTAGATAGTTGAGAAGTGATGGAGGTCTTTACTCAACTAAGGAACAAATTAAGGAGGACTAGACAAGGTCAACTGCGGGTCATAAGTGGTTGGTTCTGTGTTGCTGATACCCCAACCGCAACAAAATTAGTAAACATACCTCACTAGTGATAAGCAATATAACCTGAATATGCCAAAACTTCAGCTGGGGAAAAAAAAGACGGATTTAGCAATGTCTTTGCATGTCAAAACTTGAGCATCTTAATTGTGGATACCCAAGAAATTGAGTGCTGCAAATGTAGCTATGTTCTTTGAAAATAAGCTAAATTTAGGGCTACTTGAACTCTTATTTGCTGTCTGGGGTGAATTTAATGCCACTCAAAGAAACTTCCTTCTATTGATTATAAATTTCCACCCACTTTTAGCTAAAGCCAAAATGCTCAAAAAATTCATTTGGTATCTATTGGAAACCAAAGTAAAAGAAGTGAGAGGAATTGCATGATGATAAAGAGTAACAATTTGATAATTGAAGCTTCACTTGCAGCAATATAGTGGACAGCAAAACATAAGCACCCCAAAGTTCAAAGAGTACAGTTACAAAGTTATTCAACCTCAAAAGCTCCTATAAAGAAATGCAAGAAAATTATGAAGAGTCAAGAAAAAAGAAAAGGGGGAGAAAAGGAAGTTGGTGGACAGGAAATATCATGGGGGACTAGGGCCAAGTGCATGAGTTTAGTAACAGAAATCCTAGTCATGTAACGTAATACAAGACATTGGGTTGAGATAGTATCCACCCAGGTCATTCCGTCATTGGGCTTCATATCAACACCTATGAAAAGATTGTATCCAGTGCACAAAACTCCCACTTTTGTGAGGTTTGGGAGAAGAAATTGTAGGCAGCCTTACCCCCAATTACTGATGAGGCTAATTTTCGAACTCAAACCTACGACCTATCGCTTTTAGTGGAAGGCACTTGCCATTGCACTGAGGCTCAAACTCTTCATATCAAAACCTATGCTAATGGTAATTTTACCATTTGAAAGGAGACCATTCAGAATTAACTGACTGATCAACTACTAGCAAAACTAATGTCAAATTTCATATAAACTAGAAGGCATTGGCTCTTCTAACCCATGGGTGTTGACGAGGGAGAGGCACCTATGTGGAAGGTCATCAAATATTACCAGGTATACTCCCCCCATCCCCCCTGATGTGCATGAAATATATACAATAAAGTACTCACATATCTACGTATTTAGCCTTACTTTTATGTTATTTTGTGATTGATTATATAATATCTTTATGTTGCAGGTAACAAGGGCTTTACATGCAAAGTGGGGCTAGGCCAATTGAATCAAGCCAAATTAAAGGGCCATGATGAAGTTAAAGAAGGCCAACCCAATTAAATTTAAGTTCAATTGGAGCAAGGAATCAAAGGAAATTTGCACCAAATCCAAGTCCAATTTGGATTAGGATTCCAGCCTGCACATCAGTTAGTATTTTCGGCATAAATTTCGGCTCAGATGTCCAATCAAGGTGATTCAAGCTGGGCTGGAAATTTAACTTAAAGGGCTACAACTTTGTAGTTTACCAAAAGTCCGAATTCTGAAGCTAAATAGGCCAAAATCGTCGGTTAAGTGAAGCCTAAAAATCTGGGATTTTCTCCAAACGGGAATTCAACTTGTAATAGGATTCCTTTACCTATTTAAAGGCTCTTTAGGGCAAAATTCAAAGAGGCTAGTGCTAGGGCTGAATGTATAGAGAGTGCGGCTACTTCTTTGGTTTTCTTCCATGACAGTTAGTTTTATTTTATTTGTCTAGTTTAATGTTTAGTATTTTATTTTTGTGTTTTCTTTCAATTACTATGAGTAGCTAAATTTATAATTAGGGTTGAGGATGAAACCTTGTTAAGGATTATCAGTAATATTTATGTGATTTGATTTTTCCCACAATAGTTGTTCTTTAATGATTAAACTGTTCTTGCTTTATATCAATTGACTAAGATGAGATTCTAGATATGAGTTCAATCATGTTTTTCTCATGATTTAGGATTTGTCTTAATTAATTGAATGCTTGGTTTATTAATTCTTGATTATAAAATTGGATATCGTTTGTGATTTGTTTGTCAATGGATACAATTTATGATTTGATTTTTAGAATTGGATATATCTTGTGATTTGTTTGGCTACGGATACAATTGATGATTTGGTTTTATACTTAAGAAGCAAAGAAGAACATGCTTTTGATTTTTAAAATAAAGATTTTAATGAGAATATTTTCCATGATAGCCAGATTGATTTCTAGATTATCATGTAGTGGTTGGGAAAAATTAATGATCATAAATATATGCTGATATGACTTACAAGATGGATTCCAAAACCTTAATTCCTTTCTCTTGATTGTTTACATCTTTTTATTGCTTTATATCTTTGCTTAGATTAATTATTTTTTTTAGTTTATTTAATTTCAAAACAACCAATTTTTATTAAACTAGATTATGATTAATTTGGTTAAGATTTGATTTAATTTTCCTATGTTCATTCAAGTCCCTGTGGGTTTGACCTCATTCTTGTCCAACTATACTTCGGTACGGTTCGTGCACTTGCGAGTATTTTAAAATTTCACAACACCCCCCCCCCCCTCTTTACAATTGAAATAAGTGTACCTACTTCTCTAGACACACTTGAGCAATTCATATCCAGAGAATCAAAATAAGTGTACCTACTTCTCTAGACACACTTGAGCAATTCATATCTAGAGAATCAAAGGAACCCCCAACAACCTAAAGTCATTATCTTAAATGAAAAGTTCAGGAGGTGAGATGAATATAGTGGATTTATCTTTAAAAGGAGGCATACATAGTTGGTCCCATAACTAGGAAAGACCATCTATGCCTTGTACTGATAGATTCTTGATCTCAATTGAGTGGAAAGAACATTTAGTGATGATTTTCAAAGATTGTTACCAAGAGCTACCTTGGGTCATAGCCCTTTGCTGTTGGATTTGTTAGAAATATGGTTAATTCTTTTTACTGTTACATGTGACACACACTGACTTTGATGAAATGAGTTCTCTCCCTCCGCCACCCCCCCCCCCCCAACTCCCTCTCTTGTCCCCTTTCTACCATCGGTTATCCCATATATTCCTTCCCTCCCTCCTTATCCTTTTCTATTTCCACCTCAACTCCCACCTTTTGGTTTGCCTTCATACACCTTTTGTCATCCCTCTATCCCTTCTAGTTTATGCCCACTGTCACACCCTTTACAACCATCCACATTACCTAATAAACCTTTTGTGCCTACACCTCCATTGTTACCCGTTATCTCCCTACCTAAAATTGATACCAAACTAGCTTCAAGCCTTAATACCTCTCCAACTTTTTCCGTTCAGGGGGGGAGAAAGATTCCTTTATGTATTGATGCCAAGTTTTTCTCTTTTTCTTTCAATGGTGGGCGACATGATTTGTATGCTATACATGAGAGTAGCCAGCATGTCAAGCACACTATTTGGGTAGGACGTAAAGGATTGGAGTGGATCCTTTCTTGTTCTGCTGATATTCGTGATTAGGTTCCGGGGAAAGCTTCCATTTGCAAACATTTTCAGGAAAATAACAAGTTGTTGGAATTTTGTGGGAGGTCAAATAAGGCTGGTGTTTTTGTGGTCATAGCTAAATAATATGGTCGAGCTCGTCGAGGGTGTGTTATGATACCAGTAAGCTCCAATCGTCCAGGTTGGTCTTTGTTTTTTACTGATGCTAAACCGATTTCTATGGCTGAAGTATCCTCCAAAAAAGGTGTTGGTGGAGGCTGTCAGTCTGTTGGTGGTGATCAGAGTGGGAAACTTTTTTTTGCTTATGGTCATCAGCAAAAGTTTAGGAATTTTGAAAAATTTGGAGCAATTTTGGGGCAGAACGGGATTCTTGGAGTCCCTACAGTAAATGGTTCAATTTTAAATGGCAATATTTCAATCATTAATGGCAAACCCATGCGGGCTTTTACTTTTAAATTGACTCCTGCTTTTTTGGCTTTGAGAGTGAGTAAGCCTAAGGGCAGGAAACGTTTTGTAACTTGTATGGGTAAAAAAGATTTCAATTGGCCTAAAGTTTAAAGTGGCAGGCTAGAACATATAAACCAATCTGGTGGGCTTGTCAAAGCCCAATCCGTGGAGACAGTATCATAACTTAAGGGTACTTTGGTTAAACCCGTATCTTTAACAAAGTTATACGATGGTTAGTCTTCGTGGGTACAAGGGGAAAGCTCGAGAGGAAGATCAAGGTTAGTTTCGGGTCGCCAATGACAACAGTGGCACTGGCGAGTGCGACGGAGGGGTCCAATTTTGGGTTTTTCGGTGTGGTGGTGACCAATCGAAGGTTAAGGGAAGAAACCCAGACTCCGATAGCTAGTGTTTTGAAGGTAGGGACAATGACGAAGTTGATGGGGCTTGGGTATGTTGTTTCTTCTGATCTTTGGCATCAAGGAGCTGCCCAAAACTCTTTTTCTTCTCTGTTGGTTCTGGGTAGCGAGGAGGGTCTTTGTTTTGGAGAGAGAGATGACTCCACGGTGGTTTTAGGTGAGAAGGGAGAAAAATGGAGCAATCCTATTGCTGAGCCAGTGTCGCCAAGTTATTTGGATGGGGGTTGAGATGTTACAAGAAGGGACTGAGCATTTTCTGATTCAATGGAAGCATAGTGAAGTTAATCCTAGTGGCTTCTTTCATGGAGAGGACGAGAATGGTTCTTTGGAGTGCTCACCTCTATCTAAATGGGATCCCAATCATCATAAGGAGTTGGAGGTAATCCAGGAAGGTGGTGAGGGAGAGGTTCGAGGGTCAGCGGTGAAAAATTTGAAATGGGTTTATAGCCTGATGAAAAATTTCTATAGAATTGTGGGTTTTCCTATTGTTAAGCACGAAGATCAATGCCTGGCTCTGTTCTGTTTTCTTGAACAAGACTGTGTTGATGTTGTTAGTGTTAGGCCTTCTAAAGGTATTGTGAAGTCTAAGCAGAAAGGGCTTAGGGAACTCAAAGGTCTGATTTCTTCTATTAATTATGATAGGATAGCTTCTAAAGGGAGGAACAGAGACTTCTCAGTAGGTATAGGGGCGATGATTTTGTATGGGCTTGTTTAGGAGTGTATGGGCCTAATGAGGATAATCAGCGGGGTGCTCTATCGGAAGAACTTTCAAGAATGCACTCCAGGTGGAATACGGCTTGATGTGTTTTTGGGGATTTCAATACCATTTGATAACCGAGTGAGAGATTTGTTTGTGAGGCTTTTAGTCTGGTTATGTTTGCTTTTTCAAACTTTATTAAGGCTAATTACCTTGTGGACTTACCTCTTGAAGGGGCTTTGTTTACTTGGTTTAGAGATTTGGGGTTAGTTTGTATGTCAAGAATTGATAGAACCTTGTCATTAGTGGATTGGGTAGATCACTTTGGAAATATGTCTCAAAGGGTACTCCCTCACGTAGTTTCTGATCATTGCCCTCTTTTGGTGGTGGCGGGTAGTGTTAATAAAGGTTAGAGTGCCTTTAAGTTTGAGAATATGTGATTGAAAGAAGAGGGTTTTGTAGAGAGGGTTCGGCAATGGTGGAATGGGTATTGCTTTTCGGGTTCTCCTAACTTTATTCTGGCTCGTAAATTAAAAGCTCTTAAAGAGGACTTGAAAAAGTGGAATAAGGAGGAATTTGGGGATCTGGCCTTTAGGAAGAAATGTCTTTTATCTAAATTGCTGGGTTTGGATGCTAGGGAGGACTTGTTTGGTCTTTCTCAGGAGGATCAAACTTGTCGTATTCAGATTAAAGGTGAGATTGCTCATCTTGCCTCTTTGAAGGAGATTTCTTGGAGACAAAAGCCCCGGATTTTATTTGTGAAGGAAGGAGACAACAATACTTGCTTCTTTCATCGGGTTGCAAACTCTCATAGAAGAACTAATCATATTCGGGGTATAGAGGTGGATAGCGCCCTTTATGAGGATGAGGAAGAGGTGCGGTCTAAGGTGATCAATTTTTATCAGAGGTTGTACACTGAGTTAGATACTTGGCGCCCTTCTATGGATGGATTAAAGTTTGCTAGAATTGAGGAGGATGAGTGGCTTGAATTAGAGAGGGATTTTTCTAAGGAGGAAGTGGTAAAGGTTCTACATGAGATGGAGGGTGATAAAGCTTAAGTCCTGATGGTTTCATTACGGCTTTTTTTTTTTTTTTTAAATGCTAAAGTGTAGTGGAAATAGATGTCATGACATTTTTTGATGATTTCTATAGGAGCTCAGAGTTTGAATGGTCTTTGAATGCTTCTTTCCTATCTCTGATTCCCTAAAAAAATAATGCTTTAAATATCAAAGATTTTAGGCCTATCAGCCTAGCAGGTAGTGTGTATAAGCTGTTGTCTAAGGTTTTAGCTAACAGATTAAGGCGAGTGCTAGATAAACTTATTTCGGAGTCACAGAATTCTTTTGTTGGTGGCAAACATATTTTGGATTCAGTACTTATTGCTAATGAATGTTTAGACAGTAGATTGAAGTGTCGTACTCTGAGGGTGGTGTGTAAGTTAGACATTGAGAAAGCATATGATCATGTGAATTGGGACGCTTTGTTTTATCTGTTGGAGAGGATGGGATTTGGGGATAGATGGAGGAGATGGCTAAAGACTTGTGTCGCTTCCGTTCATTTCTCAGTTCTAGTTAATGGATCTCCTGCTAGTTTCTTTGGTAGCTCTAGAGGTCTTAGACAAGGTAATCCTTTCTCTCCCCTTCTCCTTTTTTTGATCATGGAGTTTTTAAGTTGTATCCTGAAGAAAACTGAGGAAGGGGGTTTCATTCAGGGTTTTCATGTGTGTCCTGTTAATTCTACTGGTATCTGTGTTTCTCACCTTCTATTTGTTGATGATACCATTCTTTTCAATGATGCCTTTAGAGAGCAGATTCTTTCTATTAGGCTGGTTTTGTCTTGTTTTCAAGCTTTTACTGGTTTGAAGGTGAACGTGGGGAAAAATGAAATTATCTCTATTGGGGAGGTGCGTAACATTCAGTCTTTGGCTAACATCCTTCAGTGTAGGGTGGGCAGTTTGCCTATGATTTACTTGGGTATGCCCTTGGGTACTTTGTACAAAACAACCTGTATTTGGAATCTGATCCTTGAGAGGATGGAAAAGAAGCTTTCAGGCTGGAAGAGGCTTTATTTGTCAAAGGGTGGTAGACTCACCTTGTTGAAGAGTACCATTTCAAGCCTTCTGACTTATTACCTTTCCCTTTTTACTATCCCTAAAACTGTGCTGACTAAATTGGAACGCATTCAAAGGAACTTCTTGTGGGGTTCATCAGTTGAGTGTTTCAAATATCCATTGGTGGCTTGGGAAAAGGTTTACTTACCATGTGAGTTGGGTGGTTTAGGAATTCAAAAGTTGGTGCCTTTTAATCAGGCCTTATTAGGGAAATGGCTTTGAAGGTATGGCCATGAAACCTCGCATCTATGGCGAAGGGTCATTTCCTTGAAATATGGGGAAGGAAAAGGGGGTTGGTGCACTAGAGCTTGTAGTAGGGCTCATGGTTGTGGGTTATGGCGGAGTACTAGTGAAGGGTGAGAAACTTTCGCTAAGCATTTCTCTTTTGTGGTGGGGGATGGTTCTTGTATTCTTTTTTGGCATGATAAGTGGACTGAGGATGTTCCTCTCAAAATTCTTTATCCTTAGTTATTTTTGTGTCTGGCTAATAAGGAGGCTTGTATTTCTGAGGTGTTAAGCCCTCCGGTGGGTGATAATGATAGAGTGTGAAGTTTAAGATTTCATAGGGAATTCAATGATTGGGAGTTGGCGGCTTCCTACTCCTTTCTCCATTTCATACAAACCCGAATTCCTAAGGGTGGAGGGTGTGACAGACTTTGTTGGGATCTTAATGGCAGTGGGAAGTTCGATACTTGGTCCTTTTATCATAAGATTTGAAATGCAGCTCCTTCCACTTTCCCTTGGAAGGGAATTTGGAAAGTTAAGGTTCCTAAAGGGTGGTTTTTTTTATGTGGATAGTAGCCCATGGTGAGATTCTAACTTTGGATAATCTTATGCTTCATGGTCACCCTTTGGCAAATCCTTGTTGTTTATGCTGTAGCAATGTAAAATCTGTGGATCACCTGTTACTTTTTTGTTTGATACCTCATTCTTTATGGTTGTATATGCTTCGGTTGTTTAGGATCGAATGGGTCATGCCAGGTTTAGTTGTGGACTTATTATTTTGCTGGTATCATTGGCTTGGGAAGCATAGCTCTGATATTTGGGATTTGGTTCCAAGTTGTTTAATGTGGACTGAATGTAATTGGCAGTCTTTTGAGGATAAGGGGAAAACTGTGGTTCAGTTATTAGAGTATTGCTAGCGAACGTTCTTTGATTGGTCTCAATGTTGGAGTTATTTGGATTGTTCTATCTTGAAAAATTCCAGCCACTCAGATGTGGCAAAAGCCCTGTCAAGTCGAAGAGAAATTCTTTGGTTGCGAAGATGTTACGCCAAGTGAAGTCTAGCCCACAATATCCTAAATCCTAAAAGCAACAATTATTTATCACTTGACAGAACCCTTCCATTTGGCATTGGGATCGTTGGGCACCACCTGCTTTTTCATTCATAGAGAAAATTTCATTAAAGTTACCACAACAAAACCAAGGCAGACAATATTGACTATTAAGAAAGGAGATGAGTTTCCAAGATTCTTCTCTGAGGTGAGAATCTAGGTGTCCATAAAATCTAGTGTACCTCCAAGAGAAGCCATTCTCTGGTTCAGTGATTATGGCATCAATATGGTAATTAGAGTAGCTTTTGATTTCTAGATTCATGTCACTAGACCACAAAAGAGCCAAGCCTCTGCTTCGGCCTCTACTAGGAACTATCAAGCCATTTGAAAAGCCCAGCCTTTATTTCACCTTCTCCATACATTTGTTCTTTAGCTTAGTCTCCAGTAGTAAGACAAGTTTGGGATTCCAACGCTTCATGTAGTCACGAAGTGCGAAAACTGTTCGGGGGTTCCTAATTCCCCGACAATTCCAGCATAGTGAATTCATGGCTCCCGGCGGTACTGCCTTGCAGTCATCGTCAATCCATCTTGAGAGCTGTTTGCATTTGTGATGGGTGTGTCACGGATTTTCTTGTGGGACTTTTCTTCATCTTTGTCAGATAAAACAAGCTTACATGATCTTTTAGATCTTGAGAGCCCACTAAGGTTTTGAGTGTAAGTGTTGGGATTTGGGGCTTGCTGCCTTTGGGCTCTAGCTATTTTTTTCAAATTCCCTTTACTTGGGCCTCGTGGGGTGCATAGTGACTTGCTAGTGTGGTGGGCCTCTTTGGGGAGTTTTAAAGGGCTTGAGACTTCTTAGGCTTTGGGTGGGGAGGGTCTTAGAAGGCCCACAGAGAAGGAGTCGTCCCCTATTTCCTTTCCTGTTTTAGGCTTTTTTGAAATTCAAATTGAGATTTTCTATTGAGGTGCAGGGTTCAAGGGACTTACTTTTCCAATTTTCAGTTAATTGTCCCCAATAGGGGGATTTGACGTGTCAGAGTTTCCTAGTGCCGTGATGTCTTTAGCAGCGTGTAGCTTCTCGGAGTGGTTGGGAGCTCAGCTTGTTCCGTCTCCATGTCCGTGGAGTTGGAAGCTGCCTGAGCTAAAGTGTGCCTATCTTCTAAACTGTCTTCCTTTCTTCCCTCAGACCTACCATTGAAAGTGACTTTTACTTTTTCTGAACTGAGTTTAGTTGCACCATTTGCCCCTAGCTAGTCCCCATATTGCTTAGTGTTGCCTAAATTACTTGGTGGCACCTGACAGTGTTTCTCATCATGTCCAAGAAGACCACAGTGGAAGCAAAAGTTGGGCAATCTTTCATATTTGAAAGAAACCCAAAATTTTTCACCCTTCGAATTGACTATGTTACCACCCCTTCGAAGTGGTTTGTCAATGGGCAGATCCACACGAATTCTAATGAATTTAGCTTGCTTTGAAAACTAGGAACGCTTGTCTGACTCAACGTATCTACCCAACTTGCTGCCCAGTTCTCTTCCCACTTCCTCTGACATGCAATCAACCCCAGACTTGAACCCAAAATGGAGAATGGGTGAAGGTTATGGTGGCCACAGACAACCTTTATCTCCATCTAGTTAGAAGTAGGAGATTGTTGTCAAAGTTCCATGGGCCATTCCTTTCAACCCACTCCATTTGGTACCTTGAGTTAAAGTTGAACTGTAGGATGTTCTGTCCAATTTCCACAATCCGTAGATCAGAGCCCATTTTCCAGGCTGACCGTAGCGTACTTTTCAGGGCTCGTAGGTTCTAGTGTCTCTTAGCTAGTAGCCGACCAAATAAACTTAACACACATTCCTCAAGAAGGTTTGATCTGTTGATGGTTGAGATGGTAACGTCTTCTTCTTCTTCATCCTTGGTGATTCTGAGATGTTGGATGCCGTCTAGAATTGCTTAATCCATGACTGTGAGGAGGTTTTGTAAGCTTTTGGGTTACCAAGACCTAGGTGGATCCCGTGAGGGGAGAGAGCACTCGTGCTTCAGCAAGAGAAAAGGGCTCCTACGAGGGAGAGGAATTTTTTTTTTTTTTTTTTTCCTTTATGTTGTAACATTCCCTTACATAATAATAATAATAATTATTATTATAATAATAATAATAATTATTATTATTATTATCGACAGAATTACACAAAGTGCCTTATTCTATATACAAATTAAAGAACCCCTATTCTATATACAAATTAAAGATTCAGCAAAAAATATATATATATATATATATATATATATATATATACACACAGACAAATTAAAGAACCCCAATCCTTGCCAAATATCACGTGCCGTTGTATTTGAGTGATGTGGACTCCCACGTGCGATATGGGTATTATTTCTACCGTTGGATAAGCAAAGAATAAGATATTCGGTGGCTATAACCGCTAATAACGGCAACATTAACGAACATGTTTCGCTTTCAATCAAATTCCTCAAATCTCATTTTCAAAAAAAAAAAAAAAAAAAAAAAAATCCTCAAATCTCTAAGGAGATTGAATACGTATCCCCTGAAAACAGGGTCTTTGTAAAACAAGAAGCTAGCTAGGCTACAAATACAATCCAAATTGAGCAATAATGTTAGGAATGTTGCAAAATTTATTAAATATGTCCTACAAACTGATGCGTTAGCAATCATAAAAAACATGTGTTTATTTTATTGTTTAAGCAACACAAATCATATTCTTCCTATGTTAATTTTGTAAATTTTTTTATAATAAAATCTACGATTGCTTTAGTGTCTGTTTAGCAAAAATTATTTTTGCTAACTTATTTTACTATTCAGTTTTTTTTTTTTTTTTGGAGAGAGAGAGAGAGAGATAGTTTCAACCTATGGCTTGACCAAGACACCAATCAGTTTTTGATGTAGGCGGTGATTGAACCCCAGATTTCTTATACAACCATTAGAGACTTTACCAGTTGAGCTAATTGGAACCCACACTATTCAGCTTATTTTTGTTATTATTAATGAGTTTCACTCTACTTTTTGGTACTATTCATGAGTCTCACTTTACTATTTCAGTTAATTTTTACTTTTATTTATAGTACTTTCAGTAAAAAAGTTTTCAATTTCAACAAAATATAATGAGTGGAATTTTCCAAACAAACCCTTAGGGTGTGTTTGTTTGGAGGTGAAATAGGGAGGATAGAAAACTTTGAAGAGAAAATAGGAGAGAAAATGAATTTGTGTGTTGTTTGGTTGGGAGGAGGGGAAAGAAAACTTTTGTGTGGGGCCTAGACATTTTTCACCCAGGCTCACAAAACTTTTCTGTCCAAAATGGAGAGAAAATAGGGGAGAAAACGTGGAGACCTGCTATGTGACAAAAATACCCTAACTTTTTATTACTCTCACCTACCTCTCTCACTTTCCCACGTCCTGTGACCTATCAACCTTATTGCCTCTTCATTTTTATCTCTCAGCATCTTCACAGCAACGTGAACTCCAAGTTCTACTTCCCTTCTTCTTCTTCTTCTTCTTTTTTTTTTTTTTTTTTTTTTTTACCTTGCCTAGTTTTTAGTGTAAAGGGTCATTGTATTATTGAAAAGGCTAGTGGATAATTTTTTTTTTTTTTTTTAAATTGAAAATGTCTTCCCAATTTACATAACAATGGTCATGTGGATAAAGTTTTTTTTTTTTTTTTTGAAAATGTCTTCCTAGTTTACATAACAATGGTCATGAGGATAAAGTTTTTTTATTTTTTATTTTTTATTTTTTTTAATTTTTTGTTGAAAATTTCTTCCCAGTTAATGCATAATCAATTTTTGTTGCCCATAAATTTTAAATTATATATAATAATAAAGAAAAGTAATATAAATGTATATGCATTTGTGTTAATTTTTATATTATTTAATGAGTGTAAATATATCTATTTCTTATATATCATATAATAAGAACATAATAATCAATTTATATAAATTACATTTTCCATCCTCCCATTTTTTTCTCCAACCAAACAAAAGAGTTTTTCACCCTCCCACTTTTCTACCTCTCCAACCAAACATACATGAGAGAAAACCAAATCTTTTCTATCCTGCCATTTTTCCATCCTCCAACTTTTTCACTCCTGCAACCAAGTGGACCCGTAGTATTTTCCAACTATTTATTTTTAAAGGAATTTTCCAACAAAATATAACAAGACCGAATTAAACCCTCCATTGAATATGGGATTTAGGAGTCATGTGGGTCCAATGTGGTCCCTCCAAGATGGCACAAATGAACGGGCAATTTTTTTCTAGTTGATGTAACCAGCCAAAAAAGAAAAAAAGAAAAAGAAAAAATGATTTTGTTGTTGGTGTAATTGTCATGCGAAATTCAACAAATATAGTATGGTCAGGTGGTCGGGATCAACGGTTACTGGTACACACACCAAAGGCATGTTAATCCTAAAGACTAAAATGGGACATTTGGTTCGCCGTAATGTTACATTATGCTATAATATTACATTATTGTAAGTTTATATTAATGTAATCTCAATACAAGAACACAACATTACAATGTTTAAGAGGGTGACGAGATTAAAATAATATGATATATTTTGTAATTTTAAATTATGGTAATTTTAGAAAAAAAATAAACAAATAATCTTAATATCACATCATCATAATATGCATTACATCAAGAGCATATCATAGTGAACCAAATGCCCCCAAAGAGTAAGCTTGGATTCAACACATCAATTCTCCATCCAATTTCCTTAGATAAGTTTGATTTCTTTTTTCTTCTTTTTTTTTTTTTAAGAAAACGAAAATTTGTACACACACTAGTAAATTCTTTGTGTTAGGGTTTCAAAGTAGTTGAAGAAGTGCATAAAGGTCAGGAGGCAGTGGTCTATGTGGGGTTTGATCATTTTGGAAAGTGCTGGAAGTCATTAAAATTTTCCTTTTAAGTAATGGAATCATATATATTTGGAATTATGTATATATATATATATATATATATATATATTTATATATATTTATATAATTACTTACAAAGTCATAGCCCGTGTTTACTTGAACAAAATATTATAGAAAATTTTATTAACAAGCTCAAAATTATGCTGAAGTCATGGTATGCTATGATATATTGATATGGAATAGCGCTTATCTTTATAACTTGTAAAAAACGAATTCAAGGGTACCCGACCATTGCACCATGGTGATAAATACGTGAAGGACATGTTCATTCAAATTCGTTGGCTTGTTGCTTAAGAAAATCGATGTAGGACATTCTAGGCTTCCCACCTAGATTAGTACTATCGTAGACCTTAGGCTTCCCACCTAAGGTGTTTGAACTCACCACTAGACAATCACAATACAATCTCTGTAAATAATCTTAATAATAATAATAATAATAGTCTGTGAATACAAAAAAAATCATTCGGAGCTTTATATGCAGCTTCCAAGAATCACAAAGATAAGAATAAACTCTCCTAAACAAATTCTAAACAATTTCAAATACTAATATGATAATCCTAAACAAAGGATAATTATGAACAACTAATCCTAACCAACTCAAATACCAATCCAAACTAAACAAATAACTATCTTACAATCCGAAATTATCCACTGAAAATCTACAATGAAATATTGAAATAACATTTGGTTATGCTCCTACATTAAAAATGAAACTCAAATGCTCTTGTAATTAATGACAAGTGGCATGTGGTCATTGGAAGCAGTAGAAACCAAGCATTGGCCTCTGCCTATAAATACCACCAAGCCATTCCTCTCAGACACATTAACTCGATCAATTCAAGCCAGAAACCACAACTTTCATAGGCTCAACTTACTGGGGGTTCTTCGAGCACATTGTGATAATGGCTTTTGTTCCATTCTCTCTCTTTACTCTTCTAGTCCTCTTTTCTCTTTTACTGAATCCAACCTCTGCCTTCAACCCCAAGCTGCTTAATGTCTCTAAGCTTCAATCTAGCACCAGTTGGTCACCTGCGGGTGCAACCTGGTATGGAAGCCCCACAGGTGCCGGGAGTGATGGTAAATGAGAACAAATTAAGCTTACTATATCACATATTGATACAATATTTGGGCAAAATATGACATTTGTTCCAGACAATGTGCTTGATTTTTTCATAATTTTGCCTTGTAGGGGGTGCTTGTGGATATGGAACTGCCGTAGACCAAGCACCATTCTCTTCAATGGTGTCTGCTGGAGGCCCTTCTTTATTCAATTCAGGCAAAGGATGTGGAGCTTGTTATCAGGTGCAAGCCCCTATGTTTCTTTGGAAAAGTATAGATTTACTTGGATAAAGTTTGACTCTAAACCTGCTTGGAGTCATCTTTTTTAATTTATTGCATGACGAATTATATGACTATTCATGTGTATTATCTAAACAAAATACATGATTTATTAAAATATTTATGTGACTAAAACTATACATGAATGATCTCTTTAATTTCTACATATTTAGTTGAAAGAAGAAGGCTTCTAAGGGCGGAGGGAGCAGGGACATAGGGGGGCCATGGCCCCCTTGAAATTTCAAAATTCCCTCTTCTATCTTTATTTTTGGTAAAAAAAAAAGAAGAAGTAATTTTCAATATAAATTTAAATAATTTTCCCCCAAAATTTTACTAAAAACGTGTAACACATTTATTTATCTGATTAATGCAGATTTTGTTACTCTAATTATTTTTGTACTTTAAGTTACTCATTAATTCAAACTGTATTTAATGTATTCAAATAAATAGAAACATTTATATATTATTTATGTAATGTCTCTTTTCTCTAATTACTCTTATACCATATTAGAACATCATAGAGATATATAAGTAAATATTTTTAATAAAAACATTCTTTTTTCTTTTCATTTATTTTTTCCTTTTAGAAGAAACAATAAAGGTTGACTTCACGGTAAGGAATTAACAATATATTATATTTTATTAATGTTATATATATATATATATATATATATATATATATATATATATATATGTATATGTATATAAAGAAGAATATTTCTGACTCGGCCACTAATGACTCCAAGCATGTTTGTAATCTAACTTTTTCCAATTTATTATTATGCCTTGCCTAGTTTAAAAAAATTCAACTTGCTAAGAAGTATCATTTAATTTATTGTCTTCTACATAAAAATAGTATAAGTTTTGAAGACTTCCTTTCTTAAATTAAATTCAAATAATTTAAGTAAAAAAAAAAAAGTATCAAGAACCATAGAGTTCAGTGACATATAGTCTTTGTTACTACCGAAATGGATTGAAGACTAGAAAAAAAGGGTGAGAGTGAAGACGGAGGGAGTGAAAATTGTATAGGAAAGTGTGAACCTCACAAAATCATCTTGTACGTATTGGTTGACTTCAGGTGAAGTGTACGGCGAATCAGGCATGCTCGGGGAATCCGGTGACTGTCGTTATCACTGATGAGTGCCCTGGTGGTCCATGTGTCGCAGAGTCTGTTCATTTTGATTTAAGCGGTACTGCCTTTGGAGCCATGGCAATTTCTGGTCAAGAAGATCGACTACGCAACGCTGGAGTCTTGCAAATTCAATATACAAGGTAATTGCCGTGAGAGAGAGGCTAAGGGAATAAATAAATAAATAGTACATTTTTATTTCTTGACATGTGACAAAATGCTTCAACTCATGTCCCTGAAAGTCTCACATTTTGGCATGGTCTATCATGTCAAGTGCAAGAGATTATTGCTCAATTTCAAATATTTTGACTTTATATTATCATTCTTTTAACTTTCTCAACATTTTCCTCTTGTCAATTGTCATTTCATCATCTTCTTTGTCTAATATGACTATAGCTATGGTTTGCAATAACGCAGAGTTCAGTGCAACTATCCAGGTGTGTCCATAGCCTTTCACGTTGATTCTGGCTCCAACTCCAATTACTTTGCTTCCCTAATTGAATATGAAGATGGAGACGGAGACGTATCTGCAGTTGACCTTAAACAGGCACCTGACTCAAGCACATGGCTTTCCATGCAGGAATCATGGGGTGCAGTTTGGAAACTTAATTCAGGCTCAACATTGCAAGCTCCTTTCTCCATCCGCTTGACCTCGGCCGTGTCCGGAAACACTGTTGTAGCTAACAATGTCATTCCAGCTGGTTGGCAACCAGGCCAAACTTATCGATCGGTCGTCAACTTCTAATCCTAAATAATATGCTTGCCTTTGGTTCTAGCTGAAGGATGTGGAAAAAAACAAAGATAATGAAAAATATTTGTAGCTTTATATTTACGGTGAAGATGAATTAAAAGTCAACTTTTAGTTAAATGACTTTATGTTTGTCTTTTGTGGAAAAAAATGACCAGGAATCTTTGTTTTTTTCTCCCTCTGATTATTAATTTCTTTTTCTACATTTATCATGTTACTATGTCTTAGATTTTCTCCATTTGGAAATTTAACGTGGTTCACACTTCACATGGAATTTATTAGAATTATTTAATTATTATATAGGCCAAACTACACTATTGGATTCTCAAGTTTGTCAAGTGACCATTTTAATTCGGTCCCTCAAGTTTCAAGTTAGCACCATTGGTCTGTCAAGTTTAAAAAATGAGGTTTATTAGTTATTCGGTTAACTACCATTAGTTTTAATGCTTACGTGGCTAATGGATTGATATGTAGCATTTTTAAATGATATGACAACATTTTAAATACTAAAAAAATTAAAATTTATTTTTACACATAAACAAACCCATGACTTATTTTAATATCCAATAACGAACTTATTATGAAACGGAGAGTAATTCTTAGGTACTCTTGGAGTCCGGAAAATGGTATTTCCTTATCTCACATTCATGGTAAGATCTATTCATTAAATTTATGGTAGGGTTCACCATAAATGTGAGAGGAGAGAGCACTATTTTTTTGTGCTCTGGGAGTACTTAAAATTTTTCTTGAAATGTGTCTTCACTATTAATTTAATAATAGAGTATTAAATACAGTTTTACTTATGTCTTTACTCTTTGGGTCATTTATTAACAAAAACCAATATGAAAAGACTTAGGTACAGTACTTAGGTGTTGTTTCTTAAATTTTCCTTTTAAGATTCAGGCATGTGGATTTTCTCTCATGAGAAGAAAGTGTATTTTTTAGTTAAGTAGCCACATGACTGAATTTTAAGAGGGAAACTTAAGGAATAACACCTAAGGTACTATACCTAAATTTTGTCCAAACCAAAATAAATTGGAGTGATAGCTTAGTGGTACTGACATCTTCTATGATGTCTTGGGTTGAAAAGAGGAGGCTGGAGACGCACCTTCTCCCCTCCCTATTTATCTAGAAGACAAAAAAAGAAAAAAATAAAAGAATCTCTCTCTCTTAGGGACTGTATTTGTGATTGACTTTGGTTTTTTTTTTTTTTTTTTTTTTTTTTTTTTTTTTTAATTATATAATATTTTTTAGAATTTATTTATGGGATTAAGACAATGTTGTTAATTATTAGCATTGATGACCATTTTTAATAGAGTTCAATGGTTTTTAATAAGGTCTTGACTCTTCAACCTAGTGTTTCCATATATGGACATAAGTATTACATTATTAAGTAGCATGCTCATTATAGTCTGTTTTCTTTTTGGGGTAGTTCATTATTGCTCTTATTTATTTCTAACTTTTGAGTAATTCTTAGGTACATTGGAGCACAAAGAATGGTACTCATTCCTTTCGCATTAATGGTAGGTTTTACTCATTAAATTCACGATGGGATCCATCATAAATGTAAGAGAAGGGAGCACAATTTCTCTATACTTTGGGAGTATCTAAGAATTTTTCCTAATTTTCTATTGTTGTTTTCTTTGGATTCTCTTCTGTCTTTTTCATTTAGTAAGTTGTACGCTTTAGTTCTACTACATGATGTTGGTAAATTGGTTTTGTATGTTGTTATTGAGTGTGCTAATGTGAGGCAAAGTTCTGATGAAATATTAAAAATCATAATATGCTATTTGACCTTTTTTTTTTTAACATATTCTATTTATTATTTATTTATTATATCATTGAAAAAAAGAGGAAGATATATTCAACTATGTCTCCTTCCTTCCCCACTCCCCTTAAAAAAATTAATGACCTGCATCGTATAGCCATGAGAGTTGAAACAACAAACTGAGTTTTAACAAAAATACTCATCTCACAAATATCACACTCTAAATAATCAATTCTCATTAAATCTATCTCGAGAGGAAGTTTTGTACTTCTAAAAGGTATTATGAATGCCATCTTAAAAAATAGTGTTCTCACAACACTACATGCGATTACCTGTTAGGAATCTTATATTTCAATTTAATATTCTAATATCCTAATAATTCTATAAGTCTATCACTTCAATTAGTAGTTAGTTGGTTGGTTACATATATTGGCCCTTTAGTTAGTATTTATGGGATTAAGACAATGTTTTTAATTATTAGCATTGATGGCCATTTTTAATAGAGTTCAATGGTTTGTAATAAGGTCTTGACTCTTTAACCTAGTGTTTCCATATATGGATATAAGTATTACATTATTAAATAGCATGCTCATTATAGTCTGTTTTTTTTTGGGTTAGTTTGTTATTGCTCTTATTTATTTCTAACTTTTGAGTAATTCTTAGGTACCTCGGAGCACGGAGAATGGTGCTCATTCCTCTCACATTCATGGTGAGGTCTACTCATTAAATTCATAGTGGGGTCCATCATGAATGTAAGAAAAGGGAGCACCATTACTTTGAGAGTACCTAAGAATTTTTCCTAATTTTCTATTGTTGTATTCTTTGGATTCTCTTCTATCTTTTTCATTTAGTAAGTTGTACGATTTAGTTCTACTACATGATGTTGGTAAATTGGTTTTGTATGTCATTATTGAGAGTGCTAATGTGAGGCAAAGTTCTAATGAAATATTAAAAATCATAATATGCTATTTGAAATTTTTTTTATTAAAAAATTCTATTTATTATTTATTTATTATATCACTGAAAAAAAAGGAAGATATATTCAACCATGTCTCCTTCCTTCCCCACTCCCCCTAAAAATATTAATGACATGCATCATATAGCCATAAGAGTTGAAATAACAGATTGAGTTTTAACAAAAATACTCACCTCACAAACGTCACACTCTAAATAATCAATTCTCATTAAACCTATCCCGAGAGGATGTTTTGTACTTCTAAAAGGTATTATGGATGCCATCTTAAAAAATAGTGTTCTCACAACATTACATGCGATTACCTGTTAGGAATCTTATATTCAATTTAATATCCTAATATCCTAATAATTCTATAGTTCCATCACTTCAATTAGTAGTTAGTTGGTTACATATATTGGCACTTTAGTTAGTTGCAATTAGTATGAGTTAGTTAGGATTTGTGCATATGTAGATAATTTAACATGACTTAATTCTTAGAGCACATGTTCAATTAACAAGTTAATTATCTTAGGCCATATGAACCAATGCCATTAGAGCTAATCTCCTATAAATACATTATTGTAATTCAACATTAGATATTGAAGTATATACCAATTTCTTACTTAGTGCATTTCCTCTCTCTTAATATTTCTCTATAGAGGTTGACTACCACAAATTAAGTCAATTCTTCTATAATTCCCATACATCCCGTTAATATTCCTGTCAGTCTCCATTAGGAACCACTAGGTTTTTAACATTACCCAACAAACTGAGGTATTAATCATACAATAAGAACCACTAGGTTCTTAACATTACCCAACATACTTAGAATTCACATTTTATTTAATAATAATGAGAGTAATTGATAAAGGTCCATCCTATTAAGGGTGTATTTGTGAACAATCATTTAAAATGTTATTTGGTTTATAGACGTTACTTTTGGGGAACACTCACTGGACAATTCAAGATGGAAAAAGTATAAATAGAGAATCAATGTTAAAATTGAACTGGTCCGTAGTCTAGTATAGAAAAGCATTTATTCTCCATCGAAGGGTTTCTAAAAAGAAGGTAGAAGAATTCATTATTTTACAGTGGACTTCTCTTTACAAATCACTTGAACAACAATGGCCAGAGAGGTTTTATTTCTTCCACCGTTTTAGATTTCTCATGTGTGATATTTGAGACTTCTTCATGACTTATTAGTATTTTAGTAGTATGAGTTTTTTGTCATCAATATTGATGTTTGTGCGTTTATAGATTGTGCATTTGTTTTGCATCATTTAATAAAATTCAATTGAGCGCATCATTACTGTTATTCAAGTATTCGACATTTTTATTTATTTTATTGGTTGTATACTTATGGAGATTTGATGATTTGGATAGACACTAGTTGTATTAAAACTAGATGGATGATAAATGATGATGCAAAAAATTGTCAGTTGAACTCCTCATCAATCCAAATGGATGAAGGTGTTGGCTTCGTCTAGACAAACCTTTTGGAGTTATTCTTCTCTGGCTTTATAGTTGATGATGCAGAAAGTCGTCAGTTGGACTCCTTGTCAATACAAATGGATGAAGGTGCTGGATTCGTCTAGAGACGAACCTACAATAAGATATAAAATAGAGAAAAAGAAGTACATCAATGTGGTGTGTGCCAAAGAGCCTTTGATAACTAAGTTAGAATGGAATTCAATTGAAGTATCTTGCAAAAGAATTCAACTTGGGAATAGTTATTTATTTATTTATTTATGAGAGTTGTGTGTACCTCTGGCGCTTTGGTTTGTGTGGGTTTTATAACCCTTTTCTCATTGCCTGAATGAATATTTGCATTTATGAGATATGGAGTTGTTGATAATAATGGCTGGCTTTTATTATCTGCCAACGACTATTCATCTGTTGGAGCCTGTACGTTACTCCTTAGCTGTCTTGGGCATTGAATGTTTCTTATGACTTCGTTCGTCATTGATGTTCGTATGTTATGTCTTGCAATGATAGAATTTAATTTTTCCGTCTAGAGATAGACAATCTTAATAATTCATCAACAATGAATGTGGAGGCGTTATAGACTTCAATGGTCTTTTGCATGTTGGTTCATTGGTTACACTTTTTCTTGTCTCACAAGTTAACCATTACTCATGTCATTTGGGAACTCATTTAATGTATGTTGTGGTGTGGACACAAGGGGGTCATTGCTTTAGGAGTCGCCACCTAGTTTTTGCAATGGCCTAGGAACCACATATATAATGTCCTTTTAAGGACGTACCTTTTGATCTTACTATTAGAGAGCTGGGATCGGAGTTAAGGTACGGTCTTAGGAAGGTGTTAGGCACCCAAAACCATCCAACCTTAAGGTTGGCTTCCCATCATTGTGTCTTATGTCTTAACCCTATTAAAGACACACTCAATACTTGTATCTAACTCACACATACACTAGCATACATTTAACAATCAACATGACAACAAACATCCATAACCATACTTCTATCATGCTTACAAACAAAGCCTACCATACATCTAATCATGCATCTCAAACAACCTATCATTCATCTAACATACTTTATCACATCACAAGCCCTAATCATCATACATCTAAACATGCTTCATCATAAATCATATTACATCAAAGCATACATTTACATACATCTCATTACATCATCTTAGCATGGCATCACATATCATATCAAACAAGGTAACAACATATGAATCATTGAATCACAGCAAGGATATAGGCAGCAAGTACATTATATCATCATTAAAAGCATTGCATGTACACTTTGGAAATACTCAACCAAACAAGCATGTTCATCTCTATCATCAAAGCAAGATCATATAAAAAATGCATGACTTACCTTTTAGCTACCTTGCAGCAACTCACCACCTATGGCATCATGCATGAACATGTGAATGAATGATCATGGCATTGAAACAATGAAAACACAAAATAAATCCTAATTCTACATGTGATAGCAAACAAGCAAACAAACATGTGAAACATAGACATTGAAAGCATAAAAATATGGGAAAAGAAGCTAAACAAAACAAACATGTGAAAGTAGTAATGAAACAAACAAAATAAAAATTAGGGTTTTTGGGCAAGTTTATGCACACGCATGTACAAGCCTGCGTGCGCATAATCAAGCCTGCATGTGCAGGCAAGATTATGCGTACGCAAGTAGACATGGCAAAACAAGTCAGAATTTTCTGACCTGACCTAACTTGACTCAAAAAATATCTAACTTGAACCCGATTTTTTTTATTCGAAGAAAAAACGGGTTGACTCATGACCCGACTCGATTTTTTTTGGGTTAACCTGACCCGACTCGACCCGAATAACCCATGACTCGACTTGTTAAAAAAGATTTGCTAAAAAAATATTTAGACTATGTCCTAATACTAGGTGCATAAAGAACAAAGTAACATAACCAATAGTCAATAGATTCTATAAACAACAAACAAGACAAGACAATAACTTCACATTCAATTTGACTATTTGAGATTCACAACCAATATGAGCTAAGCTTCACAACTAATAAGAGCTAAGCTTCACAGACATGAGAGAATGAGACAAGACAACACAAAATTGTCAAGAAAACCATTAAAAAAAAGAAAAAAGAAAAGAAAAAATCTCATTCAATTTGACTAGTTGACTAGCTGTAGTCCAAAGCCAAAGGCACAAACATGAAACGTGACAAACCACAAAGGAAGCTTCCTCAGTTCCTCTACTCTTGCGCCTTTGCCCTTCTTTTCACACTTTCACACATTTCACACTTTTTCAGCTTCACACAAAGCTTGCCCCTCTACCTTTACCCTTTCAGCTTTTCTCTGCCTCTGCCCTCTACTCTTTTCTCTTAGTGTGACTGTGCCTCTACTCTTTTCTTTTATCTTCTCTTCTTAGTTCTTTCAGTCCTTAAATCTTCAGACCAATCTTTCTCTTTCTCGGCATTTATGCTCGGATGCTCCACACTCCACTGCTTTGCTTTCTCACTTCTCTGTCTCTCACCACCCACAGGTCACACAGTCTAGATCTTGCCACCTGCTGACCCATTTAAGAGGAGCACAACCACAAATCATTAACTATGGTGAAGGTAAGTTAAATCCTTTTCATCATTCTCTTAAATCCCTAAATTTTTTTAGTTTTTTAGATTGATTTTTTAATATTTTGATTTAGCAATAGTAATATAGTATGCTGCTCTGCTAACATTATATTTAATTGTTTGTGTGTTTGATTGTTGAAAAAATTGAAAATGTCATCGACTCATTGTCATTTGGATGAATGCCTTGTGTTCACAGTTTCTTTAGATGTTTTAAATAGACTAGAATTTTAATTTTAATTATATATTTTTCTTTGAAAATTAGAGTATAGCGGCTTCTTTGGTTGTAAATTTGGAAAGTGACGATGATGCTATAATTATGGATACTTCTACTAATCCTTCACCATCTTTAAGAGTTAATTCAAAATCAAAGTTTAAGAAACCAAGAAGAGTTTTAGGGAAAAAAGAAAAAGGAAAAACAACACACTTCTTCAGTTTGGACTAAATTTGTGAAATTGCCTATTGATGAAGAAGGGTTAAATAAGGCTACTTGTCAATGGTGTGGGAAAAAGTTTTTGGCGGATAGTCATAATGGAACATCAAACTTGCATCACCATATTCTCAAATGCTTAAAATGAAATGAAGTAATACAAGAGGGTGAAAAAGAGGGTAGGGTGTTACAAAACAAGATAAATCAAGAAGAGTTTTGTGAGATGTTAGCGGAGGCTATTATTAAACATAATTTACCATTTAGCTTTGTTGAGTATGAGGGCATTAGAAAAGTTTTCAGCTATCTAAACTCATATATTAAACATATTTCTAGGAATACTTCAAAAGCTAATGTTCTAAAACTTTACAAGAAAGAGAAGGATGACATTAAAAATAAGTTGAAATCAATTCCTAGTAGAATATGTTTGACTTCGGATTTATGGACCTCTATTACAAATGAGGGATATATTTGTCTTATGGTGCATTATGTGGATGAGAATTGGGAATTGAAAAACATCATCTTGAATTTTTTTCATATGCCATCTCCACACATGGGAACTCTTTTATCGGAAAAAATTTTAAGTTTCTTGGAAGAATGGGGTATTGAGAAGAAAATATTTTCCATTACTTTAGATAATGCATCTAATAATGTTAATTGCCAAGATTTCAAAAAGAAAAAAGCTTAATGAGGGGAGTTTATTGTTAAGTGATGGTATCTTTTTCCATGTGTGTTGTGGTGCTCATATATTGAATCTTATTGTTCAAGAAGGATTCAAAGTAATATATGACTTAGTGATTAACTTGGTGATTAAGATCTAAGAAACTATGAAATATCTTAAAGGATTAGAGAGTAAAATGTGCAGATTTGATGAATGTGCCAAGATAGTTGGTATGAAGAAAACAAAGGGTTTACATTTAGATGTGTGTACAAGATGGAATGCAACATATGACATGATTGACAGTGCTACGAGATATCATTCTGTGTTGAACTGTTTAGCAAAAGAAGATGCTAATTTCAAGCATTGTCCATCAAGGGATGAATGGAATTGAGTTGAAAGGATAACTCAGTTTTTGAAACCTTTCAATGAAATTACAACTCTATTTTTTGGAACTAATTACCCGACAACAAATCTATATTTTCAAGGAGTGTCTCAAATTGAACTGCTCTTACTTGAAGAACTGGAGAGCCAAGATTCATTTATTAGTAATATGGTAGAACAAATGAAAGGTAAATTTGACAAATATTGAGATTGTTATAGTGTGGTGCTAGTTTGTGCCATTGTTCTTGATCCAGGGTATAAGTTGGATTATGTGGACTTTATTTTCAAGAAAATAGAGCCAATTGAGCACATTGCTAAAATGAAAGTGGAGAGCTTTTCTCATCTTGTGGAGAGCCAATTGACTACATTGTATAAGCTTTTATCAAAATATGAATGCCCCAAGCCTATGGACACTACAAATGTTTCATCTTGTGTTGGGAGTTCTAGTCATACTAGCGGTGCTGTGGATGATCTTGATGATGATGAAGATAAGGAAGATGATGTAAGTGAATTGCATTTTGATTGGTATATGTTGTGCTATATTTTTTTAATAATAAAGATTGTATTGTTGTGTGGTATTATTTTCCATTTCAATTTTTTTTAATGATTATGAATTTGATCATTATGAAAGTGGTTGTGGTGCTGAAACAAAAAAATCTTAGTTGGACTTGTACGTAGAAGAGCCTAGACTTAACAAAAAGAAAAATTCAAAGTTGGAAGTTTTTTCTTATTGGAAAGAGAATTACAATCGGTTTCTAGAGCTCTCTTTAATGGTATGGGATCTCATGAGCACGGAATCAAGTTTTAGCACTGGGAAAAAATTCTTACTCCGTATCAATCACGTCTTTTACCTTAGAATGTGGAAGCTACATTGTGTACTAAAAGTTGGCTATATGGATTTGAAGGTAATTTAATTTATTTATAGTCATAATTATACAATTTTAATTCTTTATTGATTTGCTTTCATGGTACATTAAGTTATATTAAAATATTGTATTGTAGATGAAGATGCTGACGAAATTTGCCAACTTGAACTACAATTTGCAAGTATGAATATTTGTCGTGCTAAATTTGCTACCAATGTTGAGTAGATTGAAATTGAGGTGTAATTCTTATAAAATATTTA
The DNA here is from genome assembly GCA_023055345.1 of Quercus wislizeni. NCBI lineage: Eukaryota > Viridiplantae > Streptophyta > Magnoliopsida > Fagales > Fagaceae > Quercus > Quercus wislizeni. Next base: position 42,084,674 of record JALGQJ010000002.1, read on the forward strand.
CTTATTCTTCTTTACTTAATACATTATGTTTATTTTTAAATATTTTTTTGTTTAATTTATCTTTCTAAGTAATCTAACTTTACTATTATTTTAAATGTAATAGGAACAGCACTTAAGAAGATCGATAACTTGATATGGTCCTTGACATGTAGGTTTTTTTTTTTTTTTTTTTTTTTTTTTTTTTTTGTGGGAATGATATTATTAGTGATGTAAACTTAAAATATACTAATTTACAAGTTTACAAGTTTGCTATCATGTGTGTGAATTACTTACCTTTCTACAAAAAAATCAAACATTTATTTTAAATATCTTGATTTTCCATGCTAATTATGTATTTAAATTTTTACAGAGCGAGAATTTGAACTTTTTGTACTGGTGCTAGACTTATTGATAAAGATAGGTCATGATTCATATATAATGGTTACATATGTTTATTTCTTTCTTGATTCATGGGCACTATTTATGGTGGTACTAGTAGAAGTATTGTCCTCATGTGAAGTGGTGTCCTGTGACCTAAGTATGCAAATACTTCTTTGATAAAGGAGTTTGAATGTAGAAGCAAACTCTAGCTTACTGGCAGGATTCCCCTTCTAACGCCCATTCTGTTTTAGTGGTCTTTAAAACTGATTAAGTTGTCTTGCTAGGTACTACTGGGTGGCTTTTCTATATACTAGTGTAGGACAATGAATTGTACAGGTGATATTCAGATTAGCTGGCTTAATTGACTTTTGCATCATTAGTAAAGTTGATTAAGATGGTTTGCTACTTTGCTGGCTTGTTTTGTTTGTGTTAAGATCTATCGCTTTTTGAATTTGTAAACTTGTAATTATATGTATTTTGACAGTGAACTATTAACATTGAAGACTTTTTCCATCATGAATTTATGACTATAAATAATTGTTGTCATGCTCAAAACTATCAAAATTGGAAGGATATTAACAAGTGGCATTAAGTGCAATTCATTTCCTTAATTGATTTTATTTATTCTCTCTAAACAAGTTGTCATTGATTTGTTTTTGTAATTAAAAAAAAAGAAAAAAAAAATACGAGTCAACTCGATTGACCTATTAAAAAATGACATGTTTGACCTGTAACCCGATTGACCCACAAACTTGATTAACTCGACTGGAACCCGATCCGCTCATTTTGCCACGTCTATATGCAAGTCTTGCCTAGAAAACCCTAAAAACATAATAGATGCAATAAAACTTCAAAACGAGAAATCTTACATACTGACATACTTTTAAAACATACAACTATATAAACCTAACCAAGATAGACATATTAAAACATATTATAACAAACAAACAAACAAAGCAAATAGAAAGATTTAAAGCATAAAAAGAAAAGAAAAGGAAAAAAGAAAAGTTTAGACTAATACCTTAAAGAAAAGCTCTTTAAGCTTGATTTTTTACTGTTCACCTTAGTCAAATCTATTCACAAACCAATATGAAAGTGATTAGTAATATTAAACTCAAAGATCAAGGTCAGAAAATGCCCTAATCAAAATAAAATTAACTTGAGGATGTTTTGTGAAAAACTCCCTCTTTGATTCACTATTTATTGTGAATTTTAGTGTTTTCCCATAGGAATTCTGTGTGTTTTTTTAAAAAATATACCATGTAAGGCTACTTATAGTGGGAAAAAAGAGGTTTGAATGTCCCCAAACGATGTGGGATTTGTTCCAAACTTCAACATTAATACAGAAAACTTGTCTTGTATAGTTTCCCGAAATCGCTATGCGTGTGCAGACTGATTCTTGCGTGCATATAGCGAGGGTTTCCTTTGGTCTTATTTTTTAAAAATAGATTTATTTTCTCATTAGAAGTTATATTTTTCATTTTAAAATTTCTCAAGTCAATATATCATCTTATTGGACCTCTAGACCAACCTTAGGTTTTAGAATTCAGCATTATTAGGGAATGGGGGGCCCGAGTTGTAAGGGGTATAAAATGCGGTGTCTACATGTAGACGTTCATCACATGGACTATGCTAGTTTGATGGATGATTATAAATTTCTCTTCTTTACTATATGATGGATGAGGGTGATTTTTCTCCTCTTCAGTTGCCCCCCTATTCCTATCGTCGTCTTTATGGAGGTGGTTGGAATATGTAAGGTGATGAAGTCACTTTTGTCAATCGATAGGTTCATCCAGGCAGAATCCGACATGAATGAGTTTGAGAACTACAAGAGTAGGGGTGTCTAGTGACCTGGATCAACCGACCCGCCCCCTCAAACCCACTCGAACCGAAGGTCCATGGGCGGCTCTAAATCCAATCTACGGTCGGTCATGGGTTGGCAAGTGAAAAAACCGAATAATTCGGTTCGGATTTGGGTTTCAAAATATTTCACCCGAAAAACCCAAACCGACCGAATTATTTATATAAAAAAAAAATACCATATATGATTTGACATCACATGCCAGGAACAGCCCATGCCCAGCAATGCTAACCCAAGACTTAAAGTAACTTTTTCTCACACACCATCCCAACGTGCATATCAGCCGTTCATCCCAAATTAAAATTTAAAATCAATGGTGTTGATGAGAGTAAAACTGAGCACTCAGTGATGATATGACCGATTAGAGTGGCACAAAACCCATTCTAAATCAACGATTATAATCCAAGATGAAGAGCCAATCTAACGGTGAGAATTAAATAGGAAAGATCTGATATCTCTCACTTCCTCTCACGAGTCTATTAGTTTTCACTTCAGAGATAGAGTTCAGGTCATGGCTTCCCATTCACACCTCCTCCCCTTTTCACTCTTCCTCACCACTTCAGTCTTCACTTCTTCAGTCTCAAACTCTCAGTTCTTTACTTGGCTTTCTCAAACTCTCACAGTCGCACACTCTCTAAAGTTTAAACCGTTGCTCCAAATCCAAAGTCCAAACCCTAGTTGCCTCCAATGCTATAGCCCACTCCCCTCTCTGCCTCCAATGCCTAGCACTGCCACCACTATCCACTCCTCTCTCTATAGCTACCGCCAGTGTTTAGTCCTCACCCCACCACTATTTACTCTTCACTAAGTCAATAAGGTAATTGTTCTCTGTTTCTCATCTTTCTTTTTTGTTAGCCTCGTTGGTTTCATTTGTTATGGAAATCAAATGTTAAAATCAAATAAACCCAAAGATTCATACTATGAAACCCTAACTAAAAAAAAAATTTAGAAACCCTAACTATTTTACTTTTTTTATTTGTTCTTTTCTTTAATCAATTTTGATCTTGTTTTAATTTTCTAATGGATTGAAAGTTGACTCCAAGTATCATTTTCTGCCCTCAAGTTTGAAACCCATACACCCACAGTTTTCTTTAAGGTATGATTTTTGCTTTCCTTTGTGTTTAGTTAAAAATAATAATAATAATATGTAGTGATTGTGGTGATTGTTTGATGTTTCTTTTTACTAATTATCTTTTCCTTCTTTGGATTGACTTGAATGGTGTTCATCCCGCAATTGATTTTTTTATTTTTTTATTTTTTTATATTCATATTTTATGTTCTTAGTGAAATAACATAACTAACCTAAACAAGTTTTTGGTATTTTAATCTAGTATTACAATTCATTCTTATTTTCTTTTGGATTTATTTTTTTTCTTTGTTAATTCAAATTGGGTATTGCTTTATTTATTTATTGGTAAGTTACGCACACACTGTCATGTTCTCAGGCATAGCCCACAATATTTTTGGCTATGAGTCATGGATTACTGTCATTAGGAGATAAGTCATTAATGTGAGTATTCGAGATTGAACACCATTTTCTTATGCATTCATTGTATTAATTATGCAGGTGATATCACTGCAAACACACTGCGGTAGAGGCTCATGATATATGTTTGATTGGTTGAAAACTTTTATTTATTTCATAATATTGTGAGAACCTTTTTTGATAAGTTGAATTCTGAATTGGCTAGATAAATATCTTTGATGACATGCTTTAGATAGATAATTTGGTGACAATGCCCTTGGTTGGAACAAAGCACGCAAAAGTGGACAAAGTTTATTAAAAGAGGCAGAGTAATTTAAATGATAAATAGAAGATTGCTGAAAGGGAAACTATTGAATGTAATTCATGAGAGTTGCATTATGTGGCTTGCAGATGCTTTTGATTTTGCTTTTCTATTAGTTTGTAGCTCTGTATGTTCTCTATTGCCCAAATTAGACAAGGATTATTTAACATTTTTGGTTATAGCATCTTATGGAAGTTTTAGTTTACCTTGCTTTGTTTTTAACACATTTAACACCTAAAAGTTGATTATATGAGAAGATTGTTATGATGTGTGAATATTACTAATTTTCTTTCCAACTGCCTATCTCTCTCACTTTTTTTTTTTTAAAAAAAAAAAAATTTAGAAAATGAAGTTTTAGTATAATCATGCAATTTGTCACTGCTAAGAAGAGATCTGTGATCTTTCTTTCTAATAATCTCTTCTGATTATATTTATTAAAATGTGTGGTTCTAGGATATAGGTTTTCCTTTTTGGTTTGTGTGGTTATTATTTATTATTATTATTATTAAAGATATGAATTATACTTGTTACTCTAGCTTGCTAATACGTATCTTTGTTTTTTAGGTCATGGAAACCTCCACCAATGAACCCTCTGTCCAAACACCAGCTGCTACAGATGTGATTGGCATTTATAATAGTGAGAGAAAGAAGCTAAGGAAATCCCTGAAGGGTTGTAGGGTGTGTCTCACTACAGACACATGGACTTCTATTCAAAATTTAAATTATATGTGTCTCACATGTCACTTTATTGATGATGCTTGGAAATTGCATAAGAGAATTTTAAATTTTTGTCAAGTTGAAGACCACAAGGGGGAGACTATAGGTAGAAAGATTGAGATGTCATTGTGTGAGCGGGGTATTGATGGGATATTCACTTTGACATTGGATAATGCTAACTCAAATTTAACAACAATTAAATTTTTGCAAAGGGTGACTAAAGATTGGATGAGATAGTTTTAGGAAATGAGTTCATGCACATGACGTGTTGTGTCCATATCCTAAATCTCATTGTGGGGGAGGGTTGAAAGAGATTGATGCATCTATTGCTAAGGTGCGTGAAGCTATGAGGTTTGTGAAGTTTTCACCCAATAGAAATCAAACTTTTAGGAGTTTTATGGAGAGGTTAGGTATGGAGTCCAAGAGTCTTCTTAGTCTAGATGTACCTACTAGGTGGAACTTGACCTATATCATGTTAGAAGCTACTGAAAATTTTGAGAAAGTGTTCCTTCGAATGGATTTTGAAGATGATGGTTATTTGTCGTACTTTATGACCAAGGAAGATAGTGGTGGTTTGGGATCTTCTTGTATGAGTGATTTCCAAAATTGTAGGGCATTTATGACTTTCTTAAGGCTTTTTATAATGCAACGAAGAAATTCTCTAGTTATTTGTATGTTACTTCAAATGCCTTCTATGATGAGATCTTTATTATTTAGGAGAGTATTTCTAATTTAGTTAAATCCCAAAACACACTCTTGAAAAACACAGCCACAAACATACAAACTAAATTTGAGAAGTATTGGGGGGAAGCGAAGAAAATTAATCCTCTTTTGTATGTGGCAGTGGTTCTTGATCCACAAAAAAATTTGAGATTTTTAAAGTTTTCTTTTTCTGAAATTTATGGGAATGCAATTGCAAAAGTGATGGTTGATAAGGTGAAATATCTTTTGTATAAGTTGTATAATATTTACTCTTCTATTTATTCATCAAATGTGCAAGAACAAAGTGGGAGTGAGAGGACAAAATTGGAAAGTGATGCTAGTGATCCATATGTGATGGTTCACTTGCGATATGAACGTTTTTTGCAAGTTGAGCAATCTGTAGGTTGTAGTAATGAGATTAAGATGTATTTGGCTGAAAACTGTGATGGTAGAAAGGATGTGAATTTTGAGATATTTGAGTGGTGGAGGGACAATTGTAGTAGGTACCAAGTGTTGTCGAAAGTTGCTAAGGATGTGCTGGCTGTACCAGTTTCCATTGTTGCATCTAAGTCAGCATTTAGCACTGGAGGTTGAATTGTTGATCCATTTCAAAGTTCACTATCTCCTCTCATGGTTCAAAACCTTGTATGTTCACAGGATTGGCTTCAAGCCATAATTCCAATTTCTCATCGCCAGTCAAGGGATGATGTAGAGGCATTGGAGGAGGAGTTACTTGACTTAGGTAATATGTTTAAATTTTGAAACTTAGTCTATTAATTTTATTGAATGTCTCACGTATTCAAGCAAAATTTAATCTATTGTGTTTATTTCCTATTCTTTTCTAGTTTTAAATCAACAACCAACAACAAGTGCAACAGCAAATACGAACTCAAGCAAGGGTTCCACTTCAAGCAAACAACCCTTAATTAGCATTGATGATTAATCACTGACTTGGTATGATTCTGCCTTCAGCCCCCTACTATTATAAACTTGGTTTCCTTACTAGTTGGTCTTGTATTTGGTACTAATGTATTGTTTGTTGAATATTTTTTCTATTGTAGGAGGATGGTAATTTATTTTGTAAAGAAGGCAGCTTTTAGGGAATATTTTGGAAGCTTTTTTGGACATATCGCTTTTCTAACTTGTAACAATACTCAACTGTCAATGTTTATAGAAAAGAAATCTCAGTTCATAGGTTTTCTTTTCTATTAGTTATAGACTTATAAACTATAGAGTAGTCATTCAATGCTTTGGAAAAACTATTTTTTGGAAATACCTATGGTATTTCATTGTTGTAACTAATTATATTGCTTGGAACATTGTATAACTAGCAAGCTTTCTGCCTTATGGGTTACTGCCCAAAAAACTTGTAGTAACTGCCTCTATGGTACTAAGTATATATATCCATTAATTGGGATAGTGCAGTATAGTACTATCTGTTGTGATTTTTTTGTTGATAGAAATATTATTTGTTGTGGTTGGCAGGTTTTATAGGTGTTGAGCTACTAGCTTACTGCTTAGGTGCTTATTGTGTTGTTTAACATATTACATATTATTTGTTGTGTTTATTTTTTATGGTTAATGTGGGAAAGATTATATATTTGGATTGATAGGTGCTTCTTGTTTCAGATCACAGGTGATAAAATAAAAAAATAAAAAAAATAAGGCTTTTTGTTGTGTTGTGTTGATCACAAGTGATAAAAAAAAAAAAGACTTTTTTGGGCCTTTTTTATATGTCCTGATTGAAGGCCTAATAGGTCTAGTGTTGTTAAGCTTGAAACCCTATTTTAAAATAAATTCAGTAAAAAGAGGCCTAATTTGAAATATATAGGGAATTCAAAAAATTTGAAATCAATAGGGTTTATCAAACTGCCAAACTGAGTAATTTGGGCTAAAAAGGCCCCAAAAAATGAAATTACCGTAATTTTAACTATGGAAAAAATTCCGGCCTAATCTGAGGCCCAGACCCGTCAAAACCAACAACTCCAACTTGGACAACCGATTACTCGAAACATCGGATCCAACCCAAATATTCGATCGAATATGAGTACGAAATTCAGTAACCTGATCCAACCGGGTTGAGTTCGGTTTGGGCCCAAAACTGACTCGGCCTAACCCGTGGATAGCCCTATACAAGAGAATTACAATGTTGTTTGGACCGTCCACCCGTAGGCGAATTTGTGTTTAGACTATACACTCGTACGCAACTTTGGTCGTTTGTCCACCCATAAGAGACTTTGTGTTTGGACTGTTCACTTGTAGGCGACTTTGGTCGGCGTTCATCTGTAGGCAAATTCGTGTTTAGATTGTCCACTTGTAGGTGACTTCTGTCCGCATTCAATAGTAGAGTCTAAACTTGGGTTTGAGCTTAACTCATTTGCTAATTAATAAAAGAACATAAAAAAAATTTTAACTTCTAAAAAATGTAACGGAGTTCCTTGAGATGGGATTGAAGTTTGGTCACAACCTATACCAAAGCAAGATCCATTAAACATATTATCAAGGTACCCACAGATTGATATGAATCTAGATATGTACATATCTTCCACTAAACTGAGTAAACCCCTAATAAGCATTTCAATCAATGATTGTTCACTTATTCTTCATAGATGAATTGGGAAACCTTGATGAATTAAGCTAGAATGGTGTGTAGCTGACCCTAATTCCTACTTCATTGTAGCTATTACTAACCATAGACGTTAATACTTATAGTTTTTCATCCAAAAATATGTTAAAAACATCTATATTATTACAACCCAGAACTGGTTTTGGAGTCCCAAAAGTGTGGTATCAAGAAATGTGAAATGATTCATTATAGTAGCAGCCCACACTTGTTCCAAATGGGTAGAGGACACTAAAGATGCACAACTATTTCTGTATCTCAATTGGGTTGAGTTGTTGTTGCAATTACGAGAATGTTCAACCAAAGTAGCAACTATTGTGCATTCCAATAGTATTTGTCATTCTCATTTGGAAGGAGAAATCATTTTAGTGTGGCATTCTTCAACGATTTGTGAGGGGGCACCAAATGGCAAATTATTGTGAATTGTTTTTGAGAAATATAAATCTAAATGAAAATGCTTAAATGCATCAACTAAATTTTGAGCTTGGCTTGAGCAAATAGTCGAGTCTAAACTTGAACTTGAACTTGGTTCATTTGCTAAATAAACAAGCATAAACATATAATATTATGTTTATTTAAATTAAGAATCAGACTCACATGCTTATTTTCTTAACACATGATTATGTTTGAATTTTACTAGTTTAATAGTCAAGCCTAAACTTGGGTTTTAGTTTGTTTCGTTTGCTAAATAAATGAACATAACAAATATTGAACTTCCAAAGAATGTGACAAAGTTACTTGGAATAGAATGGAATTCTGGCAACATCATATGTCAAATCAAGACTCATTAACCATATCGTCAAGCCTGTTACAAACTAATATGCATCTAGATACGTACATCTTTTCCACTAAAGTGACTGAATCCCTAATAAAAACTTTAGTGTCATAGTTTGATGGCTGATAACTTTTTCTCTATAGATGAAACGGGAAACTTTGATGATATGAGCTAGAATGGTATGTGGCTAACCTTAAGGCTCGATTCACCATAGCAATTACAAGCTATGAAGGTTGAGACTTGCAATTTGCTGTCCCAATATATGTGAAGAACATCTATAATAATATGACCCAAAAATGGTTTTAGAGTCTCAAAAGTGTGGTGTGAAATGAAAGGGATAAGCTAACGTCAAAAACCTTATAACTCAGTGATATTGCTTGTTCTTTTTTTGGAGTTCCTCCCCATTGTTGTAATTATCAAATTATAAAAATTAAAACAAAACAAATGATAAGTCAGCAACAATGTGAATGACACTAGGCCATTGTACCTGTAATGCCTCAATTTGATTGATTGTATGATGTGTGTGGGTGTGTACCGAGTCCCACATTGGGTATTTACTTGGTAGATCTGGGCTTTATTAACAATTACAAGGAACTTCAATAGTGACTAGTCCTTTTGAGGTATAGCGCAAATGTGGCTAGCGCTTTTCCTTGGGTCGTTACATATGGTATTAGAGCCAGCCCAGTAATCCTGTGTGGGCTCAGAGACACCACCCCACAAAGTGGGCCCTAACAAGGACGTTAGGGATTTAAGTGGGGAAGATTGTGATACCCCAATTTGATTGATTGTGTGATGTGTGTGGGTGTGTGATGAGTCCCACATTGGGTATTTACTGGGTAGATTTGGACTTTATTAACAATTACAAGGAGTCTCAATTGTGAGTAGTACTTTTGAGGTATAGCGCAAATGTGGCTAGCGCTTTTTCTTGGGCTGTTACATATGGTATCAGAGTCGGCTTGGTAACCCCGTATGGGCTTAGAGACACTACCCCACAAAGTGGGCCCTAACGAGGACATTAGGGATTTAAATGGGGGAGATTGTAATGCCCCAATTTGATTGATGTGTGTGGGTGTGTGCTGAGTCCCACATCGGGTATTTACTGGGTAGATCTGGGCTTTATTAACAATTACAAGGAACTTCAATAGTGACTAGTCCTTTTGAGGTATAACGCAGATGTGGCTAGCGCTTTTCCTTGGATCATTACAGTACCTTTAACCACAAGTGACAAATTGATGAAACATGTGCCCCAAGCCTTCATACGAACAATCCCTAACAATTTTTTTGGGAAATGATGAACCATTGAGCCATACCAGAAACCTTACAAACCACTACACCAAAGTACTCCTAACTCCTAAGTCACATTGTGAACTCTTTAACTTAGTGATATTTTGGGTTTATATGTTATTTGGATCTTCATTGAGGCATACAAGCCATTTGTGCAATATGTTCAACAATTGTCACATGCCGACAAGGATGAAGTAGGGAAGCCAATCCCCATTGGCACTTGCCTGAATGGAATGGGTTTTGTCAGGCCCATTATGGAATCGGGGCAAATTAGGTTTAGATATTACCCAAACCTGACCTATAATAAATAGTTTTTTTTTTTTTTCAAAAATAAAATCAAACCATAAATTTAATTTCTCTCTCTCTCTCCCTCTCTCTATCATAACCGTCTTTTCATTTTAACTCTTATATTTCCGTTTTTAATGAAGGTGAGCTTTACTTCTTTAGAACTTTCTATTACAAAAATGGGCTTCTTGTATTTTTTGTCAAATAAAAAGAGAGATCTTTTCCCTTAGCCATTCATGAACACCTTGATCACATTCCACCTTACTGGATATTTGAGAAGTGACGAAGGTCTTTACTCAACTAAGGGTGTGTTTATTTTGGCTGAAACGAGTTTTAGGAAATCATTTTACAACCCTCATGTATTTGGTAAGCACATAAAATTGGGCCAAATGGAAATCAATTTTCGCGTTGACCTGAAAATAACCCTCTTGGCCCGTAAAACCAATTCAGGTTCTATTTTACCTTCAAAGGATTTCCACCCCAGGAAAATAGAAGAGAGAGAGAAACAGTAAGCTACCCATCGCACCAGAAGCATCGATCTTGCCGCACCCCGGCATCGGCTCATCACACCCCAGTGCCACCGAGATCGCGCCACCAGAAACACCACCAAGATCGCACCCCAGCACCGGCTCGTCACACCCACTCAACCTCACCGCCATGCTCCACCGCTGCATGTCTTCAATCCACCATTGCCATCACCACCCCTACCATCATCCAAGCTACCCTCCTTCATGAGCTTCGATCCGCATCCAAGCTTCCCATCTACCCACATAAACCAACTCCTATTTCGGCAAACCCACACCTATCTTGCTCGATCCACACCCACCCGATCTAGCTGCCGCCGTCCTCCGTTGGTACCAATCTCTCTCTTTCCTGATCTGGCCGCCATCGTCCTCCGTTGATACCGATCTCTCCCTTTTCCGATCTATCTCTCACTCTTTCTTTCTCCTCTCACTGAGTATATTATGTATATATTGTGAATAAATGATTTTATTTTGATTTTTGGTTGGGTTAAGTGTATATTTTGAAATTTTCTATTACAAAATTTGTTTGGAAGCTGAGAAAATGGTTGAAAAAATGTGAAGCATTTGTAAGAAAATAGCATTTTCATAATGTTACCAAACACCGAAAATCGTTTTCCGGACTATTTTTCAATGCAAAACCAAACACCAGGATTTCATTTTCCCCTACATTCATTTTACACTCGGAATTCAATTCACATCGAACCAAACGCAGCCTAAGCAACAAGTTAAGGAGGACTAGACAAGGTCAACTGCAGGTCACAAGTGGTTGGTTTTGTGTTGCCGATACCCCATCCGCAATAGAATTAGTAAACATACCTCACTAGTGATAAGCAATATAACCTGAATATGCCAAAACTTCAGCTGGGAAAAAAAAAGGGATTTAGCTATGTCTTTGCATGTCAAAACTCGAGCATCTCAATGGTTGATACCTAAGAAATTGAGTGCTGCAAATTTAGCTCTGTTCTTTGAAAATAAGCTAAATTTAGTGCTACTTGAACTCTTATTTGCTATCTGGAGTGAATTTAATGCCACTCAAAGAAACTTCCTTCTATTGATTATAAATTTCCACCCACTTTTAGCTAAACCCAGAATGCGTAAAAAATTCATTTGGTTTCTATTGGAAACCAAAGTAAAAGAAATGGGAGGAATTGCATGATGATAAAGAGTAACAATTTGATAATTGAAGCTTCACTTGTAGCAATATAGTGGATAGCAAAACATAAGCACCCCAAAGTTCAGAGAGTACAGTTACAAAGTTATTCAACCTCAGGAGCTCCTACAAAGAAATGCAAGAAAATTATGAAGAGTTAAGAAAAAAGAAAAGGGGGAGAAAAGGAAGTCGGTGGACAAGAAATATCATGGGGGACTAGGGCCAAGTGCATGAGTTTAGTTACAGAAATCTTAGTCATGTAATGTAATACAAGACATTGGGTTGAGATAGTATCCACCCAGGTCATTCCGTCATTGGGCTTCATATCAACACCTATGAAAAGATTGTATTTAGTGCACAAAACTCCCACTTTTGTAAGGTTTGGGAGAAGTAATTGTAGGCAGCCTTACCCCCAATTACTGATGAGGCTGATTTCCAAACTCAAACCTGCGACCTATCGCTTTTAGTGGAAGGTATTTGCCATTGCACCAAGGCTCAAACTCTTCATATCAAAACCTATGCTAGTGGCAATTTTACCATTTGAAAGGAGACCATTCAGAATTAAGTACCAGCAAAACTAATGTCAAATTTCATATAAACTTGAAAGCATTGCTTCTCTTGACACGCTTGAGCAATTCATATCCAGAGAATCAAAGGAACCACCAACAACCCAAAGTCATTATCTTAAATGAAAAGTTCAGGAGGTGAGATGAATATAGTGGATTTATCTTTAAAATGAGGCATACATAGTTGGTCCTATAACTAGGAAAAGCCATCTATGCCTTGTACTGGTAGATTCTTGATCTCAATTGAGTGGAAAGAACATTTAGTGATGATTTTCAAAGTTTGTTACCACGAGCTACCTTGGGTCATAGCCCTTTGTTGTTGGATTTGTTAGAAATATGGTTAATTTACTGTCACGTGTGACATACACTAACTTTGATGAAATGAGTTCTCTCCCTCCCCCACCCTCACCCTCACCCTCACCACTAACCCCCCCCCCCCCCCCCCAACTCCCTCTTTCTTCCCCTTTCTACCATCGGCTATCCCACTTATTCCTTCCCTCCCTCCCTATCCTTTCCTATTTCCACCTCAACTCCCACCTTTTGGTTTGCCTTCATACACCTTTTGTCATCCCTCTATCCCTTCTTGTTTATGCCCACTGTCACACCCTTTACAATCATCCACATTACCTAATAAACCTTCTATGCCTACACCTCCAATGTTACCTATTATCTCCTTACCTAAAACTAATACCAAACCAGCTTCAAACCCTAATACCTCTCCAAATTTTTTGGTTCCGGGGGGGGGGGGGGGGGGGGGGGGAAGATTCCTTTTCGTATTTATGCAAAGTTTTTCTCTTTTTCTTTCAATGGTGGGTGACATGATTTGTATGCTATACATGAGAGCAGTTGGCATGTCAAGCACACTATTTGGTTAAGACGTAAAGGATTGGAGTAGATCCTTTCTTGTTTTGTTGATATTCGTGATTGGGTTTCGTGGAAAGTTTCCATTTACAAACGTTTTCGGGAAAATAACAAGTTGTTGGAATTTTGTGGGAGGTCGAATAAGGCTAGTGTTTTTGTAGTCATAGCTGAATACTATAGTCGGGCTCGTCAAGGGTGTGTTATGATACCAGCAAGCTCTAATCATGCAGGTTGGTCTTTATTTCAGAGAGAGATGAGAAATTTTTTTACTAGTGCTAATCCGGTTTCTATGGCTGAAGTATCCTCCAAAAATGGTGGTGGTGGAGGCGGTCAGTCTGCTGGTGGTGGTCGGAGTGGGAAAATTTTGTCTGCTTATGGTCATCAGCAAAAGTTCAGGAATTTTGAAAAATTTGGAGCAATTTTGGGGCAGAACTGGATTCCTGGAGTCCCTACAGTAAATGGTTCAATTTTAAATGGCAATGTTTCAGTCATTAATGGTAGACCCACGCGGGCTTTTACTTTTAAAGTGACTCTTGCTTTTTTGGCTTTGAGAGTGAGTAAGCCTGAGGGCAAGAAACGTTATGTAACTTGTATGGGTACAAAAGATTTCAGTTGGCCCAAAGTTTTAAGTGGCAGACCAGAACATAGAAACCAATCTAATGGGCTTGTCAAAGCTCATCCTGTGGAGACAATATCATAACTTAAGGGTACTTTGGTCAAACCCGTATCTTTAAAAGAGTCATATGATGGTCAATCTATGTGGGTACAAGGGGAGAGCTCAAAAGGAAGATTGAAGTTAGTTTCTCGGTCACCGGTGTCAGCAGCGGCGTCGACGAGTGTGATGGAGGTTTTCGGATCTCCGGTGACAACAGTGGTGTCGACGAGTGCGACGAAGGGGTCCAATTTTGGGTTTTCCGGTGTGGAGGTGACCAATTGGAGGTTGAGGGAAGAAACCCAAACTCCGATAGCTGGTGTTTTGAGGGTAGGGACAACAGCGAAGCTGATGGGACCTGGGTATGTTGTTTCTTCTGATCTTCGACATCAAGGAGTTGCCCAAAACTCTTTTTCTCCTCTGTCAGGTCTGGGTAGCGAGGACGGTCTCTATTTTGGAGAGAAAGATGACTCCACGGTAGTTTCAAGTAAGAATGAAGAAAAATGGAGCAATCCTATTGTTAAGCCAGCGTCGCGAAGTTATTTGGATGGGGTTGAGATGTTATAGGAAGGGACTGAGCATCTTCTGATTCAATGGAAGCACAATGAAGTTAATCCTAGTGGCTTCTTTCATGGAGAGGACGAGGGAAGGAACAGAGACTTCTCAGTAGGTACAAGGGCAATTACCAGTTTTAAATGAGTTTAAGGCTGCTATCTTGGAATGTTAGGGGAGAAGTGAGAGGTATGTGAAAATCTTCTCAAAGAGTGGAAGTGTGATATGGTTTGCTTTCAAGAAACTAAGCTGTCTTCTTTAAACTCTTTTATTGTTCGAAGCCTTTGGGGTAGTCCGTTCCTAGATTAGGTTGTTCTAAATGCAGTCAATACAGCAGGGGGGTGTTACTGGTTTGGGACAAGAGAGTTTTTGAAAAAGTTGATTGTGTTGTTGGTCTGTTTCTGTTAATGTGTTACTAAAAGGGGTTGTAGATGATTTTGTATGGGCTTGTTCAGGAGTGTATGAGCCTAATAAGGATAATCAGTGGGGTGCTCTATGGGAAGAACTTTCAAGAATGCACTCCAAGTGGAATACGGCTTGGTGTGTTTTTGGGGATTTCAATACCATTCGATATCCAAGTGAGAGATTTGGTTGTGAGGCTTTTAGTCCGGCTATATTTGCTTTTTCAGACTTCATTGTGGCTAATTACCTTGTGGACTTACCCCTTGAAGGGACTTTGTTTACTTGGTTTAGAGATTCGGGGTCAGTTTGTATGTCAAGAATTGATAGAACCTTGGCATTAGTGGATTGGGTAGATCATTTTGGAAATGTGTCTCAAAGGGTACTCCCTCGCGTAGTTTCTGATCATTGCCTTCTTTTGGTGGTGGCAGGTAGTGTTAATAAAGGTCGGAGTGCCTTTAAGTTTGAGAATATGTAGTTGAAAGAAGAGGGTTTTGTAGAGAGGGTTCTGCAATGGTGGAATGGGTATTTCTTTTCGAGTTCTTCTAACTTTATTTTGGCTCGTAAATTAAAAGCTCTTAAAGAGGACTTGAAAAAGTGGAATAAGGAGGAATTTGGGGATCTGGCCTTTAGGAAGAAATGTCTTTTATCTGAATTGCTGGGTTTGGATGCTAAGGAGGACTTGTCTGGTCTTTCTCAAGAGGATCAAACTCGTCGTATTCAAATTAAATGTGAGATTGCTCATCTTGCCTCTTTGGAGGAGATTTCTTGTAAACAAAAGTCCCGGATTTTATTTGTGAAGGAAGGGGACAATAATACTTGCTTCTTTCATCGGGTTGCAAACTTCAATAGAAGAACTAATCATATTCAGGGTATAGAGGTGTATGGTGTCCTCTATGAGGATGAGGAAGAGGTGCGGTCTAAGTTGGTCAATTTTTATCAGAGGTTGTACACTAAGTCAGATACTTGGCTCCCTTCTATGGATGGATAAGAGTTTGCTAGAATTGAGGAGGATGAGCGGCTTGAATTAGAGAAGGATTTTTCTTAGGAGGAAGTGGTAAAGGTTCTACATGAGATGGAGGGTGATAAAGCCCCAGGTCTTGACATTTTCATTATAGCTTTTTTTCAAAAATGCTGGAGCGTAGTGGAAATAGATGTCATGACATTCTTTGATCATTTCCATAGGAGCTCAAAGTTTGAACAGTCTTTGAATGCTTCTTTCCTATCTCTGATTCCAAAAAAAAAAAAAAAAATCATGCTTTAAATATAAAATATTTTAGGCCTATCAACCTAGCGGGCAATGTGTATAAGTTGTTGTCTAAGGTTTTAGCTAACAGATTAAGATGGGTGCTGGATAAACATATTTTGGAGTCACAGAATTCTTTTGTCGGTGGCAGACAGATTTTGGATTCAGTACTTATTGCTAATGAATGTTTAGACAGTAGACTAAAGTGTTGTACTCCGGGGGTGGTGTGTAAGTTAGACATTGAGAAAGCATATGATCATGTGAATTGAGACGCTTTGTTTTTTCTGTTGGAAAGGATGGGCTTTGGGGATAGATGGAGGAGATGGCTAAAGACTTGTGTCTCTACCATTCGCTTCTCAGTTCTAGTTAATGGATCTCCTTCTGGTTTCTTTGGAAGCTTTAGAGGTCTCAGACAAGGTAATCATTTGTCTCCCCTTCTATTTCTTTTGATCATGGAGGTTTTAAGTCGTATTCTGAAGAAAACTGAGGAAGGGGGTTTCATTCAATGTTTTCATGTGGGTCCTATTAATTCTACTAGTATCCGTGTTTCTCACCTTCTATTTGCTAATGATACCATTCTTTTCAGTGATGCCTCTAGAGAGCAGATTCTTTCTATTAGGTTGGTTTTGTCTTGTTTTCAAGCTTTTACTGGTGTAAAGGTGAATGTAGGGAAAAGTGAAATTGTCCTTAGTAGGGAGGTGCGTAACATTCAGTCTTTGGTTAATATCCTTTAGTGTAGGGTGGGTAGTTTTCCTATGATTTACTTGGATATGCCATTGGGTACTTTGTACAAAACAGCCTCTATTTGGAATCCGATCCTTGAGAGGATGGAAAAGAAGCTTTTAGGCTAGAGGAGGCTTTATTTGTCAAAGGGTGGTAGACTCACCTTGTTGAAGAGTACCCTTTCAAGCATTCTGACTTATTACCTTTCCCTTTTTACTATCCCTAAAGCTGTGGCGACTAGATTGGAACACATCCAAAGGAACTTCTTGTGGGGTTCATCAGTTGAGTGTTTCAAATATCCATTGGTGGTTTGGGAAAATGTTTGCTTACCACGTGAGTTGGGTGGTTTAGGAATTCGGAAGTTGGTACCTTTTAATCAAGCCCTATTAGGAAAATGGCTTTGGAGGTATGGCCATGAAACCTTGCATCTGTGGCGAAAGGTCATTGCCATGAAATATGGGGAAGGAAAAGGGGGTTGGTGCACTAGAGCTTGTAGCAGGGCTCATGGTTGTGAGTTATGGCGGAGTATTAGTGAAGGGTGAGAAACTTTCACTAAGCATTTCTCTTTTGTGGTGGGGGATGGTTCTTGTATTGTTTTTTTGGCATGATAAGTGGATTGGGGATGTTCCTCTCAAAACTCTTTATCCTTAGTTATTTTTGTGTTCAGCTAATAAGGAGGCTTGTATTTTTGAGGTGTTAAGCCCTCCAATGGGTGAAAATGACAAAGTGTGGAGTTGAAGATTTCATAGGGATTTCGATGATTGGAAGTTGGCGGCTTCCTACTCCTTTCTCCATTTCATCCAAATCCAAATTCCTAGGGGTGGAGGGTGTGACAGACTTTATTGGGATCTTAATAGCAGTAGGAAGTTTGATACTCGGTCCTTTTATCATAAGATTCGAAATGCAGCTCCTTCCACTTTTCCTCGGAAGGGAATTTGGAAAGTTAAGGTTCCTAAAAGGGTGGCTTTTTTTATGTAGACAGCAGCCCATGGTCAAATTCTAACTTTGGATAATCTTATGCTTCGTGATCACTCTTTGGCAAGTCGTTGTTGTCTGTGCTGTAGTAATGCGGAATCTGTAGATCACCTGTTACTTTTTTGTTCGATAGTTCATTCTTTGTGGATGTATATACTTCGGTTGTTTGGAATTGAATGGGTCATGCCAGGTTTAGTTGTGGACTTATTATTTTGCTGGTATCATTGGCTTGGGAAGCATAGCTCTAATATTTGGGATTTAGTTCCAGGTTGTTTAATGTGGACTATTTGGATTGAACGGAATTGGCGATCTTTTGAGGATAAGGGGAAAACTGTGGTTCAATTATTAGAGTATTGCCAGCAGATCCTCTTTGATTGGTCTCGATGTTGGGGTTATTCAGATTGTTCTACCCTTTTGGATTTTCTTTTATCTATTAGAATAGATTAGGGACTGCTTCTGTCCTTTTGTTCCTTTTTTTATTAATATACTCTCTTCTTACTTATCAAAAAAAGAAAAAGTTCAGGAATGTGTGATCTCTATAGTGATGACTCTACTAGTAGATTGACAACATGACAAAAATAATCAATGTTAGAGAATCTAATATCATGCCACCAAATAAGAAAATTATAGGCTATCCTCATTAGAACTTTCCTTAGACCAAGCTAATGAGTTTCATCTTTTATTGACTCACTAATACAAAATAGACAATTGACAGAGTAGTAAACATTACAACAATGACAAGAAAACATTCATGACTCACTTATTGTAGCCAAATGAACTAAGAATGAAATACTCATGTTTTAAAACTACAGACAAAGATATACAAAGAAGTTATACATATAGGAGGGGAAAAATATGAAGTTACATTAAGCATCTAAAAGAACATACATAAAAAGGATGGATACACACATGAAAGAAATTGATAAATGGCCATGCCATTTTCCAAGTAACAAATTTGACCTGTCTGAATCTTAAAAGGACTGCCCTTTTCCGCTACCAGATGTTTTTTCTTTTTTCCTTTTTTTAAAGTAAGCAGAAATTTCATTGAGCATAAACACCACAGAGAAGTCAGTAATACAACTGAGCCAACATGCCATACTCAGCAATTATTAGCATTATGCTAAACTATACAAATTATCCCAAATCAAGCCCCTACTCAGATATAAGCATTGCACATATGAGCTCTAATTAGTGTTCTTCTTCAGGACAGAAACTGGAATCCCCCAGCAGCATGAAGCCCTGTTTAGAACTGCGTTTTTGATTCTCCCTCTTGCAACAACTCAACTTTACTTCCCATTTAATAGCTTGCAAAATACTCTTCATTTTTCACTTGGCCACCATGGATTCCTTTGAATCCAAATCCAAATGGACTGTAACCCCCCAATTTATCTTGCAAATCACAGCTTTTTTAATCTTTTAATCAGTTTTGCAGACCCCAATCCACCACTCTGTCCCATTCAGTTTCAAGACTATGAAACAAGCATTTTTCCATGGCTTCTTTCTATGCTCTTTAATAGACAAGCCATCAAAAACTAAATGGTTTCTGCTTTCTATTTTCTACACAAATCCTCTGCAGAATACACAAGCTGCATCACCAATGCATCCCATATGTATTTCAGTATCTTCACATGCATAACATTTCCACCTTGCTACTAGGAACCTTAATCAAACATTAGTGACTTTGACCCCAATGAAAGGGAAATAAGAAAATTCACACCAATAACCTCTGCCTCACAAGGCATTATCTTAAGCTAATTGTATTATCCATGAGAGAAAACATTAGTTCTAGTGACTTTACATATGTTTTGTTGATTGTTTATTGCTAAAACTAACCTAGAGAAGAGGAAATTTCCTTCTTCTTTTTTCCTGATGTAGGACACACCAAACTAAACTCAAAAGTTAAATTTTTTTTTCCTTGGCTTCCCAAACGCACACTAACAGGAAACACAAATATTCAAGCCCAAAAGATAGCTCAACTGGCACCTCCTGCTGTTTTCAACTAAAACATTCAGGTTCAAATTTAATTTCACCTCCCCCTGTTGTAACTATCCAATTATCAACAAACACACACATTAGAGCAAACAAAAACCTGTACAATTCTAAGACCTATGATTACATTAGTACTGCATCACAGAACAAAAACAAAATCAAAACATTAGAGACAGACTTACAATGGCAACTTGCCTGACTGAAACACCGCGAATTTGGACACCTGGGAATACTCAAACCCAATCCCATTATCCTCCAAAAACCTCTCAATCACCTTCTTGTCCCGTTCAGGATCACCAGTCTCACATTCCACCTCATAACAAGTCCCAAAATCAAAGTTAGTCTCATCCACCTCAATCTTTAACCCTTGCCAATCATAAACCGACCTCACATTCCTAAACCCACCTAAGCAAACCAACCCAGAAACCCCAAACTCTTGCTTCACTCTCTCAACAATGGCGGAGTCAGTGACTGACAAGAGCCGCCATGGCTCGGCTATGCAGGCGCGACCGAGAGTGGGGTCCATGGGTTCTTCCAGCTCCTGGGCACGGCTTATTCCTTGTGAAATTACGGGTTTGGCCTTGAGGGAGAGGACACAGTGGTTAGGAGCGGTGGCGGTGGTGCTGATGAAGCGGAGGCGGAGGACGGCGAGGTTGGAGGAGAGTTGGGAGTTGGAGCCATCGAAGAAGACGTTTTCTTGGAGAAGGGTTTTGGTGTGGAATGGGAAGAGGAGTGTAGAGAGTTTTTGGTGGGAGGTTGAGTCTGGGAGTCTGACTTTTACTTCCACTTCCATTTGTTGGGGAGTGTTTGGTTGCTGAGAAAATTATAGTTTTGTTATTCCTGCGTTTTCTTAGCAATTAAACGGAGAGAAGAAATGGGGTTGCAGAAAATGAGCAGAGGGGTTTTAATTTGTTGGATTTTGGGTTTTTTTTTTTTTATATATATATTTAATTTAGTGGATGGTGGCAAAAAAATAAATAAAAATTTGAGATTTGATGAAATTTTCCAACCTCACTTTCTGAACCAGAGAAGGATAAGGGTGGGGTAGAGGTAACGTCCGTTATATATGGATTTAATTTTACTTTTCTTTTTTTTCTTTTCTTTTTATAATAACAAGAATGAAATTCATTGAAATTAGCCAAAATTTTTGAAAAGTTATTTGTGGGGTCAAAAACAGACGGTTAAACTCACAATTAATTTATTCAGCAAAAACCACTCACAATTAATTTTTATTTAATACTGCGAAATTCACAATGAGATAGCTAAGAAGGAAAATAAGCCGGTATGAACTAAAGAGATAGATTCACGAGTATTTAACTTATTTGATAGACCACCACATACTTTTAGTGTGATGGTCACTCATAATTATAAGAACTTGTAGAGTGTTAAAGGTAAAAGTCGGAATTCAAGTATGTAGAAGGGAGCTTCACACATATACATTTAGATTATGTTATAATAGAATTTCTATCTTATATACTTCTACTTCGGCTATACCAGCATATGTGATGCAAAATAATCTACTACCAGGGAGGATATTGGATGGCATTGATCAGGTGAATAGAAATTTCCTTTGGAATTCCATTAGTTCCAAGCAGAGTATACATTGGGTAGGGTGGAGAAATGTCACTACCCCTAAGGATATAAGGGGCTTGGGCATACAAACCGCCAAGGAAAGGTGCTAAGCTGAATTAGAGATTCCATACGGAGGGTGAGTCCCAATGGGCTAAAGTTCTAAGATTGAAGTATTGCACACATTAGAGGTTAAATTCCAGAAATGAAGCAGCCTTAGTTTTTGGAATAATAGCTGGTCAAACATGGGTATTCTTAGAAACATCATCCAAGGCCCTCTTATTGTTGAATCCTCCAACCTTAGAATTAAGGATGTTGCAGATTTGGGAGGTTGGAACTGGGATCAGCTTCATATAGATCTTCTTGAGGAAGTCAAATAGGAACTATAAGCCACCCCCATAACATTTGTTAGGAGGAATGAAGACAGATTGGCTTGGAAGCCTTCACCGAGAGGCTCCTTCGAGCTCAAAAGTGCCTACTTACTTGCCATTGATCCTTTGCCTGACCCTGGATTCCAAGGTAGGTGGATATGGAAGCTAGCCACCTTGCCCAGGATTCAAATGTTCTTATGGAAATGCATGCATCAGAGCATAGGTGTCAAGGAGTGTTTACAAGCAAGGGGGATGTTAGTAGACATGGCATGCCCTCATTGTCTCAACAGACCTAAATCCATATTGCATGATCTTCGAGAATGCCATGTGGTTAGGAAAATCTGGCATCAATTGGGTGTACACCATTTAGATAATACGTTTTTCTCTTTTGACCTTCTAGAATGGTTATCTGGTAATTGCTCCTCCAAAATCAAACGTGTGGCAGAACAAGCCCCATGGAACCAAGTCTTTATGTTTGTAGTTTGGTTGATTTGGAAAGGTAGGAATCAATTAGTTTTTGAGAACAAAAGGCTAAATCCAAAAATTGATGGTGATATTGCCTATAAAGCAGTGGAGTACACTCACTGCGTTGGTAAGCCGTTGATGTCCAAGCACAAGATCATGAAGCAAATCAGGTGGGAAAAATTGAGTAATGGCTGGAGGAAATTAAATGTAGATGGGGCATCCATGGGGAACCTAGGTCAAGTTGGAGGTGGCGGTCTCTTAAGAGATGAGGATGGGAATTGTATTGGGGGATTTGCTAGAAGAATAGGCATAGCCAATAGCTTCACCACTGAATTATGGGCTCTCCGAGATGGGCTTCTATTGTGTTAGCAGCTGAATGTTCAGGTAGTCGTTATAGAGCTAGATGCAAAAACTATTGTTGATGCCCTTAATCTCCAAGGTAAAAAAAATACTGTAGTGTCTTCTATTATGGAGGATTGCAGACACTTGGTTACTCTGATACCCCAAACAACCATAAGACATGTCTTTAGGGAAGCCAACAAAAGTGCAGACCGACTAGCCAACTTAGGACTTAATTTAGATGCTGATTTTACACTGTTTTCGAATTCGCCTGTGGACTTATTTTCTTGTTTGGAGGCTGATAGCCGTGGGTTGTATTGCAACAAATTCTGTTTTGATCCTAAGGTTTCTTTCTAGTTTTTAATGATATTCCCTTTTTACCAAAATATATATATATATATATATATAACTTGTTTGATGGAGGAACATTACTTAGAAAAGTGTTCTCTCTCTCTCTCTCTTTTGTGGAGGAGGGTATTTATACTACTTTCTAACCCCTTTCTCAATAGATTTGAGATGTAGAGGAGGACACTTGTCCCATGAAAGTTCTCTTCTTCCTTTTTCAAGGAGTAAATGAGTGTTTGGTGGAGAACACTGTTCTGACAAATCATTTGGCATTTAATGCAACATTTGTCTAGTAGGTACAATCATTTAATACAGAGAGAACTTTAGCTGATTTTAGGTGCTACCTCTTCTTGTTCCTCGGCTGTCCTTCTTCGTCAATCTCGTTGTTATTCTTGTCCTTCCTTAGCCATGTTCCAAGGAAGAGGGGCTCCTTGGCAAGTCATGTCTTTTCTGTTCTTGAGCTCTTAACAACAACTGACCCCCCTTTCATTTAGTGTCTATACTGGGCTTGGTCCAATATCCCTTTATCCCCATCCTCTCTAATTTGTTGGGCATTGGGCATTTGGGCTAGTAGTACCATTATATCTTCCCATGTTATTATTTTTTCTTTCTTTTTATAATTTGGTAGTTAAGAGATAAATGATTTAAACTTTGTACATCTTCATTTGCAATCAATTTACGAGACTTTTGACTTGTAATGTTATCTTTACAATAGAGATAGAGTTAAATTTGAATTTTCCTTTGTGTAAATAACAATTATCTACATTGACTAAACCTAATAATGGATCCAGTTGGATTTGGGTTCAATTGAATCAAGTTGGGCCAGGTCAAAATTATTCAGATAAATAGGTCATTAATTTTGATACCAATAATGCGTTGGCTCAAGTTCAAGTCAGCCAACGCATAATATCCTTTTTTTCTACAGAATAAAAATAAAAATTAAATAATTTTTTTAAGAATAGGGGGATTTGAACCTTCAATATCTCAATTAGATGCACCAACTAATGCCATAAAAATTAATAACATGAAAATAATAGATTAAGTGGTAGCATGAAAATTAATAAAACATGGAAAAACATTTTTATTGGATGGTCCATCACAAGGTTAATACAACTTTAGACCATTTAAGTCAAACAACTTCAACAAACTCCTATAAAATAAAATAAAAAAAAACTTGAACAAATTAAAAACAAAACGAGAAAAAGATCCTAAATGATTACGAGAACATATTTTTTAATATATATCTCTCAAACTCATGTATTTGGGTAATGCATTTGTGCCCTAAGCTGGTGTTGGAAGAGTTGCCCAAGTACTTGAGGAAATTCCAATGCACTATTGGAAGACTTGGGCTATAGTACTCAAGTTGATTTTCTCTTAAGTTTGATGAGGACTATAAGGTACACTTCACTTTCAAATTTTGTGTTCAAGAGGCCTAGACTTCTTTCCGAATGATTAGATTCAATTCAAGAGTTGTTTGCAAACATGTGGTCTTGGTTGGTCTTTGAACGGTTTCAAAATGGGTGTCTACATAAAAACACCTAGGATGAGAAAAATCAAGTGGAAGTGATAACAGACAATGAGACAAATCGAGTAGCGTAGGGAAGAGGTGATTTAGGTTGTGTTTGATTTGACAATAAATATTTTTTTGTCTATAAAATATTTTTTGAAAAATATATTATTTTCAAGTGTTTGGCTACATTCTTAAACATACGTTGGAAAATATTTTCTAGTATTTTGTTGCATTCTTGATAATATTATAAAAAATATAATTTATACTACTTTCTCACATTTTTTCATCTCCCAAGCATATATATATATAATAAAAAATTATAAAATTCTAGATAAAAAAAATTTGTGTTTGGGGTACCAATGGTGTCGACAGCCACTGGTAGTAGTGGTTGGCCACCATAGACGTTAGTTGGGGGTAGTGGTTAGGTGGCAAATGGTGGAAAGTGGGGGGTGGATGTTTGGTTAATAAGTTTTGAGTGAAACAGAAAATGGTTGACGTAAAATGAAAGCGTAAACCAATTTAAGTTATAAGTGTCTTTATTTTACGGTCAATCAGAAAATACTTTTCGTTGACCAACATTTTCCATTACCCCAAACACTTGTAAATACGAAAAATATTTTCTGGAAATAACTTTTTGTCAAACTAAACACTTCCATAATGAGATTAGGGGGTGGGAGTGAAAGAAATGGTTGATATATATAGTTTCAATTTATGGTGTTCGCTTCTGATGATTGCTCTTAATCATCATACTAAGATATCAATCAGTTTTTTATGTACATAGAAGATTAAACCCCAAATTTCTTATTCAACGACAAGAGATTTTTCTAGTTGAATTAACTCAAACTCACAGTTGACACAAATTAGAGGAGAGTGAAAGATGAAAACACATTTAACTTTTTTTATTTTTAGATGCATGTGAGGCTTTAGAAAAACGCTTTTCACCAATAAAAACCTTTTTTTTGCTGAAATTAATGCTTTATAACCAAGCCTTGCAATTTTCGTTAACCTTACTTTCCTAGAATATCAAACATTAGAAAACTTGGAAAAAGTTTTGAAACTCGAACTAGCCATTCAAACCATGTTAATCAAGGACTGACCACCAATCCGATTTTTAAAACTCACAAAACCGAAAAAGTCATTTTGGTTGGAAACTGTTCAAGCCACAATCAAACCTTCCGATTTTCAAACTTGTTACTAGTTTGCCGATTTCTTTCCCATAAAAAAATTTGCTAAAAAATGGTTGTCGAAAATCCAAGCTCTCTTTTTTGCCGGATCTGTTTGTTTGGGGAGAGACTAATGAAACTCCCGATATGGATTTGAGATGTTGGATCTGTTTGTTTGGAAAGTGAATGAAAGAAAGTAGAGAGATTGAGGCTGGCCTAGAAAAGAAATGAAGTAGTGAGGTAGAGAGAAGAAGAGAGAGACTGAGGGTTTGTGAGAGTGAGAGACACAAGTAGTTTAAGATTGAGATTAGGTGCAATACCTAGAGTATTTTATTGATACAATAGTTATGAATGATTGAGATTTAAAGTTGAAAAAAACTACTTTAAATCTCAATTATTGAAAAAAATAAGTAAAAAAGTTAAAAGTTAAAAAGTGAGAAACTGAGAATAGTAAAAAAAAACAAATAGTGAGGAAAATGGGATAATTGCACCCAATCCAAATCTGGAAAGAGAGGACACGAATGAGTTTGTTATGGTTATTTGATCATATTTTAGAGGTTTTAGGAAATTACCCCTGGTGAAAGAGTTAGTATTGTAGAGAACATACTAATAGACATATTTGTAACAATAGTTTCTTTAATTAAAGGGATTAAGAAGAACAATTTTTTTTTTTTTTTTTTTTATATATAATTTGATAGTTGGAGACAGGAATTTAAACCTTGTATGTGTTTGTTAGAATTTTTTTTTTTTTAAGAATTTTTTGTTGGAATTTAAAAACATTAAGAAGTGCTAATTGAGTTATAAGACTCTTAACTCTCTCTTTCTCTCTCTCTCTCTCTCTCTCTCTCTCTCTCTCTCTCTCTATATATATATATATATATATGTATATATATTTATATATTTCTTAAATGCACACCACACCCTACAGTACGGTGTGGTTCATTAAGAATTACAATTTCAAATTTCTCAAATCTGAATTTCGGCCCATGATGACTTGAATGATTAGGATTTCTCTCTCTACAATCCTAAATATATATAAAACTTATTTTAAAAGTCATCAAGTACGAAAACAGAGATCTAGAACTCATATTCTTTGTGTAAAGTTACTGCGTTTGTACGCCTTCGGGTTTTGTAACCGAATGTTTCTTAATCTTCATCGTTTATGAAATTGAGAACTTTGCAGCCAACAATAATCAATCAAGTTGTTGGAGTTAGTCTCTGTGCAAAGGAACTAGTCACAAATTAGAGATTTGTGCAAAGCAAAGAAGCCTGCTACAAGATCAAGTTCAATTGGGTATTGAAGTAAAGGTTTAACTGTAGATTAGTATTTTGGAACAGGCCAAGGTAATGGTAAGATTCCTCATACTTATAATCGCTTGATTATTAATTAGTGGATTCTTGATAGTGGTAACCTTAAATTCACCTGGTGAGCTTTTTGCCTTATGAGATGTTTTTTCCATTTGTCAACAAACTACCGTGTTAATTTATTTTCCACTACATATTAGTTATTGGTGATTTGTTGGTGCCTCTATGATTTGCATGTAATTTGACCTAATTAATCAACTTGGGTAATTGAATTAATTAACCAGAGTCAATCTATTTTAACCCAACAAAGCTCTTCATTAAATATTTGCAACCATTCACAATGAAGACCTTTATTTGAACCATATAAATATGTATATAATATTTGGATATAGTCTCTTTTCTCTTTTACCCCCCACCCCCAAAAAAAAAAAAAGTCTCCATTCCCTCTCATATTTCAGTATTGTGATTGCCAAAATACAAAAAAGAATTTCCTCCCTCATTTCTCCTATTTAGGCACTTGCATTGCAATAGTTAAATTTTTTTTCTTCTTCTTCTCTCCTATTCGACAATGGTATTGTCACAATACAAATTTATTGGGCAGTAGAAATCTCAACAATACTATTGCCGAAATGGCTTTTCTCTCTCCTCCCCTTGTCACATCATTTCTATCTTCTCTCTCTTATTTTTTCTCACAATTTCGGCAACATCATTACCAAAATTCATCTCTCTCCTCAAGCAGTTAAATAACTTTGAACATTACACATATCACAAATAACTCAATTTTTACCAATATTCATCCAAAAACTCATATTATTATATGAGAAACAGTTGATAAACATAGTAAAATTTATAGTGGACTCCAAAGACTGTATATATATGTATTTTTTTTTTTTAACACACCCAAAAACACAAACAGGTGGTTGCACTACTTTCATAAAATTTCAGATAAAAAAAAAAAAATCATCACATTGAGAGTCCATGCACTACTTAAGCAGATTCTTGGAATTCTAACGTGCCAGCTCTAAGATCTCTGGTGACAAGAGACATATTTGGTCCTTGGAGAAAAATTTCTGTTATACCAGTCCCAATTATTCTTCCATCCTGTTTATACACCACAAACATGTAAAAGTTATGCATACAAGTATTGAAAATTGATAGAGCAAAGCTTACACAAACCAACTAATTTTGTTCTCAGTTTCTTTTTGTTCAATCCCTCCGCAACCAAACAGTCAGTCATACCAAAGTAACTCTAGAGAAGTTGGAATAAGTCTTTAACTTGTAGAATCTTGGGTCTCTTGAAAATGAATACTCTCAATTTATTGGAATAA
Source organism: Quercus wislizeni (assembly GCA_023055345.1). Taxonomy (NCBI): domain Eukaryota; kingdom Viridiplantae; phylum Streptophyta; class Magnoliopsida; order Fagales; family Fagaceae; genus Quercus; species Quercus wislizeni. The sequence continues at coordinate 42,113,100 of JALGQJ010000002.1, forward strand.
TTTGAGCAAACTGTTGACTACTACAAAACTAATGTAGTGAATGCAATTTGCTTTGAAATCTGCCACTTTCAACATGAAAAGAGCTGGAAGTAGGGTGTGCCGTGAAGACTAATAGCAACTTTATAATGCGACTTGATGTTTTGTCATTTGTGTTCCTAGTTCCAAATGCATAGATTCTTTGAAAATGAGTGTGTATGTAGGAATTTTCCTTGTATTTCTATGTTTCAAGATGGCCTATTAGACCCCACCACGGGCTGCACAAACACCATTTACCAATTACCAGACCTTAAGAGTTAAGAATATCAAATACCATAAAAGTCAAATATTAAGTTGAAGGCGAAGCAAGTCTTTTTTTTCTTTTTTTGGTATTCTTTCATAAGATAAATATTGTTCTTAATATTCTTGGGTGAAAAACAATTAGTAAATGATGCATAGAAGGGTAGTGACATTGATCCACAAGACTAGGATCAGGAACTTATGCTTCACCAATAATTAACAGCAAACAGCTAACCTCTTCCCGGCACAAAAAGTAAAGACAAAGTGATGCCTTCAGTAACCAGAGAAGAGAAGACTAAAAGCAGATCTTTGCAGGCCAGGCACAATAAAATTAATTGAAGTACAACTCAATTTCTATATATAAGTGGATAAGACATATCACTATCATAGCAGAAAGAGTTACCTTTGGAGAATTTGCAATCGAAGTATCATCATAACTAGACTCTCCCATCACTTGATTTCGTATGCGAAGGTGACTGTGTATAATCTGAAACTGCTCATATATATCATTCACCAGCTCTCTCCTTTCTTCCAGAGCCTCCAAGATATCTTGTTTCATAGTCTTAGTTTCTTCTTCAAGGATTTTCATTCGGCCATTAAGGTGTTCAACAACACCAGCCTGCAAGATTCCCTTCCCCTTGCAAGAACTATTATTGCAAACCTTTCCTCCTGAGCAACTCACTGGCTTCACAATTTTCTTTGAATCTGAAGCCTTTGAATCTGTTAACAGTTTTATATCACTTGAACTATTCATTTCCAACTTGAGTTGTTTTTCCTTTCCTGTCATTGCATCTGCCTTAACACACAGCTTGTTAAACTTCTTGATGAAATCCCACAAGATTTCATTTCCGGATCTGTATGCATCATTAGTGTTATGCTTACTCTTACCCTTACTCACTGTCATGAAATTCTTAAATCTTGAAAGATCCACTGACGAAGAAATTTCTAACACAAGTGAGGTGATATCCATTTCACCTACACAAAGTATATGTTTTTGTGAGTACATATTTTGTTTTTTTACTGAAGTCTGCATTACATTAAAATACCATTGTCTATCGGATGTAAAGAAATAAATAATAATAATAACGTATAACAATATCTTCTATCCTACTCTAAGTATTCCACTTTATACTCTATTAATCGTAATCTATGAATACAAATCCTGTCTACTTTTTTTTTTTAATTCTACTTTATATTTTACCAATTATAGTATGCTTTGTATTCATTTAACTTTCCTTATAAAATAATCAAAATTTAAAATAGAAAAATAATCAAACAAATGATATACCATAATTAGTGGAACATAAATAGAATACAAAAAGTGGTATAGAGGATTTGTATTCACAATCTATCATAAATACTTATTTTCTCTTATAAAGTAACCAAATTTTAAAATGAAATTTAAAAAGAAAAAAGAAAAAAGAAAAAAAAAAGACATAGTATATTGTAATTGACAGATTGTAAGTGGAACACAAAAAATGGGGGAGATTTTTATTCCATAAAACAATCTTAAATGAGCATACATATTTTTCATGAATGCAACCAAGAGTAGCAAAACTTCCTTCTTTTTTGGAGCAAATACACAGTACAAAAAGAATATTATTGTAACATTTGATCTTTTATCAATGAACAATTTAGCTACCTATAAGTTTTTCTTCAAAGAGTGCATACAAGTTTAAAGAAGGTGTATAAATATAATATTCATAGATGGAAACTAAGAAAGTTAGTTGTCGAAGATGCTAAAGATAGTGAATGATAGTTGCTTGCCTGACAAAGTTGCAGTGTTCAAAAACACACACTTACTGAAGGGTACTCCCTTAAAGATATTCCACTCTTTGCTTTTCTTGCAAGAGAGAGGAGGGGTTATGGCAAAGGATGTGTTGCACTTTACAAAGGCAGGGAAAGATAAAGCAGGGGGGTTTCTTTGTCTAGGTGTGTGTGCATATGCATAATTATTCAATTGAGAGAGAGAGAGAGAGAGGGAGAGGAAATTGCTGAGAACTTACAATGACAATGTCTTTACATATATAAATTTGGCCATATTATGTGATTGGTAGGCTGTTTCAGCTTAATTTAACAGCTAGTTAAGAAGAGTCGGTTCTAGGTAGAACGGATAGGATAAGCAGTTAGCAGCTTTCCATTTGGGTCACTGTTGGTTTTAGTAGGCAATTTTTGGCTCCATTATGCTGAGGCTGTGGCCATTTTGTTTGAAATTTGAAACTGTTCCAAGACTAGAAAGTAGAAACCCCAACCTTTAAACAAAGTTACCACTTTGTTCTTTATTTTACTGAGAAACAAAATTTACACATACCACAAGTGATACGTTCTTATAATCATTCCTTTTTCTTTTCTTTTTTTTCTTTTTTTTGCCGAATATTTCATTTCTTGGTAGAAAAACTTTTTCCCAAGAGAGGAATAATTTCAAATGATACTTGGGCATGTATGATAAAAGTTAACGGGAATGGATGGAATAACAGAAAGTCTTAACATTTTCAATAGTTGAGAGGAATAAGAAATAAATATGATTATATGACATAAAAAGTTAACATAAGGCACGTTAAAGGCCAGCTTCATAATGTTACATAACACTTGAGATTCATACACGGCTATAAACAGCTTGAATTCATTGACGAGATTCTTCAGGCAGAGGAACCACCTTTTGGAAGGGTACCGTCCTTTTAGGCAATGATCCATTTTCCTCATCATCATCAAATTCCAGTAAATATCTGCCCAACCAAATCATGAAATATGTATTATTGACAACATAATATAAAGATCTTAAAGCAAAATATCCTCATTTGGAAGCACATGGCAGTGTCATCATTCTTCTACATCTTCCTTATATGAAGAAATGACTTTGCTAGATAAATTAAGCTTATTTGTTTCCTTAAAAAAAATGTTAGAACTGTTTATTTTTTGGTCATATGTTTATCATTTCGGTGACTAATGAAATCAAATTACATTAGAATCCATAATCTACCCTGAAGAGAAACCAATAAAACAAATTGAGGTTATCAATTTTACTAATGAAATCAAATTACATAAGCTATGGAAAAATTGACAGTGCACTCTTTCCAAAAATTATAGACAGTGAGTATTAAAAGACAAAGAATGATATACTTACTCATCCGTCTTCCTCTAAAAATATTTTGGGACAATTGATAGAAGGCCACAATATGCAAAATTACAAGAAGTAGTTAGATTCATGCAAAACTCACAGGCATTTTCAATAGGAAGTATAAGAATCTATAGAATATTGGAATTCAAAGGAAATGAATAATAACTTCTGTTCAAGTAAAGAAATTAGATAAAATTGTCACCTTGCGATGGCCATTAACAACAGTTGCCTTATAAAGTGCAGTTGTTCCTGGATAGACAGCCAAAACCTGACTTCCAGTAGGGAAATCTTGCACATTACTAAGATCATTTCTCTTGGGGAAAGGAATAATTCTTGACATGGGCAGCTTGTACTTCCTAAGAGCAGCAAGGAAAAAGGAATGTCACTCTCAGATGAAAATAGTTCAATTACATAGAGAAGTAAAATATATACATAAACCATATTATTCTTCTAAGCATTTAACAGTAGGACAACCGGCACTCATCATTAAGCCAAAGAAAAAAAAATGGTGGAGAAAAGGCAACACTCAGCATCTCTGGGCCAATCCAGCTCATCAGGAACCATGTAAGATCTAGTCTTCTAGTCATAAACCTGAAAGACTTATCCACATTCTTTAAATATTTTTAAAATAGAAAGTTCTATCCAGCAAGTATCAACAATTTTTTGTCTCTTCATACAAAACTGACCTGCTGAAAGACCAATATTAAATCAGACCAAAGAGAAAAGAATAAAGAAAAGCAATTTTAACACTATAGGGCATAAGTCACAAAGGAGCATCAAGGAGGAGAAAGAACAAAAGGTAGGTGGTGGTGGTGGGGGGTCCAAACAATGGAAAAGCTTTTTTTTTTTTTTCTTTTCTTTTCTATCTCCCCCTGTTTTTCCCTTGGCGGAAAAGATGCAGTCAAAAGTCATACAACCCTTATGAACAGTATTATGTCGAATTATATTAAATCTCAATGTAGTTTGATGCCAGTAGAAATTATTAGTAAGCTAATAAACCCCAGATCAGTCTAACCTAAAACCATTAAGATATAATAGAGTTCTCAATGCAAGTCAAGTAGCATGCATAGTTAAGCCACGTAATTAATAATTATACAAAATTATGGAAATAGAAAGATAACATAGAAGTATCTAAATAGAATTTTAAATCGGGCAGTCAAATTAGAGTCAATAAAAAAAAGCTACCTTTGGCCACCACCCTCATCATCATCACCTGGTTCCTCATCTAGGACTTCAAATCTGCACATTTGCTTCTTCATAAGCAAGGAATAAAGTAATTTCTGAAGGGGAAAAAAAAAACCTAGAGTAGTGATGCAAGCAGCACAACCATAATAATTTTAGATTTTATTATTTCAGAAATTTTCTTATTTGAGAAACCGTGTTTCAGTTTTGAATTTAAAATTTCAGCTTTAAAGTAGTGATGCAGGCAGCACAACCAAAATTATTTTAGTGTTCATTATTTAATATATTTTTCTTATTTAAGATACCATATTTCTTTTTCAAATTTTGAAGTAGATTTCTTATTAACTTTTGAATTTGGGCTTTAATGTTGTTGAGGATTTTAAAGAATGTAATTGAGGCTTGATGTACTCCTTGAAACCCATTAAAAAGAGATTCCAAGAATAGTTTGAAGCCTAGGGTTTTCTGTTTTTGTTTTCAATTTTCTATCCTACCCGTTCTGCATCAAGAAAAATTCTTCTACCCCTTTGTTCCATCACTAATTACTGGCAACACAAGATAAATGCAGTAACTTCTGTCTATGGTAAAAATATAGCAACCAGCTCACAAACAGTTTGATACTTTGATGTTATCTCCACATCAAGCTCATTCAAATTTGTGTATTAATCCATTCTAGACTAACCCTTATGGTTTTATTCCTCAACGACTCATCTACAAGCAGTCAAGGGCTACTTAGGCACGTGAATATGGAGCATATAACATCTCTGAGTTAGACAGTTATATTCATATGGCATGTGTTTTAATGGTTATACATTGCACCTAATCATTAGAAAAGTTACATCTAGACCGTGCCATAATTCATTTCAATATAATTTCATAGCTTAAGCTTCAATTTGACCTTTAGCCAGGCATTTATCACTAGGCAATTGAATTGGGGCCATAATCAAACTTGATAGATAAATGGGAAAGTCATAACATGAGCTTGGCTCTTTTCTTCTTTTTTTCTTTCTTGAGCTAGCCTGAAGCTCAAACAACACAATTATAATTTGATAAGCCGGCTCAAATAGGTCAATCAGTTATCATGATGATCTTGAAGAAGGGCTTTAATTCTTCAAAAAAGTTAAAATCATGACATGGTGATGTCCTGTTTACAGGAACTGAACTTACTCTCTTGTCTCCTTATCAAAATGCAGAACTTTTACAACGAACCACTCATCCTTATCAGCCTCATCTAGTCTGACTCTAGCTGCTACCTGGAATAACAGTTCACATTAATAAACTGAACTGCACAAAATATCATCCAAGTGAAAGAACTTGTTTGCCAAAAGAATTAATTAGTTGGATGTGCTAACTCTAATGAAATCATGCATGATTAAAAAATATATCATGATATATTCATACCTGTTCTCCCTTTAAATTAGCACAAGCCTCTAGTTGACTTCGCACATTATTCGAAATCCTTGAAATATCTGAATCAGTCTTCATTCTTTTCCTTTTCGGATCATTGCCTTCTGTAATTTATGATTTGTCAGCCAAATGAACAAATTATATAATTTCCATAACAACAAGACAAGCATCTTGTTGGAATCAGCCACTAAAATGTATTTTATTGGCTTCATGTTTAATATTCACTAGCAAAGCTGTACGAGTTGGTGAAACTTAAATACTCTTGAATTCGCTATAGCTAACACAGCCGAGAATTAGCAACAGGATTCAAGAGTAATGTTGAGAACTGAAAAACATGCTTCAATCAACTGAGTTATTAGCTCGTCATGAAATGCTCAGCATTAAATTTAAGAGTGCTGTTTAAGATGGCTATAGCTTGAAGTTCTTGGTATTTAATTCTCTTTAGAGAACTAAATAGAAATCTAAAGACTACATGTAATGAAAACAACATAACCTTTTTATTAAATGTACAAGTACGCATGAAAATAGTTAAGTTCCTCAACTAAATCAAGAGAATTTCAATATGATACGGACACAGATTCTTTTATCTCAACAATATATTTGGCATATGTGCCTATCTACACTCCAATTTCTTCCCGTCAAGTCCAAATGCATAACTTCACATGACTAGTAGAATATGTATTGGAAAGTAACAATATATAATAAAAAAAATAAAACCCTAAAAACTTAAAACATGAAAGCTTGATTAAAAGGTTACAGATTCATACCTCCTTATGGCTAGTAGAATATGCATTACGAGGTAAATTAAAAACAAACCTAGGCTAGGAACATTTATAAGATGGTTATTATTTTGAAAACAATTTATGTACACACACACACACACATATATAAAAGCTTTTTATAACTGAAAACCTCACAAAGGAAAGATTGATCAAAAGGTTACAGCATTCACTAATGTTCCCATAATATCTTATAGCTCAAAGATTCTAGCACAAACCTAGCCTTCTTCTTAATTGTCCTGGAGGCCCAGAAGGAAGCAGAGCATCAAGTTGATTTAACAACATGCTGGAAATGCTGCAGCCAAGTACAATACTGAGAATTATATAAGGTGCAAAACATGTTTCTGTAATTTTTTTTTTTTAAGTAGAAGATATCAATATCATAAAAGCTGTAGAATGGACATACGTTACTTCACTCTCTGACAATTCTTTTGCATGAGTATACAAAACTTTCAACCTAGATAATGAAGAATCTCCAGGCTTCTCAACCACCTCAGGAGCTGCACCAACATACAAAGAAAGATATAAAAACAAGCTACAGAGGAAAACAGAACTAGATTGTAATCAAGGAAGAATATTGGATCACATATAGTAGTGTACTGCTGGAGACATTGAGATGGTAGTGGTGGAATTCAGTTGCATGGCTGCCAACAATAATAGTGATGTTGGAATAGGTAAATGGTTGAACTTGAGATGACAATAGTGGCGTATGGGCCAAGCTAATAGTAGCAGTGGGTTAGTGATGGTGACAACAACAGTCTTAAGGGCTAGCAAAAAGATGGTGGAAAGGTTGTTCTAAACTAGAAGTGGAGTAATTGTGTAATAGTTAAGACAACAGTGACTACAGTGAGAGACAATTATAGTGGTGGCAGTGGTGTTGTCAATTCACTGCTTTAGGTAAATAATTAACAAGAATCTTCATAAATTAAAGTATATAAGTTATGTTAGCTTATTGTTATAATTTATGGAGTTAGATTGGCATCAAACAACCATTTAGTTAGTGGAGGGGCTTAGGCAATGCTTGCTTGAATGGAAGGCGGGGGGGAAAAAGGTGGGTAACGGAAAAGGGAAGGAGAAAAGTGGCTATTCTTTGTGTAATCAGGTAAAGGGGAAGAAAGATGGCAGATTGCATGAAGCCCCTCCCTCCAGGGCCCTCCATTTTCTATCCTCCCAACTTGGAGACAAGGGAAGAACAGACAAGAAAAAGAGTCTGTTTCAGTTGTTAATAACTTTGGAACCAATTACATAAGTTCCTCCAATTCCAATTTTTCCAAGAAAGCCAAACACTTTAAAGGAAGGTGCTTCCCTTCCCTTCACCATCATGCAACCAAACATGGTCCAATAGACAGCAGCAGCTATGAGTTGGGAGATGAGTAACAACATTATTATGAAAAAATTATCATTAATATGCTTAATAAAGTAAGTTCGCGATGTTTGTTAAGAATCTTTTATAGAATTTAATTTTACTGACTTTTATACACAGTTACAGATAAAGGCTAGAGTGCTTCTAGGAATAAGATTTTTTAGTTGATGAAGCCTCCATGCTTTATGTCATAGTTTTCTTTAGCTTATTTTAATTAAATAAATTCAGATCCAAAGAAATATTTACATATTCCACAAATATTATCCAAAATCTCTGATGATTCCAACACATAGATGCACTGTCGTAACAATTTGTTATGCACATCTTATTTCTGAAATTTTAAGTAATATGTATACACATATTCCTCTCCACATTTCTCAAAAGTAACAAAGGAAATTGTGAAATTTTCCAGATTAAATATTCCCAAACACATTCCTATCTAACTCCCAGCATAGAAGATGATGTCACTTTTTCCTCATGTGACGTATCCTACAATATTGACACTTATACTTTTAGCTTCGACAGTTAGAAATGAATAATTTCAATCTATAAATTTGTTAAGTATGACTCTACTTTGCCAACTTGAATACATTTTACACATGGAAAGGTCTACAAAAGTTATAGAAAGTTTGATCTACCTAGCACGGTTAATCTATATTGTGTCCCCCCTACACTTCTTTCCTTTCTTTTGAGTTGTATCTATGCCATGTCTCAATTTCCTACATCAACCAATTCAACTAGAGTACCAAACTCATACAGCTTATCTTAATTACTCAGGATTGGCTGCATGCCACCATTTAGCTCTATTTAGAACCATATAACCTCTTACAATAAACCACGTGAGCTGGGTTCAAAACGTCATGAGACAGTTCGGTCCATATCCGGCGTGGGCGTTAGAGCATTGAGAGGACCTTTCCCTAGTATGAGAGGACTGGGAAGGACGCGCCTCTAGTGTACTAGCTATCATGCCCACGGTAAACAGTGAGCAGCCAAGTGCGAAGTGGATAACTGCTGAAAGCATCTGAGGAGTAGGCTTACATTGGCAACATCATGGGAAGTATTGTTTTCATAGGTATTGTCTGTACAATTGAAGTATAATATAAGACATACAAATGCATGACAAAGAAGCTAATTTGTAAGAATTAATAGGAACCAAGCGAAGGTGTGGACACAAGATATAGGGCCTCTGATTGTGTAGACCTATAGGCATAGATGTAAAAAGAAGATGGACCAACCTGTGGCTTCATAGACAGAGCCTACTAATAATTGGGCCAACAGACCTAATCCCAGTCATTTAATAATTATGATTTCTTTTATGTAATTTAATGTTTTCTATTCCTATTTGATTTAGAAGGTTAAATTCTTTTCTTGCAAGTAAAGTAAAGTTATTTTTTATTCCTACCAAGATAATAAGTTTGGTACTCTATTTAAATAATCCAAGGCTTCGGTTTTGTTTTACAGTTTGACGATTGATAAAATTTCTCTTGGAATTTTATAATGGTTTGGTGTTGACTCCAACCAACCCTAGATAATAACTCCTAGAGGTTTGCTCTCTCATGCTTGCAGCTGCTCCTAGGTTATCTATCTTTTTATTTTTTGGTGGTTTTTTCCTTTGTCAAATACTTGACTATTACACAGGTTGAAACTGGCATAGGATTTAGCCATTTACAGATATCCCCAAACAATTTATCTTCATTCTATTTTTTAAATTGATGTACTTTCTGGCTCTATTCCTAAACTGAATCAACCGCCTGACTTTATTTTTCTTCTCTTTTTTCCATTCAATATTCAATTTTTATAGGTAATAAAAAATTTATTTAAAAAAGGGACTGCTTCATACAAAAACAGGCATGAATGATGAATTGCCTAAAGAATTTCTTATCCAAAAAAAAATGCCTAAAGAATTACAAAAAAAATACAAAATTCTATATACAAAGAGATAAAGACTCAATAAACATAGGAATTTAATCTTTATTCGTGAGTCCCAAGCATGCGCCCAATCAAATAAAGTACCAACAATAAGCTAAGAGCTGGTCCACCGTATACTCCAAATCCTCAAACGTTCGCTTATTCCACTCATGCCTATCCAATATGCATATAAGACAACTACCCAATTATTTGACATAAACTTTCCAAAGTTGGCATAGGATGGTTCTGTTTAGAATTCAGGTGAGAAAAAGGAAATTACTAGATTGCTCAAGAAATTAGATTTCTAACTAAGCATTTTAAACTTTTCTATTACTCTCCTTCGTTCTTTAACAGATCCAAATGGATGCTTACAGAGAAATTATTGCATACTGTATTCATTTTCTACATGTACCCATTTATCTTAAGGTCGAGTTGACGTGCATAGATATTTTATTATAATGTTGTACGTTACCCTTCCTAACCTAACATAAATAGGCTAAGACTAGGAATACATAAATACGTTGAGACTAGTAATAAAAGGTAACATATGATGATATAAGTATAATGATATCAAATTTTTTTTTTTTAATGACATGGATTCTCACAAAGGCAGTGCCCTTTGGACCCACCCCTTGGGAGTAAACCATGGATACACAACACCACCGACCAGATACAATGATATCATTTATGACAAAGTAATACATTGCTGAAGATAATTATAAGAGGTTCATGTGAAAAGTTGCATCAGTCATTATATGAAATAGTGACTGTATACATGCAAATAATCATCAGAGGATCTAACTAGCTGTCTTGCCTTGATGATATATTCTCGATACAACCGATATCCCCATCAAGCATACTCAATAACACAATGACCCCTCTTGTCGTCTTAAAGCTACGTTTATTTATCACTTAAGGAAACCCAACAAAGTTGAGCTTCTATAACCCGTAAAGTTAATTTTCTATGAACTCTAATACTCCAAATTAGGCAGCTCCACAGACTTAGAACAAAGCTCAAACTATTAAGTTAAACAACAAAATTTAGCTGAAGTGGAGAGCTCCTCATTGATCACAACCCAGTGACCAATTCCAGGTCCACAATATACACATTTTAAACCCATGATCAAATAATTCCCATCTCGGCTTTCCCAAGAATGAAAACCCAGACAGTAATTTAAACTTTCTCACACTCTCAAATTGATAAAAACCACCCAAACCATCCCTTCATAACATGTCCACATTCAATGACACTAAAACCAATTGTCAGCAAAGCTCATAATCAGAAACAAAACCCAGCTAGCATAACTCAAATAGCAGCTAATTTCAACCAAACCCATCCCCAAAAACACAAACTTTAAACATTCAAACACATAAATATAAAAAATCTAACCAAGAACACAAACATTAACTAAATTAACACATACCCATTAATCCAAGGTACCAAAAGATAAAGACCGAACCTCAAGTTTCAAATTTTATTTTAATTTTTTTTAATTTGGATCGATGAGTTAAAAGAAGAAATCTCACTGGCTTGGAGCTTCTTGTGCATCTTGTTGATCTCGACAAGCACATCCTCTTGTTCTTTCCTTATCCGATCGAGCTCCTTTGAGTTCTCTAAGATTCCAGAAACCTCCGGAGACGACATCGCTTCTTTTCGACAAGTTTGAGAGTTTTTACAACAACAATTTCAGTTGCATCATCTCCAAAGCTCTTCACCTGAAAGTTGAATCCCAAAATAAAAAACTAAAAAACTAAAAACTAAAAGTACATGTATTACAGACAATTACAGTATTATAGTTGCTGTACTAAATTGGGGTTTGGGAATTATTACTAAGGCAAGGAAAATTTCATATATATAATGAATTTTATCAATAAGATAACAACTTACAAAATTTTGAAAATTCCCATGAAGTAATTGACGATAAAACAGAACAGGAGTGCTTCAAAGTCGGCGCCACCACAACCTCAATGATGACAACGAGGTTGTCTTCTTCACCTGGTAGTAAAGAGAGAGAGTGTGTGGACACAATGTGAGTGCAAAGACAGAAAATGGGTGAGAAGGTGATTGATGTAAAGAGACGATGATAATAACTTCTTTTAATGGTGTGTTTCTTGTAACTTCTGTTTTGTTGCCACGTGTGATATTGTGATTGCCTTGCCTTTTCTCTTTTCCTTTTTTGGGGGCTTTGTGTTTTGTTTTTTTCTTCGTCGGTCAATGGGTTTCTCACTAGTTTTTAGAACTTGAGTGTTTGGACTCTATTTAGTTTACTGGAATTAAAAAATTATTATTAAAAGTATCTCACTAAAGTTAAAAATTAATTAAAATAATATAGTAGAACATATAAATAGTATTAAAAAGTACAATAAGATTTATAAATGGTAATAAAATAAATTAAATAGTAAACTAATTTTAATTTATAATCTCAATCTAAACGCATGCTTAGGGGCCTGTTTGGTACGTGTATTTAAACAACAGTTTTTAATTTTAAAAAAAAATTTATATAAAAAAAATGTGAAAAAATACATGTAATATTGTTTAAAAATTGAAAACATATTTTTAAACTTACATACCTAACGACGTAGATGCCTGTTTTGGTTTTGTATATAAAATATGCCCTCTGTTTAAGTTCAAGTGTCACTTTAATAACTGCCTCCAGCCCATAGGAAAAGCAAAAGGCTTTCTCATTTCTCAAATCACAAGTGGAGAGGAGGGAAGGGATTCAAAATTAAATTATAACATTTTTTATATAATAATAAAATTATTACGCTTTGAGAGTAAAAGGAAAGAAAGTTTGATGAAATATTAACCTTAAAAGAGTTTAGAGCATAATAATAAATTATTCCCGTGCTTTTTTTTTTTTTTTAATTTGATAAACGAAAAAAAAAAATTGCGATTTTGATAATAAACTACTTCCCTGTTTTTTATGTTAAAAGAAGAAATTATTATAAAATCCTAGTTGAGTTTAGTAGAAGGTGAATTCCAACACAAGCTTTTCCATTTCAAAGTGGAGGGCAGGGTTTTTGTTCTCATTTTTTTTAAAGTGAGAATTTATTCCTTTGAATTGTGTTTTAATATTGCTTTCCAGACTAAAATCCTAGTTCGACCACTATTATCATTATAAATATATTTTTAATTTGATTTTTTTTGGCAAATTAAAACTAGTTAAAACTCACTATTTTATAAAAATAAAGTAACCCAACTCTATTTCAATGATTGCCAACTACATAAATCAAATTGGATAAACACATAAATCCCAAATTGGGATAAATGAAAATTTTTTATATTAACCAAAAATAATAATAATAAAAGACAAAAAATAAAAAATAAAAGACAAAAATGTTAAAAGTACTACAAGTTTAATCATATAAAACTTTCAAGCTTTTTTTTTTTTTTTGGGGGAGAAATTACAAGCTAATGTAGCAATAAATGTGATTTGTGAGCTTCAACAACCACATAAATGAATATTTGAGATTTTGAGTTATCTCTTTATGATTACTAACACATCAATTTATAAGTTCAATTAGTAAAACTTGTAGTACTACTAAAATTTAAAAAATTAAAAGTCTTTGAGAACACATATAATGAGTGCAACAAGGCTAGTTTATATATATATATATATATATATAGTACATGATCAAATCCAGGAGATAATATTTGGACTGTATTACACATCAACATTCCCTCAACGACTTTCCCCTTGAATTTTTATTTTATTTCATTTTTTTAAATTGCATATGTTGAGGTAAAGAAAGCCATCTAATAAGTGAAGTGATCATCACCCCGTCACTGTCACTTGATCTCATTATAAATTGCAATTTTCAGAGCATTGCTGCAATGCACTCGAAGTTCATCAGCATTTAATTATTTAAAATTTTGGATTTTTAAAAAGGGTTAAGCTTCCGAACTAAATTTTATTTTTACAAATCAGATATGCATTAAAAGTTTGAGATTTCCTAGAATGTAGTGTGAGAATCTGCAGTTGAACCCAAAACCATGATGAAACTAAGTTGAACATTCAGCCACCCTGAAAAACCAGGGAGATATTTGTTTTCTCTTTCTTTTTTTCCTTCCCGGCAGAAGATAGTAATAAAACATTCATAGTAAATTGACCATTTCATACACGATAGACTAAGACATTCTTTAGCTGCAATTGATTAAAATAATCCCATGCTCCCAAGTACCATATAGAAGTACACTTAACAGAAGTCATGAGCATCACCAGCAAGGCAGCCACATTATTAAGATTGATCAAAATCCATATGACAAAAATACTAAACTATTAAGAACAGATAAATCAACAGTAAATGTTAATTGATGATGCCAAAAAAGTCACCAGTGAGCCACTTGATACTTGCACACTTGAAATAGCACCTGCACAATAAAGAGGGAAGACCTAACAAAAAGCACCGGTATGGTGCCGGCCAAATACCATCCGAAAGTCATGTTAGAACTTCTCATAACTCTAGAGTGCTAGAGAGGGGTAAATTATGTGTACCTTGGTTTGTGAGGGTATTGAGGCTTTTATAGTAGTAGAGGGTTGACCTCTCTTCCTTGGATTAGAAGTCTTTTCCTTATAGGAGTCTTCTTGGGCGTATTTGGCGGAATCCTTTCCTTATAGGAACCATTTTGAGTAGTGTCAAACATGGAGGGCAAGACATTTCCTTATATATGCAATCGTAGGTAGTAAGCAATCTTGTATCAAGGTCGTCAACTTATCCTACCCCCTTTAGCCTCAATGGCATCAGCTTATTGATGGCGTCAGCCCTTGGGTACGCCTTGCGGACTCCCTACAGTGCCCCTATCAAATCTCCCTTCATCAATACCTATCAATGGAAGCTGGCGGTTTTACCTGTAACCGTCAACTTATGCCTGTCGCTTTTACCTGTAATCGTCAGCTTATGCCTTAGTATGAGTAAGCACTATTTTTATCCTTATCAACTGCCCCCTACTCCATATCCTCGTCATTTTAAACTGACGGGTTATGGAGTTAAGTTTTCATTGGCTAACTATCTTTTGGTCCAGGGGAGCGGGAAAATCATTTATGGGTGATTCCTTCTCCTCATTCCTCTATTTCAACCTTGTTAATCCTCGAGAGAGAAAGCTCGTCGCCTTCGCTTTTGTCAACTTGTCCTTCGCTTCCGTCAGCTTATCCTTGGCTTACTAACGCCGTCACTTTTAAGGCCATTCTTCCTCCAAAGGCTAATTCACCTGTAAGTTCTTTTCCTTCTTTCTTCACATTTTTGCTCTAGCTGAACAATTTCTTAGTGAGGACGTCAATTTAGGTACTTAGAATGGATCAGTCACTTGTAGGTAGTCAGATGTCAAGTGTCGTGTTGAGTGAATAGTCGTCAGTCCGCAAGGGGGCGGGCTACGATGAAGTTTTTGGTTCAGGTCAGGAATCCAACAGCTTTTCAGGGTCGTCAGAGAGAGAAATGTCAGCCCAGTCTCCTGGCGATGATGTAGAAGATTATGTTGAGGGAGTTGAGGAGGAAGTAGTAGATGAGGATGAAGGGGAGGGAGAAAGTGACGGAGATAAGGACGAGGATGAGGGTGACGAAGAGTCCTATGAAGAGGCTTCAGTAAGTCCTAGAGGTAACCGTCCCTTCATCCTTCCCGAGGATTGGGCTGTTAACAAATTTTTGCCAAAATTGAGTGACAGGGTTTTCAAGGAATTACGTACCCGTTACCAAATCCCAGACCATATCTCAATCCGTCTCAAAGGAAAAGTGAAATATGGGGATGATCGCAGACGTCGGCATGTATGACGCCATGCTTACTGCCGAATTAAGGCTACCACTGACGGCTTTGTACCGTCAGCTAGTTGACTACCTGGGGCTCTCCGTCAGCCAGATTGCCCCCAATGCTTGGAAGACTTTTATTGGAGTAAAGGTTTTGTGGGGTCGTCTGAGCGGTGGGAACTGTCAGCTTTCCTTAGACGAGTTCTTCTATTGCTACAAAGCCCACCATATTGTTTCATCTAAAGGAACTTATCATTTTTCCATCCGAGAAAAGGACTTAAGGCTTGTGTCTAACATGCCAGATTTCAACAAGAGTTGGAAAAGTAGATACTTTTTTATTGAGGGGTCAGATTGGGTATGCCGTTCAAAAGAGTGGGTTACCATGCCTCATGGTTTTGATAATACCTAGGGAAAAGTTAAAGCCTCAGGTTTAACACTGACAGCTTTTATTTTACTTTTTACACCGTCAACTTTTAGTCTTCTTATTGCTTTGTTTATTGTGTTCTAATGCCGTTATTTTGCTTCTCTTCTCTAGCCTGCGCCCATCCACTTATAACTGACGAGCAGGAGGCATTCATCTGTCGGGTTCTTGAAGTCCCATCTAAGCAAAGAAAGTGTAGGGACTTGATTACCCTTGACACTCTTCACTTGTACTGCGAGGGTCCAGAGACAACGGCTGAGGCTCGTAGGTTAGACGAATTTTCTCGTCGACGTAAGTAGATTCCTTATTGCCTCTGTCAGTTTACTCATTTTGTTTGCTTTACCAATATACGTTAGTTATTTCATGTAGAGATGGAGGATGCTAAGCAAAGGGTGAAGGCTGCTACTACTTGCAAAAAGGAGGAGGAGGAGAGGAAAGCGAAGGAAAAGGATGGGGTATCCTCGTCAGCCCCCAAGACCGTCGCTAAGGTCTCAAAAAGGAAATCTGACGAGAAGGACAACTGTCCCTCTAAAAAGGTCGCCGTCACTCTAGGGGATGTGCCCCCCAAGAAGAAGTCAACCCTCAAGTCAGGTCGGGGTGCGAGCAAGGGAGTGATGACTTCTTCCGGTCCCGTTATTGAGGGTCCTCATTACCTTTTAACCCATAAAGCCGACGGACATAGCGCCCTGCGATCAATTATGGATGGAGGACTTGGAGGCGTCAACTCTCTTTGATCTTAGTAAGGTATGCTTGCTTCCTCAGGTTAAGTTGGTTTTGTCTCTTTCTGGTTCATTTGACTAACGATTGCATTCTTTCCAGGCCTTAGTGCATGTTAAAGCGCTTTAAGGCCAGTGCATTGCTAAGGAGGACGTTGTTACTCGGGTTAGGAAACACAACACCAATTTGATGGATCAGCAAGCTCAGTATAAGGAAGGCCTTCGTGATTTGAACTATGAGCTGAAGACGAAGGGGGAGAAGTTGGAAGAGGCAAAGCGTCAGAATGAGAAACTTCAAGAAGAGGTGACGACTTTGCGAAACAGGTGGAGACGGCTAGGACTGACACTGTTCAAAAATTTAAGGCGTCGCAAACATTCATTGACTCTTGTGCCAACTATTATGGCATTGGGTTCAAAGATTAACTCAAACAAGTTGCGTTAGCTTTCCTAGAGTTGGACCTATCTGGGATTACAATGGATGATCCTGAGCCGACGACGCCTATTGGTGACGTCGTTGTTGATGAAGGTGACGACTCCCCTAGTCTAATCCTCCTCCCAAGGATGATGGCGTCGTCGTTCTAGCCCAACCTGCTGTCAATCCTCCTCATGTTTCTACTTCCAACCCTCCATTTGTGCCTGTAGATGTTGAAAATTCTCACACTCAGAAAAAAGATGACGGGAACCCTACTAATGCTCCTACTGCCTGATTTTGCTTTCTGTGTATTTTATTTATTTTGCAAACAATGCTTAAATGCCCCTTTGCTTTTGGGCTTTTATGTGTAAACAGTTTACCCTATTTTATAGCACGTTACTTCCATCATTTTCTGCCTTTTATTTGTTAATGCGTTGTGTGTTGGATGCCTAGAATGAATTCGTCGGCTTGTAGTCCCGTCTGCCTTGGCAAACTCGTCAGTTTCATGGACTAATGATGGACTTGTTTATTTTAAGGGTATAATAAGCCCGTCAACACATAGGCTCGTCCACCTTATGGGCAATCAGCTTATGTTCTTTGTAGTTTTGAGCTCGTCTGTCTTATCCTTCAAGTTTGATAAACTCGTCGATTTCATGAGCTTTACCTCTGGACATTTGATTATTTTTCTAACCTTATGACTTCGTCTATGCCATTTTTTATAAGCCCGTCAACTTTATGGCTTCGTCCATGTTATGGACTTAATGAACTTGTTATTTTTATAATCTCATCCATTTTATGAGACCGTCAGCTTTATAGCTTCGTCCGTGTTATGGACTTAATGAACTTGTTATTTTTATAATCTCATCCGTGTTATGGACTTAATGAACTTGTTATTTTTATAATCTCATCCATTTGATGAGACCGTCAGCTTTATAGCTTCATCCGTGTTATGGACTTAATGAACTTGTCATTTTTATAATCTCATCCATTTGATGAGACTGTCAGCTTTATAGCTTTGTCCATGTTATGGACTTAATGAACTTTGTCATTTTTATAATCTCATCCATTTGATGAGATCGTCAGCTTTATAGCCTTGTCCACGTTATGGACTTGACGAACTCGTCAATTTTTATAAGCCCGTCAGCTTTATAGCTTCGGCCATGCTATGGACTTGAGGAGGTTGTCCACAAATCGTCCACCTTTTATGAACTTAAAGTCGTCCACTTTTTGGACTTAGAATCGTCCACCTTTTGTGAACTTAAAATCGTCCACTTTTGTGAACTTAAAGTCGTCCACTTTTTGCGGACTTAGGGTCATCCATTTTTTTGTATAAATTTTTAAATAGAAACTTCAGCCATTTTTGAATAAACTCCTCTTATTGCCATGCATTCGTAGAAAAAAGTAGTTCTTAAAAAGAAAAATCCTACCCTTTGGGCTTAAAAGGAAAAAAGGTATTGTCGCAAAAACTAAAGTAAATGATAAAACTGAGGAGTATAACTAAAATTCGCTATGGTGAACTGTAAATAAAAGGGGGTGTCATTCTCCATGTCGTCTTCTTTATTGGTAATACTTCCGTAAGTGCTCGGTGTTCCATGGATGTGGCAGCTTCTATCCATCTAACGTTTTCAGGTGGTAAGTGCCATTCCTCTACCATGTCATGATTCGGTAAGGTCCTTCCCAATTGGGGCCGAGCTTCCTCTGGGTATGCTTGTTTACACTCCATTTTGCAACCTACAATTAACCTCACATGGAGGGTAAAAGGGGAATTTCATCTTGGAAATAGGCATTTTAATTATTGCCATTAGATCCTTAATTTCACTTCATCAAAATGATCTTGATGTTATAATGATTAAATCGATTGGTCATAAGCCCTAATTAGACCATCAGATTGAAAGTTATCATCAAATCAAGTTTTAATGGCCAAGATGCACTATCAGAAATTAAGTTCGACTATATGTGATTATGAACAATTAATTCCAATTGGTTATAATTATAATCAATTTGAGATTAATGATATGTCATAATTTGATTGGCTATCACTACATTTTATGGTAAGGCTGCATACACTTAATTAATTAGATAGTTAAACATTAATTATTCAATGAGTAATTTGTGCAATTATCTTTTTAATTAGGGTAAATTTGGAACTAATTAAGTAAAAAATGGGAGTGATTGAAGCCTATTAATATTAATTGAAAACTAATTTGGGACCTATTAATGTCAATAACCTCTGCTCACCATCTCGTTGATATCTTTCAGAATATTTTGAACCTATGAGTGAGGTTAATTTTTCCAGAAACTAGACATTTGGAGCTTCAATTTGAGCATAAGAACGAGACAATTCCAATCAGAATTAGTAAGATATGATTTTTTGAATTTGTCTCCGCTGGTTGTTACAATAGTTACGGGAAACCAAATTTTGTTTGCTCTTCACTCCCAACTTTCCCCAAAATCTGAAATAGGGTCTAGGTTCATGATTTTTTTTTTATCCTTTGTCAACCCTCATTAAATGACTTTCCATTCATATTTTTTCTACTACTACTATATAAACCCCCACTCTTCCATTCTAAGACCAAAAAAAAAAAAAAAAAAATCTCATTTCTTCTCCTCTCTTAAGTTCTAGTGAAGTAGAATAGTCTTGTCATATCTTGTTTTTCCTGAGACTCAAGGTATTGAGTGAGACTCACTCTCCCTCTCCTAGTTCTTCTTTCTACTCCACCCTTAGGACCTCCATCAAGATTCTTCCCCTCCATCGTGTGGATCTTGTATGCAGGTATAATCCATTTCCCCAAATTTGTTTTTTATGTTATTATTATAGATTGATTAGGATTAGAGCATGCTAGTGTTTATTTAAATTCATTGAATATGTTTGAATGTTCTTAAATGTTCATATGCGTTCTTCACATGTTCTTGGTTGTTCATCACATGTCCATGCATAACACTAGTTTTGATCTTAAATCCACATAAAATATATATATATATATATATATATATATATATATATATATATATATAAACATGTTTGTTTCATAATTCTCTCAAATCCTTGAATCTAGGATATCACCATCCACACACATTCATTAAAATTTATTTTTCAATCCAAATGCAATGTTTAATAAATTGAATTAGGGTTTATCATATGCACACACATTAAATTCAACATGCAAATTGATTGATAACATATTGGATGATATGATATGAATGTCGGCCACCATAACCTAGAAGATCGGTTTCACCGAGGTAGATGGGTGCCTAACACTTTCCTATCTTGTAACGTAGCCTCCAACCTTAAATCAAGGGTTGATAGATCAATGCTTATCCATGTAATTTTCAATTTCTAAATTGTAACTAGAAAATAAAGTCATGTACTTTATCTTAGATTGTATCTAGGATCAAATTCATGTAATTTCTTATAATCAATGTAAATTCACTTGCAAATCAATAAAATGAGGAGTTTTTCAATATTGGTTTTCTTATTTATTCCAATAATTAAATAAGTGGCAACTCCATTGTAAAATCCTTAATCTAAAGGGATAAATATAATTAGTCAAACCTCCATTTTGAGAAGCAATAACGTGACTCCACCTATTCACGTGGGTTTGGCCTAGCACCAAAAAATGGGGCCGGGGTGCAGTCTCTCACAGATACAAAGCTTATATAGAAGTTGTACAAAGGAATAACCAAAAAACTAACTTCCTAACACTGACTAATGCATGTGTCTACACTAACTAACTAACTATTACATGTGTTGACTAGTATTATCATTAATACAACTATTATACTACAAGTTGTTTAGCTATTCACACAAGTAAAAATACAGTTATTTCTTCTCTTGTTTTTCAAATGTAGTTGCTTGTCTTCTTTGAGTGATTCATTGCTTTTCAGCTTCTTTTTATTTGTATGAGAGAGAGAGAGAGAGAGAGAGTGATGTAGGGAATGTGATGGGCTGTTTGTGTATGGTTTAAAAACAATGAAAGGCTAAGTTACTTAGAACAAATTGATAAGTGGATAAGTACCTCTGCAAGAACACTTAGTTCCAAATAGCACTCAAAGACTAACAATTCATTCAATTACCAAAACTGATTTACAAAAAGCTTACATTTTCCTACTTATACTAGTTGTTTGGCATTGGCAACCTCTGGATGGTTGACAAGTGTCTAAATCTGGCTAATGCTTAAGAAATCTTCTAACTAACTAACTAGCTAACAAACTAACTAATTAGATACAAGTGGATTAGGATATAGGCATATAGTTACTTCAAATGCCCTGCATCAGGACTCTCCCTTTTAAGAAGCACTTGACCTCAAGTGCTCTTGGTTGCTACAAGATTTGTATGAAGTTATAGGATGATGCAGTTGCCTTTTATGATGATTTTGCTACTGTTGCAACACACCAAAGGCCACTGCGTCCCACACAAATGAAACACCAATGTTGATGCATCTGCATTAAAAGGACTCCCTTTCTTGAAAGCAAACTTGTCCTCAAGTTTGGTTGAATTTCAATTGTAAAACATGTACACCAAATTGAACATTAAATGTTTTGTCTTGCTAATGATCAATCATGCATATTTTGACACTACAAGGCTTTATTCTTCACTGGTGAATCAACCTTCTTCATCTTGACCATTGGCTTGGGGCTTGCCTTCCCTTTCTTTGGTTGCAAGGAGTGTGGATGCACTGGCTTGTACATGTTGTGTGTGTTGCACCTCCTACCCACAATAGATTCATATGATTTTGCATATCTATGCAAAAGATGGAACCTATTCATGGCTACCTTCTCACAAAGAACATAACCTCTATGCCATCTATCATCATCCACTTCTTGTTTTAGAACTTGCATAACCCTTGTTGCTAATGGAGAGTCATTTGCTTCCTTAACAACAGCATTTGCTCATTCTTCCACATACTAACCTTGCACAGATTCTACCATACTTATCACGCAATCAGGCAATTCTTGTCCTCCCTCACCAATCTATTCTTCAATGTAGCTATTAAAAATAACTAGCAAGTCTTGACTTTCTAACTCTTTAACCAACAAGTCTTGACTTTCTAACTCTTCAACCAGCAAGTCTAGATATTCTGTCTCTTTAGCCACCAAGGTTTCATCCTTTGAACAAAAAGGCTAGTTCTTGGCTGGTATCTTGGAAACTTCATTAGATTCAGTAGTATTTAACCCAATCTCAACATTCTTGGTTGGCTGCCTCCAATTCTTAGTGAAGTTTGGTGTAGCACCACCACTTGGGCCAGTTCTTGAATTGAAAAGGGCTGATTGTGATCTCTTTGTTTGTTGAGTCTCAATCAACACTCTATTTGCTGCATTTGAATTTGTCCAGCAATTGTGCAAGATGCTGTAGTGGCTTTGGATGTGGCTATACGGAAAATTTTTTTTCCTGAGTTTCTGTTTCAGCTTCTTTAAAATTTGAATCTTGGTTTTTCCTTCCCTCAATCTTAGAATCTTCAACTGCTCCCACCAAGATCTTTCCTTGCCTCTCAAATTAGTTTATGCCAATTTCACTTTCTTGGATTCTGGAATATCATAACAAGCAAAAATCTCTTCAACTTGGTTAAGCTAATCCACAAACTCCTCATGATCTAAGCTACCATCAAATTCAGGGAATTCAATCTCAAATCTAGATTCCCAATTCTAGTTTGGTTTTTTTGGTTGAATCATCACAGGATTGTGGCCATACTTCTCTTGTCTCCAACTAGGAATATGAACAAAAGGTTATTCATAAGCCTCCTTGTATAAAGCTACACTTCTAGCAATATCATGCTGGTAGTATTGCTGTTGTATCTTCCTATCTCTTCTCATTTGTTCAGTCAAGGCTTGTAGTTGCCTCCTTAATAATTCCACTTTAGCTTCTAAGCCATTTTGAACCCTTCTACACCTTGGTCCATTGGCTGCAATATCATCTTCCTCTATTACAAGAACAACTTGCTTCTCGCCCTTATCCTTTCATATATTCTTAGAAACCATGGCTTCTTGCTACTACAAACTCATTTCTAACACATATGAAGGCTTTGGTTTTGGTAAGAGAGGTATTTTAGGCTAGGAAAAGCAATAAAGACTAAATCTTGATAGGTTCTTAGGTAAAAAATGAAGAAACAAATTGCAAACGAACATAAATCCTAAGGATCTCAAGGTCTGATACCAAATTGATGTAGGGAATGTGATGGGTTGTTTGTGTATGGTTTAGAAATAATGAAAGGGCTGAGTTACTTAGAACACATTGATAGGTGGATAAGTACCTTTGCAAGAACACTTAGTTTCAAATAGCACATAAAGGCTAACAATTCATTCAATTACGAAAACTGATTTACAAATAGCTTACATTCTCCTTATACTAGTTATTTGACATTGGCAACCTCTGGATGGTTGACAAATGTCTAAATCCTATAGGCTAATGCTTAAGAAATCCTTTAACTAACTAACTAACTATTAGTTAGAGAGAGAGAGAGAGAGAGACGCGTGAACACACATAGAAATCTCGAGATAGAGAGAATGAACTTTCTGTCATTGGAATCCTTGCAGTCTGCAACTTGATCTTGACTCATGTGAGAGTGAGGGGGTGAGGGAGATAAATCTGATGAGAGAGAAAGAGAGGGAATTAGTGATTTAGAATTTTCCCTAAACTGATAATTCAAGTATGAACATCAAAAGTGTTTTTTTTATTTGACATGGCGATACAGTTTGACATGGCATGAAATATTTATTATTATTATTTTGTTTCACACATCATCTTTTTCCATAAAATGTATAAAGACAGAGACTAAATTGACATAACATTGAAAAGGTTAAGGACCAAAATGACACAATTTAAAAGTTATGGACCAAATTGAGATATAGTATAAAGGATATGTGGACCAACTTTACAGTTTAAGATCTTTCTTGCTTCTATATAGCAATTCCAATGTAGATCTTTCTTGCTTCCATAGAGTAATTCCAATGTCTCTTTATGGCATATTTTATGATTTTGACTTTACTCTCCTTCAACCTTACGAGAGATTTGATTAAAAAGGTAATTTTTTTTGCTTTACTTCCTATTTTTTTGATTTAGTTATTATTTTTGGTTGTCTAATTTGTAAAATGTCTTTTTATTAGAGGTGAATTTTGATAAATTCACCATTAGATTACATCTTCTTCTTATATCCTTTATACTTGCAAAATTTCTAGAAAATTAAAGATTAATAGCTATGTCATCAATAAATTGTTTAAGTTTTAAGTTTTTGTAGTTTAAAATTATATATAAAATATAAACTTATAGATTATATAGTAAATAATATCTGATTAATACAAAATTTGATATGTGTATTATGAGTGTAAAGTATATGCAATTCAATGTTAGATTTTCAAAATATATAGTAATATTTATTTTATTGAGTAAGGTTGTAGTCTAAGGTTACAACCAATTTTGTAGTTAAATTTTTTCATTTGCAAAATGTTTGTAGTAATTTCATTTGCTGTTGACTACACATTCAACTTATTATATGTTGGGGATAAAGACTAATGTTTCATAAGAATTTGTTGGTATCTCGTTGTCAAGATACGTAGGGGAACAATTAGTCAATTTTTTTAGAACCCCACCACGGTCAATTTTGTTTAGTTGGCTTGGAGATCCAAATATTTTAAATTATTAATTGCGTTTTTGTATTTAAATTTTGCTAAACATAATTGATCTTAATTAGATTTTGTCAATTTTAACTTTTTTAAAATTTTATATTTTGAAACAATTGTAATAAATTTTGTTAGTAAACAAGAATCCGCCAGAAAAAAGTTTGAGAGAAACTCTGTAATTTTATTACTAATAATAGTTTGAAAATTGAATTGCCTTTGGAGGTTATAATGCGTTCAAAACTTCAAATAATAAAAACAAAACGTAGGGCAACTAGAAACCCTAAGGTGGCTACAAAAACATATAAAACCCTAATTTGACTAAATAATAGTAAAAACATATAAAAAGAAGGAAATAAATAACCTAAACCTAAAATAACAAAAATTACATAAAAATATTAAAATTACGTATTTACAAAAATTAGATATTAATCGGTGATCGTGTCCTACCTCATGGGTTAAAATTGTAATTCAACAAAATCCAAAAAAGAAAAAAAAAAACTACAAGAGAATTTTTTTAAAAAAAAATTATCTCACACACACATTAAACCCAGCAGTTTACTCAATTTCAAATTCTAAATTTTAGTTTTATAAAAATCACTTCCGATGTAATCTCATTAATAAAAGATAAATTCAAATTAAAAAGTTATATTAAACTCAAAATAAAAAATAAAAAATCTCATCACACATGCGGATATTTTGTTAGTTCAAAAATACCTCTATCATTTCTATGTCTAAGTAAAGATAAAACTAAAGGATAGTTAAATAAAAATACATGTCTCACTTGAATTAAAATATTGTCTATAAAATAGAAACATTGTCTATTTAAGTATTTGAAATACTTCAACTATCTCAACTCACGTTTTCAAAAAAAATTATTTTAAATTTTTTATGAAAAAAAAAAAAAAAAGCTTCCAAGTTATCGCGTGCTTTGAGGCTCGCATTGTAGAAAATTTCTCTGAAATATATTTGGGATATTGGCTTGAATTTATATTAGGTTTCTGCTTTTGCTGTTTCCTACTCTCTTTAGGAGCAGAAGTCCTTTCTTTCTTCTGTCAAAAGGATTTAGAAGTCGTTTTGGACTAGCATTCCGCGTAGAGACCACGGGTATGATTTTGTAGACATCTATATATAAATATAATAAATATGACGTCGTAGAATTGGTGTGGTGCAGAAGAGAGTCGAAACACTGAGTCTGAGAGAGAAGATTACTACTTTTTTTTTTTTTGCTGAATGAGAAGATTACTACTTAAATAGTTAAAAGTGGTAGCTGATCTTCTGCAACGTTGCCTCAATAGGTAATTCTTTCTTTTTCTTTTTTCGGTTAATATTTTTTGGTCCTTTAATTTACGACTTGATACAACCTATTCGATTTATTTTGATGAAAACTATGTTAGGTTTCATAAACAATAATGTTTCATCAACATCTGTCATTGATTTATATTTACACAAAAAAAAAAAATTTATTTTTCAAGGTTTAGACGAACAGAGATCAATTTTTATTATTACTAGTATTTGAGATTAAAGAAGTTTAATTTTTTATGAACTTTGACATGTAGCAGGTACAGGTAGGGGAACGAATAGCCTTGCTTAATTGTTTCATATTATTCATTCGTAAACAATTTCTGAATTTGAGACATTTTTGTATATTTAAATACAAAATCTCTAATTCAGTTTTTATTTTTATTTTTTTTATTTAAGTTTTACTAAAATCTAAAATCTCATTTAAAATTTATAATATGGTTTATCCACTTAATCTTTTTTTGACATAATCGATCTTAAATAGGATTTTGTAATTTTTTTTAGCCTTTTTTCTATTGAAACAATAATAATAAATATAAGCATTGGGAAAAAAAATCTAGTCTTTTTATATAATTAAGAATTTTTATATTACATGTTTGAATGTCATTGTGTTTATTTTCATTGTTATCTTCTTTTTGTATTATATCATTATCTTTTTATGAATATCTTGGTCATTTGTGTGATTTTTGCATTAAAATTTTGGATTTTTTTATAATACTGCTTGAAACAAATTTATCAAAAAATTCTACTTGAGTTCACTAACCTTCAAGTTACTAAATTTTATACCTATAGTTATATATGACATGTGTTTGATTTCTGAGGCGTTTGTCCTTCCTACCCCGAAAAGAGGCAACTAAGATTTGTCTCTTGTCCAAGAAATGGAATTGTGTATGGTCTTCATTTCCGATTTTGGATTTTGATCAAGCTCTTGGTAAGGGCTATATCATGCCCGATACGAGTCCAGATAATCAAAAAAGAGTTGAAAAGTTCATGAATAATGTGGATACGTCTTTAAGTAGATTTCACGAGCGTAATTTGAAGATGCAGAAATTTGAACTTCACATGACACTTGTTGACTTCAAGTTGGCTTCATTGGTTGATAAATGGATAGAGCTGGCCTTCGAACATGATGCCCAGGAGATAGGTTTTCAAGTGAGAACTGAAAAGAATTCATGGTATACTTTTCCTAGAACAATATTTGTTGCAAAATCAACAAATGGTTTTAAGTTAGAGCAACCATGTACTTGGAGTGCTGTGAAATTTTATTCCCTACAGAAGTTGGTGCTTGGGTATCTTTGTGTGAACGAAGAGATTATCCAAGATATCATTCGTTGTTGCCCTTTCATCACAGGTTTTCTTATTATAGGATGTCACGGATTGAAAAATTTGGAGATCTCCAAACTTCCTAAACTTTGCAAGGTTGAGGTGACTCCTCTTGAACAAGAAGTTGAGAACATCAAAGTTGAAGCAGCAAATCTTCAACATTTCAGCTTTACTTATTCACGCCAACGCCAATGTCTATTGGACATCACTGCATGCCAAAATTTGAAAGAATTATACTTGACAGATTTGAGCATTACAGACCAAAATCTTCACTTCAATATTTCTAGATTCCCCCACCTTGAAACTTTGGAGGTTAGTGGCTGCATCATGTTGGAAAGGGTCAAGATTTCTGCACAAAGGCTTAGAATGTTAACATTTGAAGCATGCGAAAAGCTGTTGGAGCTTGAAATTGATAGTCCAATTCTGTCATCATTCAAATACCTCAGTTTAGAGAATGTATTTCCTACGATTTTTCCAAAGAATGCTCCATGTCCTTTTGAGCTTACTTTTGTATTAGATAATATTGTTGACACTCTTTGGTTCCTTAAGTTGAGGGAATTTCTAGTAATGTCAAATCAAAGAAAAGTTTTGAAGCTAATAGTCATTTGTGAAGAGTTATGTCCACTAATGCAAATATATCTATTTTTTCACCTATTTTCTTTCTTTAACGTCTTTTCATATTTTACTTTTTCACCTTTTGTATTCTGAAACATTTTTTTACTTTTCATTGAATTATAGGTTACATTTAATCTTGAAGATTTGAGAGGAATTACACTTCCTCCGTCATTCGAACTTGAACTTATGATGCTAGACGTACGGATGTCGGCACTGTCAATAGATTATGGAAGTCTTATAGATGGCTTGCTTTGGAGTTGTCGTCCAAAACAATTGTCATTGCCAACAGGTTTGAAGTCCCGGAAGAAGTGCATAAAGGTATGATTTTTCTTCTACTAGAAGATTTACGGTGCCTCTAATGAATTATATCATCTGTTGCATGTTCGGTGATGAACTTTATACAATGATACAGATAATTAAAATATGTGGGAAATGTGGTTTCTAATTTTGAAAAACCTATCCTTTCTGATGTCGAACAATTAGGATTCATAAAATCATTTGCATTTCAGTGAAGTAATAAAATAGTGTGTTTGTCTGGTTGCATTTTGTGAATGATTTTAATAGCCCTCTATGTCCAGTTTATTGTGCCCAAGGACAAAGTAAAAATGGGCCTAACCGGGTCGATCCAGCCCATGACGACCCGTAACTAGTGTTAATTTCCGTCAACTATAAAAAAAGGTTGGTGAAGTTAGTACTTGATAAAATATTTTCATGATTTCTATCCCCCAAGAACCTTTGAAAATTCCAAGTCAAATATGGTCGGTGTTTTTTTAGCAGAAGGCAATTATGATGTAGATTAGCAGTAGTTTTTTTTTTTTTTTTTTTTTTTTTTGAGAAAAAGATTTGCAGTGGTTTGATTGTGCACAAATAGGATGAAAAATGTAAATATTATTATTAATTTGTTAAATTATTTGTACTTTTTACTTATTTGCCACAACCTGACAAGCTAAAAAGCGTGGGGATTTGAGACTTAAACCTCTCAAATAGGTCTGTCCCAAAATAAAATATCCCTGCAAGAGGCAGTAGCTTTGAGACCCATGGTGTGTACATTTACATTATCTGTTTTCAAAATTAAAGATTTGTTTAAACATGCCTAAAAAATTAGGGATAATTAGAGAGTATTTATAGTACGATAAATTTGTCTTTTACCTTAAAAAACTTTAGTAGATAGGAAATTTTCTTAGAAGGTACTAAGTATTAAAGATTTATATGGAAGTATACAAATAAATGTATAATGATTTGTGAATGATACTCTCATTATATTCCTATATTATTTTACTTTATTTTTATTTTAAGACCATGATATTCTAGAATTCTAGCACTCAAGCCTCATGTGATTCCTATGCTGAAGTTTTGACAAACTTTTGATCTTCTATTAATACACAGTATCATAACTCTAGATAGGGAGTTTTATCCATTTAAAAAAAATATCAGGTAGTCTGAAATAACTAAAAGTTCAACAATCCAAAATTTATCAATGATTTTGAAATATGCACGGTTTTTACACTGCACAATTCCTTTTTTTAAAATGAATAATTTGATGAATGAGCATTTTAATTCCATATGAAGAAACCAAGCAATTGTGCAATCAGTTGCCACAAGAAGCATACAAGTAGTTAACACTTGCCTCTCTGAAGACAATGAAGTAGATGCCCAATTTGCATTACAAAACTCTGCTTTGGATAGTTTTTTAATGTTCTTGGTTTGGAGGAGACGTCACATATGCGACTTTATCTAGAGATTTTAAATGGGCTTAGAGACAGAGGTGGGTTATTGGCCCCCTTTTAGTGTCATTTGAGTCATGTCATATGTGGTGCTTTATACAAATATTTTGATTAAGCAATGAGGTTGATTAAGAAAATGTCAAATTTGTGGACAAAATGGGCTTCTGCCTTTTTTGGGCAAATTAATTAGTCTTTTGCCCTTTTTTTCAAACTAAATAGGGAAATGCCCCTCTTTTGAAAATCGAGTTTCTCAAAATCGAGTTAAAAAAAAAAAATTTTTCAAGGACCTATAGTGACGTTTTCAATGACCTATAGTGACATTTTTAAGGACTTATAGTGACGTTTTGTAACTTGATATCCATGAAATCGAGTTATAGGCAATTTTATTGCCTATAACTCGATTTCATGGATATAATTGCCTATAACTCGATTTCATGGATATCAAGTTATAAAACGTCACTATAGGTTCTTAAAACGCCACTATAGGTCTTTAAAAACGTCACTATAGGGCTTAACTCGATTTTGAAAAACTCGATTTTCAAAAGAAGGGCATTTCCCTATTTAGTTTGGGAAGAAGGGCAAAAGACTAATTAATTTGCCTAAAAAAGGCAGAAGCCCATTTTGTCCTCAAATTTGTCCCAATATAATTACACTTGCTGGAACTAATAATTTGTCTCTAATTTACTTGAACTCTGGGTGCTGTGTGAAGATATGTTGGATAAAGAAGATAGGGACTGCTCTTGTTGTTGGCGACATCATTTTAAAGGTGCAAAGATCAAGAGTATTGCTGGGATTGAAGGTAAAAAGCTTCTTGATTGCAAAACTTTGTTAGATACGTTGCCTACTCTTGAAATGGGTCAAGAGATTCAATTTAGATTGGATTGGAACACCATTTGCATGGAAGGGTGCATTAGAATATGAAGTAATATAGTTTTGTGAAATAAATTAATGCTTGTCAAATTTGTATTATCCGTTTGATCAACACTTGTGATTAGACATTGTATCTTCCTTATTTTTGAAAATTTTTTTGTTTGAATTTTTTTTTAAAATTTTATTTTGTTATAGGGATAAAGCTTAGATTTGTGTTGCTCCTAGTTTCTTTAATTAAATTCAATCATTTGATAGGTAAATAGTTTTTTTTTTTTTTTTACAAGATATATAGAAATTCTACTCTAACTTAATCTAAACATATATGTATTTGAGCTTCCCTCCTGAAAAGTTGAATCCCAGCCTTTGCCCTCCCCTAGGTATCACAGGTGTAGCTCCAAGATCACTGCACCCATACCCGACACGCACAAACGCGCCATGTGTGTTGGAAAATCTGGTTTTGCATCTCATACGAAATATATAGTGAAAGCAACAAACATGGATCTACTTCATTCATAATAGATAACATATAACCTTGAATTCTAGAACAAAGAATAAAAAGCGTACCTTGGTGTGGTGAAATTCAAAACCAAGACTTGAGGAAACTTTTAATCTTCACTCCAATTCCATTTAATGCCCAAGAAGTGTGGTCTCTCAATCAATTTCCAAGAAAAAAATAAAAGAGTGTCCAACACTCACATACACTATTTCATTCCTTACATGATCTTAAATAAAAACCATTTATGAAATTATGTATGTTTCTCTTCTTATATATAACTGATTATTTAATTGGGCTAGCCTTTTGAGCCATTCCAATTGGGCTTTAGTATGTGGCTTGGAGTGAGACTAAAAGGGAACAAATAAGACTCTAGCTCCAATGGACCTTGAGCTTTTTTGTCAACTCTTGACAAGTCCAAAGTTACCATTAATTATATTCAATAACACTATAAGAATATAATTACACTCTAGGCCTTATTAATAAATTATATCTCAAGACTTTATTATGCATGCAACCCCTTTATTAAAATATTTGTAGTAATACAAAATCATGAATGTTGATTGCCACTTTGAAGATTACTACATCTTGATCCTTGAGTACTCGGTTTAATCATTTATGTTATTCATCATATATTTATGAAATCCAATTTTATAAGTATATACTTTAGTAACCCCTTACTAAAGTGGTGGGCCCAACACTCTGAATAACCAAACCCATTAAACTTATCTCAAGAGAATATTTTATATTTCTGTTAAGAAATTATGAATTCCATCTTGAGAATATATGTTCCATCAACACTAAATGCGGTTGCTCAACATACTGAGGTTTTGATCGTGTCTTATAGATCTCACTTTTGATATATCAAAGCAACTTACACCTCATAATTAGGTCCATTATTCTCTCAGGATTTAAAGTTGATGTAAATAGAAATCGTGAGATTTATTATTCATTTGACAGTCGTTAGGAGAATAATAAATCTCATAGTGGTTCGGTTCAATATGTCTTAACTCTTAAAACATATCAACTAAAAGTTTCAACTTCCATGATCAAGACAAATCATCTTAGTTGATATGTTATAGTCTTCACAAATGAAATGCCCAAATTCATCATCGATTACAAACTAAAATTATGAGTTTACAAAAAACTTGTGATTTATATTTCTTGTGACTAAATCACATAAATTACATACTATGCATCTAATGGACTAAGATAATGTCTCATTAGTTCATTTAATTAAACAATTTAATTATTTGTGACATGCCAATAAATTGGATTTTAGGGCATAAACCCCAACAATGTGGCCATCAACGTGGCTGCATGTGCGTTCGTGGTAAGTCCTTTTTTTTTAATTTTTTATTTGGGTTATATCAAGCCTATAAAGTTATGATTTACAACTATGTTTTATGTTGCCTTTATTCCATAACAAAAAGTTTTGTAATTGCAATAAATTATTTCCTTGTATTTTGTGGGATTTTATTGTATTGAGTTTAGTATTAAGTTGGTGAAGAATCAAGCATGCAATGAAAATCAGTGCAGTTTCACAACTAGCTCGCGAGAAGCTCGAGAGTAAAGGTACCCGTGAAAAGGCCACTGTGAAGCACATGATTGGAAGCTAAAGAGTCATGTTAGCTTGTCATTTCACAAGTACTTCTCGAAAAAGGCCATCACGCAAGGTACCCTCTAAACTCTTTGTTTGGAAAAAATAAAGTGTGACTTTCCTACCCTTCACCTATACTATATATACCCTCATTACCCATAAAAGTGAAAAAGAGGCTATTCAGAAGAAAACCCTAGAGGGGTTTCTACAACACACCCACCTTTTAGAAAGAGAGCTACTCATCTTCAATAGAGAATTCCTTTGTAGTCTTTTCTCCTTCTCCTCTCCCATTGTTATACCTTGAGAGGAGATTTGTACCCAAATACAACCCACACCTATTCAGAGTGTATAGAGTGTTTTGGAGCTTAAGAAGCATTTGAGATTTGCCAAAAGAAGCCGGTGAGGCTTGGCGGATGCAATCGGGCGATGTTACGAGATCTGGATAACTAGTGAAGACAAGACTCTGAGAAGTCCGTTGGTAGTTGGAGTTTAGAGGGCTCAAGTACATTAGGTAGATTAGGCTTGAAGGGTCTTTTTGATATTCGTATACTCCAACTTATTCACTAGTGAATCAATTTTGACTTGGAGGGTCACAGAGAGGTTTTTCGCCAAGTTATTCGGTTTCCTCTTTAATAATACATCTCGGTGTTATCTTGTATTTGCATCTTTCTTTCCTTATTCTTTGACATTTACTTTTATTGTTCATTGTATATGCTTATGCCTTAAAGAGTAGTTTCGGTTTATTGCGCTTCATTTACTCTTGTTCTGCACTTAAATAAGTTAGAGTAAAAGGGATTATACCTAAAGAAGAAGAAGAGGACTTCTTGCAAAGAAGCTTGCTTCCTTCCTATGAAAGACATCCAAACCATTGAGGGTTGTCGCCAAGATTAAGCCTACCGGGTTACCTCTCTTTAACTGATAGACCACCATGCACATCCAGAGGTCCACACAATATGACGTTTGGACTAAGAAGTACCTTGCAAGGGCACATAAGCAAAAGGCACGAAGAAAGTATGAACATGGCCTCTCACCCACTGGAAGGGCCGAGCCAGAAAAATGTGCAAAAACCAAGCTAAGGTTGAGTTTGCCAAAGATGCAGCACCTATTTGCCATAGCAAAAAGGATGCCCAACACAACTTGCAGCAAGGATGGGAGATCCCCACCCATGCTAGGGAAGATGAGAATGTAGTTGAGTACGAGGCATACTTGACTAGGTTGACCATAGCACTCAGCATAGGAGTAAAACACATGAGAGTTTTAGGAGACTCCAATCTCATGGTCTCCCAATTAAAAGGTAACTTTGCACTAAGAGAGCAAAGTTTGGCAGCCTACAAAACATGGGCGCAAAGACTGGAGCAGGAATTCCAGATCTTTAGTATGGAGTACACCCAAAGGAGTGAGAACAGATTTGCTGATGCACTAGCCACCCTAGGATCCCAAGTCCCATTCAAAGGAAAAGACACTCTGGTGAGAGTAAGCAGGAACATTCCATCATAAAGATCCTCAAAAGGATGTTCCCTGAAGAACCAGAGCAGTAGGATTGGAGGAGTGGGGTCAAAGAAAAAATGAAAAAGGCAGGATATGGAGGAAGTATCAAGGAGCTGAGAGACTACACTCTAATAGAAGGGGAGCTATACAGGAGGCTGCTCAGAGGGATCCTATCTAGGTGTATCAATGAGAAAGAAGGAAAGATGAGACTAGAAGAACTACATGGCCAGGCCTGTGGGGTTGCAGAAAAAATCAGCCTATACAGAAGGATGCAGTGCATGGGGTACTACTGGCCAAATATGAATAAAAAAGCAGCAACCATACAGGAGAAGTGCCAAAAATGTCAACTTTTAATGGACAAGGAAAAAAGCTATGCTGTATTTGTTACAGAAGATTGGAGAACTCCATTCATGGAGTACTTAGCCCAAGGGATCCTACCAACTAACAGGACATTAGCCCATCAGCTCAAGAACATGGACGCAAAGACTGGAGCAGGAATTCCAGACCTTTAGTGTGGAGTACACCCAAAAGAGTGAGAACATGTTTGCTGATGCACTAGCCACCCTGGGATCCCAAGTCTCCTTCAAAGGAAGAGACACTCTGGTGAAAGTAAGTAAGCAGGAACATTCCATCATAAGGATCCTCAAAAGGACGTTCCCTGAAGAACCAGAGCAATAGGATTGGAGGAGTGGGGTCAAAGAAAAAATGAAAAAGGCAGGATTTG
This sequence comes from Quercus wislizeni, assembly GCA_023055345.1. Classification (NCBI taxonomy): domain Eukaryota; kingdom Viridiplantae; phylum Streptophyta; class Magnoliopsida; order Fagales; family Fagaceae; genus Quercus; species Quercus wislizeni. The sequence goes on from JALGQJ010000002.1 coordinate 42,148,168, forward strand.
GAGGAAGTATCAAGGAGCTGAGAGACTACACTTTGATAGAAGGGGAGCTATACAGGAGGCTGCTTGGAGGGATCCTATCCAAGTGTATTAATGAGAAAGAAGGAAAGATGAGACTAGAAGAACTACATGGCCAGGCCTATGGGGTTGCAGAAAAAATCATCCTATACAGAAGGATGCAGCGCATTGGGTACTACTAGCCAAATATGAACAAAGAAGCAGCAACCATACAGGAGAAGTGCCAAAAATGTCAACTTTTAATGGATAAGAAAGAAAGCTATGTTGTATTTGTTACAGAAGATTGGAGAACTCCATTCATGGGGTACTTAGCCCAAGGGATCCTACCAACTAATAGGACATTAGCCCATCAGCTCAAGAAACTTGTAATCAGGTACTTCTTACAGAACGGGATTCTATTCAAAAAGGGGTACAACAGGAATCCCTTAAGATGCCTGGGGCCAAGGGAAGTCAGAGAAGTAGTTAGGGAAGTCCATCCTAGTAACTGTGGAAGTCACCCAGGGAAAAGAAGACTTTACAAGAAGTTGCTACTGTTAGGGTACTATTGGCCAACAATGAAAAAATACTCTGAGGAACTGGTCAAAACATGTCATGCCTGTCAAATGCTTGGAGATGCAATTCATACTCACCCAAATGTGTTGCAGGATATGACAACACCATAACCTTTCCACTCTTGGGGACTTGATCTCATAAGGCTTATAAACCCTCCTTCCAATGGTTACATATGGATCCTAGCAACCACCAAGTACTTTACAAAATGGGTAGAAGCTATTCCTTTGAAAAAGGCCACTGGAGCAGCCGTGGCAAACTTCATTCGAAAACACATCATTACGAGATTCGGGATCCCCAATAGACTAATTAGTGACAATGGGACCCCGTTCATAAACAAAGACATGAAGAACCTAACTGAAGCATACTACATCAAGCATGGAAGGTTTACACCATACTACTCATAAGGAAATGGCCAAGCTGAAGCCACTAATAAGGTAATGTTGAAGATCCTTTAAAAGATGAAACATGAGTATGTGGGAAAATGGAGTAACCACTTGACAGATGTACTTTGGGCATGTAGGAGCTCTGTGAAGACAACCATAGGGTTCTCACCATTCTCCTTAGTTTATGGGACAGAAGCCATCAGTCCCGTGGAATTAGTTATCCCTACAGTGAGAGTAGTGCTTGAAGAAAACCAGGAGGACACTGAGGACACAAACAATGAAAGGAGACTGGCAAATTTGGAGGGGTTAGAGGAAGAAAGAGAAGTGGCCAGAAGGAAAAGCCTGAGGTACCAATAGAGGATGGCTAAGGCATATGCACAACCTGTACACCCAAGGGCTTTCACTGAGAGGCAGCTGGTGTTGAAAATAGCAGAACATGTAAGAAGAAACCTCTTAAGACCCTCCAAATTTACCCCAAAGTGGGAAGGACCCTACATCATCAAGGAAGCCCATGATAGTGGGTATTACTACCTCACAAAGGAAGATGGGACAGTCCTAACAAATCCCATAGATGGGAAGTGGCTAAAACAGTACTACGCATGAAAAGGGAGAGATCTCAGTACATTAAGACCCTTTTTTTGCCAACTCTCTAACCTTCCAAGTGTTTCATCATTCTTTACTTTTGTTATGAATTTTGTTTAAGTAATTTTGTTCAGGAACCCATGGTAAAAGAACATTCTGTGATCCTTACTATCTTTGATAACCTTTTTGTGTTCCTTTAGATGGTAATTGTGCTTTGATTCAATGAAATCTCTTCTATTTCCTTTAAGCTACAGCTAAATTAAATATTGTAAAGTCCAAATATGGGCAAATTTGAGGGGGTGCCTAGGCCAATGCAAAAAAAAGAAGAAGAGAACTTTGACACATGACCCAAGACTCACACCACAATTAGTTCAAAATACATGGCCTGGGACCACAGGCAAAAGTAAGTGCCTGAGATACCTAGCCCAGTATTTGACACAAAAAGGGACCTACCTGTTTCATGATCTAGGACTTTAAAAAAAAAAAAAAAAAATGTACCCAGTTCAATACCTGCATAGCAAAGCAACCACCAAGGTACCTGATCCAGGACCTACAGTAAAACTTGTAGGGACTATGGCCCAGGACTCAGTGCAAAAAAAAAAAAAAGGAAAGAAAAGCAATATAAAAAAAGAGAAGAACAGATCCACATGCATTTAAAAGTTAGAAGCAGTCAAAAAAAAAAAAAAAACACAAATACAAATCCATGTCACAGAAATAGTGTTCAACAGGAAAAAGATAATCCGAACTAGTTTAAAAAAAAAAAAAAAAAAAAAAAAAAAGCGCTAAGGAATAAGCCCGGCCAGCAACGAACTGTCTAGAGAAATAGTAGGAACAGCTGAAGAAGAGAGAACTTTCTTCCTTTTAACCTTCAAGTATTGCAAGATCTTGTGGGCACGAGCTAAAGCCTCCTCAGCAACAACAATTTCAACATCAAGACTCTTGGAGGCCTGCCTTTGTAACAGCATATGGGCCAGTGAACGCAAATGCTCCAGCAAGAAGGACAAATTGAACTTTGCTTCTATAAGATCCTGCATCACTCCCCTTCATTCGAAAAGTCTGTCCTCAGATAAGGAGTCAAGAGAAGAGTTCCTCAAAGAAATCAGCACAGCACATAGCAACTCCATCAGGATGTTGCCCAAAAATATACCTCCCTTGAACCCACTGGTAAAATCTCCATAGACCTTGAACAACCCTTCCAGTAATGGCAAACCCTCCATAGGCATAGAAAAGCTAAGAAGTTACCATAGGGAGGTCCAAAGCAATAGAAATGGCTTGTAGGGAGGCTGTTGAACTCCAAAAGATCAAAGTGGGCCAAGAAAGTAGGGAGCCCTAAGCTAGGATCTGAAACAGTCACCTCTGGAGCCTCCCCCATTGTTGTATCTCCACTCGTAGAGATTAGTGAGCTTTCAACCTTCTGGATGGTTTGGGGGGTCCCTACCTGAGATTCAACAACCTAAGCAGACCCCACAACTACCTCAAGAACTACGAACTCAGGATCTCTAGCACCTATGTCAACACCTAGAAAAGCAGACATAGTTCAAAAAGGGAGAAAGAACCAAGGAAGAAATGTAAAGTTAAAAAATAAAAAATAAAAGAAGAGGGAGAACCAGTATCAGCTTCCTATGGTGAAGCTTCCCCATCTTGCTCCTCTGATTTCTTAAAGGACTCTGTGAAAGAACACATAGCATGTTGAAGAAAGGGTGAGGAAACCTTAGCAAAATGGCTAAAGGAAGGTAAGGGTACTGGGGGCTTCGCCATAGAAGGAAAAGGCAATGGAAAAGCATAAAAAGGGGGAAAGAAGAGGAAGCACAATAAAGGTAAACGACACACACCTTCAAAGTCCTCTGATTCCAAATAAGAGGCAACCTCAAGGGCAGATCTCACACTGGTTTGACCTAAAAAGGGGAGAGGAATTGGGAACTTAAAAAAAAAAAAGGGTAAGATTAAGCATTCTGATAAAGGGTTAATGGGACTCACCTGTTTGTATGGATGGAGATGCGCCCCCCAAGGGTTCTTTGCTTAACACAGGTTCAAGCAACATAGTTTTGATGGGACTGAAAGTCTACTCAAGCTGGGGATCTTGGGAAACAGGGGGTTGGGGAGTTTCAGGATCCTGAGCAGCCAGAGGAACAAAAGATAGAAGGGGCTAGACACCCTGCATTGGCTGGCCAACCTCCTCAGTCATACCATTACTAGGGGGCTCCTTTTCCACGCCTGGTAAAATAGCAGAGGGAGCAGCAATCATTTCTTCCCCCAGATTCCCACCAGTCATGGGAGGAGGTACCTCCACCTGCAAAAGGAAAAGAATGCATAAGTACACAGTACTAGAAAAGGGGTGGAAACAAACAGAAAGAGGCACGAATAGAAGAGGGTCATACCACATCATCACCAGACGATTGACTCATACCTTTCTTAGGGTTTGACTTGCGCTTGGACTGCAAGGAAGAAATAATCACTCATCAGTTAAAAGAGAAAAGGAAGGACACTGCAACAACAATAATAAGCTACTGCAAAACAAAAGAGAGAAAAAGGAAAGAGGTTTTGCCCTTCTCTCTCTCTCTACAGAGTCTCCAATGGTCTTTTACTTACTACGGGTACGCCCAGAGGGTCCTAAGGGAGACTGAGGTGCAAAATCAAAGGACCCCAATGACCCCTAGGCTGAAAAACTCATAGGAATCTGAGAGAGAGAAGACTCTACCTTAGTCTTTGCTCGAGTCCTTGAAAGTAAAGGATGCCCAACTTCTTTTCCCGTTGTAGGGGAGCTCACTTTCTCGGGTTCCTCAGAAATTACTAACTGCTTCTGAGATTTCGTAGTCTTCCTCTTCTTGGTCTCAAAACCAGCCTTAGTACCCTCAACACCCTCTTTAAGCTCAGCTTACTTAACCTTTTCCTGTTTAATCTTCTTCTCTTTACCTTTGCCAATAGGAGTGGCAGCACCAATTGCCTCAACTGCCCCTCTTTTAATTGGCACACCAGAAGAAGTACTAACAATAAGGTCACACCCTGACCAAGTCTCTGAAAAATCCTGCACATAACACACCTAACCACCCCTAAAAGCATGCCACTCTGCAAATCTTGTCTTGCTGCTTATGGCAGCGGATACAATGCCAGCAGTGGAAAGGATAGGCACCTGTTAGATGTAGGAGCAAAAAGAATATTAGGATTGGGAACTCTTTCAATCTTGCCGAAACCAACATAATCAACAAAATATTTTTGAACTCTTCTCCAATAGCCAACAAAACCATTGGAAGCAAAGACTCCCCTCTGAGAGTTGGGCACAACAAATTGAGGACTTCTCCATGACCAATAAGAGAATGCCTGGACCCTCAGGAATGAGTCTAGAGAAGGGAGAGAAGGCACTACATCCTTAAACACTAGCGGGATATCCTTATCAAAGCCAAATTGTCAGAGTACCCAATGTGCTGAGTAATAGGTGTACCTGGGGCCACTTGAGGAGGGCACTAGAAGCCATGAGGGACTAACACAAGCCAAGTAGGCCAAACTGCCTTCATCACTAGGACACAGGTTAAAAGTCTTTCCTGGAGAGTTGAGAAAAGAAGCCAATACAAAGTCACAGGAAAACTCGGGGCTGAACTCTCGGGGAGAATGCCAACTTAAGTGCCCTGCCTAATCAAATAACTCAACCAAATTAAGGCCGCCTCCTTTCAAACTAGCCCAACGAAAGATAATAGGGTGGCTATTAGTAGAACTATCACACAGACCTTTAATTACATCAGGGGATCCCTGGAACTTTTCTTTCACAAACTTCAAATTTCTACACTTTGCTAAAGTAACTGAAGAACGGTCCCACTTGAATACCTGGAGAATGGCACAATGGAGGGACGAGGTGATCGCGTAGCAAGAGTCACCTTCAGCTTCGTCTCCTTGAAGCAGATCCAATTGAGAATAAACATGGCCCAAGAACATGGGAGCTAGAGGATATTGAGCACCCCGGGCCAATCTAATTGCCAATGGGAAGAAAATGGACTTAACCCCGTACCCTGGGTACTCGTTGAATAGAAACTTACTAAGCCAAAGCGCCAAGAACCTAGCTCGCCTAGCTGCCTTGTCTTTCTCTCGCAAAAGATTCATAACCCACTTGCCCATCCTGGCTGGTTTCCCACTAAAGGAAGCAGTACGCCCACCAAAATGGATGAATAATTTGTCTTCCACCTTGAGATCCTCGTCAGAAAGACTGATTTCGAAAGGGTTCTCATCTCCAAACACGGGGAGGAGGAGGTTATTGACCACATCCTCCAAGGTGATCGTGAGCTCACCAACAGAGAAGAAGAATGTATGAAGAGAGGGGCACCAACGGCGTACCAAGTGCCTGAGACCCTTAGCGTCTCTGAAACCTTCAAGGTTCCTGGAAATTGCCATTGCTTTCAAAATCCCAACGCGCTCCAGATAGCCCACAAATTCCTCATCGGAAAGTTCCCTATCCACCCAAATGGGCCAACCAATGATCTTCCTAGGAACGAAGTCAAAGAAAATAAGAACTGCTTCCTGAGATCCCCGCCTAATCTAGAGATCTGAAATCTCTCTTGGGTCTGGGACCTGAGCAGAACTGGCGAAACCTGCCTGGCCGTAAAATACCCAGGTGTGAGGGGACGGAAGGGCCTCACCATGGGACACTAGAGGAATGAATAGGCTAAGGGTGTACCAGGGGTCCTATAAGGGGAGAGCTGGGCGCTCCATGATCCCCTGTGACTCACCTTGTGTAGAACCAAAAGAACTCTCGCCCTCAAAGGGGCTAGGAGTACACTCCCTCCTTTTTTGAGAGGAAGAGGAAGCCATAGAGCAGCAAGTACACTGGAAATAGGGAAGTTGAGAGAATGAAGAACACGGAAAAGGAAGACTGAGAAGCAGATTGACTGTAAGGAAAAAGATAAGCCTAAGGATGGAAGGCTAAGGGAAGTAAAAAGAAAATATGAAGTGATTGCAATAATGGCACAAAGAGCAGTTGGAGAAGACGATGTATGGAAAGGCGTGCCAATTGCCAAAATATAATTTTTTTAAGAAGAAAGTTATTGGCAGTTATTAATGGGAGTTACAGGGAACGTGAAAAGTGGGTGGAGGAAGTTTTCACTCCAAAATTAACTGCCACGTCCCGTGCAAAGGGGGGAAGTTACAGAAGAAGGAAGCGCAACATGCAAAGAAGACCAGGATACCCAAAAGCAGCAAGAAGTCAAGATCCTAAAGGAAGGAAAAGGGGAACCCTGAGGATAATTAAAATAGTGAAGAAGGAAGTCCTACAGAAACTAGAACTCTATATTACTCACGCATGGGCTGTAGGCAACCCACGAGCTCAGGGAATTAAATGTTAAGGTCTAAAAAGTTATAACACCGAGGCCCAAAGAAATAGCACAATGGGTCAATCCCATGGAAGATAATGATAAAAGGGTTAAGCTTACCACAAGGGAAAAAAATGGTAAGCCCAAAAGATTTGAAGCCCAAAATCCATGAAAGGATAAGCCTTAGGGCCATGAAACAAAGGGAAGAAAGAAAAGGCCCAGCCTGCCAAGATCAGAGGATCAAAGAGAGTCTAGTGGAAAGAACTGGGCTGAGATCTCCAGAGGTTGCCAATGGCTCGGGATCCTCAAGACGTGTAGCACAATTAAGGTGGGATTGAGACAGCTGAAAAGGGAGTACCAAAAAAACACAAGGAACAAAGGACAGATATGTCCTTCTCAAGCACCCAGTGACGCAGCAAGGAACCAGAAGGCTTAGAGTAACCATTCATGAACAAATGGGGTGGTATCTTAAGGAACCCAGAATGAAGAACTATAAGGGGAAATAGCTTGGAAAACCTTCAATCCAGCAGGAATGGATTCTGCTCACTTGGGAAAAATGACAAGAAGAAGGACAGTCAAAAGCTGAGTCTGAAAAGGTAAAAAGCCAAAAGCTGAGGTCAGCTCCCTAAGGACACCTCAGAATGGAAAGTCAATAAAGGACTTTCAGGGAGACAACACCAAAAGAAGAAAATTATGAGAAAAAAGGAAAGGACCAGCCCTCTGAGTGACTGGCACAACACAAGCTCTGGTACCCAGGGGAGCAAAAGAGAGGAATCAGTGGTACCCCGAAACCCTAGAATGACACTATAAAAGGGGAAGGTAGCCAACATGGAAGGCATGGAGTAATAGTGAATCATAACAGAATCATTGAGAAAAATCTGTCAAAACTCAGAGAAAGTAGTAAAAGAAAGAGAAATATTCCCCAGTATCCCAACATAACCACTATAGAACATACTCAGATTCAAAGGGGTTCAAACTTTGCAAGTCTTAGAGGCTTTGATAGCCATCTAATTCTGTAATTTTTGAGCTTATTTGGACCTTGTAGCACATCTTAGTGAGTACATTGTAATCCACAATTAAGGAAAATAATGAAATATTTCATATTGATTTGAGGATCCCTAACAGTTATTTTGTGTCTTTCTTTATTACATTGTTTTTTCCTATATTGTTTCTTGTTGTTTAATACATATATTCTTGCTTGCTAGTATGTACGTATTGAAGGATCCTTGCTCTGTGCACCACTTGGTTTGTAAAACAACCCATTTAGCTGCGATGAACCAAGTCCAGTTCCTTCAAACTACAACAACAAGGCCTGGACACTGTTCAAAAAGGGACCCTCACACCCATCAATGCACAAACCAAATGAAACCAACACAAAAATCCAAAAAAAAAAAAAAAAAAAAAAAAAAAAAAAACAACGAAGAGGGAAATATGAGTTGTACATCCCAAATTACAAAGCATACTCCAACAAAAACATCTTATTAGACCCATTTTGAGACAAACCCAAATCAAAAAATAACCACAGATTTGCAACTAACTATACCTAAAACCTCACATTTCAAACCCAAATAAAAAATCACCAAATCCTTCAACATTAAGAAAATCCAATCCCTAAATCTACCAAGATCCAAACCAACAAAGAACCAAACCAAAAGAAAAATAAATAAATATAATATAATATAATAGAGATAGAAGAGAAAGATTGGCGGCCACTAGTGGTGGCGCTATTGACAAGATTCATCGCCTATGGTGGTGGTAGAGCCCGTGGGTCTCTGCCAAATGTACCTTAGACGTTTCCAACACAAACCCAAACCCACACCCAGGGAAAAAAAAATACAAACCTTCTCTTCCATGGCTAAGGAACACCAAAAGCTTGAGAGAGGTTGTTTCAGCCGTTGTGGGTAAGAGAGAGAAAGAGAAAAGAGAGCTAAAGAGGTCTGAAACAAAGAAGAGAGAAGAGAGGAAATGGTCAACCGCCATAAGTAAGAGAGGAAATGAGAAGAGAGAGCCAGAGAGAGGTTTGAAACTACCACCACTACAACCACCCAAACAAAAACTCTCTCCATCTCTCAGCTACCATCACATCTAGCATATCTTATTCACTGCCACAGCCACCACCACCACGTCCACTACATCCACCCAAATCATAACTCACACCTATAGTAGCATAAAAAACAAATTTGAAAAAACCCAAATTTACATACTCGAAACCCCATTCAAATTTTCCTTGAGATTCATAGATCCCAAATACATTTGAAATCAAAATTCAAACCAAGCACATGCAAGCAACATAAGATGTTAACAACAAGCCAAATCAAAACCCCCAAACCCACAAACCAAACAAAGAGAAAATAGAAAGAAAAAAAAATTATGAAAGAAAATGGCGACATGGTGACACTACCATAAATTGCTAGGGGTTATGGTGGGTTTGGTTGTAGCTGTAGCTAAGCTTGGTCTAGCCGAAGAGATTCTGAGATGAGAGAGAGGGTGAGTTTGGTGTTCCAATCTCTTATATGGAGAGGGGGAGAAAGGGAGAAAAAAAAAAATACTCATTTACACAGTTACAATAGCCATGTATATTTGCATATTACTATAACTTTTCTATATTTACACATTTTACATTGGATGTGCAAAATTCAGTCCTTAGTCTATTATTCACACACTGTCGTAAGTGCTCTAAGGCCTTAACTTTTCTTGTTTCAATTTATCCCTGTGAAATGAAGCAGAACCGATAGAATAACACCAGGAAAACATTTAGGTCGTCTTTGGTTTTTTTTTTTTTTTTTTTTCAAAAACTTGTTAAAAAAAACAGTTTTCTTATTTTATTGCATTCCAATTTCTTGCATTGCAGGTACCATCTCAACCGTCCAACAGAATTTGGTGAATCAAAGATTGCTTTCAATCAAGAGAAAGCCAAAGCCAAATTGATAAAATTTCTTAGTCTGACAAACAGGTCCAAGAGCTATGAAATTGAACAGTATCTTTTACATCAACAATATCATTTTCTTTCTCAAAAAAAAAAAAAACAATATCATTTCTTTTCCCCTTACAATAAGTGAGGGTGGGGAATTCAAACCCAGATTCTTCCTGTGGAGAAAACTAGGCAATCCTATCAATGAACAATCATATATCTCATAGAAATATCATGGTAAATTTAGCACCCAAAAAAAAAAAAAAATCAATGACAAAATATTGATCAACCATTTGAAATCTTATTGTAATAAACTAAAATACACTGGTTGCTTATTTTTATTATTTTCTTTTTTGGGAAAAAAAAAAAAAAAAAGGTTATCTTAATACAGGCGTGTGGTTCCAACTTGTCATGAACATTCTACAGGGATGCAGATGAGTATCCACTCCAGATTTTCATCTTGAATTGTAGCAAAGAAATCACAGGGGAGAACATAAATTAGTCAACTGGAACTTCAACCTCCATTTTTAGTCCCGACCTGCCAAGAACCTGCAACAGATATGAAGCAATGATGCACATGGCCAAAAATATTTCACGCAGACTCAATAATCAAGCATAACCATGCAAATCCATATCAAATGTTCATGGTATATTCATCTTGCAACGGCTCTTTTGCCAAATAGATTTTAACACAAGAAAAAGCTTTTTGTCAGCAAGCAAGTGTCCCCATTAAGCTTCAAATCAAATGCAGATGAGCCAACTTACGAATGAGAAGTATAAGATGAGAAAAAGGGTTTTTGCATCTAAAACTAGCCTAATTGTGATCCCACCTCTGCATCTATCTAATTCACTGGTTTCTTAAAAAGACAATAGAGTGAGCAGTTGGGAAAATCATGTGACAGCACATACTGAATCTAAACCAATGATAAATGAATAAATGAACTCATTCCATCTATCATAAATTACAGAATGTCCCATCCCTTTACATCATCTAATCTCGATCTTATCTCTTTTTCATTCGATAATAAAACTTATTCACAAAAGAGCCTAAAGACACAGGAAACAAAGCAGAGGAACTCACAATAGAAAAAAACCATTGCACTAACGACTGTGGCCTCTACTATACAATCCTCCATGATTAAAGAAAAAGAACCCATCAAACAAACTGAGACATTAAACAATTGCCATGCTTTAAAAAGCGTTTATTGATTAGCAAGCAAGATGTGGTGGCCTAGATTGGGTGCCAAACAAAGAATTCAAGACCTATTCCCCAACAAATGTAAAATGAATAGTACAAGAAAGAAAGAAAGAGCTAAAAAAGTAGATGGTGAGTATGAATGAGGAAATCTTAATTAGGGTCCACTATTCAGTGCTGGCCCCATATATGTGAGGTCCTCTAAGGGGTGGCCAAGGAAATCATAATTGTTTAGTTTACTTTCCAGATTGCCTATGGCCCTCTAAAGCTTGACAATATGGGTGTGGACTGCAGCAGAGGAAGATTTATTAAGCATAACTAATTTTTATTTTATTTATTTTCCTTCAGGTTTCCATTGTTCATTGTAAATGAGGAGTGGAGCTGCAACTTCTAAAGGTTTTTTTCCCCTTTTCTAAAAACTATTCACTAGTTGTGGCAGGGAATTACGTAATAGGATGCTTTAGGTGACTAAATAGATTTAAGGTAAAAGTAATATAATAGCAGGGGACAATCTAGTATCAATTCAACAATTTTTTAGTCTATTTTGGAGATCAGGTCTTGTGTTAGTAAATTTTGTGAAATGGTCCAGAAAAGAAAAAATATGAAATTCCTTCTTCACCTCTTACAATGTTTAGAAGGATGAAAAAAAAAATTCTCTGCATGTTTGTGTTGGTAACTGTGAACTGTTGATTCTCCTTCTGAAGATAGATGGGCAACAAGAACAATTTCCTAAGACTGATCGACATCTTTTGGGGTTGATACTACAGTAACTACACATTTCATATCCAATGAAATTAGGGCCCTGTCATAAATTCTGAACGGCATTTTAAGAGAAAAAGAAAGTTATTGTTATTATTGCTCAGACTTGTCCATAACATTTGTTGGAAATGGAGCAAAGGTATCACATGGAGTTTCAAGGATGCTTACTGTAAGTGTAAGATGCATTGAATATTTGAGACATTGTAAAATATCTGTTAGCAGAAGAATATGAATACAATCCTAATGCCAATGGTCATTTAATGGTTATCTAGGATTAACGCATTGAAAATCACTTTGGGTTATAAAGAGAATGCCATCAATGTACATCTGATGCAACTAGACAATGCAGATACATTTCACTATCCTTCCAAGTTCTAAAGCTATAACAATGATTGTTGACTCAGATGAACATTAAGAAGATTCTCGATGGAATATTTCTCTGGCAAAAATAGCCCTTTAGTACTCAATGATGTCTCAATAGGCTTAATAATTGCTGTCCTCTTTAAGTATATTGCAGGATGATCAAATTCCATGTATGTACACATCCATTCCTCCAACATTCTTTTTCTTTTTTCCCTCCAACTTCACCCAAAAAAAGTTATATAATTTAAACCCTCGCCTGTAGCCTCAGAAAGTGCTAAGGCAGATGTAATCAAATCACTCAAGTGTATTTGTTTTCCTCAATTTTCTTCTTTCCTATGCTACAAAGAATTCAACTGTTACTAGAATATGTAAGAAAACGTAAATTACCTTAATGAAGTCATCCAACATCAAATAAGACTCCTTTGAGTAACCTGCTTCTTGCAAAACTTGTCTTAAGACTTTCTGCAAACCAAAGAACAAAGGGTGCAAGCCATTGATATGCTTTAGTAAAAACTTGAACCAAATAGTAATCTTTTAGATTTGAAAACAGATAATCAAGCCATGCTATTGCAAACTATACAAGTGATGACTAAAAAAGAAAGGGGAAAAATAAAAGAAGAGAATTAAACATTTGGATTTTCTGTCTTTTTTTTTTGGGGGGGGGGGGGGGGGGGGGGAGGAGGAGGGGGGTAAGTAATCGAAGAAAATGAAGAATATCTCATTCAATCTTAGGACATATATCTTATTATTAAAAAATCTTCTAGCAGAAACTTAAAATCATAGGCTGAAATGATAAGGAACCACCCAATTTTACCAATCAAATAATTAATTTAGAACATGTATTTTAACCTCAAGGGAGAAATAGTTATAGCCATTTCAAAGCAGGAAGAAGTGGAACAGTTTCACAAGTCATAGATTTGGTATCAAAATTCGCAAGTGCCCAGAAGATGTCAGCCATATTTAGAAATTCTAAGTAATTGACATCACATTAAGCCATATGTACTAGAGGTTCCCCATTCATTAACATTCTCAATTGGAATTATCATTGTACATCTTGACCTTTGTAGCTACTCCAAATGACAATCACATTAATCCATGGCATCAACCTCCCTTTTTCTCTGTCTTTTCCAATATAACATACTTTACTTTTATCCATGCCATTCCCCTGTTTCACTTATGTCTAGGCCATTCCTCTGTTTAATGAAAATATAAAAAGGGTAACACTACGGCATAGTTCCTTAGGTATGGTACTTTAGGTTCCCCAATTAAATTCAAATACATAGGTGCATTGAATTTAATTGTCCTTGGAAAAGATAACGTTGTTTGTGATTTATTGGTCAATACAACCATATGTTAGAATTTACCTAGAAAACCTAGCATACAGAACCTAAGGAACTATACCTAAGTTTTTCCCATATAAAAATTGCCACTATTATAGGTTATCTGACTAATAACCATGCATGGAAAAATATGGTCACATTTTGGCTTTTATTTGAAAGCAACAAAAGAGTATTTAGGACATAAAATATGTCAGCCACCTGTGTTGCAAATGTCCAACACAAGCTTCCTCAACAACCCAGTGCAGAATGCATACTCAATAAAAGTGTTCAACATATTCAGATGAAAACATTCCTAGTTTCTAGAAGCTATCCATCTGTTCCTCCATAACATCATATATTTTAAAGGAGTAAATCCACAGAGAATAAATCCAAATGAAGAAAAAAAAAGGCTAAATGAAACCACCATCCCTACATTAGGAGGGTAGAAAAGTAGACTACAATACTTAATCCATCAGTCTCATAAATATCATAGGATCAGGTGGATCCCACATCTAGGCATGTGCCTGCACCCAAACACACACATACATAACATAGCACACAACATACAGTTTGAATACAAAACTCAACACAAGTTAGCAGATGATTTAAATATTACTGATTATAGATAATTACTGTAGGGTAAGAACATGCGAAATAGCCAAGAAATTTTATAAGACAGCCTCAACATTTTGGCAGTTCAAATATATGTTCACTAGTCAATCTCCCTTATCCAGAAATTTTTTTCGAGAATATTTTCCTCCACTAAAAGGACACCAAACTGGTTCACTTCATCCCTTGATAAAAAGTTTTTAACACCTTCCTAGCAGTCAAATTTTACTCAATTATGATGTCTTTGCATTAAAGACTTCACTAAATGATTCACGGTTATGCACTATGAATAACTTCATTTCTTTCATGTTCCTCTTCAAAATCATCAACCTTTAGCTTTGATGGCATGACTAAATGATTGAACAAAAAGGTAGAATGCCAGATCCTCGTTAATACCTCTCTTTGCTCATCAGACATGAATGAACCAGACAAATCCCGAAGCACTTCTAATATGTCATTGAAAGACACCTTCCCATTATTGTCTGAATCATATACTTTGAAAATAACTGGACAAAGAGACAAACAGCAATATCAATATAAAACCCAAAATTTTCACTTCCTTAGACATTTCTTAGTAAGCTATATTAAAAAGTATAATAGTTATGCAGCATTGAAGTTAAGACAGTACCAAAATGATTTACGATAAGAAAGATAAGCAAAATTATAAGAGTAATAACATTCAACAGAAACAGCCACACAAAAAAAAAAAAAAAAAAAAAGGAAAAAGTTGTTTGTTAAATAGCATGTCCTATGTATTAATTTTATTCAATCTATTTAGCTTTTTTTAAAAATAAAAAAAAAAAATCCTGTTTGTAACTTTATTATTAAAGATGCACACATTACCAGAACTATTGCATATAAGTAGACATTTCACAAACTGTTCAGAGTGTCATCCAATTGTTTACAACATTATTTTTTTTATTCAATGAATAACAAAATTCTTTACAAAATCAAAGGTCTAAACAATCTTACACTAAAAGCTTATGCCTCTCTTTTAATTTTTGGATTTGTTCTAAGTCTATCACTATTCTTAACTAAGATAAAATGCTTTCCACTCATAACCTTCGTTACATGTTGAGTGATAGATAACAAGTTTCCAAATTGTCTCCAATGCCAAATTCTCAAATTTCATTTTTCAGGAAAAGGTTGCAAACCAAAAGGAATAACATATGTAATGCATTTAAGTAAATGTACACATTATCCCTAAAGAAGTGATTATCATGCAATTACTACAATCCTTATGGTTCATCCAACTTTTATTATGAAATTGAATCAGAAGCATAAATAATCCTGTTAAATTGCTAAGCAACCATACTTACACTCAATTTTTTGCTGTGTAGTAGCTTTACCACTAAATGCAGACAAGAAAGCCACAAAGTCCTTAAAATTCAAACCATCCACCATCTTAAGTAGCCTCTGCAATGCAAATTCCCACAAAGCAAAGCTGTGAAATTATCATGCATCACCAAAAAAAACACTACAAACATCACAAGCACCAAATACAAATTCTCCATCAATTACTCTTAAAGATCCAAATGGACTACCTGAGAAAGCGGATTCATTGCAAACTCAGGGACTGATAAGAACTCATCAGCAGAGATAAAACCCTTCGCATTCCGATCAAGTTGGCAAAATCTTTGGTATAATGATACTATTTCTTGCTGGGAAACTAAAATTTTTACACACCAAACACATCAAATTGAGAACTAAAAACAACAATATAAAAGAAATACAAAACTTACGAGCAAGCGTAAAGATAACCCACATAGATTACTGCAGTGTTCTTGCACTTCCTCGATATCATATTGAGTCAACACAGATGACGCACTCCCCATTGGCCCTCACTCTATAGCAACAAATTCCAAAAAACAAAAATTACCCATCAATCAATTACCCAAGCAAGCAAGAACCCATAATTCAAAAACCAAAATTACAGGCAAATTACAAAAACAAAGAAAAAAAAAAGAAACCCAAAATTCCATTCAAATCTCTATACTCACATTAATAATTAAGACCCAACCAAAGCTTCACTCAACTAAAGCCAATAAAACCATGTGGCTTAGTTTAGCTTGATTTATTCAATTCTTGTGAAACAATACAGCAAAAAACAAAGGAATCAATATGGGCATATTTGTTTTTTCCTGGATTTTCTAAGTGAAGAAACAGAAAAAGCAAAAGAAAAGAAAGGAAAGGAACCTGAGAACCCAAGGTGTGACGTGGATTGTTGGAGATGGAATTTACGTTGTCATCATCGAAGTGCAAAACGTTGTTGGGTTATACTTATAGGGGGCTTATTATAAGAACTAGGAAATTAGGAATTGGAGGCGGTGGCCACTGAACCCTTTTTATTGATTTATTTATTAGTGTAATTATGTTTATGACTTTAAAACCCCAGAAACAATTTCGAGGATCACACATTCACGTGCTTTGCTGCAGTATTCAACTTTAAACTTTAAAATGCTTTTCTCTGCCGTCAAAGACGATGTATTTTTATTGGTGGGCCAAAACTGAGAGTTATGGATATTTGCAAGTTGACGTGTTGGACTCGGAATGGGAAGATTTTGGCCCAATCAATTTGCAGTGGGCTGCATTGCCATACCCTTGTGCTTATATGCTGTTATTTATAAAAAGTAAAACACATGCGCAGAGAGGTAACGAGATTCTAACACAGATGCATAAGTGCCGGCACACAATAAACTTCACTCAAAATCCATGGTTGCTAACTTGCTATTGTAAATTTTTGTTTGTGCCTAAAGATTTTATGCATGAAAAGTTGGGTATAAAGTTAAGGATTTTACTAATGTGTGCCCTTAGGACACATATTAATTTTCATTTTTGGAAAAAAATTTCTTGAAAATTGAAAAAATAATAACAACTTTTTCAATTCTCGAAAAAATGTTTCTAAAAATAGAAAGCTTAATGTGTGCGCTTAGAGCACATATTAACCGGACCCTAAAGTTAAATCTTTTTAAGTGATTTTTTTGCTTTTGTACTTTTTATGTTTTATATTATTTCAAATTGTCTTTTAACCATGTTTAGGGGCTTTTCAATTGCCACATGGCATGTCCTCATTGGGTGATATGTGTCCTATTAACAAAAAGATAGGGAGGGAGGTTATAAATGGGCTTAGCAAAACAATTCTGACACTGTAGAGGCTAAGCTATGCCTAACATTGTCCCTACATCACTTAAGAATTTGGACCTACAATTATCCCTATGCAAAATAAGCTAAAATATCTGTTATACAGTAAAAGACCTAACATTGTCCCTACATCACTTAAGAATTTGGACCTACAATCATCCCTATGTAAAATAAGCTAAAATATCTGTCATACTGTAAAAGACCAAAAAGCCCTAAATAGTCTCTTAGCCAAACAAATTGGGCTCAAAGCCCATTATATGGCTCCTCGGAAGATTACATGACATGGGCTATAAAAAACTAATGATTTTGTGGGTGTACCATCCTATATATGGTTTGCTTGAGGAGTACGCTACCGACTGAGTGGGTTATGGTAGAGAAAATGGGAGCCATCACTGGGTTTAGGATTAGGTTTAGGTTTAGGTATCAAACCAATTACTATGCAACATTTGAGTTCAGAGTTAGAGTATGAGTTTAAGAATGTATTAGACACCCAAACTTACGTAGCTAAATGAGTTGACCTCCACTCATATATTCCCTAACCTAGGTCTATCAAGGGCCCTCCTAATGGAAAATTTCATCATGCATTTAAAATATAACCTACATATGCAAGCTTACTAGTTTACACATGCAGAACTAAGGTTCCAAAGGGTTTTTGACATTTTTGAAAACATTTTGAGTTCTCTATTATGCACTTGAGCAAGACCTCTAAGTAATGTTATTTATAAGTATTGTCATAGGAGAACGAGGGCTTAAGTCGTAAGATGTACAAAATGGAGTGTTCCCAATTGCCCCTCTATAGAGTTCACTTGATTCACTAAGTAAGTCAAAAGCTTAAACAAATAAACAATTTTTTTCCCATACGACTAAAGCTCACCCACACATGATAATAGCTTAACTTTGCACGCACACACACACATATATATCATTATTAGAAAATATTATCATACTTATTTTGAATTAATTCATACATTTTATATTAGGTTTTGGAGTAAAGTTGAATAATTAATTTTGTGCTTAAATAAATTTTAATGCATGATTTTTTTTTTTTTTTTTTTTTTTTTGTGGAGGAGAATTGAATTAAATGAGCGGATTTGTGCAAAGAAGAAGGCTAATGGACTTTATTTGTACAAGGGCCATAATGAAGTCAAAGAAGGTAAACCCAATTAAATTTGAATCCAATTGAAGTAAGTAATCAAAGGACATTTGCACCAAATTCAAGTCCAATTTGGATTAGTGCACACATGTTAGTATATTGTTGAGTAAATTTTGACTCCGATATCCAATTGAGATGATTCAAGTTGGGTTCGAAAGATAAATTAAAGGGCTACAACTTTGTAGTTTACCTAAAGTCCAAATTATGTCATTAAATTGACCAAAAACTTTGGTTAAGTGAAGCCTGAAAACCTGGGATTTTCTCCAAACGGAAATCCAACTTGTAATAGGATTTCTTAGCCTATTTTAATGCTCTTTAAGGAAAATTCATAAGGATTTCTCCAAACTTAGGTTTTCTTAAAATTTCTTTACAATTTTTAGAGCTCTATTTGGTATAATGGCTTGCCAGAAGCCATGCTAAGGCAAGAGATGAAACACAACCATTTATTGGCATGTTCTTAATAATTATTTTATGATTTTAATGTTTATATTCTTTTATTATGATTGATTTATTTATCTAGAAAAGTGTTTAGTTCAGTATAATTCTTTGATTTAGCATAGACCCTAGTAACTTTAAATTCTTTGTATTCCTTGTGAATTAATTCACTAGTTTTGTTTTGCCTAAAATCAATCAAATACATAAAACTCCCTTAAACAATTAATTCCTGAGTTCTTATTATTAAATCATCTAACTAGAAAAGTGTTTAATTCAATATAATTCTTTCTTTCTTGCTTTAAACTATTGCACGTGTTTGGTGTCATGATAGTGATAATCGAATGGTTAAGATTGAGTCTAATAATTTTTTTGGCAATATATTTGATTCTCCCACCCATTCGAACACACTTGATATCATGGTGGAATTACAAAGTAATCATAGTGATGAAAATAATCTAAATGTTGAAGACTTACATGATCACCAAACTCTCAAGGAATATTTGAAATCTACTAGGAGTAGGGCACCGTCATGCATCATTTTTCCAACTAATGCAAATAATTTTAATTTTAAGCCCGGTATGATTCCATTGCTTCCTAAATTTCATGGCTTAAACTATGAAAATCCTTACCCTACACTTTAAGGAATTTGAGGAGGTATGTGCTACCTTCCATGACCAATCATGTAATGAAGAGACCATTAGGTTGATATTGTTTCCTTTTTCTCTTAAAGACAAGGCAAAATTTTGGCTTAATTCTTTGAGACCTAGGTCAATTGGTACTTGGTAGGAGATGTAAACTAATTTTTTAAAGAAAAATTTTCCAATTCATTGGACTAATGCATGATCAAGCACATGCCCTTAACATGGTGAAAAAATCATATCATTCCCCCTATTCAGAGACTTGCAATCCAGGATGGAGGAATCACCCAAATTTTAGTTAGAGGAATGATAATGTGGTTGTACCTCATATACATGGTTCTTCTAATTTTGTTCCTCCTCCAAAGAAGATTCTTGAAGACACTTTTGCAACAATTCATGCAAACTAAATCCTCCATTAATAATTATAACTCACAAGCCATAAATGACATTAGGAGCACTCTCACTAAATTAACCACATCCTTGAGTACAACAAAAAATTGTAAGCATCCATCTCAACCACAACAAAACTCACAATGTCAGTTTTGTCTTGATCATTGTAATTCCTTTGAGAATAAAGTGAGACATGTTAAGTCTATAACTACTCTTCAAATTAGCAAAATCATTGAAAAGAATATTTCTAAAAGTAATGAACAAGATGAATCTTCTAAAGTAAAGAGTAGTGATGAGGTCCTTGAGCCTAAATCTAATGAAATTGAGAGGTGTCTTATCCCTGCTCATTTTTCCCGAACGTTAATTCCCACTCAAAAACTAAATCAAAATTTTGAAATTCTTGAAGTTCTTAAGCAAGTTAAAGTAAATATTACTCTTTTGGATGCCATAAAGCAAATTTCATCATATGCTAAAATTTTGAAATATTTGTGTACCGTTAAGTATAAGCGTAATGTACATAAGGCATTTTTTACTGCACAAGTTAGTGCAATCATTCAAAATAATAGACCTTCTAAGCTTAAAGATCCATGTTATCCCACTATTTCATGTGTGATTGGTAATTCAAAAATAGGGAAAGTTTTGCTTGATCCGGGGGCAAGTGTGAATCTTTTGCCATATTCAGTTTATGAACAATTAGGTCTAGGCTTAAAACCTACTTCCATAATTTTGCAACTTACTAATCAATTTGTGATTGTTCCTAAGGATATTTCATATGCCATCAACACCCTTAAGGTCTAACACATAATTTGTACTTGTAATAGAAGATACAAAGGTTTTAGGATTTCACACATCAACACCTATATGTTCATACACTTCATAATTTATATTTGTATTCCTATGGGTGGCATCTACACAACCATCTTCACTACACACACACACACACACACACACACAAAAACCCTACTTACACACCAAAAACCAAAATATATGGATATGAAATGCGAAAAGGAGACAAGGAAAAAGTGAGTAGAGTTAGAAACCAAACTTTTGGATTTTGAAATTTAGGATTGATGATTTGAATTGAAAATTTTTAGGGTTTAGAGAGGTGGTGGTGACGGTGACGGTGACGGTGGTGGTGAGACTTGGGGAGAGAGTATTAGTAAAAAAAAAAAACATTTAAGAATTGAGAAGTGAAGTGGAGAGTGGAGTGCAATGGAGTAAAGTGGACAAGGCATTTTTTATGACTTTATATATTTATTTATTTAGTATTCATTTTACTATGATTGAGGATTTGAATTGAAATTTGTTAGGGTTTACAAAGGTGATAGTGATGGTAATTGTGACAGTAGTAGTGAGACTTGGGGAGAGTAATTGTAAATATATATATATATATATTTAATTCACTACAAGAATCGAGGAGTGGAGTAGACAAGGCTTTTTATGGCTTCATATATTTAATTTTTTGTTTATTTTTTTGAGTTTTTCTTTTTTTAGGATTCCCGCTCTACTTTTTCAGTTGTCTTACTCACTCGTTAGCAGCGAGGCCTGTCTATAAAAAGAGAGAGGGTGTGAACTTGCGTGATGGGGTTTGTATGTGTATTTGACTATTCGTACGCATGTTTACTTGTTGTTTGCGTGAAAGATGAGTACAAAACATACCCAAGAAAATTTGTATTTGTATTTGTAGGTGTTAGACATATATAATAAGTCCATAGTTGATGGCATGTAGAATATCCATAGGAACAATCATAGATCGATCGGCAATTTGCAAAATTATGGAAGTTGGTTTCAACTTGTACGGATGTGTATTTGTTGTTTGTATATTTGATCTTGGAGCAAGTGTGAATCTTTTGCCATATTTAAAGCATGAACAATTATGTCTAGGCAAATTAAAATCCATTTCTATAATTTTGCAACTTGCCGATCGATCTATGATTGTTCCTAAGGATATTCCACATGCCATCAACACCTTTAAGGTCTAACACAATTTATATTGATACACTTCATAATTTGTATTTGTATTCCTAAGGGTGCCATATGCACAACCATCTTCACTACACACACACACACACAAAAAACCCTACTTACACACCAAAAACCAAAATGTACAGATATGAAATGCAAAAAGAAGAAAAGGAAAAAGTGAGTAGTCTTAGAAGCCAAACTTGTAGATTTTGAAATTTAGGATTTAGGATTTGAATTGAAATTTGTTAGGGATTAGAGAGGTGGTGGTGATGGTGATGGTGATGGTAACAGTGGTGGTGGGACTTGGGGAGAGAGTATTGGTAAAAAAATCATTTAATTCACTACAAGAATCGAGGAGTGGAGTGGAATGGATAAGGCTTTTCTTTTTTTACTTTATCTATTCATTTTTTTTGTTTTCCTTTTTGTGGATTGAGGATTTGAATTGAAATTTGTTAGGGTTTACAGAGGTTGTGATAGTAATGGTGACGGTGGTGGTGGGACTTGGGGAGAGAGTAATTTAAAAAAAAAAAACATTTAATCCACTACAAGAATTGAGGAGTGTAGTGAAGTGGAGTAGACAAGGCCTTTTATTGCTTTACATATTTAATTTTTTTCTTTTTTTTTTAGTTTTTCTTTTTTTAGGATTCCTGCTCTACAAGAAAATTTGTATTTGTATGTGTTAGACATATATAATAAGTCCTTAGTTGATGGCATATGGAATATCCATTGGAACAACCAGAGATTGATCGACTAGTTGCAAAATTATGGAAGTTGGTTTCAATTTGTACGTATGTGTATTTGTTATATATGTATTTGATCTTGGAGCAAGTGTGAATCTTTTTCCATATTCAGTGTATGAACAATTAGGTTTAGGCAAATTAAAGCCCACTTCCATAATTTTGTAACTTGCCGATCAATCTATGATTGTTCCTAAGGATAATCCACATGCCATTAACACCCTTAGAGTCTAACACATCATTTGTATTTGTAGTAGAAAATACAAAGGATTCTAGGATTTAACACATCTACACCTTTATGTTAATACACTTCACAATTTGTATTTGTATTTCTAAGGGTGCCATTTGCACAACCATTTTCACCATACACAAAACAAAAAACCTACTTACACACCAAAAACCAAAATGTGCAGATATGAAATACAAAAAGGGGAAAAGGAAAAAGTGAGTAATGTTAGGAACCAAACTTGTGGATTTTGAAATTGAGGATTGATGATTTGAATTGAGATTTGTTAGGGTTTAGAGAGGTGGTGGTGATGGTCATGGTGATGGTGATGGTGGTGGTGGGACTTAGGAAGAGAGTATTGGTAAAAAAATAAATAAAAACATTTATCCACTACAAGAATCGAGGAGTGTAGTGGAAAGGGAAGTTGGATGGATAAGGCCTTTTTTATGACTTTATATATTTATTTATTTAGTTTTCATTTTTTTTTTAGGATTGAGGATTTGAACTCAAATTTGTTATAGTTTATAGAAGTGGTGGTGATGGTAATGGTGACGATGGTGGTGAGACTTGGGGAGAGTAATTGTTAAAAAAAAAAAAAATTTAAAAAAACATTTAATGCACTACAAGAATCACGGAGTGGAGTAGAGTAGAGTAGACAATGCTTTTTATGGCTTTATATATATTTTAGTTTTTCTTTTTCTTTTTAGGATTCCCGCTTTACTTTTTCATTTGTCTCGCTCATTGGTGAACAGTGACAGTGAAGCCTGTCTATAAAATGAGAAAGTGTGTGAACTTGCGTGATGGAGTTTGTATGTGTATTTGACTATATATATATATATATATTTTTTTTTTTCTTTTTTTAGGATTCCCACTCTACTTTTTCATCTATCTTGCTCACTGGCGAACAGCGAAGCCTGTCTATAAAATGAGAAAGTGTGTGAACTTGTGTGATGGGATTTGTATGTGTATTTGACTATTCATATGTATGTGTATTTATTATTTGTGTGAAAGATGGGTAGAAAACGTACCCAAGAAAATTTGTATTTGTATTTATATGTGTTAGACATATATAATAAATATGTAATTGATGGCATGTGAAATATCCATAGAAACAACTACAGATCAATTGGCAAGTTGCAAAATTATGGAAGTTGGTTTCAACTTGTTTGTATGTATATTTTTTGTTTGTGTATTTGATCATGCAACAAGTGTGAATCTTTTGCCATATTCAATGTATGAACAATTAGGTCTAGGCGAGTTAAAACTCACTTCCATAATTTTGCAACTTGTCAATCAATCTATGATTGTTCCTAAAGATATTCCACATGCCATCAACACCCTTAGGATCGAACAAATAATTTGTATTTGTAATAGAAAATACAAAGGATTGTAGGGTTTAACACATCAACACCTTTATGTTGATACACTTCATAATTTGTATTTGCATTCCTACGGGTGCCATTTGCACAACCATCTTCACCACCCCCCCCCCCCCCCAAAAAAAAAAAAAAAAAAAAACCCTAATTACATACCAAAAACCAAAATGTATGGATATGAAATGTGAAAAGGGGAAAAGGAAAAAGTGAGTGGTGTTAGAAACCAAATTTGTGGAGTTTGAAATTTAGGATTGTGAATTTGATTGAAATTGGTTAGGGTTTAGGAAAGTGGTGGGAAATGTGTTGGTGACGGTGGTGGTGGTGCTGGGACTTGAGGAGAGAGTACTGGTAAAAATAAATAAATAAATAAATAATCCATTACAAGAATTGAGGAGTGTAGTGGAGAGTGGAGTTGAGTAGACAAGACCTTTTTTTATGACTTTATATATTTATTTATTTAGTTATCATTTTTTTAAATTGAAGATTTGAATTGAAATTTGTTAGGATTTATAGATGTGGTGGTGATGGTGATGGTGATGGTGATGGTGATGGTGACGGTGGTAGAGGGACTTGGGGGGAGAGTAATTGTATAAAAATTAAAAAAAAAAAAAAAAAACTTTTAATCCACTACAAGAATCGAGGAGTGGAGTGGAGTAGACATGGCCTTTTATGGCTTTATATATATTTAATTTTTCTTTAATTTTTCAATTTTTAGGATTCTCACCTTACTTTTTCACCTATCTTGCTCACTTGAGAGTTATGAGGCTTATTTGTTGATGGCACATGGAATATCCATAAAAACAACCATAGATTGATTGTCAAGTTGCAAAATTTTGGAAGTTGGTTTCAACTTATACATATGCGTATTTGTTGTTTGTGTGAAAGATGGGGACAAAACATACCCAAGAAAATTTGTACCTGTATTTGTATGTGTTAGACCTATATAATAAGTCCATAGTTTATGGCATTTGGAATATCCTTAGGAACAACCAAAGATTGATCAATAAGTTGCAAAATTATGGAAGTCGATTTCAACTCGCCTAGACCTAATTATTCTTACATTAAATGTAACAAAAGATTCACACTTGCTCCAAGATCAAGCAAAGCTTTCCCTATTTTAGAATTACCAATCATGCATTAAATAGTGGGACAACCTAAATCTTTAAATTTAGAAGGTCTATTGTTTTGAACGATTGCACTAACTTATTCAGTCAAAAATGTTTTCTTATCTTTGTTGCAAGAGACTATTACTTTAAAATTTTCATTATAATAGATTGCAAAAATAATTGGTATTAAGTTTTTGCAACAATTAATTCATTTTAAGAGATTACAATAAATTTTCCTAATGCAAGGCGGTATTACAACCTTTATTGCAAACAAAAAATTAAAAATCACTTCAAGTAATTACTATATTTATGCAATAATTTACCACTTTTAAGTTAATATTTTAATAAATTTTAACTTGTAAATGCAATATTATGTCTAATACCACTATATTAATTTAAGTTGCATTAGCACTTAATGTCTCAAGTGTAGGAAGTGCTAGTAATGAATAACAACCTTGTCTATCACAATGGTATATGTGCAAAAATATGTTATGTTTTCCAAATAATATTAACGGTTTTCGTAATTTTGTTATATACTTAGGGTGTACTTGCAAATATGGAACTATCATAGAGGAAGCGCCAAATTTGAAGATTGGAGGCACTTCTTTATTTGACCAAGGCAAAGGGTGTGGAGCTTGTTATAAGGTGCAACACATTGTCTCTATGCTCCCTTTGAAAAATATAACATTACACTTCATTTTTGTTGAGTTTTGTTATTAAAAATAAAGTCATCTATTTCTCTTTTGGTACCTAAATGATCATCTTGAATTAACTAATTTCAAGTGAAATGTCTGAAAAATCTAATATGTTCAGAAATCGGTGTCTATAGTCATCACTAATGAATGCCCAAGTGTTCTATGTGCCTCAAAAATGGTTCATTTTGATTTAAGTGAAATTGCTTTTGGAGCTATGGCAAATCCTGGTCATAAAAATCAGTTGTGTAATGTTGGTGTTTTACAACTTCAATATAAAAAGGTAATTGTAGAGCGGGGCATAAAAAATCATATATTTTGATGGTCAACTATGAGTATTTTAACTTCTAGATTGCAAAATATGGCATGGTGTATCAGGTCAAGTGTATTATTGTTTTCTTCTCAAAAAATATTTTCTTTTCGTCATTTTACTATCCACTTTTCTATAAAGGCATAAATGCACTTTTGGTCCCTACATTTTAGGCCATTTTTTGATTTGGTCCCTAAACTGATTTTGCTCCTAGGTCAATCCCTGAAATTAGAAAATCGATTTTATTTTGGTCCCTACCGTCAACCCACTAACAAAAAATACATACATGGCAAACGGAGTGTCCTACATGCTGACATGGCACTGACGTGGATATTAAAATATTATTAAAAAAATTATTTAGCATTTTTGAAATGCCACGTCAGATTTAAATTAATAAAAAATTAAAACAAAAAATCCAGGTAAAAATTTTTAAAATAAATAAACATTAATTTAATTAAATTAAGAAAAAAAAAACTTTTTCAATTTAAAAAATTGAGTTCCTATCCCCAAAAAAAAAAAAAAATTAAACCTGATACTTTTCCATAAGAACATATTCATGTTTTTGTGTTCTTCCTCATAGTATGATTCATATCCTTAGTAAATTAATGTTTATTTGTTATAAAAAACCTGATACTCTACTAAATAAAAAGCTTGTTATAAAAAAAAAAATAAAAAAAAAAAACCACATCCACGAACCCCCACCCAAATCAAAATCTCTCTACCCATTCTATCTCTCTGATTTAGGAATGGCAACGGGTCGGGGGCCGGGTTTTTTCATACTCGGACCCGACCCGCGGGGCAAGACTCGTGGCCCGGACCCGCCCCGTTTAGGGTACCGGGTTTTTTCCCGGGGCCCAGACCCGCCCCAGCCGGGCCCCGCGGGCCCCGCGGGCCCCGTTTAGAGATTGGACCCAATTTGTGGCCCAACCAAAAAAAAAAAAAAAAAAAGCCCAGATTTATTTTTTCCTACGTTCAAGCCTGCATATTTAAATTCAAGCCTAGATAACGTGGCCCAAATGCCAAATCATAGGCTACTAATAATAAATAAATAAATCACCTGTTAATTATAAATCTATAAATCAATAAACCATAACTAATATCATAATCATAATTCAATAAATCATAACAAAGATTTTAAATCAATAAATTACTTAGATCATAACTAAAATCACTAGCTAAACATAAAAAATAAAATTAATCAAACAAGTCCAAGAAATAAGTATCAAAAGTCCAATGAGTCCAACAAATTAAAAAGTTACAAAATAAATCCCACAAGTTTAGAATAATTACAAACCAACAAATTAATCCAACAAGTCTTAGAAATTAAAAAAACTACTAAATTAATACAAAATATTTAATCTTCATCAATTGTGATGCAACTCCCATCAATTGTGGCACAACTCTCATCATCTTCATTTGGCTCTCCATCGTCAAGAATGGATTGAAACGTACTATCTCCAGATATAGTTGAAGAACCTACAACAACAATGAATTAAAAAATGGAATAAATTTCATTGAAATATAACTAGCAAATATAAAAACACAATTTTAATTTTATAAATAGAAAATTAGACAATTGCTAACCGCTGATTTCACTCCATAGCCAATTCTGAGCACACATCATTGCCTCTATAGTCTTGGGATGTAGCCTACTACGGTGTGGACTTAAAAGTCTCCCACTAGTGCTAAAGGCAGCTTCTGAAGCAACAGTTGTAACAGGAATGGCTAAAATATCTCTTGCAATCCTTTGTAAAGTAGGATACTTGAGACCATTACTTTTCCACCATGCCAAAATATCAAAGTCTTCACTCCTCTTCAGCACTCCCTCATCAATGAAATGATCAAATTCCATTCTACCACTCCCATGTTTCTTTGAACTACTTGAACTATTGTTCACAAACCCATCAAACCTTGACATTGACCCAATCAACCTAAATTTTATTTGTGCCACTTGATTTGAAGTACTTGTAGGCATATGAGAACTTCCTTCATTACCTACAGGAGACTCATCTACATCTCCATACTCATCAAGCAAATCATAACAAAGATTCTTAATTTTTTCAATCTCCAAATCAGAATCATCACCATAAATGTTAGGATAATAAAACTCCAATAATTTCATCTTATATCTTGGATCTAAGATAGCAGCAACAGCCATAACAATACTAACATTAGCCCAATAAGAATTAAATTTAGCAAGCATGCTTTCTGCCATCGTACTTATCATCTCACTTGAAGACAAACTCCATTCATTCAATGCAATTTTCAACTCACACACCAAAGCAAAATACATATTAGTTGTGGGGTACTTACGACCAGAGAAAAACTCAGTCACACTATGAAATAACTCCAACCTCCCACAAATATCTTTGGCTACCTCCCAATCATGATCATATGGCAAACAAGTATAAGATGTTTCACGTTTAGCTAAACGGGAAAAAACATCTTTATAAATCAATGCAGTAGAAAGCATTAAGTAAGTTGAATTCCAATGAGTTTTACAATCTAAAACTAACTCTTTGGTGCATTGAACACGCAATTGACGTGCATTTTCTTCAAATTTTTGCCTCCTTTTTGGTGATCCAGTCCAATAGATCACACTATCACGAATCCTTTCAATACCATCACCAATAAGAGACAGTCCATCTTGAACAATCAAATTCAAAATATGTGCAGCACACCTCATATGCAACATAGACCCACCCAACATAAGAGAACTAGTATCAAGCTTATTCAAGAGAAGTCTTATCATGGCATCATTAGTACTACAATTATCTACTGTTATTGTGGACAACTTCCTATCAATGTTCCACTCTAAAAAACAATCAACAAGGACTTCAGCAAGGACATCTTTCGTGTGTGGAGAAGGAACATAAACAAACCTAGAAAAATAATAGGAATAATTATAACATAACTAAATAAACATTCAATTTAACATAACTCAATAAACATTCAATTTAACATAACTCAATAAACATTCTAAATGTTAAGTTTTTAACATTCAATTTATAGATAAAAAAATTACCTTAAAACCCGACTTTGCAACGTCCAAGTATGATCAATAAAATGAGCCGTAATGACCATAAACCCTCTCTTTTTGTTACTTGAAGTCCACATATCAGTTGTAATTGCCATCCTACTTCCATTCTTGTCCGTCATCTTCAAAGCTTTTTCCCTCTCATTATCATAGATTTTAAGAATGTCACTCTTCAAAGTATTTCTTGTGACAAGCTTAAACATAGGTTGAAGATCAGTCACAAATTCTCTAAACCCAATGTGATCAACCATTGAAAGAGGATATTCATGTAGGATGACCATTCGAGCAAGCTTATTCCTCACTCTAGCTTGATCAAATTGGTAATTATTTAAACTCACAGTTCCATCCACCTTATTTTGTTGTTTAATTAAGACTTGTTGTCGTATATCTTTAAACTTCATCCGTGGACATCTTGCTAAATGATTACGCAAATGGGTTGTACCTTGACTAGGATCACCCAAGTAGAGTTTGCCACAATGATGGCACTGGGCTTTAATTTTTCCTTCAACTTTCTTCCTTGTAAAATGAACCCAAACATCTGAAGTAGTCTTTCTTTTTTTACTTGTATCCAAGTCCTCATTTGTAGGCTCTTGCTCTCTCTCTTCCTCTGTCCCTGGACTCCCTTGACTCCCTTCTTGTTCCTCTACCTCTAAGTCCACCATCGGAGATTTCGGACTCCTAATTGATTCAGAAGTTTGGGAGTTAGAATCAAAACAAATTATCACAAATTTATTATTACACATACTCATTAATTAATAAGCACAAATTCATAATTACGCCTAGGTCACAAATTAAACATGATTAACAACAAATTCAAACACTTACTCGTTGTTTAAAGGGCATAAAAGTGATGGTGATCCTGAGGGTGAGCTGCCAGGCGACAATGGCGAGGGTGATCGTGAAAATGGCGAAGGAGACCGCACAGTTGGCAAGGGACAACGTCCGGTTCTTAAGGGAGAGCCACTTGGCGAGGAAGAACCAGATTTGTTTGTGTCTGTGTTTGTGTCTTCCATCTCCGTTTTGGGCTCTGCATTCCCAACAAACACAAATCAGCACAAAGCATATCTCATGAATTAGTCATGTAAATTTATGATTCCCGATAATGTGTGAATAATTTTCATAGATTGCTAAGCTTGAAGAATTAAGGCATATATCTCACACTAAAGCCACACATTTGTGGTCTCTTTGTTCCACTAACATATATATTTGCACTCAAGTAAACACACAAACACCCACATATATTAGAAAATGTTGAGTGAGGCAGCATAAATACCACCTAAGAATTTCTAAAAAGTTCCCATAAGAAAAACAGAGGATTAAATTAAAATTGAGCCATGGGAAATTTAATTTTCTGTTGTACCACTCTAAAATGAACTCAAACTAACTTAAATGCACATATTTGATTGCTCTTTCTTTAATTTAAAAAACTGGTTAATGTGATCTAAAAGTGTCATAGAAACTCAAAGTTTCAAACACTATCCTGAAACTCACACACACACGCACAGAAATTCAGCAAAATCACAGTCACATATTACAAAACCATCAGCAAAAGCTCGCACACAGATACACACAGAATCCTTCAAAAACCACCAAACTAAGATTGCTAGCTTACAAATCAATAACAGTTTAAACAAATTAAAGAATATTTAATGGCAATAAAATTAAATTTAAAAAAAAAAAAAAAAAACCACGACAATCAAATCGGGCAATTACATAATTTATAATCAGATATATTCAACAAAAATCAGCGACAAATAACATATTCGAATAATTAGAAATCTGGAAAATCAAAGCATGTTCGAATCAAAGATCTTCAAAATCTTTCACGCATCAAAAGGGCAAAAAACAGAAGGAACAAAACAGTCTCGTACAGAAACGAAAGAGGTAATAAAAACCCTAATCAAACCCCTAAGATATTATCAATTATAAGATAGAGAGAAAGAGAAGATTGAAGAAAAATGGACGGACCTGAAGTGCGTGTGGGGTGCTGCGGTGTGGGGTGCTGCGGACTGTGGGGTGCTGCGGTGTGGGGTGCTGCGTGTGGGTTGCTGCGGACTGTGGGGTGCTGCGTGTGGGGTGCTGCAGCTGGTGCTGCGTGTGGGGTGCTGCGGTGTGGGGTGCTGCAGCTGGTGCTGCATGTGGGGTGCTGCGGACTGTGGGGTGTTGCGGCTGCTGAAGACTGAAGATCAGAAGATGGAAGAAATGGGGATTAGTTAGGGTTAGATAATAGGTATATATATATTAGGGCATTTTGGTAATTTTGGGTACCGGGTTTTATACGGGTTTTTATACGGGTCGGGTCACGGGTCGGGTCTGGGTTTTTTTAATAAAACCCGGACCCGTTTCGGGTTTTTTTTTTTAAATCCATACCCGACCCTATTTTTAAACGGACCGGGTAAAACCCGGCCCATTAGGGTCGGGCCGGGCCGGGTATCCGCGGATCGGGTAAAAATTGCCATCCCTACTCTGATTTCTTTTTCATCTGCTTCAAACCCAAACCACCCATGGCCAAAGAACCATCCCAAAATCCCTACCCTAATCCGACTGAGAGAGAAAGAGGGCAGAGGAGATTGAGAACGTGAAAGAGAGGGAGATACAGATCGAGAGAGAGAACCAATGAGTAGATGCCGAAGAGGGTTTGGGTGGTGGATCGGTTTGGAGCCACCGAGTTTTTGGCTTTCCTAGAGAATCTGAATCCTGGAGAAACCAAGTTTTTGGGTTTTTTGGAGTTTTTGAGTTTCTAGGTTTCTTGAAGCAGTCGAGCTTTTGGGTTTGGAGCCACTGAGTTTTTGGGTTTCCTAGAGAATCCAAAAATAGCTCTCTCAAAGGAGGCAGTGGAGTCGGTTAGGGTGGTGAGTCGATTTGGGTGGCAGGTGTGCTGTGTTCACCAAAACTATAGGTGTGCTGTGTTGTGCTGTGCTGTGTTGTTGCAGCCCAAATTGGCAGTGGTACTGTGTTGTCGTGGCCCAAATCGGTGGTGGTTTTTTGTTGTTATGAAGCCCAGATCAATGGTTCTCACACCTCTCTCTACCTCACCCTCATTCTTTTCCTCTCTCTAAGGTTGATTTGGAAGTTTTTAGCTTAGGATTTTTGAGGATTTGATGTTAAGGCTTTGCTGGTTGCTGGGAAATTTTGGAAGATTTGATTCAGTGGTGGTGCTTTGCCGGTTGCTTGGTTTTATGGATTTGATTGCTGGAGATATAGGTTTGGGGTTTGGTTCTTTGCTCTAGAGATTGATTATGGGGAAGAACACAAAGAACAAGAACAAGAACATGTTTAAAAAAAAATAACGAAAGGAATTTAAAAAAAAAAAAAAAAAAAAGGCAAGAAAGACATTCAATTAATTTATTTAGTTATAAAGAAAGCACAAGATAGATATAGAAAATGATAAGAAAATAAACATTAGTTTGCTAAAAATATGAATCACACTATGAGGAAGGACAAAAAAAAAAAAAATTAATATGTTCTTCTGGAAAAAAAAAAAGATTTAAGATTAAAAAAGAATTTAGATTTTTTTTTTTTTTTGGGGATAGGAACTCAATTTTTTAAACTGAAAAAGCTTTTTTTTTTCTTAATTTAATTAAATTAATGTTTATTTATTTATTTATTTTAAAATTTCTTACCTGGATTTTTTGTTTTAATTTTTTATTAATTTAAATCTAACGTGGCATTTCAAAAATGCCAAATAAGTTCTTTTAATAATATTTTAATATCCACGTCAGCGCCATGTCAGCAAATAGGACACATCGTTTGCCACGTATGTATTTTCTGTTTGTGGATTGACGGTAAGGACCAAAATAAAATCAATTTTCTAATTTCAAGAATTGACTTAAAAGAAAAATCAGTTTATGGACCAAATCGAGAAATGGCCCAAAATGTAGGGATCAAAAATGCATTTACGCCTTCTATAAAATAATTAAAACTATGGCTTGCATAGTCCTATGCAAAAATTTAGCCTTGTTAATAGCTTTTAAAGTTGACATGGGCTTCAGCTCTTATTACTTTGTGATTCTAATTAAATACCAAACTAGATAAGATGTCTAATTAGTGGTTGAACTTAAATAAACCCTTATCTTCAATGCATGGCTTCTCTATACATTGAAGGGAGATCACTCCTTATAACACACATCCCCATGTGCTTCCCTAGGTGATGTGGGATTCTATGGATTTCAAGACCCCATTTTGGGTCTCTACAATCTACCTCTCTTATGAGCACACGCATCCTCGCGTGTGGAGCCCACGCTTTCGTCTAGGGCCCACACTTTCGTCTAGGGCATAACTCTAATATTATTTGTAACAATCACATTCCAACTGTGTAGACATTGTCTACTTTGGGGTTCATACCCCTCACAGTTTTGTTCTCCTCCCAAAGCACATATCAGTGGAAAATGTCTCTATACATTAAAGGGAGATTACTCCTTAAAAACACATCCTCATGTGCTTCCCTAGGCGATGTGGAATTTCATGAATTGCAAGTCCCCCTTTTAGGTGTCAACATTGAATTCAAATATGTTGTAATTATATGGGCTTATGATTTGTTTACATCATTAAAATTATTTCGAGAATTCCAGTATGTCTCCATTTAGATTCTTGTAAATTTTAGAAAATGTAATTGTGATTGTTTGGAATATTATTTATATAGTTTGAGAATCTCTAATGTCATTTAGGGTATTTCTGTAGACATGTATTGATTTCTTTTGAAGGATTTGTTGGGTTGGAACAAAGCTTCAATAAGACACTGATTTTTGTAAAGTATGCTACTACATGAAATACTTTCTGTAAACATTTGAAAGTTAGATTTGATGAAAATGTATTGAGGAAGGCATTGGTCATTGGATTTAGTAATGGAAGTTTGGACTTCTTTGAAATTTATGTCCTTAATATGCTTAAATGATTGGAGCCACTTCTAGTTGCATTAGAAAATTTTGTTAAGTGCCACATATAATGAGTTGTACAAATTACTTACCAAACATATTGTCTTCTATGAAGAATATTTAGAATGATGGAAACTTCTTTAAAATTAGTCATTATATTTACTTACAAAACTTGAGATAGAAGGAAAATCTCCCTAATATATATATATATATATATATATATATATATATATATATATATAAACTACACAACTTACTAACATATAACCACAACTATAAAGCAACAAGTTTAGGCTAAATACGCTTCCTCCACCTAATGGATCACCATATAAAATGGTTAACTCAACACCCTTTTCAAATGAGCATAAAAGGGAATCATGCAAGTGCAAGTATAATTTTTCATGTAGTTATCTCTTTTATTGTACAGATTTGAATAAATTATTTTGCCAAAATGTTCCTGACTATGTATCATATTTTGCCTAATAGTTACTCTGGCCAACAAATAGAAGAGATGTTGGAATCAATGTACCAAGTTTAAAAAAATTAAGAACAAATGGTCACATTTTGATAACTATCCATTCCAGGGCCTAAGGAGTTGTGGGTGATAATGCAAGTGTGTTTATTTGATGGGTAGGCTTCATCATTCGTGAACTTGCTAATCTTATTTATGATTCTTGGTCTAAAGCCCTTGAAGAATACTGACAAATGTTAAAGTATTGTTTGGTGGTGAGTTGTAATGTTTGAGGTTATGGGATTTTGTAACATTGTTTACTGTTTTCTTAATTGTTTTGTTTTAGTTTGATTTCATGTTAGACCTAAATTACTTTATAACCAATATATAGCGAAGTCATTGGCAAGTTGTTATGGTAACATTTGTAGTATGTATGATAAGAAATACAAGTAATTCCATAAGGAAGCGGAAGCCAATATTTTGGAGAATTTGTCACCGGACAAATGGATAAGTTTATGTGATTTATTTGAAAAGGATGTTTGGAAGGTATATCATCTTAAAACTAAAATGTCAATGATTTTGAACACCTTAAATATCAATTGCCTTTTTTTTTTTTATATACTAATATTTGTTAGGGTAAGTCAAAACAGAAAAATGTGAATAAGGAAAAAAGAAATTTGGTCACACTTGTCAATCCAAATTATTTATTGCTTATTTAAAGGAAGTTTCAATAATTTAATACAATATTACTATATAATAATGCTAGTGTATAAATGTTGATTACAATTCTTTATGCGCAACAAAAACAAAGTGGGCAAAAGATCGAAAATGTGGAATTTTATAAGATGTCCTGCACAAAAAAAGATGGCTCTTTTGTGATTGCGACTTATGAAGAAAAATGTGTAACTAATTTTTCAGTTTTATTTGATATGGATAGATTAGATGGTGAATTTATATTATTGTCATTGGCGTAAATTATTTAATTAAAGTTTATGTTACTAGTGCATAATTTAATGAAAGAAAAAATATCTCATAAAGAGGTTTTAAGCACTTAGAGAGAAATTTTTACATAAGTGCTACGGACAAAGAAGGGCTTTGTTAGAAGGATCGGGAAATTTGTCATTCCTACCCCCACCATCTTCTTCTCGTTTGCAGTACATGTGGGCGCAACGGGGTTTAGAGAGTACGCCTTGGCCGAGTGGACCAGAGTGGAGAAAAAAAAAATGGAGCCGTCACCTAGATTAGGTCTAGGAATCATAAATATAGCGCTCTTACATGGAATGACTGGTCTTACTACCAGAATATGGATTCAGACTTTAGGTATGGTTTAGGTAGGTGTTAGGCACCCAAGACCGCCTGACCCATGGGTCAGCTTCTACTCATTGTGTCTTATGTCTTAATCATGTTAAAGGCATATTCAACATTGTATTCTATACTCACACACACACTAGCATACATTTAAGCATACAACATAGCATTTCATCCCAAATCCTAACATACATCTATCATGGCATTGTATCACATATCTCATATTTAAGGCAGCAACCAAACAAACATGTATCACATAGGCAAAAACATCACAAGACAAACTCAAACATTATATTTTTGAGTCCAAGGCATGGCATACATACTTGCACATATACGTTCATAAAAAATGAGATCAAGGTCATATCACAAACAAATTCATGTTGATGTGAATGCATGACTTACCTTACTTATCTCATTGCATCACAACACCTATGCATCAATGCATGATCATTCATATGCATGTTCATGGCAAAACAAAGAAAGAATTCAAAAGAAACCCTAATCTAACACATGAAGAACAAACGAACAAACAGAGAAACAAAGACTTATAAGCATAAAGAGGAACAAGGCATAGGCATATGATATAAGAGAAATAAAAGAAACAGAACCTGAAATGGTCAGATTAGGGTTTTTGGATGCGAGTATGCGTGCACATACATAGAGCATGCGTGCATAGCTCAATTGTATATGTATGCATACTTCGAGTATGCGTGTGCATTTTACGCATACTTCGAGTATGCGTCACCCTAAACCCTAACCTAGAAACACAGAAATGCATAACAAGGTAGAAGTAAAACTATAAATCTAATAACCTAATATGCTTTAAAACATAAAACAGAGAAAACCTAAACTTAAACAAACATGTTATAACACAAAAATAAGCAATGGAAATAGAAATAAAGATCAAAACAAAGAGAAATAAAAGAAAAGAGGTAAGAAACTTTATACCTCAAAACAAAAGCTCATTGGCTTGAGGATGTTTTGTGAAAAGCTCACTCTTTAATTCACCTTAAAATTTGGGTTGGGAAAAATGACAGAAAAAAAGTAATACTAAAAATGTTTGCTGAAGCTAGTAGGCAGACACGAATTTTTACAAAGCCAAGCTGTATGCATGAATACAAACATTTTCCCATCTTTGTCATTAGATGTACTTGAATTAGTTCTTTTTGATAACCGTATACCTTGCAGCCATATAATACTATACGCTAAACACTTTCCCATCTTTGCCATTTGTTCTTTAATTCCTGCATGAACTAGTCCGTCGCATTATTTATTTATTTTTTCCCAAGTTATTGCAACAAATCTTTCATGAGTTCCGTTGCATTATTTATTTATTTTTTTTCCCAACTTATTGCAACAAATCTTACATGAGTTCTAGACCGACGGTAGTAGAGAGTATATAATGTATCCCACATATATAATTATGGGAAATGCTAACGAATGCTCTTAGGGTATTAGTTAATAATCCATTTAAAGAAAGTTTTTATTGGAAAAGAAAAAAAAAAGCAATTAATATTTTGACAATTTTTTTCATCTCCCATAAATGTCAAAACTTATCTAAAATTGATTGTTAACTAATACCCCAAGGGCACTCGTTAGCATGACCCTAAAATTATATATCATCCCCTAGAACTTGATGTGCATTAATCAATGCGAAAGATCAGGCCTTATCTTTTCTTTATTCCCTTTTGATTACTATATAAGTGGAAGGATTTATACCATGATCCTTGATGTCTATTTCATGAATATGATAATGTGTATATCTGTCAAGTTTTAATTCACATTTGATTTCTAACATTTTTTTTTTTTTTTTTTGAGGAGGGTGACCCATTTCAAGTTGAATTAAATTTTTTTTTTTTAATTTAGCAGTATATATGATGCCATGTGGATCCTATATACCTTTGGATTTATAATAATAAATCTTAACCATAAAATAGAAATATTTCAAATAGAGATGATACTTCTTTGAAAAAAAATATCTACGTGACAGATGTAATGCACTGTTGACACACTAAAAACTTACATGGCCATTAAAATAATAATAAAAAATTTATTTGCATTTTTAAAAATGCCACATTAGCAATTTAATTTTAAAAAAAAGCTACATCAGATAAAAATTATAAAAAAATTTCTAACCTAATTATTTTTTTAAAAAAGAAAAGAAATTAGTTAAATTATTATTATTATTATTATTTTTTTTTTTGGAAGAACATGAAGAACTTAGAACTATGTGTTCTTTATTTTCTTCCCCAACTAAGCTTGCCCAGAAAATTAAAAATTCTAAATTTATTTTTCTTTTCTTGCATTTTCTTAGCAACCAAATCCATAAAATAAAAGACATGCCCATAAAAATTTACAAAACAAAACACAGAGACATTCAACAGTTACACAAAGCCATTCAACAAGATTTTCTTATGCTTTGAAACCAAACACAAAAACCAAACACAAAACTCAAACTGGACTCCCTTAATATTCTCAAACCTTCCTTTCTCTCTTCCAAAACTCTGACAACTCTTTCTAACTCCATGGCCAGCCTCTCTGCTCATCTCCACTACAGCCGGCACTAAAATTGACGGTGGTTTATCGTCTCACCACTTGTGACTGACCCACTCTCACGATTCATTCAAGTCTCTCTCTAACCACCTGTGACCGATCCACTCTCACGAATCGTTGTCTCTCTCTCCCAAATAGGCAAGTTTCTCTCTTTCATCTTTCTATCTCTTAGCTCAGTGGTGTAGATCTGGGTTTGTGGGTTGAGTTTGTGAGTTTTGCTAATTTGGGTTTGTGGATTTGTGGCGGATTGGTGCATTGATCTATGGTAGATTTGTGGATTCATGGGTTTGTGAGATTTTTTGAATTGGGTTTGTGGGTTTATGGCAGATTGGTACATTGATCTGTGGCGAATTTGTGGGTTATGATTCCAAAGGCTGGGTTTGAGAGAATGGTGGGATTTGGAGGATGGTGGAGATCGGTGGGCTTCCAAGTTGGATCTGATTTTGTGTTTCGATGGATTGGTGGGTTTCCAACTTGGAGATTGGTGTTGATTTTGTGAACAAAGAGGATGCAGGTCTTTTGATTTTAGTGGGTGTATGTTGGGTTAAAATTTCTGAATATGCAAATCTGTTTCTGGGTTTGATTATTGGTGTATGTTGATTTTTGGGTTTTCAATTTTGGTGGGAGTATGTTGATTTCTAGATTTTGGTTGGTGTATGTTGATTATTGTTTGATCTAAGTTTTGAATTTTGATTTGTTTGGTTATAAAGAAAGTACTGGAAAGGTAAAGAAAAGAAGAGACAAGAAAATAGGAATTAATTTACTAAAAACATGAAGAATATGAACTGTAAGAACACGAAGAACACAAAGATGATCTTCCAACAAAATAATGAAAAGAAAAGAAAATTTTATTTTAATTATTAATTATTATTTAAATAAT
This sequence comes from Quercus wislizeni, assembly GCA_023055345.1. Lineage (NCBI taxonomy): Eukaryota > Viridiplantae > Streptophyta > Magnoliopsida > Fagales > Fagaceae > Quercus > Quercus wislizeni. The sequence goes on from JALGQJ010000002.1 coordinate 42,187,422, forward strand.
TAAATAATAACTAAAATTTTATTTTATTTTAAAATAATTAAAGAAAAGAAAAAAGAATGATGTGGCTTTTTTAATATTAAAATGCTGATGTGGCATTATTTAAATGCCAAATTAAAATTTATTATTATTATTTTAATGGACACGTAGGCATTTTGAGTGCCAATAGTGCATTTCATCTGCCACGTGGATATTTTCTGTTAGTGGGATGACGGTAGGGACTAAAACAGAATGTGTTTTTCTAAATAGGGACTAAAAGCAGTGAAAATAAAAGATAGGGTTCAAAGTGGGAATCGCATGAAAATGTAGGAACAAAAATGTGGTTTTTTCCATAAAAGAAATAGTTACAATAGTCTAAAATTATAAAACATTTGTAGTTCTAGACTTTCTATGCAACCTTAATAAAAAACTCGTTTACCTTCCTAGCGTTAGAACCCCTTTCCCTCTTCCCTGTTTGTTTCTAAAAAAACAAAGAATGGGTAATTGTCCCACATTGCTTAAGAGAGTATGTTGTGTTTAGTATAACTTGCCCCATCTTCCCTTAAAAGTTACCATGGCTTTTGAGTGGAGTTGTGGTGTGCCTTTATGTTAGAACCTTTTTCCCTCTCCCCTGTGTGTGTGTGTGTATGTTTGTTTCTCAAAAAAAGAAAAAAAAAAAAAAGAACAGGTAATTGTCCCACATTGCTTAAGAGAGTGTGTCGTGTGTAGTTTAACTTGCCCCACCCTTCCTTAAAAGTTACCATGACTTTTGAGTGGAGTTGTAGTGTGCCTTTGTACTAGAACCCCTTTCCCTCTCCCCTCTGTGTGTGTGTGGTGCTCCAAAGAATTTTTTGTTTAGGATCAAGGCTAAAGGCTCACAAGATTTTCTATGTATGACTTACTTCTTCCTTTGATTTACTTTAAAAATATATATGATTTACTTATAACTTTAACATCGTATTTTTTACTTTGAAGAAGTAACTCAAGTGCCGCACAACTAAAAAAGGAAAAAAAGTTTGAAATTATCATTCTCGCCATAAAATTTTCCTCTCCAGAAGAATTTGTTAGGATGATAAGGTTCAATAAAATAAATAGGAAGAGACCTGCATAATTAATTATTTAATAGTCATGCCAGCAATCAATTGTTTAAATTCAAGTTTTTGTAGTTTAAAATAATACATAAAAGATGAGTTTAAGGATCGAATGGTAAATAACATCCAATTATCATGAAAATTGGTATGAATATTAAGAACATATAAAGCTTGTAATCTAAGGGTGAGATTTTTAAAATATGAATTTTATATCAAGTTATTCAAGTTACACAAAGTGTAACTTGAACCCAACGCATTGAAAGATAGGTTTCTAAACTAGATCAATACTAGAGCTCTCTTTTTGCAAAGTTCATCAAGAGATTAAGTGTTTAGATTAGGTTATTTTTCCTATAATTTGAGTAGAATATATTTTAGGACATTCAATGTACTCTTGTGGTTTTGTCAACAGATTGTTAAATAGGGAGATTGTTCAGGTCATATTTTTTAGTATTGGCAAACATGTGATGAAATGCACTTTATATGTAATTGAGTCTTAGTATAAGTGTGTTTAAGGAATGTCCAAGTGGTATTATTTGAAAACACAAGACTGTACAAGAAATTGTTCAAGAAAACAAGAATTTGATCCCTCTCTCTACCTGTTGATCTATCGAGAATAAATGAATCTCGATACTTATCTCCACACCTCTCAAACTATAGAGTTACGAGAAAACTTAACAATAATTTCTATTTCAGCCTATAATAACTTGGTCCAACTTAGGATTCATGCACTAGGGTTCCTGAACATATAATTTGATTGAGAGAGAGAGAGAGAGAGAGAGAGAGAGAGAGAGAGGGATAGGCTTGCTTTTAATTCTAAGTCTTGCATTTGTTCCTTAAGATTTTGCCTCTAAAGTTCAAATTTTAAATTGTTTGATGACTGCACCAAACCAAATATATATGGGTATGTTGCTTTTATAGTTGCAACCTCTTCTATAGAAATAATGAGATATACCAATATTGGTGCAAGTCAAGATGGATCTCCGGTGTGGAATGAGAAAATTACATTCAGGGTAGAGTATCTGGACAAGGAGACCAATACAAACTTATTCTAAACATCATGGATAAGGACACATTCTCTGCTGATGACTTCATTGGGCAAGCCACGTGAGACATCATAACAACATGTCTCTTTGTTACATTTTATGTACTTAATTAAGACTGTCATCACTACAAAAAATGCAAGCTTTAGCTGTATTTTTTTAAGCAGCATTTACAAAAACGCGGCTATAGACTGGTTTTGAGCTGTGTTTGGCAAAAACGCAGCTACACCAACCACGTTTACCAAACATAGCCCAAAGATCAGCTCTATAGCTACATTTTTTGATGTTTGAGCTACTTTTTATGGGTTTGGCTTAGACTGCATTTTAAAAGCGCAGCTATAGACCAATCCGATTTTTTTTTTTTAATTTTTTTTAAATATGTCATAAAGTTGCATTTAAAAAATGCAGCCATAGACATACCTAGAGCTATGTTTTCTATAAATGCGGCTACAACTGTATACCTAAGCCATATGTTTCAACCGCGGCTACAGAATCAAACAATTTTTTTTTTCTTTTTAAAAAAAGGCCTAAACTACTCTCTGATCTCTAACCCGATTTCTCACCTTCTCTCTCACAGTAGCCTCACTCTCTCCCTTTGACTCCTCCTAAACCCTCACCTTCAACCTACCCCTCTCATTTTTGTGGTGTATTGGCATTGCTGTCATTGTAAAGGTGGAAAATTTTGTGATCCATAGCTCAACCCTTCCTACTCTCTTTCACTGCCGATCCTTATGCCTCTTGCACCGTTGATCAAGCTCAATGTGCCACCACCAACAAAGCCTATCCTGTCACCAATCTACTAACTATTCAAGGTATATCTTTCTCAATGTTTCCTTCTCTTCTCTCTCACTCTGGTCTATGATGGTGGGGTTGATCTGGGTTTGTGACGGTTTGTGGTGTAGGTTGATCTAGGTTATGTGGTGGTCTTTGATGTGGTTTGGTGGTGTGGGTGTGGGGTTTTGATTTGTGTGGGAGTGGGTTTTGGGTTGGTGGGTTGCGGTGGATTTAGGTCGTGGTGGGTTATGGTGGCATGGGGGTTTTGGTTGTGGAGGTGTAGTAATGGCATGGGGCCGTAGTTGTGGCTAGGTTTCGAAGGGTTTGGGTTGGATTTTTGGAATGGGTTTGATTTTGAGTGGGTTCTGATGGTGTTGCCGTGATGGTGTCTAATAGTTGCGAGATCGGTGTGGGTTTGGTGGTTACTGATTTGGCGTGATTTTGGTTGTGAGATTGGTGCTGGGTTTTGGTGGCTGTGTCAGATCTCGGAGATGTGAATGCAGACAGCAACGATGAAAGTCATTCAAAATGTAGGTAGGTATTTTTCATGTAGTTGTTACTTCCTTCTCTTAGAGCATTTGCAACAGTGTAGCTATATTGCTATATTGCTATATTTTAGCTACACTGCTACTAAAATGATGCTCCAACAGTGGAGCTAAATCTAAAAATTTTAGCTCCATTGCTACAGTACACATCTATAGATAGATTTGCACTGTTTATGAGAGCTAAAAAAAAAAAAAATTATATATTATTTTATCTACTGCGCGTGAATAAAATAATCCCACTTGCCTTTCTTTTTCATTCTTTTATCTGTGCCTCTCTCTCTCTCTCTCATTCACTCTCATCTCATCTCTGACTTTGAACTGAAGCTCATTATCTCTCTCAGTTCACTCTCTCAACTCCGGTTAGTCCGGTGATTAAACTTCGGTATCTCAACTCTGATATCTTAAATCACTCTCTCAACCAACCCAATTATTTTATTAAAAACCCATACCTTGCCTCTCTCTCTCTCTCTCTCTCAATTACTCTAGTCACTCCATCTTTCAGCTCTCATCTCATCTCTCAAAACTCTCTCAATGTTGTGCTCTTGCCGCTAGGTTATGGTTGTGCTTCGGCCTCGTGGATCTAAGTGGCTTCCCTCACTTCCACTCCGCTGCTAGGTCGTGGTTGTGCTTCAGTGTGCGTTGGTATCGGGGTTGAGATCAATGTGTGGTTTCGACGTTTGGGTAGCTGGATTTGGGTTTGGTGGGTTTCAGCATTTGGGTTGCTGGATTTCAGGGGTCACGGTGGAGATGGTGGTGGTGATGGGTCGTATCGGCATGAGTTTGATTTGTGATTTGTGGGTCCGATTTGTGATTTGTGGCTGTGGGTTTGTTTTGTGGTGTGCTGTGGATTTGTTTTGTGGTGGCTGTGGGTTTGTTGGTGATGCTGTGTTGGTGCCTTGGTGGTGGTTGTGCCACATTTTTTTTTTTTTTTGTTTGGTTTGGGTTGAGGAAAAAATTGGAGATTTGGGTTTTTTTTATTTTATTTTTTTTTTATTGTGATGTTTATATTATTTTATTGTGTTGAAAGCTAAAATAGATCTATTGCTACAGCATGTATGTAAATAAAATAAATAAAGTAACTTTTGGTGGAGCTAAAAAGCTAAATTTTTAGCTCCACTGCTGTGGATGCTCTTACTTGTGCTCTTCTTTATCAAGATCTAGATGATAGCTGTTGAATTTATGTAAAAGAGGTTCACTTTTCTTGCAGCTTGGAGATTTTTATTCACAATATACATTATGTTATATCACACATCCCCCAACTTGAAGGCTCAGATGAAAAATCAGATTTCAAGATGTGGATCAGATCAGGTGATTGCTTGCTGGTTACTCTTGGAGCTTATCTTTTCAGTTTTCTTCCAATATATGGTGTCGTAACTCCTTTAGTTTGTATGTATATGTATTCATGACTAGTATGTATCATCTCGTCTATCCTTTATATGGCCTTTATTCAGTTGCACCTACATGATTATTATCCGACATTAATGCTAACTGCCTGGCGAACATAGAAGATGGAAATACATAATTTTAATTACTGTACAACTTTTGTTATTTGGCCTCAATTAAGCTTTAATTTTGCTTGTTTCTTTACTGATTAAGATTCTTATCTAAAGGAGGTGATAGTAAAGAGCTCTCTGGGAATCCAAAGGCAGAAGATAAACAGCTCCATACTGAGAAGAACAAGAATAATGTAAATTGCTATTATTTTACTTGTGTAGGCTCTTTAATGTTTGTACTATTGGTTAAATTAGTTCTAATTGTTCATTTATAAACTACATTGTATTATTATGCTTAAATGGATAATGTCCACTGATATTCTTTCGTATAATTCTTTTTGATATTGTGTATTTGTGTTTAGGCGTTGTCTGCTACCAAAATTGCCAAAAAGATGAAATTAAAATTTACAAAAGCATGGATTTCATTTCTTAGGTTACAGCTTCCACTTGATGTTGTAAAGTTGTGATTTACAACTATATTTTATGTTGGCATTATTACATGACAAAAAGTGTTGTAATTGCTTTAATTTATTTTCTTGTATTTTGTGGGATTTTTTGTATTGGGTTTAGTATTAAGTTGGTGAAGAATCGAGCATAAAATGAAGCATCAGTGGATTTCGCAAGTGTCTCGCTAGAAGCTTACTCGCAAAATAGCTATGTGAGAAGCACATGCAGGAAGATGAAGAGTCATGCCAGTCTGGAGAATTGCACGAGTGTCTTGCGAGATACTTGCGAAACATTCTGCCTAGAAGATTTTTAAATGTGACTTTCTTACCCTTCACCTATACTATATATACCCTCATTACTCACAAATTGTAAAGAGTCCATTTAGAGAGAAGAACCCTAAATAGGTTTTCTACAACACATACACACCCATCTTTTAGAGAGACAGCTACTTATCCTTAGTGAGAAATCATTCTAGCCTCTTCTCCTTCCCTCTCTCATTGTCATACCTTGAGAAGAGATTTGTACCCAAACACAACCCACACTTATTCAGAGTGTAGAGAGTGTTTTGGAACTTGGAAAGCTTTGGAGATTTGCCAAAAGAAGCCGGTGAGGCTTGGCGGATGCAATCGGGCGTATTGCAGGATCCGGAAAGCTGAACAAGACACAGTTTTGAGGAGCCTTATTGGAGTAGGAGCTTGGAGAGCTTAGGTACATTGGGTAGATTAGGCTTGGAGGGTCTCTTGCTATTCGTGTATCCAACTTATTATCTAGTGGATCAATTTACTGCTTAGAGGGCGGAAGAGAGGTTTTTCGCTGAGTTCTTCGGTTTCTTCTTCGATAACACATCACCGTGTTATCTTGTTTTTTCATCTCTCTTTCCTTACTCTTGTACTTACTTTTATTGTTTGTTTTCCATGTTTATGCACTAGAATAGTATCGGTTGATTGCGCTTCATTTATTCTTGTTTCTGCACTTAGATAAGTTAGAATAAAATCAATCTAGCCATAATTTTTAATTGGGGGTCTAAACAAACTCTTGTGTTCTCACACAATTTCGAGCTTTCAGATGTATACAAGGAGGTAAGCCTCAAACTTTTCATACTATGTTAGAAACAACATATTGTGCTCTTAAGCATAATATATTAAATGTCAAAATGTATGGAAATGAAGTTGTCTTACTTGTTACGGCTAGTCTTGAGGTTAGAATTAAAACAAATGCCCTGGCAATCAAACTTGGATCCTCAAATCCTAATAGGCTCTCTTGTCATTTTTGTAACTTTTTTCTTTTCCCCCTAATAATCTAAAAGCCAATATTTATTTTTGTACAACTTGTGATGGATATAATTTTCATTCTCACGCCAATTGCGTTTGAACCAAATGGTATCTTCTGCCCCCAAAAGTGGTGGAAGGTAAGGTAATGGTTTAAATCTCATATGGGTGCATGAGTTATGTTTATATATATAAAACAATAATTTATGAGTTGAGTTCTTGATTCTTAATATTAGCACCAATTTGATTGGTTTTTTGTAATTGCAGTCTCTCTCTCTCTCTCTCTCTCTCTCTCTCTCTCTCTCTCTCTCTCTCAGCATGTTTGTTATTTGTTTTTGCTGTTTTTTTAATCTTAAGGTGCTCCATTATCTGTCTAATCCCATAATGTTATGGTAAAATTTACATACTTCGTAGATTTCGTATTGTTTCATATTTTACATCTTGCGTCTTTTTCTCTTTTGAATGGTGAACTTGTGTCTAATTTACTCCCTGACAATGTGAAGTGATTTTTTGACGAGATCATATGACATTGGTGGTGTTGTCAGTGTCATGGCTCTTAGCAGTCTCTTCATCCTCATGACACAGTATGGTTTAGAGTACCCTAACTTTTATGAAAAGCTTTATGCTTTATTGGTCCCTTCTATCTTCATGGCAAAACATCGGGCAAAATTTTTCCAGGTAACTACATAGTTCATCTTTACGCTTTATGCTTTAGCGTTGGAATTTAGGCTCTTCTTGAGCAATTTCTTATTTTCTAAGTAAATGCAATGTATTTTCTGTAGCTTCTTGATTCTTGCTTAAAGTCTACACTTCTCCCAGCATATTTGGCAGCTGCTTTTGCTAAGAAATTAAGTCGGCTGTCGCTTTCAGTTCCTGCTTCAGGAGCATTGGTTATTATAGCTCTGATTCACAATCTTTTACGAAGACATCCTTCAATCAACTGTTTGGTGCACCGGGTAGCAATACAATCTTACTATTTACTATAAATTATATTTCTTTGGTTCAATTTCCCCATGATCCATTTGACTTTTGTGCAAGTGGGGTTCACTGGGTTTATTATTATAATATTATGAGTGGGATTGTAGGTAGATTCTATATTGTGCATTGCATAAATTGCATCTCCTTTGCTTGTTTCTTGAAACTTTTTCTCTGTTTGTTGCCTAATGCAGAATAACATAACATAAAAATTGGAGTTAAATAGGTTGGTTTCCACATGGTAAATAACAGTGTGTTATATAGGCTTTATAATTGTGGTATGGAGGAAAATATGCTGGGTTTTAGAATATCAAGGTTTTCTACGTAGTATAATAATGATAAAGTTGCCACCTGATTGTGTGATTGGTAGTACAAGAAAATTTAGAGGTGCAGCACATACTTCAATGATACAATAAGACCAAGTCATATTATTGGCCCCCACTATGTTTTTGCAATTATTAATTGAAGACTTGGCATAGGTGTTTGCAGCTCCATGATGCATTTTGCTGCTAAAGTTGTAGCTTTTGTCCTTGAAGTTGACAAGAGTTGCTAAAATTTATGTTAGTTATGAAAAATACGCTTTGGCATCAACAGTAAAAGGATCAAATTTAATGTACGAAATGAAATATATGGATGATTGGGAGTCAAACAGAGGAAAGAGTGAGAGTTACTCTTTTAGTAGGAGTTTTGGACACTTTGCATTATGCTGCATATGAAGCTTTATCTGTTTACTATTTTGAACTATGAACGGAAATGGCAAACTTTTTCTTGGAGTCCTATTATGTTCTGGTTGTGTGTTCAGTAATTAATAGCTGTCAGTTTAGTCACACTAGATTGGTTGGTTTCCAGTATGTTCAATCGAATGAAGAAAAAGCACAAAAGGTTCACCAAATTAGATTTGGTCACACAGATTTTTACTTTCTAAACTTTGGTGAATGAATGGTTTTGACCTGGGAAGCACGGACGCGGCACCGGAGGTGCCGCACCCGCGTCCGACGCGGCGGGACGCAACGACGCGCAGGGGACGCCGCTGCCCGCGCATCCGGCCGCGTCGTACCACGTGGATCCCACGTGGTTTTCACCGACGGGCGCCGACGCAAGCCGACACAGCTTCGACGCGCGCCGACGCGAGCCAAATTGGGCCGACTCGGGCTTGAATCGGCCGAAACAGCCGATTCAAGCCGAAATTCAAAAAAAAAAAAAAAAAAAAACCCAGAACGCACCGATTTACTTAACACTAACCCTACTTCAGCCCAGTTTCACTCAAAACGCCAAAACACCCTCCTCACATTTCGTCTCACTCACTTTGTCTCTATGCTCTCTGCCTCTCTACCTCTCTGCCTCTCTGCCTCTGTTTCGTCTCCCTCTCTGCCTCTGCGTCTGTTTCATCTCCCTTGTTGCGTCAATACATTCTTTCTTCAGCTCTCTCTCACGCATTCTTAACTCAGGTATCATTATAAAGCTTTCAATCTTAGTTTAATTTAATCTTTGATTTGTGATTTGTGACTTATGAATATGTGATTTGTGAATCTTAGTTTTCAATCTTAGCTTTATTTAGTTAATAGTTAATAGTTATTACTCATTGTGAATCTGTTTTGTGAAATCTGTGTTGTGGGTTTTGTGAAATCTGTGTTGTGAATATATAAACTTGGGTTTTATTTATTATTAATTTATTTAGTTAATACTTAATAGTTATTATTTGTAGGTTAAATTGAATCTATTGAATTTGCAATGGATGATGTTACTAGCACAGAAACTTCATCTCAAGAAGTGTCAAATGCCGAATGTCCTCTTTGGCAGTATGTGATTAAAGTAGAAAAACCACCCGGTGCTTGTGTTAAGAAAGGTGGAAACACATACTTTAAGTGCAACTATTGTGGTGTAGTTTATATGGGATCCTATTCTAGGGTAAAGGCTCATTTATTAAAAATAAATAATAAAGGTATTAAAGCATGCCCTATTGTGACACCGAGCCATAGGCAGGAAATGCAACGAATGCATGATCAAGTTGAGAATGATAAGTTAGAGAGAGAAGAAAGAAGTCGAATTCCCTTACCCCCACCTCTCCCAGGCCGTGGGCCTATACCTAATTCCCCATTTTGGAGACAAGAAGGGAGTAATACTGATAGTACAAACCCAATTGATGGTAAGAGGAGGAAGGTGGCAGGGATTTCTCCTATTGAGAAAGCATTCCAGAATAATGCTAGACATGAATTGGATAGTAGAATTGCTAGGATGTTTTACACTGGTGGGCTTCCATTTAACTTTGCAAGGAACCCATATTATCGTAATTCCTATGCATATGCTGCTACTCATAGCATTCCAGGTTATGTTCCTCCTGGATACAATGCTTTGAGGACAACACTTTTGCAAAAGGAAAGAGCTCATGTTGAAAGGCTTTTGAAGCCAATTAAGGACTGTTGGCTTGAAAATGGTGTAAGCATAGTTTCTGATGGATGGTCGGATCCACAAAAGAGGCCTCTTATTAATATTATGGTTGTATCAGATGGAGGTCCAGTATTTATAAAGGCAAGTGATGGGTCAGGTGAGTTCAAAGACAAGCATTATATTGCTGGGGTGTTGAAGGATGCTATAAAGGAGATTGGACATGAAAAAGTTGTCCAAGTCATCACTGATAATGCTAATGTGATGAAGTCTACTGGAGCTCTTATTGAAGGTGAGTATCCTAAAATATTTTGGACACCCTGTGTTGTCCACACTCTCAATCTAGCTTTGAAGAATATTTGTGCAGCAAAAAACACTGAAAAGAATGAAGTTACATATGAGGAATGTAGTTGGATTACACGCATTGCTGATGATGCATCCTTCATACGTGTTTTTATTATGAACCATTCAATGAGGTTGGCAATGTTTAATGAATTTTGTTCATTAAAATTGCTCCAAGTTGCCGATACTAGATTTGCTTCGATTGTTGTAATGTTGAAAAGGTTGAAGTTGATAAAGAGATGCCTTCAAGCCATGGCTATTAGTGAGCAATGGGCTTCTTATAGGGAGGATGATGTTGGAAAAGCTCAAAAGGTGAAAGATATGATTCTAAGTGATCTTTGGTGGGATAAAGTTGATTATATCCTTGAATTCACAGCACCTATTTATGATATGCTACGAATAGCCGACACAGATAAGCCTTGTCTTCATCTTGTGTATGAGATGTGGGATTCAATGATAGAGAAGGTGAAGGCAACAATATATCGACACGAAGGCTTGGAAGATGATGAGTATAGCTCATTTTGGAGTGTGGTATATGATATACTTATTGATAGATGGACTAAGAATTGTACACCACTACATTGCTTGGCTCATTCCTTAAATCCTAAGTAAGTACATTTATTTTCTATTTTCCTTAGTTTCCCTTTCTAGTAAAACACACTTTTCATCTATATTTGTTTTTTAATCTTTAACTAGGTATTACTCCATTGAATGGCTTTCGGAGAATCCAAAACGCATCACTCCACATCGGGATCATGAAATTTCTATGGAAATGAGCAAGTGTTTGGATCGATATTTTGAAGATGAGAATGAATTAAAGGTGGTGAAGTTTGAGTTTGCTGCATTTTCAGGAGGGAGGTTTCCTTCACCAGATGCCTTGAAAGATAGGTGGGACTTACTCCCTTTGGTTTGGTGGCAGTACCATGGCTCCGCATTTCCAACTCTTCAATCCCTTGCCTTGAAACTTCTTGGACAACCTTGTTCATCCTCATGTGCTGAGAGGAATTGGAGCACATACAAATTCATTCATTCCTTAAAAAGGAACAAAATGGCTCCTGCACGTGCTGAAGATCTGGTATATGTGCATTCTAATCTTCGACTCTTGTCAAGGCGCAATGTGGAGTATGTAAATACAGCAACAAAGATGTGGGATATTGCAGGAGACTCTTAGAATGAGGGCGACATTCATGGAGGAGCTGGAATTCTTGAGAATGCAACCCTTACACTTAATGAGCCAGAGTTGGAAGCCATGGTTATTGGGAATGCTAACACTAGTGCTACTACTAGTGAAAGTGAAGTTCGAAGTGAAGCTATTGATCTTGATGATGAAGAAGTTGGTGTTTGATTGTCTTGTTGATTGTCTTTTATTTAGTTTTAATTTCAAACTTGTGAGTTGTATTCTAATTTGCAAACATCATGGAATGTTTTAGTTTCAATCTTGTGAGTTGTGTTTAATTTATGAAAATCATGTTTTTAGTTATTATCTACTATTGCTCTTAAATTTGGTATATGTTTGTATAATGTGAAAAAATATGCTTAGCAATATATTAAAAATATAAATAAAAATATTTTTTAATCGCCGAGTCCCGCCGCACCCACACCCACCTTTTTCAAAAATTGCCAAGTCCCGCACCCGCACCCGCACCCGAATCCCGAAACGCACCCGTGCTACATAGGTTTTGACCCTGTTTCCACTAATTCTTTAAATATCATAATTTTAAGTTCAACTAATAACTCTTTCCAATGGTTTAAATATATATATATATATATATATATATATATAGGATTTTACTAATGTGTGCCCTTAGGGCACACAATAGTAAACCAATTTTGGAAAAAGTTTATTGGGAATTGAAAAAGTTTTGACAACTTTTTCAATTCCCAATAAAACTTTTCCAAAAATGGATTTGTTAATGTGTGCCCTTAGGGCACACATTAATATATATATATATATTTTTACCTTTCATGCATTCTGTAAGAAGGGCTAAATTAGAAGTTTGTGGAGGAAGTTCAAGAGGAAACCGCAAAAGAAACATATGCAGATATGTCCAGCAGGAAACTAGGCATTGATCATTTTGACAATGAGGAAAGTAATCCTATAAAGTCCAAGGCCATGAGTAAGTATCTTCTTGAATCTTTTTCTATTCCTCTCTCATGTTGGCTAATTTACTGCCCTTAGCCAACCCAAAGTAGTTGTGAAATGCATTATTATGAGTTTATCCATCACATCACTCTGCATGCACTTTTGTTTTCTATAATCTTACTTACCCATTGATGAAGAATACAGAGCTTGAGTGCTTTTAGATTGGAACAAATTAACTATGATGCTCCCAATTATTGCATAGGTTGAATTTTATTAGGCTTAGTTGCACACTCTTATGTTTTGGAAAACTTGTAGAGCCATTAAACTGGGATGAAAAGGGATCGTATGTATTTGGACTTTAATTTTCACATTTAAGATGTTTTGGTTCAACATTATAATACAACTGACCTCTATGGTTTATGTTGTTTAGCTTTGAGGCTGGATTGATCTTCTTGATGCAACTAGGCTCAATAAGTAAAACCACTCAAAAGTGTAGTTCATGACATATGTACTTTTTTGTTTGTTTGGCTTGGAAGCCTAAAATCTCTTTTTTTCTTCTTCAGTTCCTTAGTACTGTCAGGTTTGATGACCTTCCAAGCCACTCTCTCTCTCTCTCTCTCTAAATTATTTTGAGATGTCATTTGATTGTAATATAAGTTGCATGATATAACAAAAATTAGAATTTAATATACAGTTTCACAGTGAATATTCTACTAAAAAGAAAAACACACAAAAAGACTTGAAATTCTTTATACGGCAGATTTTGCACTAGTGTTTTTTTTTTTTTTTTTTTGCTAAATGATTTGCACTAGTTAATAGATCACATGATGTCAATCACACTGGGAATACAAAACAACATTGACCCAGAAGCAGGATCAAATATCGACGTTTGATGGCAGTTGGAGTTCTAGCACATGTTTTTAAGTAGCACATCAAATTGACCACCAAGAAGTTGAATCTTTGCTTTGAAAATTTGTTTGAAATGCATGTGGCTTTTAACAACCCCATGTTCATTTACGGTGTTTCTGTCCCTTCTTGCCCGTCTTCGGCCTTGGCAGCTGGATTAATAGATTTGAAAGACATGTTATAAATTCTAAATTCCAAAATTCCATTCACCACATTATCAACTCATAGGGTTTTAAAAATGTTTCATAGGTATGAAGTAGAATAGTTTAACTAAAAGTTGAGACACTTACTTCATTTTTTTTTTTTTTTTAATAAAAAGTGTTTGGTTAATAGGTATATTCTTAGAACATTAGTTAAATAAAAGAAAATATCAATACTACTTTTATGAGAAATATAAAAAGTTGTCAAAAATTTAATTTTTTTTTTCTCATAAAAAGTTTCTAACTAAATTTGTTATTTTTTCCTTTGTAAAAATATATATGGTATCTATGATGTATAACTATTAAATACAAAAGAGTTATGTTTCTAAAAATGGTCCCTAAACCAATGCTGACGTAGGACAACCACACTATTTCAATGGAGCAATTAAACAGCAATAGAACAAAGGATAAACCCTAGGAGTCAGCACCTAAGGGTTGCTTGGAGTCAGCACCTAAGGGTTGCTTGGAGTCAGCACCAAGCAATACTGGAGTTGACACCGGTGTAAAAGAAACACACATTTTTAATAATTCTCAAAAGCTGTCTTATAATAATCAGAAAAAGTGCTTAAATAGCTAACAATAAAATGCATAAAGAAACCTTAATTATTAAATGTTCGGGCTTGCTTAATCTCAAGCTTAATAACTAACAGGTTCCATCCATAAGGCCACAAGTTGGACCGTCATCTTTTTGCTTCTCCTCCCATAAATGCGTATAATTGGCTTGTGTCCGCACCAACTACCCCTGGGTGAGAAGAACTCAACCTCGTCGAGTGGAAATCTAAAGAGCTCTGATAGTACTCCAGCAAGTCAAGATCTAGTTGATGTAGTTCATCTCAAGTAATCCATGTGCAATCATAATCTGGTCGCCTTCGCCATTGAACTAGGAAACAGTAAACTCCTCCATCCTTGGTAGAAACAATCTGCTCATCTAAAATAGCATCAATAGATTCTTTATGTGCATAGGACAGATTTAAGGGTAAAGGGGTAGGAATAGGGGCATCATTAGGATCAGGTAAAGGCTCATCAAAAGGGGTATCAAGAATAGCTGTGGGGCTTTTATAAGCAACTAGATCCTTAATATTAAAAGAGGAGCTAATACCATAATCATTAGGAAGGTCAATGACATATGCATTTAGGCCCATTCGTTTCAATACCTTGAATGGTCCGGCACTACGAGCCTGCAATTTCTTAACGATCCCAAAGGGAAACCGTTTAGGTCGAATCTGAATCATGACATAACTCTTACCTGAAACTCTACATGACGCCAATGAGTGTTAGAATGAATTTTATATTGAGAATTACTTACCTAAATATTTTTTTGCGAATCTCATTATGCAAATCATGAATACGTCATGCAGCAAATACTTTAGCAAATTCAGAAATCCTAACATGTGGGGACATGGGCAAAAGATCTAAGGGCTTCCTAGGTGTACATCCATGCACAACCTCAAAAGGACTAGTGCCTATAGACCTATTGACAGAGCTATTATATGCAAGTTGGGCTGTAGGAAGAATTGAATCCCAATTCCAATTGACTTCACCCACTAGACACCGAAGGAGGTTGCCTAGACTACGATTAACCACCTCAGTTTGACCATCAGTTTAAGGATGAAATGCCGTGGAAAATTTCAATTTGGTGCCTACTAAATGCCACAAAGTCTTCCAAAAATAACTCATGAAGCGAACATCCCTATTAGACAATATGGTTTTGGGAAGACCATAAAGTTTGACAATCTCATCAAAGTAGAGCTTTGCAATCTTAGAAGCATCAGAGGTCTTAGAACATGGTAGGAAATGAGCCATCTTAGAGAAGTGATCAACAACTAATAGAATAGAATCATGCTTCCTAAAGGTGCAGGGCAAACCTAACACAAAGTCCATACTCACATCCTGCCACGAGCGATATGGCACAGGTAAAGGCGTGTACAGGCCAGTGTTTTGCTTGCGATGTTTGGCTAGTTGACATGTACAACACTAACCAACTATCTTGGCAATGCCCCTCTTATGACCAGGCCAATAGAATTGACATTCCACTTCCTCAATTGTTTTGTCTCAGCCAAAATGACCAGCAAGGCCTCTTGCATGTATCTCCCAAACTAGGAAATCTCTCATTGAAAACCGAGGGATACATAACTTGTTGGCTTTGAACAAGTAACCATCTTGAAGGGTATAATCATCCAGGATTGGCCGTGGGGCATTACTTAGGCTAGTGTAGAGCTCCCCAAAACCTGGGCATGACTCATAGTCATCCTTAAGTCATTCAAACCCAGTAACTTTAACACTTATGATGGATAGCAAAGACACCATTCCACTTAATGCATCAGCAGCCTTATTCTTAACTCCCGCCCTATGTTTCACCACAAAGTAGTAGCGTTGTAGGAATTAAACCCAACTATTGTGCCTAAAATTTAGCTTCTTTTAGGAATGGGGATAGCGCAAAGCTTCATGATCAGAGTAGATAACAAATTCTTGAGACAACAGGTAATGGCGCCAATGCCAAAGAGCTCAAATAATGGCATAAAATTCTTTGTCATATGTGGAGTACTTTTTCTTAGCATCATTCAATTTCTCACTAAAATAAGCAATTGGGTGGCACTCTTGACTAAGTGCTCCCCCTATACCAATACCTGAGGCATCACATTCCATTTTAAAAGCCTAGGTAAAATCAGGGAGACACATGACAAGTGCCTCAGTCATCTTTTGTTTTACCTCATTGAAAGCCTTAGCAACAGCTTTAGTCCAAACAAACTCCCCTTGTTGGCTTTGAACAAGTAACCATCTTGAAGGGTATAATCATCCAGGATTGGCCGTGGGGCATTACTTAGGCTAGTGTAGAGCTCCCTAAAATTTGGGCATGACTCATAGTCATCCTTAAGTCGTTCAAACCCAGTAACCTTAACACTCATGATAGATAGCAAAGACACCATTCCACTTAGTGCATTAGCAGCCTTATTCTTAACTCCCACCCTATGTTTCACCACAAAGTAGTAGCGTTGCAGAAATTAAACCCAACTATCGTGCCCAAAATTCAGCTTCTTTTGGGAAAGGAGATAGCGCAAAGCTTCATGATCAGAGTAGATAACAAATTCTCGAGACAACAGGTAATTGCGCCAATGCCAAAGAGCTCAAATAATGGCATAAAATTCTTTGTCATATGTGGAGTAATTTTTCTTAGCATCATTCAATTTCTCACTAAAATAAGCAATTGGGTGGCGCTCTTGACTAAGTACTCCCCCTATACCAATACCTGAGGCATCACATTCCACTTCAAAAGCCTAGGTAAAATTAGGGAGACACATGACAGGTGCCTCAGTTATCTTTTGTTTTACCTTATTGAAAGCCTTAGCAGTAGCTTTAGTCCAAACAAACTCCCCTTGTTTCATACCATCAGTGATGGGGGACATAATGGTACTAAACCCCTAGATGAATCGGCGATAAAAGGAAGCAAGCCCATGAAAGCTTTGAATTTCATGGATATTTTTAGGCTCGGGCCAATCCATAATCTCTTGAACCTTTTGGGGGTCGGCAGGAACTCCCTCAGAGGACACTATGAAACCTAGAAAGATGACTTTATCGGTGAAGAAAGAGCACTTCTTGAGGTTGCTATATAAACTCTCCTTCCTAAGGGTAGTACAAACTTGAGTTAGGTGGTCTAAGTGTTGCTCCCTAGACTTACTATATATGAGGATGTCATCAAAGTACACAACCAAGAATTTCCCCATAAAAGGCTTGAGCACTTGAGTCATCACTCTCATAAAGGTACGAGGAGCATTGGACAATCCAAAAGGCATGACCATTCACTCATATAAACCATCCTTCATCTTGAAGGCGGTTTTCCACTTATCATTAGAACAAACCCTAATTTGATGATAGCCGCTTTTTAAGTCTATCTTGGAGAAGATCGTTACTCCAACCATCATATCCAACATGTCATCCAACCGAGGGATAGGAAAACAATATTTCACGGTGAACTTATTGATGGCACGAATATCAACACACATCTCCAAGTTCCATCTTTCACGAACAAAACCTTTTCTAAGTAGTTCTTATACTTGTCTTTTCAACTTGGCATGCTCTGTAGTGCTCATCCTATAGTGAGGCAAGTTAGGTAGGGTCTTTTCGGGCACAAAATCTATGGCGTGTTGTATGTCACGCATGGGCGGTAAATGATTAGGGAGTTCCTTAGGGAAAACATCCTTAAATTCTTGGAGCACTGACTTCACTTCTTTAGGTTGCTCCTCACAGGTCTCTCCATAAAGTTCCCTGGCAACTAAGACAAGCACAATGGATTCTTGAACTGCTACTCTCTCAAATGCCTTTGGGCTTATGATGTTTAGGCCTTTCGTCTTTGGTGCTTTTGTCTTCTTGCTCATGTCAATTGGCTTAGGTTTCAAGAGCATAATCTTCTTACCTTCAAACATAAATGAGCAAGAATTGGATCGCCCATGAAGGGTGACATCCAAATCATAAAGCCAAGGTCTACCTAAGATAATATGCCTTACATCCATGGGAATTACGTCACACCATATTTCAGCCTTGTAGGTGAGGAATTGAAGTGGGACAACACATCTTTCTTTTATGGCTATGGAGGAAGTATCCACCCAAGATACTTTATATAGGTTAGGGTGTGGGATCAATTTCAAACCTAGGTGGGAAACAACGTTAGAGGACACCGCATTAATGCAACTCCCACTATCTATAATAACCTTGCAAGTTTTGTCTCCACACTTAGTGTAAGTTTGGAAGATGGCACTCCTTTGCCAATCATCAGTGTCTCTCTGCTTTGCCAAAGCACACCTTACCACATTCACTCTAGGGACAACAAAGTCCTTGAAGTCATCAACCTGGGGAGTGATGGCTCTAATGCATGTGAGGTAGCTAAGATCATCTTTTACCTTTTCATAATCCTTTTGAATGACAAAGGTCCTAGAGGGACATCAAGCTGTGATGTGTCCAACCCCATTGCATTTGAAGCATTGGAGGCGAGAGCCTAATCTTCAAGGCTCATTGACCACACCTTTTCCCTTGTCCTCTTTTTCTATTGGGGTGCTATTGGGGGTAACCTTAAGGGGTAAGGCAAGTCTAGATTTGCTACCAAAAGGTTGAAGGTTGGTGGGAACACTCCGAAGCTCAGAACGTCGCCAAAAGATAGATTTGGATGCTAATTCACAATTCCTAGCAAGGTCATATGCTTCTCCTAAGGTAGTGACTCCTCGGATAATAATCTCGCCTAGTAGGTTAGCATTTAAACCTTTCTTGAACCTATTGAGTGTGACAACGTCTTCCTCGACTATTCGAATTCACTTCTTGAACTCCTTGAACTTCTTTATATATTTAGCCACAGGAGTAATGCCTTGCTTTAGGCGATCTCATTCCTCAAGGAGGGAGCTCCTATAAGTTGGAGGAAGATAATTCCTCAACAATGCATCCTTCATCTCAAGCCAATCAGTAATGGGGGGCTCACGTAGTCGCCTAAGGGTTTCCTCAAGGTCCTCCCAGAAAAGGTCAGCTCTACTAATTAACTTCATCCTGGCATACCTCACTTTCTTATTCTCAGCCTAATGGTAATAGTCAAAGAATTTCTCTGTTTGATGTAACCAATTAGTGAAAACCCATGGGTCTAGGCAGCCATCAATGGTGGGTGCTTCTATCTTTTCCTTGGACATCCTATCATCATAATCCTTAGGGCCATTGTGATTATAGTGATCATGTTTAAAGTTTGGAGCCCTATTAAAGTAACCGTGGTTATTTTGCCTAAGCATGTTATCTCCTTCATGGTTAATGGTCTCTCTTTGAGATACTTCAATTCATTCTACCCAATCCAATAAATTATGGACACTTTTTGCTAGGTTTTCTATGGTTTGCTCTAAAGATGACCTAGGCTCGGAAGTGGATTGATGTTCAAGGTTTTACATGATGCAACCACTATGTAGATGCATGCAACACTATATTTATGAATGCAGTTGAGATTCCCAAAAATTCAAGTAACCAATTCTCAATTTAAATTAAGGCCAAACAAGAGTGCATGTAGAGACTAGATCAATGAATCAAAGGAATAAATTGCAATCAAGTAGTGACAGTGTTCACAATATTGAGAGATAGCCCAAATAAAAGTCAAATTCCAATAAACTCCACAATTAATAATGAGAATCAGATATTTCAAAAAAATTGGTTTTTTTTTTTTTCCTGTGAATTTTAGAATGGGTATTGAAAGAAAGAACAAATAATAGAATAGCTAACTTGAGCACAAAATGGGTAGGCCAATGGAGTATGGTAGGATATGCACATAAAAAATATAAAGATAATATTTTTTAATGAGACAAATTGAATCCACCAAAAGAGAGTAAGAATTGTACCCTTGTCAGTGGCCAACTTACTGCACTATAGTCACGGGCGTGGCTCCTCAAGTGAGTGGGTCTATTTGGACAAAATGGATTTGTGGGTAAGCAACTTAAGGGCCCAGCAAGTGCAATGGGCTATCACAACAACAACACTTTATTTCTTTTCCTTTTGAATTTTTTTTTTTAAATGAAAATAACAAAATACAAAGTCAAACACGATAAACTAAGAGAACAGAAACTCAAAATTGACTAACAAAACTCCAAATAATTTAAATTGGAAACAGAGGTTGTCTCTACGATGAGGGTCTTCGGCCGGCGTTGGCGACCGACGCCTGGTGGCGGCTCGAAGGAGGCATGGACAGCGATAGCACGAAACATGGAAGACCATTGGTCGCTTGTCTTGGGTTTCGACAACAACAGTGACTCATCAATCTTAGCAACGGTTTATTTTTTTTTATTTTTTTTTTTGTGGGTTGTGGGTTCTGTGATCAGAGGCGGGCACAGATGTTGGTCACCAGCTTGGGAGGCGTTGCTGGCTTCTCTGTTGGCTTGGGGGTGAAAAACTCATGTGGGGCTTGAGGGTATATACAGATTGCAAGGGCTGGTTCAGGCTTGTTCAAGATCTCATGGGGCAAAAACTTGAAAGGTACCATCATATTTGGCTGGCTTGCTCTTTTGATGATTTTGCTTTCAAGTGGTTGCCTACGGTTGCGTTGTATGGATCGGAACCTAGCTCTGATACCAAAACTGACATAGGACAACCACACTATTTCAATGGAGCAATTAAACAATAATAGAACAAAGGATAAACCCTAGGAGTCAGCACCTAAGGGTTGCTTGGAGTTAGCACCAAGCAAAACTGGAGTCGGCACCAGTGTAAAAGAAACACACATTTTTAATAATTCTCAAAAGTTGTTTTACAATAATCAGAAAAAGTGCTTAAATAGCTAACAATAAAATGTATAAAGAAACCCTAATTATTAAATGTTTAGGCTTGCTTAATCTCAAGCCCAATAACTAACAGGCTTCATCCATAAGGCCCCAGGTTGGGCTGTCTTCTTTTTGCTTCTCCTCCCATACATGTGTATAATTGGGGGCTTATACCTTGTGTCCGCACCAAATGCCCTTAGGGCATTTGTTAACATTTCCCTTATTATAATTAAATTATTATATAAGTTTGAGATATAATTCATATTAAAGAGGGGTCAGATTAACAAATAATTTTAGAAAAATTTTTAATATCACTTTTATGGGAAATATAAAAATTTGTTAAAAAATCTTCTTCTTTTTTTTTCTTTTCTCATCAAATATTGATACTTACTAATTTCATAGCAATGCTATAGACCAAAAAAAAAAAAAAAATCACAATAGTTGAGTGGACAAGCATTTATTGGTTTTTATCTAGACCTATTACTAACATCATGCATCACCTACCACTAATGATTTGCCACATCAGTTAGGTATGAAATTTTTTGCGTCTACAGACTTTCTCATAATTTTATAGATGAAACTTCATCTCAAAAGACCTCATTTTGATGCCTTGTATGAATAGTCAAGAGATTTGTAACTTAAATTGTTCTTATTTCTTGGTCCTTTTAACAGAGACATTTAAGGCGATAATCCTAAGTGGGACCTTTATATTTAAATATCAATTAAAAAATTTATTTAATACTAACGAAATAACCAATCTTAATTTGATGAATTAGAAATTTTATGAATTAATACTAACCAAACTAAGGGTTTGTTTGGATTGAGGGGGGAGGGAGGAGGAGTGGAGGAGAGTAAAGCAGAGTTGGCTGAAAATAGGCTAAACTAACTCTACTCTACTCCCCCTCCCTCCCCCTCAATCCAAATGGACCATAAAGTTAATTTCATATTTTTTTTAAAAGAAAACTTTAATTTCATATAGAGATAGAGATTGTTTGATGTGTAGCCATATGAAAGATTAGGTAAGTAATGTTGACAATATGTCGTGTAGAATGTTGTCTGACAACAATTACAACATCAAAACAATTTTTTTCCCCAAATAGTTTGGTTTTCAACTGGGTTTAGTTTTTGTTGGTATAATATTTTGGAGACCTTTTTGGAGGTGAGATAAAAATCAAGGCTAAAATGTAAATTGCACAATCTAAGTTTGATTGAAATTTATTTCAATAATTTTGTTAAAAACAAGATAGGTCTTGGCGCATGTGCTTAGTCACAAGTCCCTCAACCAAATTACAATCAATGACAAGTTTCCCATTTCGGCTACCGATGAGCTATAGCGTGAAAGACAGGTAATTTATTTTAATTATTACATTTTCAAAGTTTTTGTTTTTCAATTTTTATTATTTTTTATATTTACATTGTGATGAATTGCTCTTGGTTGATTGTGGTTCATTTTTTGTTGAACTATAGGAGGAAGAGTCATGGTCTAAGTCCAAATGTAAGTGATTCTAAGCTAATTTTTTTTTTTTTTTTTTTTTTTAGTTTGAATTTGTATTTGTTTCTGGTTTGATTGGTTTTAGTATATGTGTGTGTGTTTTACTCGAACCCTTTGAGTTGTAGTGTAATGAATTTGCAGAAATACTATTGCGTGTGTATATTGAACCCTCTGAATTGTAGAGTAATGGATTTGTAAAAATAGTACTGGGTGTTGACTCTTTGTGTGTGCGTGCACATTTGTTAATTGAACCCTTCTGAATCGTAGATTAATGGGTTTGCAAAATTAATATTGGGTGTGCCTGCGTGCATGTGTGTGTTTATTGAACCCTATGAATTGTAGACTAATGGGTTTGCAAAATTCATTTGGCTCAATGTTTGTACTTTGTATGCATGTGTTAATTAAACTGTCTGAATTGTAGAGTAATGGGTTTGCAGACTTAATATTGTGTATTTGTATGTGTGTGTGTTAATTAAACCCTTTGAATTGTAGAGTAATCAATTTACAGAATCAATATTGGGTGGTTGTACTCTGAGGCAGTGTACATGTGTGTGTCAGTGTGTATGCATGTTAATTAAACCCTCTAAATTCTAGACAAATTGGTTTGTAGAATTAATATTGGGTGTCTTTTATGTTGAAATTATTGGCTCTGCTGAAGTGTGGACCAGTGGGTGTGAAAAATTGACGTGATTCATTGATTTTGTTGCAACAAAAGGTCCTCCAGTGCAGAGGAAGCCTTTGAAACATAGGGATTATGAAGTGGACTGTAAAGTTGTGATTTACAAATATGTATTTTGTTGGCTTCTATTCCGTGTTAAATTTGATTGTAATTTTATTCAATCTTATGTACCCTGTATTTATTGTGGGAATTTATTGTAAAGGTTGTGTGATAGTGAGAGAGAGTATGAAGACTCAAGCAATTGAAGCCAGGATGGTTTTCGCTGGTATCTCGTGACTAAGCATCCCACGATGGAAGCATGGGCCTTGCACATGACTGGAATGCGAAGAGTCAGTATAGATGGAGACAGCTGTGTTTCGCGAGTAGCTCGCGGGTAAGGACTTCACACGAGACACTCGCGAAACTTTCTGTTCTGCCAGACTGTACTATCTGATACACACTTTTTGAACCCACACTATAGATACCCTCATTACCCACAAATGTAAAAGAGAGCTTCTGAGAGAAAACCCTAGCAAAAACACTTGAGAGTTAGAAATTGTTATACCAATAATTCTCTACACATTTGTTTGTGGAATTTCCTCATCTCCTACCTCTCCTTTTCCATACCATTGAGAGGTTGATAGCACAAACAATTACCACACCCTTTGAGAGTGTCAAGTGAGGTTTTGGTGTTGCTGGGAAGCATTGGAAGAAGTCAAGGATGGCAGATGCAACATGGAGTTTGTTGTGGGATCTGGAGTGCTAAACAAGACACGGTTCCAAGAAGCCTTGTTGGAGTATGAGCTTGGAGGGCTTAGGTACAGAGGGTAGATTAGGCTTGGAGGGTCTTTTGCTCACCCATGTATCCCAACTGATTGTCTAGTAGATCAATTACCGCTTGGAGGGCGGCGAAGAGGTTTTTTCGCCGAGTTCTTTGGTTTCCTCTTCGATAACACGTCTTAGTTTTATCTATGTTTGCATCTCTCTTCCCTACTCTTGTTCATTTCATTTTACTGCTGTGTTGCTTTAAATATGGATTAGAGTAGCTCTCTTGCTTGTGTGCTTGTGTTTACACTATTCTGCACTTAGTATTAAGTTAGTGTAAAATCAACCAAGCCGTAACTTTGATTTGGGGTCTAAACAAGCTCTTGTGTTTTCACACATTTCGAGCTTTCAATTGGTATCAGAGCGGTCACACTTGCTGTGGTTTAAATACCTGAGTGTGATCCTAGACCCTCTTGGTTTGCCATGGAAAGTGATATGGTAAAGGCCAACATGAAGCATAGTAAAGGCGTTTGTGAAAATGACTCTATGAGCATTGTTGAAGTTTGTTCTAGTAATGAATTTTTAGAGTTATTCAAATCAAAGAAACATGCTAGAATCTTTATACACATGCTGAAATCACTAGTTCATAGGAATCATGATATTCATAATAGCTTATGTGAGTCAAATTCCTTAATTGACAAATATAAGAAAAGGAATAGACGTTTGTGTAACAAACTAGATTTTCTGAAAAGAAAGATTCACTCATCTATGAATGAAGTAAAGAAAGATGAGTCCTGCTTTGATGGTCAAGAATGCCTATCTCATGCTTGTCTTTTTGTTCATACTGCATTGAAAGTATTTAATTCATGTTTGTGGTATCTTGACAGCGGTTGTTCAAGACATATGACTAGAGATAAATCTTTGTTCAAAACCCTTAAAGAGAAGAAGGATGGCTTTGTGACATTTTGAGATGGTAGTCACTCACAAGTTCTTGGAAAGGGAATCGTGGATATTCCAGAACTGCCTTTGTTAACTGATGTGTTGTACATTAAGGGATTGAAAGTGAACTTGCTGAGTATCACCCAGATTTGTGATGAAGACTTCTTAGTCCAATTTTCAAAGAAAGGATGTCTAATCCTAAATGAAGAAGGTGTTCAGGTTTTGAAGGGACTTAGGACCACCAACAATTGTTATGGGGTCATTCCCAAACAAGCATAGCATGTCAAAGTGCTCGAGTGAATCTTTTGGAGTTGTGGCATCAAAGACTTGGACATGCTAATTATAAACAAGTGGCAAAAGTCTCAAAGCTTGAAGCTGTGATTGGTTTACCAAAGTTTGGAAAAATTGAGAAGAACTTTTGTGGTTCATGTCAATTAGGAAAACAAACAAAGTCAAGCCATCCGAAAGTAAATGTGGTTGCTACTTCTCACCGTTTGGAGTTATTACATGTGGATCTAATGGGTCCAACAAGAACAGAAAGCATGGGTGGAAAGCACTATATTATGGTGGTTGTTGACGATTTCTCAAGATATTCTTGGGTGGAATTTCTTAGAAAGAAGTCAGAAGCATTTGACAAGATGGAAAGGCTATGCAAGAGACTGCAGAATGAGAAGGGAATTCCCATTGTTAAAATTAAAAGTGATCATGGGAAGGAATTTGAAAATGCAAAGTTTGAAGCATTCTGCAATGAACACGGCATCAAGAAGGAATTTTCAGCTCCAAAAACTCCACAACATAATGGATTGGTTGAAAGAAAGAACCAGGTGATTCAAGAAATGGCAAGAGTAATGTTACCAAACAAAAGCATTCCATAGAAGTTTTGGGCTGAAGCAGTGAATACTTCGTGTCACATTAGGAATAGGATTTACATCCTGGCAAGAACAAAGAAGACTTCATATGAAATTTGGAAAGAAAAGAAGCCGAAGGTGAAATACTTTCGAGTATTTGGAAGCAAGTGTTATATTCTCAATGATAGGGAGAATCCTGGAAAATTTGATGCTAAGAGTAATGAAGGGATTTTCCTAGGGTACCCAACAAATAGCTGAGCATATAGAGTGTACAATAAGCACACTAAGACGGTGGTGGAATCAATAAATGTTGTCATTGATGAAACTATCTCTGAAAAGGATATTGATGAGGGTGATGGACCAAATCTTAAGAAGAATAAGGGTGATGACAACATGTCTCAAGGTGAGGATGCTGAGAAAGAATCACCGGAAAAGGAGTTTACACCTCCTATATCAACAAGGGAGACTAGATCAACTCAAGGACCATCTAGTCCACTCACCCCTCTTGAAGTTCAACGTCCAATCTCTCATGATGAGGAACCTTCCACTTCTAAAAGACCATCGTCAAGGGTAACTCTTAATCATCCCTCAAGCAATATCATTGGTGATTTAGATGATGGAATTCGGTTGAGAAAAGGACTAGCCTACAGTGTGAATCATGTGACATACAACTGCTATCTTGCTCAATTTGAACCAAAGAAAGTGGAGGAAAGTTTGAAGGATGAGAATTGGGTAGAATCCATGCACCAAGAGTTGCATCAATTTGTTAGAAATGATGTATGGGAGTTGGTACCAAGGCCCAAGGGTACAAATGTAATCAACACCAAATGGATCTTCAAGAACAATACTGATGAAGATGGTGAAATTGTCCGAAACAAGTCTAGATTGGTGGCTCAAGGATATACTCAAGTTGAAGGCATAGACTTTGATGAATCTTTTGCTCCAGTTGCAAGACTAGAGTCAATCCAAATTCTCCTCTCCATAGCATGCATTATGAACTTCAAGTTATATCAAATGGACGTGAAGAGTGCTTTCTTGAACAGGTTTTTAAACGAAGAAGTGTTTGTTGAGCAACCAAAGGGGTTTCAAGATCCTCACTTTCCGGATCATGTGTTAAGACTAAAGAAGGCATTATATGGGCTGAAACAAGCACTAAGAGCTTGGTATGATTGCCTCACCACATACCTCCTGGATCATGGTTTCAAGCGAGGTCAAGCTGATCGAACTTTGTTTGTCAAAAGAGATGAGAAATCTTTCCTTGTTGCTCAAGTTTATGTGGACGACATTATATTCAAATCCATAATCGATCACCTAGCTCATGAATTCTTAGAAGAAATGAAAAGAGAGCTTGAGATAAGCATGGTGGGAGAGCTAAACTACTTCCTATGGCTTCAAGTGAAACAACGGGAAGATGAGATATTTATCTCTCAAGAAAAATATGCCAAAAATCTTGTAAAAAGATTCGGCCTAGACTCTAAGAAACACACTTCCACTCCCATGAGTTCTTCAGCAAGACTGAGTTGTGATGCAGCAGGTGTAGAACTGGATCCAACACTTTATCGAAGCATGATCAGTAGTCTTCTCTATCTCATTGCTAGCAGACCGGACATCGCTTTTAGTGTAGGAGTACGTGCTCGATTTTAGGCAGCACCCAAAGAGTCACACTTGACAGCAGTCAAACAAATTATCCACTACATAAATGGCACATCTAATTATGGAATTTGGTATTCAAGAGACTTGAATGAGTGTCTAGCTGGATATTCTGATGCTGACTGGGCTGGATGCATTGATGACAGGAAAAGCACTTTAGGTGGTTGCTTCTATCTTGGAAATAACTTAGTGTCATGGATGAGCAAAAAGCAAAATTCAATTTCTCTATCAATGGTTGAAGCTGAGTACATTGTAGCAGCAAGTTGTTGTGCACAATTATTATGGATGAAGAAGGCTGAAATTGTTTTTTTAATCCTATAATAATTTAATCCAACTTTACAACAATAAACCAACTTTGAGTTAGTCTAAAACAAACTAAATACATTGTTTTGATCACGGTTCGCCAACAATACAAATTAAAGTTCTAAATACATAAAAACCTAAGTCTTTAGAACCTAACAAACTCCCCATTTGGCAATCCGTGACAAAACACAACTTATTAGCTCAAAGTTTACAAATAAAAGCCCTTTACAAAATAATGCTCACAAAACACAAATTCAATCCTAACTACTATCCATCAGTTGCAAGAGTAGACAGCAGCTTAATTGAATCAACCTGTATATTTCCTGAAACACTTAAACAAAATGCATAAACGCAAGTGTGGAAAAAATACAAGCAAATAAAATAAAATCTTGATTTCAAACAACACACAATAAAGACATATATCAATGAAGAACTCATAAACATAAGTCAATAAGCAGTTTGAAACACGAAACATAAAAAAATATACTCCCCCTAACATGAATATCCCAACAAGGCAAAACAAATGTGGCAAGAGCTAAAAAAGTAAAGTACAAAGTGAAGCACCTAGATACAATCTAAAACAACTCCACAAGCTCTAACCAACAAAAACAAACACTCCCCCTGAAAACAAAAACAAGTACAAGTACAAAAACTCATATGTACTCCCTCTTTTTGTGACGGAATGCCAAAGGGCAATCAAAATCCATCATTAAAAGGAGGTGGCGATGAAGAACACCGAAACCGTGCCAAATCTGCTCATAAACCACAAATCTCATCAAGAACGTCCACCAAAATCTGTCCTTGAGCCACTTGAACGGTCAAGACATGATCCAACGTACGTCGAATGTCTGAATCATCCAAAGTAGTCGGTGGAGGAATGTCAACAGTAGCAGCAGCATCAACACCTGTAGAAGAGGGAGGAGGGGAAACATCACCAGAAGATGCACCTCTAGGACACGAAGGATCAACTCTCAAGCAAGCAGCCCTCTGTCTAAGGAAGGTAGCACCTAAAGGAGCGACAACGTGAACAAGCTCACTAGGAGGGAAATCAGCTAAACCAAGGAATAACAAAATCCAATGAATGAAAATAGGATGAATAAGGGCGTGCCTTATGGCAGAACTTCTATGAACTTCGTTCAAAGAACGAAGAAGCAAATGAGGAAAGCTGATAAACGCACCAGACATGAAAGCGTATAAAAACACACGTCACTCAAGAGGGATGGTGTGGAGATGAGAAATAGGCCACAATGAATGACACGCAACTCTAAGAAACAAATAGACATTCTCAGAAAGCACAGAAGACGTGATTCGAGTATTAGAACCCCACTGGATAGAGGATCCAGTGATGTGTGACATGACAACATCTATATGAGGAACCTCAGCATAGCAATAGACAGGCTCCGTAATGACCGGAACCCCAAGAGCCTCAACCACTACCCTAGGAGTAATGGTGAACTCAACGCCTCGTATCCAACTCCTAACAAGGGTGTTGGAATCATAGATGTGACAAGAGAGGTTCGAGAAGCACTCTCTAATTAGGGCGGTTGGGGTGGATGGTCTATCTCTAATAAGGACAACCAACCTCTAGACTCTAGGTTAGCCCTAATGGCCGAATCAACCTGATCTAAGATCATAAAACGCTCAGCCCATATCTTACGCTTACTGTTCAGTTTCTCAAAAGTTTCACGACAACGGTCGTTCTTAAAAAGCTGACTTCTAGAGGGAGACACAAAAGGAGTAGAGGGAATCCTATTAGCTCTAGTTTTCCTAGGCATGGTGCTAGGATAAGGACCAAAAACACATAGGAAAAAGAGGTGGAAAAAAAAACAAAACCAAGGGCAGACTGCAAGTTAGCACAAAAATATATATAACAAAAGCTATATGATGCATGAACAATGTAAATATCATGATGCATGAACTAATGCAGTGCAATTAAGTCCAAATTAAGTCCAATTTGACAAAAATGGCTTGAACATAGAGTTTCTAACAAAAACCCCAAAAAATTGAAAAACCACTTGGAAAATATGTAACAAATTGACCAATTGATCAGCACACAAGACAGATTACACAAAATAATGATCAATTACACCAATTCAACAAGCTAATTTCATCAAATTAAACCAAATTGAACAAAATCCCCAAATCGGGTTCAATACAAGCCCTAGTATTTTTAATTTTTCACAAAACCCCAAATTGATCAAATTAACCAATATAGATCATGAATACATCATTGTAGGAACAAAACCCATTGATCAAATTCATAAAACAATGCTTGATTAATCAAAAATCCCAAATTAAGCATAGTTTGAAAATTACCCAAAAACCATGAGATTATGCATGAAAATGAGAAAAAACAATGCAAAAGGAAGGGTAATATAGACATACCGGCTTAGGGAGAGAGAAACCTTGCAAGAAATTTGGAGAAAAACGACAAAAAATTCTTTATGGAGTCTTGCCAAGTCGGAGAGAGAGAAAGAGGTTTGAAAAGCTTAAAAAAAACTTTTGAAAAAGACAGGATCCATGTTTTAAAAAACCTGATTCACGATGTTCAATTGATCGAAAAACAGGTTCGATCAATCGAACCAGACAGAGGCTCACTAAAATTTTTAAAAAGGATTTTGATTGATCGAAAACAGATTGGATCAATCGAAAATCTGGAAAAACATCTTTTTAGAAAAATAACCTGATTTTTGAAAATACACCTCAAAGCATTAAAAATAAGGAGTAAAAATGCATGAGAATGAGATGAAATGCTTTTCTAAAGCACAAGTTTTAAACCCTAGTTTTCCCAGAATTAAGATTTTCAACCATTCTCCCTTTAAAAACTCAAACACAGAATATGTTTACAAAACTCAAAGTAATTTCAAACTTGGTTGGTTAGACCGAAAGACACGCACAATAACATGTACAATGTTTAGCAAGGAGTAACTTGTGTAGTGTGTGCAACTAGCAAAAAGACTTGAGTTACATGTGAGGTGATATGTGTTATAGCAATTAATCACAAAGTCTACAAAATTTATCACATAGAATTTTCAAAGAGACTATCACCTAAAGAGTTACATCATATAACTCCCACATCTCCTAGAACATAAGCTTGCAATCATGTAAGTTTCTTGAATTTTGCCTCATAATATACATACCAATTTTTAATTATGTGATTTGATATTTAGCCTAATAGTACACACCAATTTTAAGCATTTAGCAATTAAACCGAGGCTTCACCTTATGTTCTTTTTCTGTATATGCTACACTTTCTCGAGCACAAAAATCTTATGATATGCACTAAGGTGTCCATGATTGGCTAGTGAACAGTGGTGAGAAGGTTATTATGCCTTTCTCAAAAGGATCAAGTCCGACCATCAAATAACATGTGACTTCAAGATTAAGACAAAGTGATAAACACCATAAACATCTTTCCCACACAACATGCACTACAAAGTTTCAACTAGTCAAGTGCAATAAATAAGCTCATCAACGCTAAACAAAGTACAACAGACTTGTCATGTAAAAATAAATTGACTAACCTTGTTTTCAGAAACAAAGAGAATAGTGCAAGAACACCATGTGCTTCCCTTTCCTTCCTTCCCCTTTTTTTATTTTTTATTTTTTATTTTTTATTTTTTATTTTTTATTTTTTATTTTTTATTTTTTTATTATATATAAAAAAAAAATTAGAATGAAATGCATGAATGTTATGCAATGCAAATCCTAGAAACAAAAAGGAAAAACACAAAAACCAAAGAACAAAGGTCACAAAGGGTAAAACAATGAAGCACAAGGACCAAGAAAACCAAGATAGATCAGGGACATAGAATCACACCAATTACTTGACGAAGAGTCTCAAACTTACTTCTATCAAGAGGTTTGGTGAAGATGTCGACATTCTGACGCTCAATAGGGATATACTCAAGACACACAATCTTTCTTTCAACAAGATCCCTAATGAAGTGATACCTAATCTCTATGTGCTTAGGCTAAGAATGTTGAACAGGGTTCTTAGATATATCAATAGCATTTGAGTTATCACAGTAAACAACCATGGTATCTTGGGATATCCCATAATCAGTTAAAACATTTTTCATCCAAAGAAGCTGTGAGCAACAACTTCCAGCAGCAATATATTCTGCCTCTGCAGTAGACAAAGACACAGAATTTTGCTTTTTACTCATCCAAGTAACAAGATTAGCTTCTACATAAAAACACCCACCAGTGGTGCTTTTTCTATCATCAGCATTACTAGCCCAATCAGAATCAGAAAAACCTGCAAGAGACAGATTAGACTCTTTACTATAAAATAATCCATAATCACAAGTTCCACCAACATATTTAATAATTCTTTTGACAGCATTCAAGTGAGAAACTTTAGGATTAGATTGAAATCTAGAACAAACACCACACTAAAGGCAATATCAGGCCTACTAGCAGTCAAATACAATAAGCATCCAATCATACTTCTGTATAAAGTAACATCAGCAGACTCACCTAATGGATCATTTGTTAATTTTTCATTTGTGGCCATTGGTGTTCTGGCATGTCCAACATTGTCCAATCCAAATCTCTTGACTAGATTCCTTGCATATTTTGCTTGGTTGATGTAGATTCCTGAGTCCGTTTGTTTTACCTGTAATCCCAAAAAATAAGTTAGTTCACCAACCATACTCATTTTGAACATGGCCTTCATTTCATCTGCAAAAGAATAAGCAAGAGAGTCATTAGTAGCACCAAAAACAATAACATCAACATAGATTTGAGTTACAACAAAACTATTCTTATCCTTTCTTATGAAGAGAGTAGTGTCTACAGATCCCCTTTTGAATCCATGCTCAGTGAGACATGCAGTCAATCTATCATACCAGGCTCGTGGAGCTTGTTTCAAACCATACAGTGCTCTCTTCAATTTATACACATCATCTGGTCTGTGAGGATCAACAAAACCCTTCGGTTGTTCCATATATACTTCTTCTTGCAACATCCCATTTAAGAAAGTACTTTTGACATCCATTTGGTATAACTTGAAATTTAAATGACTAGCTATAACCAAAAGTATCCTAATGGATTCCAGTCTTGCTACCGGTGCAAAAGTCTCATCGAAGTCAACCCCTTCCACTTGTGTGTAACCTTGAGCAACAAGTCTAGATTTATTTCTGATAACAGCGCCATGTTCATCAAACTTGTTCTTAAAGATCCACTTAGTTCCAATCACATTTACACCCTTTGATCTAGGAACTAATTCCCACACAACATTCCAAACAAACTGGTGAAGTTCTTCATGCATGGAGTTTACCCAGTCAGCATCTTGAAGAGCTTCATCTAACTTTTTTGGTTCGAATTGGGATAGATAGCATGAATGAGTAATTACACTTAAAACTTTTGACCTTAATCTCATGTTATCATTTAAACTTCCCAATATGCTTGAGGAGGGATGATTAAGCCTTACTCTAGAGGAAGGACCCTTGACTAGAGATGTTGAGGTACTTTTTGTTCCGGTGAAAGACTGAACTCATTTAGTGCTTGTTGAGTCTCATGTATTGGTGTGGATGGTTCTGGAATTGATGGAACAGACACAGCATCATTCAGCACCATCAACTCTTCATCACTGTGCTTTCCAACATAATCAATAGGGAGTGAGTCATCATTCTCCACAGGCTTATCTTGAACCGGAGCAATGTTTTATGACTGTGCTTCAGAACATACTTCATCATTAATCACAACATTTGATGATTCCATCACTGTTTTGGTTCTCAGATTATACACTTTACATGCTCTACTAGTAGAGGAGTACCCTAGAAAATATCCCTTCTCACTCTTTGCATCAAATTTTTCTAGGTTCTCTCTATCACGTAGAATGTAACAATCACTACCAAATATCCTGAAATACTTAACAACAGGCTTCTTTCCTCTCCAAAGTTCATAAGGAGTCTTCTTAGAATCAGGTCTGAAATACACCCGGTTGAGTGTATGACAAGCAGTGTTAACTGCTTCTCCCTAGAAGGATTTGGGCAACTTTTTATTGTGTAGCATGACACGTGCCATCTCCTGAGCAACCCTATTTTTCTGTTCCACTATTCCATTCAGTTGAGGAGTCTTGGGTGAAAAGAACTCTTGATGTGTGCCTTGATCATTGCAAAAAGTAGTCAGCTTGGTATTCTCAAATTCTCTTTCATGGTCACTTCTGATTCTGCCTATCACAGTCTCTTTCTCAACCTGCAACTTTTTGCATAGATGTATCATCTTCTCAAGAGCCTCAGATTTATCTTTCAAAAGTACAAACCAAGTATATCTAGTAAAGTCATCCACAACCACCAAAATATATTTCTTTCCACCTAAACTCTGAACTCTAGCAGGACCCATGAGATCAATGTGAAGTAACTCCAAAGGTCTTGAAGTTTGAACACTCACCGCAAACGGATGTTTAGATTTTATCTGTTTACCTATCTGACATGGTCCACATATGCACTTATCTATCTTCTCAAACTTAGGTAAACCAACAACCGCATCACATTTGGAAATTTTTTCTAACTGCTTATGACTTGCATGTCCCAAACGTTGATGCCACAAATCAACTTGATCAATCTTTGCACTAAAGCACTTCTTCCTTATGCTTGGTGTCAATCCATAACAGTTGTCTGCTGTCCTTACACCTACACACATACAATCACCTCCACCATCAAGTATCTCACATTCATACTTAGTGAAGAAAACATTTAGTCCATTATCACAAATCTGACTGATGCTGAGTAGATTTGCCTTTAGTCCATCAATATACAAAACATCTTCAAAAACTAGCAACCCTGGAATGTCCACAGTTCCAATGCCTCTGAACATAGATTTGCTTCCATCTCCAAAAGTGATTGTCCCAATCTTTCCTTCAAAGAGAGTCTTGAATAATCCTTTGTTTCCTGTCATATGCTTGGAACAACCACTATCCAAATACCAAAGACAAGAATCACGTGCCTTTAAGGTAGATAAGGCAGTCTAACACAAATAATCATTATCACATGAGATAAGACCAAGAAATCCAAGGAAAGATTTAACAGATGCAACAAGAGACAAATACACAAGGTAGGCAAGTTGATGAATAAGCATTAAAATTTTCAAAAAATCCATAACAAAGGGGTCAAGGATCAACTCAGTGATCAAAAGATCAACAAACAAGAGAGCTACCTGCTCTGATACCACTTGAGAGTTTTTAGACCCCTTAAAACACAATTGAATTAACCTAGGCAATTAGCCAAGTTGTTACTTAGTCCAAATTCCAAATCTAGGTTATCACAATCAAACAATGACATCATGTATTGCAGTGGAAATATAAATAACACAAAGATATGATCACCCAGAAAACCAAAGCGGTAAAAACTTGGGGAGGATATAACCTAGCTATCCTTAAGGTAAACCTAAATCCACTATCTTGAAAGAATCGAAGTTCATACAATAAGACTTACAAGCCCCTACGCTCGACTTCTTATTGCTACCCACCAGTAGAACTTACTGACACGACCACGTGCAAGCTCCAAATCCACGGACTCCTTCTTTCTTAGATTCACCACCAGATACAAGCACACCGCTTGTGTTTCTTTAGGCTTCAATGGCAACAACTGAATTGATCATCAAGGTGTAGAAAACTTCTTCTCCTTGAAAACCCTAAGTTTATGTGAAGGAAAGCTCCTCAAAGATCTAATAAGAGATTCACACAAATCGCAATATGAGCAACACTAAAACATGGCTAGGGTTTGCCTTTTATACCTAGGGCAAATTAGAAAACCCAAAACGTTTTAAATAACATAGGGCTGAGTTGGAAATCTACAGAAAAAAACGTTCAGACCCGATTTTCGATTGATCGAGCCTAAGTTTCAATCAATCGGAAAAGGCTAAAACTGTTTTTTTATTCCTGTAATAATTTAATCCAACTTTACAACAATAAACCAACTTTGAGCAACTCTAAAACAAACTAAATACATTGTTTTGATCATGATTTGCCAACAATACAAATTAGAGTTCTAAATACCTAAAAACCTAAGTCTTTAGAACCTAAAAGTTTTCAATGAGTTGTTTGAAAAATAATATTGAACTTGCATTAGGAAATTTTTTTATCTCCTTAATTTAATTTCTACCAAATGGGCAAAAAATTTTAAATTCAAATACCCTTGATTTCACTATATTAGAAAGTTAACATAATGATATTTTTGGACTGTACTACATTTGTGCATCTTTCTTTTGCATTTTATTTTTGGGCCTTTTGATTCTAGATACAAAGATAAGTACATGTCTTGTTTTTCCTTCCAAAAAGATTTAAATAATGCAACTTAGTCCTATCATTTGGTTGAAATATATTAGTTTTTGATTTGGCCACACCACCTTAAAAAAAAAAAGGGTAGACATTTTTCGAGAATAAAAAAGGGTTGACTAGACTAGCGTAAAATAGACACTACAAGAAAAAGGGGCTATTGCAGCGAGTTATGTGCACTGCTATTGGTGTCCGACTTTAGCGGTGGGCACACAATGCTGCTATAGGGCATCAATTAAAACAAACTAATTGCACTTGTAGCTGCGGGCAAGAACCGTCGCTATATGCGACAACCTTCAACGATGGGCGATAAGCGCCGCTATAGGGTTTCATGTAAAACAAAACATATGCACCTTGTAGTGGGGGATATGATCGCTACTATATGTGCGAACCTTTAGCGGCGGGCGATAAGCGCTGCTATAGGGCTTCATTTAAAACATAACATGTGCATCTATAGGTTAATATTTTTTCCCCACTAGGTTTTAAAACCACTATTTGCTAACAATTTTTTGTGATGTAAAAAATCCTTGAGGGATATGCATTTCGTGATGTAAAAATCTTTTGTTAGGAACTTGTTTTGTTTATGTAATTATTTGTTTATGTAAATTATTTGGGCAATGCAATCTTTAGGCAATGGACTTGTTTTGTTTGCTGGCAATTGGTTAGGAACTGTTGAGTGTTGACAATTGTTTTGTTGGTTGCAATCGGTTGCATCTATTGTGTGTTGGCCATTGTTTTGGGCAGGAATTACAGATTTAGCAAGAAAAAAGAAAAGGAAAAAAAAAAAAAAAAACACCTATAAAACGCAGCTATAGAAAAACCCAATGTACGGGGATTTAGCCGTGTTTCTAAATGCAGCCCAAAGATGGTCTATAGCCGTGTTTTAAAAACACAGCTTTGGGTCCAGGCCATAACCACATTTTAAACGCTGCCCAAAGTGGGTCTATAGCCGCGTTTTGTATAAGTCTCAGCCTATAGGGGGTGGAAAAACGTAGTTATATGGGGACCTATAGCCGCATTTGTAAACGCGGTTATAGCCTATAGTTGTGTTTTTAGGATCTATAGTTGCGTTTTTAAGGTATAATTTTTTTATGTCACTTGAAGCCATTAGAAAAGACATTTAGACTTAAACAATGAGGGTAATTGATTGGAGGGACTGGAGGGATAATGTAGAGCATGGAAAGTAATTTTTTATGTGCATTATATATATATATATATATATATATATATATATATATATATATATATATCTATTGTTTGACTGTCCTTCGTCACATAATAGAAAAGTTTTCCATTTACAGCATCAATGTGGAGGATTTAATGGCAATAGAAGTGGAGAATGGAACTGATAAGTTATATCCCCGCAAATATAGTGTGGTTCGCATGGATCATTGTTTTTGTGGAGAGATTGAAGTTGGTGTCAGTTTCACCCAAAAGGTATTTCTTAATCTTATATATAAGATATGAGCTGGTTGCTTCGTTCATTACAATGAGAATAGTAAACAATATAGTGTTGTATACATGCACCTTCTCCTCTTGAAAGAATAGAGTGAAGGGTGAGGTTGTCATTTCAAGGCCTATTGAATGAGTGTCTATTAACTTAGAAAAGTGTGTTTAGGTACAGTTCAATTCAATTGAGAAATATAAGGTATAATTGTTAAGGAACAATATCTAAGTTTTGCTGACTTATGATATTGTAGCTCTACCACAAAATTACATATTTACTTCTAAGATGTATGCTACTCATATACTTATAATAAATATTGATAACACACACACTTATAATAAATAAAAATAGTGCTGTCGTTTCTGTCTCTCTCTTTTTGTGATGAAAAGTGCCATTAATTATGTTTTTGCTTGAGATTAAATGGTTGGTGCATGGAGTGATAAATGGTGCATTGGGTTCCGTAAGCCAAAGGAGTACATGACATCTTAATTACACTTTCTTGTTTGAGTAATGTGGTTTTTCATTTTTTAAATATTGTTGGTAGAAGAGCAATATCATGTAGAAGAGTTGGGAGGATGGAAGCAAAGCTACGATTGCTAGTTTATCAAATATAGTTTGGTGATTTAATTGTCTTAATTGGATTTGTATGCAATTTGGGATAAGGGTAACATGAGTCTGGTTCAGAGCTTTTGGAATATTTTTCTGCCTAAAAATATTTTTTAACTTTCTCAACAATTGATTTTCCAGGAACTAAAATAAAATAAAATAAAAAATCAAGGGCACAAAAAAAAACCCATAAAGAAAGGAACTAAAATTCAAATCTTGCCATTATTATATTATAGCATGAAACGTAATGCAATAGCCACAAACTATTGATGTGACCAACTTTTTATTCGTTTTTATCTACGTGCACCATGATAACAATAATCTGGTATGCCACCTTTTCCGCCAAAACAAAAGGTATAACCTATTGTGTCGTCTTTGTAAGATTCATCCCCTTCAAGGAAACATCGAGACTCGGCAATTTGAATATTATTTGGCGAGCGAACTAATTGATTATTGGCATCTAGATATTGTACATTAGTCATGTAAGCAGTTCGTTGATATACACCATTATCAAATTTTCCACTACCCATTTGAGGGCTAGCATTATCATTTGGCCCAGTGAAAACATAGCCTCCCCATTTCAATGTATCAGCTCCAGAATTTAACTCAAAAAATAGTTTGTCTGGAAAATATCCAACTGGATCAGGTTCAGTATTAAAATACACCCACCATTTTCCAGTTCTAGGTGAAGCTGCTCCATCCTGTTGTTATCATTTAACCAAAAACAATAAAAAGGAAAATGAAAAAAAATGGAAATCAGAAGTTATGAAAAAAAATTATTTGATAAACTAAATTTCTAATTGTAAACATGCCTTCAAATCATATGTTAAAAAAGAAAAGAGAAAAAAGAAGTAATTATTACCCAAATCATGGAGAAAGACAGAACCACTTGATCATCGGTACCGTAATCAGAGACCTTCTCTATAACACTTCCAACTGGAACTTTGGTATTAGTTTGAACGAACCCCAAGCAAAGAAGATTATGACATTGTGAAACTCCTTTGTTCTAGTCCATGTATAGTGTGAAATTCATATTAAGTTAGTACTATGTATTTGTACCCAAAAAAAAAAAAAAAAAGAATCATCCTGCCAAGAACCTTAAATCTATTTAAAGATAAAATGTACTTACAGTCATTTGAAAAAACCAATGGGTGCGTGTATCACCGTACACGTTTGGGTTTACCTGAACAATATCACAAATTATAAAATAAGTTGAAGCATATGTTGTAATTCAACTATACAAAAATAGGCAAGAGTCTTGTAGTTTAACTAGCGAAAATATTTAAGAACTTCACTTACATTGAAACTATGGAATTTATTGGTTTAAAAAAAAAAAAAGTATACTTTACAAAAAAATTTAAAAATTAATCGAACAATTATTTTCAAATTCATTTCTCTTCCTTAATACTTACAGTCCACCCAAGTTGTATTTGTTCGAAGTCAGTTCCAAACGTTGCTTCAACTGAGATTGCAACTGAACTATATTGGAAAGGTCCTCTAACAAGTGGATTCCATACACTCATTTTCGCTCCAATTGATTGATACTTTTTGTCTGGGGTTGTTTTTGTAAATATTCCTGCAAACTATGAGGATGAATTCTGTTGAAGGTAAGAAGCCTTTAATTGTATAACAGAAAGGATAAAAAAGAAAAAAAAAATTTAGTTACAAAATTGGTTATAGCTTAAACTACAACCTTACTCAATATCATTTTATTGGAGATGAATTTTAACAAATCCACAATTATATTATATTTTCTTTTTATAAATTTCGTGCTTGCAAAATTTCTAAAAATTTAAGTATTAATACCTATGTTATCAATAAATTCTTTAAACTGCAAATTGTTGTAGTTTAAAATTATGCATAAAATATAAACTTGTAGTTCATATAGTAAATAATTATTCGATTGACACAAAATTTGACATATGTATTGAGTTCGTAAAGAACTTGTAATCCAACGGTTAGATTTTCAAAATATGTAGTAATGCTAATTTTTTTAAAGGAAGTTGTAACCTTACGCTACCACCAATTTTGTAGCTAAATTTCGTTCAAAAAAAAAAAAAACAGTTGTGACCAACATTAAGTAAAGGAAAACCTTATCTCACTTACTTCTATATAAGCATCCAATGGATCAAATGAAGAAAACTGGGACTTATTTAAATTTGATACATCATTAGGTAGATCTTTGTCTGCGACTCTTAGAACAGGGACAGTGCCTTTTGGACATGCTTCATTTAACTCTATCTTTGCATATTGGACACCAGGCGGCAGCTTCTTGGGTTGCATTTTGGCTGCTAGTTTTCTTATTTTATTGCTAGGTCTCATCTGTTAAGTATTTTATATACTTCAGTAAATAAACATATCATTTCAAACGAAATATTATAAAATAAGCATCCAAGTTGTTAAACTAGCATCAAATTTCTATATATAAAAAAGAAGAAGAAGAAGAAGTTGATTTCACTCTTTTTTCTCTAAAACACTCTCTTCCACTGTCTAGTATATATGCAACCAACGAAAAACATTTTCTTTTTATTATTTATCTATTTTTATTATATATATGTTCCTTTTTTGTACATTTGTTATTGGGCAATGTTTTCTAGCAAAGAGAAAAAGAGAATTTGATATGGAATTTCCACATGTCTGGGGCCAAATTGCAAGGAATAGGATCTTCTAAATTTCAAATACAATGGAGAAGAATCATTTGATGGTTAATATTTCATTTCCTAAATTTGATTTAAAATTTAAATAAAATGGTACATCCTTAGATTTGTAAAATTTATTATGAGTTATTAAATCGATCGATTTCAAAATGATTGTGGCACGCACTATGTAAGCTTGTGCATGCCCTAGTCATTTTCTAGGATACCTTGAAACTGAATTTAAATTTTGATGAAAATATAACGCAAATAAGGTAACAATATGAACCTGGATTGTATGATTTCTGAAGGAAGGATGTTCAAAAATAGATTGCTTGTATATATTTACACAATCATAG
Organism: Quercus wislizeni; assembly: GCA_023055345.1. NCBI lineage: Eukaryota > Viridiplantae > Streptophyta > Magnoliopsida > Fagales > Fagaceae > Quercus > Quercus wislizeni. Next base: position 42,228,202 of record JALGQJ010000002.1, read on the forward strand.
GTGTCTCCATGCTCAGTCTGCAAAAATCTTATTATTGTTAGACTAAATCTCAAGCTATAAGGAAATGAAAATACTTTGTTAGAATGCAAATTGCAATTGCTTTTGCACTAATTTGACATCGAATATTTAGAAGAAATAAAAATTGATATAGAATAATAAAAATTACTTGCACAAGTAAAACTATTAACAAATATATAATAGATAATACCAAAATACTTTTGCTGGGTTGATGAAGTTGTATTTCTGAAACCAAATCATTGAGATTACTCCCCTTTATCATGGCTCTATTATGGAATGAACCAAAATATGACAAGACATATAAAATAACAAACGCTTTGAAAGCCATGGATCCTTGGACCTTAGTACTTGAGTTTGCTTTTTAATGTACACTTGTTAATATATATATATATATATATAGTTGCAAATGAGCCGAGTATTAAAAGTTCAAGCTTGCTCTTTTTTTTTTTCGAACACGAGCCGAGCTCAAGCTCATCGCCAAACAAGATTTTATATTCAAGTTTGACTAATTTTCTTGTCAAGTAAGCTCAAGCTTGTTTACGAGCTACTTGATTAACTTATTATTTCTTAATATATTGTGAAACCATGACTAAAATGTTTTATCTCTTCACACTTTATGAATTTTTACTATGTATAGCCTATTTATGTCATTAATAAGGTACAGATAAATCATGTGAACCTATTAAAAAATTTATACAACCCAATTTCAAGTCTATATTAATATATTTTTAAACAGTATACAGATAAAATATTATATCATATATAATTAAATCGAACCCTAATGTTAGCTTATTCATGAAAACATTATGATGTTTGAGCTTGGCTTGTTTAATAAGCGAGCCTAAACAAAAAATTTTAAAAAGATTCTTTTCAAGTTGAGCTTAAGCTGTTCACAAATAACTTGGTTTATTTACAACCTTATATATTACCTATTTAATCATCATGTGAATTTATTTGATAATTTAATGAGTCATGTTATTAAAATACGTAAATTCCTTTTATTAGAAACAAAATAATGAAATATACATGAATAGTAAAGATTTGGATAACCTCGTATAACTTGGGGGAAAATTTGTCCTCATCATTTGCATTTATATGGAGTGTAGATTCTAAAAATATATAAGAGGTTATTTACTTACAATATAAATGCAAATGATAAAGATAAAATTTCCCTTAAATTACACGAGGTTATCCAAATCTTTAGTGTTCTTGTATATTTCATTATTTTGTTTCTAAAAGAAGAAAGAAATACATGTATTTTAATATCATGACTCATACCATCGTGCACCCTTGGCATTAGGATTGTGCATTATCTAGTTTAGGTCGGGTTAAGACCCGACTCGAAATTCAACCCGAAAAAATTGACCCGAAATAACTCTCACTCGAAACTTGATCATTCAATTCGGGTCGGGTCTCTTCTTTTTCTTTTTCTTTTTAATAATTTTTTTTTAAGGTATAATTCATTATGTTTTCTTTCCTCCATGAATGTAGTTGACAAAGCATGTTTCTTTTCTTAAAAATCCATTTTAGGAATTTGAATCTTAAAAACCAATATGGAAAATATAGGTTTTTGACAGTTTTTAGACCCCTTCAAACACAATTGAATTAACCTAGGTAATTAGCCAAGTTGTTACTTAGTCCAAATTTCAAATCTAGGTTATCACAATCAAACAATCATATCATGTATAGCAACGGAAATATAAATAACACAAATATATGATCACCCAAGAACCAAACTAGTAAAAACCTGGGGAGGATTTAACCTAGCTATCCTCAAGGTAAACCTGAATCCGCTATCTTGAAAGAATCGAAGTTCATACAATAAGACTTACAAGCCCCCACGCTCGACTTCTTATTGCTACCCACCAATAGAACTTACTGACACGACCACGTACAAACTCCGAATCCACGAACTCCTTCTTTCTTGGATTCACCTCCAGATACAAGCACACCGCTTGAGTTTCTTTAGGCTTCAATGGCAGCAGTTGAATTGATCATCAAGGTGTAGAAAACTTCTTCTCCTTGAAAACCCTAAGTTTATGTGAAGGAAAACTCCTCAAAGATCTCACAAGAGATTCACACAAACCGCAATATGAGCAACGCTAAAACGTGGCTAGGCTTTGCCTTTTATACCTAGGACAAATTAAAAAACTCAAAACGTTTTAAATAACATAGGGCTGAGTTGGAAATCTGTAGAAAAAAAAGTTCAGACCCGATTTTCGATTGATCGAGCCTAAGCTTCAATCGATCGAAGAAGGCTGAAATTGTTTTTTTAATCCTGTAATAATTAAATCCAACTTTACAACAATAAACCAACTTTGAGCAAGTCTAAAACAAATTAAATACATTGTTTTGATCATGGTTCGCCAACAATACAAATTAGAGTTCTAAATACATAAAAACCTAAGTCTTTAGAACCTAACAAACTTCCCCTTTGGCAATCCGTGACAAAACACAACTTATTAGCTCAAAGTTTACAAATAAAAGCCCTTTACAAAATAATTCTCACAAAACACAAATTCAATCCTAACTACTATCCATCAGTTGCAAGAGTAGACAGCAGCTTAATTGAATCAACCTGTATATTTCTTGAAACACTTAAACAAAATGCATAACCGCAAGTGTGGAAAAAATACAAGCAAATAAAATAAAATCTTGATTTCAAACAACACACAATAAAGACATATATCAATGAAGAACTCATAAACATAAGTCAATAAGCAGTTTGAAACACGAAACATAAAAAAATATACTGCCCCTAACATGAATATCCCAACAAGGCAAAACAAATGTGGCAAGAGCTAAAAAAGTAAAGTACAAAGTGAAGCACCTAGATACAATCTAAAACAACTCCACATGCTTATTTTTCCTAAAACATTTTCCTTAAGTAAATTTCAATCTAATTGAGCTCTAAACAAACATTGGGCTTTAGAATTCCAACATCATTGGGGAACGGGGGCCCAAGTCGTAAGGGGTACAAAATACGATGTCTTCAATACAATACAAGGGCCAACAATTAGTTAGAAATCTACAAGCTAGATTTATTTAATATGATGCAAAAGTTGTTCTATACATAACAAGAATGGTCTCATATGAAGCAAGAAATCTCCTATGCAAAGCAACCATTGGTGGAAACATAAGAATGCGTGGCACAAATGCAAACTCAATTAGAGGAAACTGGTTGTAAAGCATTTATTTGTTTTGAAGTGAAAATGATGTTTAGAGGATTATTGCAAATAATTCAAAGCACAATCATGAACTTGCACCACCATTAGAGAGACATTTGTTAAGATCTAATTGTAGTATGTCAAAACCTAAGAGAAGAATAATCGATTCCATGGTGAATGCATGTATGAGTAGAAAAAATGCTTATTCATATCTAACAGAAGAAGTTTGAGGGAGTGAAAAGGTGGCTTCACTAAAAAAATATTGTTATAATTATGTGAACATGAAAAGATGTCAACGATTAGTGCTGGAGATGATTAAAACCTATTGAATCATTTCAAGCAAATGAATGCAAAAGATCCCATGTTTTATTTTTTTACAAGATTCTAGATCAAGAAAATTGCATGACAAATCTTTGCAGGAGAAATGGGAGATCGAGGGTTGATTATGATTGTTTTGGAATATTTTTGGTATTTGACACTACTTATCGCACTAATAGATATAATTCAATTTGTGCTCCATTTATAAGTGTTAATAACCATTGGCAAAATGTGATGTTTGGATCTATGTTCCTTTTGGATGAAACCACCACTTCTTTTAAATGGTTGTTTAAGTCATTCTTAGACTCAACAGGGAATCAATTTCTTGTAACAATTTTTACTAACTTCCAAACACACATCATCGACTATGTGGCATATTTCAAAAAATGCATTTTCCTACTTTGGAGAGTTAAATGTTAATTCAAAGTTTCAGTCCTTGTGGAATAAATGCAAAAAATATTGTGATTCAGAATTAGAATTTGCTTTTGCCCCCCTCTTCCCCCCCCCCCCCCCCCCCGCGCCAATATATATATATATATATATATATATATATTCAAGTTACACCATTGTAACTCTAAACAATTTTACACCACCCAATATTTTTTAATTAGATGTGAATTTTGATAAGTCAACCACTGGATTACATTATATTCATATATTTTTTATGATTACAAAATTTAAAGATGATTAAAGATCAATAGTTATGTCATCAATCAATTATTTAAATTCAAGTTTTTTTTTTAATTTTAAAATAATGCATAAAATATGAGTTTATGTATCGAAGGGTAAATTACATTCGATTGGCATGAAAATTGACATACACGTTAAGAACATATTGAACGTGTAATTAAACTGTTGGATTCTCAAAATATGAATTCAATAACAAGTTATTAGATAGTCTAACATTGCTTAGAACTACACTAAGTGTAACTTGATATATATATATATATATATATATATATATATATATATATATATATATATATATATATATATATATATATGTATAAGTCAATGTTAACTCCCTTTAGTTGTAGTCTAAGACTATCTAAAAATTTCTCATCAACGTGTAGGATAATTTTGATAAATAATTAGTATTTTTAGATAATTAATTAATTATCTTGTGAAATAGGATATTAATTTATGGCCACCTCAACACCTTAGATGTATGGAATGACCTTTTTCCAAACCCTATGTAATGTTAAGACTATGAATCCAAACTTAGAAATTTAGGGGTCATGGATAATACCTCTCCTCTCAGTAGGAGTCTCTCTCTCGTTTCTCTCAAACGAGCCACTCCCTCCCTTGGCTAGTCCTAAGGGCACTGCTCTTTTGTTTTGTTGTACTCACCAAATATATCTTGTTTCCGTGATAGAGGAACAACGTTACTAGGTGATTATGGCTGATGATGTAGTAAACTCCTTGGAAAACATGAAACTTACGGTTGATGAAGAAGAGACAATTGAGATTTCTGATGAAGGTAGACGAGCCGAGATTGAGAGTTGCACTCTAAGTCTGATCGGTAAATTTCTAACATGCAAACCGTTTAACAAGAAGGCAGCAAAAAATACATTAAGGAGAGCCTGGGGACTTGATGATAAGGTGCAGATGGTTGAAGTGGGATCAAATCTCTTCCAATTCAAATTCAACTCTGAGTTTGATTTGGAACGGATCTTTAATGGAGGGCCCTGGTCTTTTGACAATCAAATGCTTTTACTCACGAAATGGCGACAGGGTATGAATGCGCATAATGTTCGTCTAAACTTTGCCTCCTTATGGATCCAAATATGGGGTGCACCTTTTGATATGGTGTCACCAAAAGTAGCTGTCGAGGTGGGAGGCAGGTTGGGCGAGGTGGTGGAAGTAGAAAAACGGCGGAAGCAGGATGACCCTAGCTATTTTATAAGGGTGAAAGTAGCGTTGCCCATCTCGAAACCGCTAAGACGAGGGGGTTTTTTAGCAAGTACGGATGGTGCACGGCATTGGGTAACCTTCAAATATGAGAGGCTCCCTTTGCTATGTCACTACTGTGGTGTGCTGGGGCATGATTTGCGCCACTGTGCTAGCTACTTTGCCGCATCAAAGCAAGGGGCAGAGGTGGAGCTTCAGTACGGGGATTGGCTGAAGGCTACTGGGGGACGAAGTCGGTCACCGGTGAAACGCAGTACAGAGCAGGATCACTCACCAAGCCCAGAGGAACGTAAAGATCAAGAGGAAGTCAGCGGTGGTCGGTCGGCGGGCAAATCAAGGGTGACGGGGGCAGAGATAATCACCAATGAATGCCCTAGGGAGGCCGAGAGACACAACATGGGAGATGGCGTGAAATCTGGGGGAGTAACGGATGTTCAGTTACAAAATCCGACAGTAAAGGCAATTATGAGGACTGATATGGAAAGAGTTGAAAACAATGATACGGAAGGAGGAAACGTAAATGGAATCTTGAAAGCTGTCATGAAGTCAGATAAGGAAAGCAATGAAGGGAAGGCGACGGACAGGAAACGTACAGATGCAAAATTAAACGTGAAAATCATGGAGGACCCCACCCACACTGGCCACGTGGATGTTACCATGCAAGATGGGCCGGCTGAACGTAAGCACAAGGGTACATGGACTAGGAGTTGTAGGAAGGATTATGGGCTTGGGGAAAAAGGAAGTGGAGAGCAACATTCAGTATTAGGGAAGCGGGTGCTCTCAGAGACTATGGGTAGTGATTATGATATGGAGTCTAAAGCTCAACCTGGGAAACGAGGCAGAGCAGAATCACATGGAAAGGGTGAAGAGGAAATATCGGCGAGGGTGGTTGATCACCCTTGCCGGGCGCAATGAAACTACTAAGTTGGAACTGCCAAGGGCTTGGGAACCCTTGGACAGTTAGAAGCCTTCACAAGCTGGTGAGGGATCAAGCTCCCATGGTTTGTTTTTTGATGGAGACAAGACTA